>CANXME010000073.1:1200000-1908517 GCA_948144175.1 Closterium sp. NIES-65 | reverse complement strand
GTCTGCTCCTTGCCAATCTCCTCTAGCATTCTCCTCAGCCAAATATCCTCCTTTACCCTATGAAAGATCGCCATGTACTTGGACTCTACAAGGAAAGTGCCGTCTCTGTCTGCTTATTGGACCTCCAACTAACGGGTCCTCCCCCAACCAGGCAGATGTATCCTCCCACGGAAGATGAATCTTTCTTCTCAAATGCCTAAGTAGCATCGGTAAAACATGTGAGAAAAAGCCTTCTCCAAGCCTCTCCCCCTTCTCTTTCAGCACCTAAACCTCTTAAAGCTTCACCTGTGCAGATGCGGAGTATTGAACTCCAATGCTGGGATGCGAGTTCAGGTACTTCACCACGTGTTCCGCTGCATCCACCAGCCCCTCATATGGATTCTGCACCACCCTAGCCAGCTGCCCAACCGAGAATGAAATGTCGGGCATCGTGTAAACATCAGCATACAAGAGGCTACCCTCCAAGGACTGAAAATGTTGCTGCTCCTCGGCTTCAACCTCTTCATCCTCATCAGCTTTCACAAGCATGAACTCAGCTGGCAGGGGAGTTGCAACCTTGCGCTTTTTCTCAATCGCATACTTCTCCCCCAGCTTCTCCTTCTCCTAGTGCAGCTTCAACCACCTGTGATCCAGATCCCTGTCCATGTGCATCCCAAGGTAATACTTTACATCCCCAAGGGCCTTGCATTTGATGCCCTCCATCAGCTGCTGCTGCACGTTCTGGATCGCCTTCATGCTGCTGCTGATTAGAATAATGTCGTCCATGTAGACCAGAAATATTACCAGCTTCTGTTGGTGTAAGGGCCTAATAAACTCAAGCTATTAAGACTTTATCACACTTAAAACCTCTCCTCGGGGTCACCTCCAAGGGTCCTTGGGTGCCTGGTACAAGACCAGCCCCTATCCTCGGGTCCGAGTTTGTAGAGAGAGGGATCAAGAGGGACTTAGTCAAAACAGCAAGAGTACCTTGAACGTCGCGCAGCGTATCGTGCAGACCGTCGATCGGATTAAGCTGAGAATTTTCTATATCGAAGCTCACTCTAAGAGCTTTAAAATAAGCCAAGTTGCCTCGCGAAAAGTTCTGCCATTACGAAGTTATGGCTCGGACAGCGTTAGCCTAGCGTTGGAGTGCTAGCGTACTAGCGTTGACTCGGGTAGCATTCCGCCGTCGCACCGCGTAGAAAAGAAATTCCAGCAAGGAAGGAATTCGCTTGAATCAATTTCACTATATTCAGGTACAAACAGAGAAGGAATAAATAGCTCTAGCTAGCAAGGACCTTGGGAATCAACCTGGGAACAACCAGGGATGATCCCAAATAATTCCAAGCAACAGAACCAACCTGGCTGGACAAAATAGCAGGTGATAGGTTGGTGAACAACCTCTGGTTCTGTTTTTCCAACCTGGGAAAACAACAACCAGGTTCAGGTCCTAAAAACAGAACCTGTTTTGTCTTTGCCCAACCAGCCAAATGCTGGTTCTGCTGGTTTCCCCTGGCCCTGTAGCATGCAGATACAGACAAACAACATCCAACCTTCACCTAAATTGTACCCCTATAATGCCTGCCCTGCTACACTATAGTCAACCAAACAAACAGTACAATTTCGAGTTGGATAGAACTGAATCTTGCGCAATCAAGTAAACAAACAGTACAATTTCGAGTTGGATAGAACTGAATCTGCGCAATCAAGTAAGTTGAACCGCAAAGCTTCCATCTTGGGTTCCTTTGCGAGCTCGTCCTTTCTGCTTGTACTGTTCATAGCGCGTACAATGTTATGCCGAAGCGCACATTTTGCGAGTACCTGCAAATGCTTCAAGCGAAAATTGCGAAAGCAAACAAACACACAAACATACCATTCACACGCAAATGCATTCGCACACGCATACTCGTACAAACAGACGGCAGGATGTCGTGCAATGTGAATTTGCACCCAACAAGCTCTTGGTATGGCCAGGAACGCTGTGCTTCATGGGCTGAACAAGCACATGCGTATCAAGTGGCACTGGCTGCGTAAGGAGGTGAAGAGGGGGACGGTGAATCCGATCTACATCAAGACTCACCAGCAGCCAGCAGACTTCCTCACCAAGAGGCTTGCGGATGAGCCTCATTGGCGTTGTGTGCGCATGAGTGGAATGAGCATGAACTAGTATGGAATGATGGGGATGCAGCCGGCAGGCTGAGGGGGAGTGTGTTGGGTGCAAATTCACATTGCACGACATCCTGCCGTCTGATTGTACGAGTATGCGTATGCGAATGCATTTGCGTGTGAATGGTATGTTCGTGTGTTTGTTTGCTTTCGCAATTTTCGCTTGAAGCATTTGCAGGTACTCGCACAATGTGCGCTTCGGCATAACATTGTACGCGCTATGAACAGTACAAGCAGAAAGGACGAGCTCGCAAAGGAACCCAAGATGGAAGCTTTGTGGTTCGGCTTACTTGATTGCGCAGATTCAGCTCTATCCAACTCGAAATTGTACTGTTTTGCTTGGTTGACTATAGTGTAGCAGGGCAGGCACTATAGGGGTACAATTTAGGTGAAGGTTGGATGTTGTTTGTCTGTATCGGCATGCTACAGGGCCAGGGGAAACCAGCGGAACCAGCATTTGGCTGGTTGGGCAAAGACAAAACAGGTTCTGTTTTTAGGACCTGAACCTGGTTGTTCTTTTCCCAGGTTGGAAAAACAGAACCAGAGGTTGTTCACCAACCTACCACCTGCTATTTTGTCCAGCCAGGTTGGTTCTGTTGCTTGGAATTATTTGGGATGATCCCTGGTTGTTCTCAGGTTCATTCCCAAGGTCCTTGCTAGCTAGAACTATTCATTCCTTCTCTGTTTGTACCTGGATATAGTGAAATTGATTCAAGCGAATTCCTTCCTTGCTGGAATTTCGTTTCTACGCGATGCGACGGCGGAATGCTACCCGAGTCAACGCTAGTATGCTAGCACTCCAACGCTAGGCTAACGCTGTACGAGCCATAACTTCGTAATGGCAGAACTTTTCGCGAGGCAACTTGGCTTATTTTAAAGCTCTTAGAGTGAGCTTCGATATAGGAAATTCTCAGCTTAATCCGATCGACAGTCTGCACGATACGCTGCGCGACGTTCAAGGTACTCTTGCTGTTTTGACTAAGTCCCTCTTGATCCCTCTCTCTACAAACTCGGACCCGAGGATAGGGGCTGGTCTTGTACCAGGCACCCAAGGACCCTTGGAGGTGACCCCGAGAAGAGGTTTTAAGTTTGATAAAGTCTTAATAGCTTGAGTTTATTAGGCCCTTACACCAACAGAAGCTGGTAATATTTCTGGTCTACATGGACGACATTATTCTAATCAGCAGCAGCATGAAGGCGATCCAGAACGTGCAGCAGCAGCTGATGGAGGGCATCAAATGCAAGGCCCTTGGGGATGTAAAGTATTACCTTGGGATGCACATGGACAGGGATCTGGATCACAGGTGGTTGAAGCTGCACTAGGAGAAGGAGAAGCTGGGGGAGAAGTATGCGATTGAGAAAAAGCGCAAGGTTGCAACTCCCCTGCCAGCTGAGTTCATGCTTGTGAAAGCTGATGAGGATGAAGAGGTTGAAGCCGAGGAGCAGCAACATTTTCAGTCCTTGGAGGGTAGCCTCTTGTATGCTGATGTTTACACGATGCCCGACATTTCATTCTCGGTTGGGCAGCTGGCTAGGGTGGTGCAGAATCCATATGAGGGGCTGGTGGATGCAGCGGAACACGTGGTGAAGTACCTGAACTCGCATCCCAGCATTGGAGTTCAATACTCCGCATCTGCACAGGTGAAGCTTTAAGAGGTTTAGGTGCTGAAAGAGAAGGGGGAGAGGCTTGGAGAAGGCTTTTTCTCACATGTTTTACCGATGCTACTTAGGCATTTGAGAAGAAAGATTCATCTTCCGTGGGAGGATACATCTGCCTGGTTGGGGGAGGACCCGTTAGTTGGAGGTCCAATAAGCAGACAGAGACGGCACTTTCCTTGGTAGAGTCCAAGTACATGGCGATCTTTCATAGGGTAAAGGAGGATATTTGGCTGAGGAGAATGCTAGAGGAGATTGGCAAGGAGCAGACGGTTGCTACACCGCTGTTTTGTGATATCAAGGGGGCTCTGGGGATGGCCACTAACGCTGTGCTTCATGAGCTGAACAAGCATATGCATATTAAGTGGCATTGGCTGCGCAAGGAGGTGAAGAGGGGGACGGTAAATTCGATCTACATCAAGACTCATCAGCAGCGAGCAGACTTCCTCACCAAGAGGCTTGCGGACGAGCATCATTGGCGTTGTGTGAGCATGAGCGGAATGAGTATGAATTAGCATGGAACGATGGGGATGCAGTCGGCAAGCTGACGGGAGTATGTTGGGTGAAAATTCACATTGCACGACGTCCTGCCGTCTGTTTGTACACAGCGAGTGCAAATGCATTTGCGTGTGAACTGTGTTCGTGTCTTTGTTTGCTTTCGCAATTTTTGCTTGATACATTTGCAGGTATTCGCGCGATGTGCGCTTTGTCACAACATTGTACGCGCTATGAACAGCTCAAGCAGAATGGACGAGCTCGCAAAGGAACCCAAGGTGGACGCTTTGCGGTTCGGTTCATTTGAATGACCAGATTCAGTTTTATCCAACTCAAAATTGTACTGTTTTGATTGGTAAACTATAGTATAGCAGGGCAGGCACTATAGGGGTACAATTAGGTGAAGGTTGGATGTTGCTTGTCTGTATCTGCATGCTACAGGGCCAGGGGAAACCAGCGGAACCAGTTTTTGTCTGGTTGCACTAGGACAAAATAGGTTCTGTTTTCAGAACCTGAACCTGGTTGGTATTACCGAGTCAACGCTAGTACGCTAGCACCACAACGCTAGGCAAACGCTGTCCGAGGCATAACTCTGAACTGGCAGACCTTTTCGCGAGGCAACTGGGCTTATTTTAAATCTGTTAGAGCGAGATTTGATTTAGGGAATTCTCAGATTAAATGGATCGTCGGTTTGCACGGTATGCTGTGCGACGTTCAAGGGACTCTTGCTATTTGATTGCGTTTTTCTTATTCCTCTCTCTACAAACTCGGACCCAAGGATAGGGACTAGTCTTGTACCAGGCACCCAAGGACCGTTGGAGGTGACCCCGAGGAGAGGTTTAAGTTTGTTTTGCATCTTAGTTGCTTGAGTTTATGTGGCCCTTACACCAACACGCTGAGCCAGCGTCGCTGTTGAAGTTAACGTCGACTTCGACTAGCAGGGGCGAAGGTCGGTGCAGAGGACGTGGCCGGTATAACGCGCCCGACCAAGCACATCCCCTGCCGCAGATACAAGCAACATCTCGTCACTTTCGTTCTGCAGCTTTACGCAGCTGTTCTTTAGCTGTCTGGCCAACAGCATGTTCGCGTGCACTCTCGGGACGTACAGCACGTCGGGGACGAGGATCTGCTTCCCGGCCTCATTGTAGGACGACATTGCCGCGGCATTGGATGACTTGAATCGCCCTGTTGAAGTCGGTCACATGGCTGACGTCCCTGCTCGGCTGCATATCGACGAACGCCTCCTTCATCCCCAGCAGGTGATGGGAGCATCCGCTGTCGAGCGACACCACCGCCAGGTTTGTTTGCACAGCGGCGGTGACCTCGTTGAAGTCTTTGCCGGCATCTAGCGCCAGGGAGATCGTCGGCTCCACCATAAGGCTGCTCAGTTGCCTCGTGCATAGCGGTAAGAGGAGTCGGGCTTTGCTCTGCTCCGCTCCTTCGCCGATGGCGTCTGCTTCGATGCCTGCTTCTCCTTGCGCGGCAGGTTGTTCCGACGTTGGTGACCGCCGTCGGACTTTCTTCGCCATCCGTCTGGTCGTCGTTGGACTTCTCGTGTTCGGGGTCGCCACAGACCCAGCACTTGCGCCGTCCTTGACGTCGTCCGCTACCACCATGATCCTTGTCCCAAGCCGTCTTCGTTCGGTTGGCGTCCTTCGCCAACTTCCCACCTCTAAATCATGTCGAATGAGTTGCCTAGGGTAAGGTCGAGGTGACAATCATAGAAGTCATATTCTTTATCAGAAATAACATCGTCTAGCCTATAGCTGTATAAGGAAACCATATATACAAGTATATAATTTGACACGGGTAGTCTCTGATCAACAACAACAAGCAAACTCAAGGTGGCGTTTCAGCTAAACTATTCATTTCTTTGTCCCTAGAAACCATCATGTATGCATGTCATGCCATTAGGGATCTTAGCAACAACGGTTTGACAGGGTCTATCCCATCCACCATCAGCAATATTTCCATGTTAGTAGGGAGATCCAGTCATCGAGAATATGCGCTGTGTGTGGCCCGATAGCGGATTCAGGTTCATGCGTCTAATCTCCTGAACTTGCATAGCATATCTGCTCCCCTGTACCTTCAGAGCAAGCGCGTGCTGGAGCTTCAGATCCGAACGTTCCAGTATCTCCTTTTCCAATATCTCGCGTTCGTCAGATGGCAGAGCCGATTCACACTCGGTGAGCCACGTGTGTAGCGGCGTACTGGCGTCTCGGGGCAGCATATGGTGAGCCAAGACATTATCCGGCGCTAGCGTGAGGGAGGTGAGAAACAGCGCCGCCTGGGTAAAACTTGCTAAGAATAAGTACACGCCCTCTAGTAAGGGATCTGTGATGCTGATCCCGCTCAGCGATGGTGGGAAAGACGCCTGCGCCCATACACGCGTCTGTTCGGTGGTACGCGACAGGACACGGATTCTACACTACGTAAGTAGTGTGGCCACTGGGACCACTGGGACCATGTATTGCGTTGGAGGAGGTTAATTGGGGTTCTTGACTGGTTTTTGAGATGAATCATGAGGATAACAATGAGAATGCACACTACTCATGAGCAAGGACCAGTCCAGGCCGAGTCGGGTTGTGGAGATCCAGCAGCAGTGATGTGTCGGTTTTACATCAAACCTGCCAGAGGTCCATTACAAGTTGACAGTAGGCATGAGCAAGTACCAAATCCAAGTCGTTTTGGGCCAAACCATGAGGAGCCGAGTGACCTGGTCGAACCCAACCGGTGCAGTGCAGGGGCGTCACCAACCTTGAGCTGCTCGTGCTGAAACTTTCAACCCAATTGCTGAACCTCCTACAGTTTGGGCCTAACCACATGCAGGTCGACCCGAACCAGTTCAATTGGATCTGGCTGAGCCAGACCGCTGATCCATGGATTGGCCTGTGGTGGGTTAGTCTCACACCAAGCCTGCCAGAGGTCAGAAGCAAGGAGGCAGGCTGGGGTCGCCCAGTAGTCAGTGCTAAGGTGTCATATTGCTGGCCTGCCCGTGTGTACAGGGTTTAGGCCTTAGGGTTTCAGCCATGATCAGGCCACATGGTCGGGTCAGAAAGAACTTCGTTTCCAACCTCTGAGACAAACATATATGGTAAGCCGCCTCGCACTGTCCGAATGCTCCTCACTGACAACACGGCCATGTCAAGAGCCTCGACTGGTGGGGCATACGAAGCACATTGAAGTGCGATACTTCTTATTGCAGTAGTGCGGCCAGGCCCGCATGGTTACAGTGGCCTCAGAGGCCAACACCGGTGACATTTTTCACCAAGGCACTTTCGCCTTGCGACCATCAGCGGTTCTGTACTCAGCTCGGACTAGTTACTTGTGATCCTCACTTTCTTGTGCCTTGATCACTGTTGCTTGCTGTATCTCATATATATATGTGCGAACACATGCAATGGTAGGTACTAGGAGTGTGTGCGATACTTACCTATATGGTTGGTACTAGGTGTTAGTCCAATGCTTACCCATATGAATAGTAATAAGTGTAAGTGGGTTACTAAGAATGAGCGCGTTACTCACCCATCCAGTTGGTACTAAGTCTATGTATGTTATTTACCCATATGGTTGGTACTAAGAGTAAGTGCGTATTTACCCAATCTGTTGGTACTAAGAGTACGTCTATTACTTACCCATATAATTGTGGGTGCGTTACTTACCTATATGGTTAGTACTAAGTGTTATCCGCTGCTTGCCCATATGGTTGGTACTAAGTGTAAGTGCGTTACTTACCCATATGGTTTGGTAGCAAGAGTATGTGTGTTACTTTTCCATATAGTTTGTACTAAGAGTTAGTTTGCTTGTTACCCATATGGTTGGTACTAAGTGTAAGTGCGTTACTTACCGATATGGTCGGTACTAAGTGTTGGGTGCAAATTCACAGTGCACGACATCCTGCCGTCTGATTGTACGAGTATGCGTATGCGAATGCATTTGCGTGTGAATGGTATGTTCGTGTGTTTGTTTGCTTTCGCAATTTTCGCTTGAAGCATTTGCAGGTACTCGCACAATGTGCGCTTCGGCATAACATTGTACGCGCTATGAACAGTACAAGCAGAAAGGACGAGCTCGCAAAGGAACCCAAGATGGAAGCTTTGTGGTTCGGCTTACTTGATTGCGCAGATTCAGTTCTATCCAACTCGAAATTGTACTGTTTTGTTTGGTTGACTATAGTGTAGCAGGGCAGGCACTATAGGGGTACAATTTAGGTGAAGGTTGGATGTTGTTTGTCTGTATCTGCATGCTACAGGGCCAGGGGAAACCAGCGGAACCAGCATTTGGCTGGTTGGGCAAAGACAAAACAGGTTCTGTTTTTAGGACCTGAACCTGGTTGTTGTTTTCCCAGGTTGGAAAAACAGAACCAGAGGTTGTTCACCAACCTACCACCTGCTATTTTGTCCAGCCAGGTTGGTTCTGTTGCTTGGAATTATTTGGGATGATCCCTGGTTGTTCTCAGGTTCATTCCCAAGGTCCTTGCTAGCTAGAACTATTTATTCCTTCTCTGTTTGTACCTGGATATAGTGAAATTGATTCAAGCGAATTCCTTCCTTGCTGGAATTTCGTTTCTACGCGATGCGACGGCGGAATGCTACCCGAGTCAACGCTAGTATGCTAGCACTCCAACGCTAGGCTAACGCTGTCCGAGCCATAACTTCGTAATGGCAGAACTTTTCGCGAGGCAACTTGGCTTATTTTAAAGCTCTTAGAGTGAGCTTCGATATAGGAAATTCTCAGCTTAATCCGGTCGACGGTCTGCACGATACGCTGCGCGACGTTCAAGGTACTCTTGCTGTTTTGACTAAGTCCCTCTTGATCCCTCTCTCTACAAACTCGGATCCGAGGATAGGGGCTGGTCTTGTACCAGGCACCCAAGGACCCTTGGAGGTGACCCCGAGGAGAGGTTTTAAGTTTGATAAAGTCTTAATAGCTTGAGTTTATTAGGCCCTTACACCAACAAGCTGGTATCAGAGCTGCGTTATAGTGATCCTCGTTATAGGTAGCTATGGCGGGCAGCACCTCGGCGGTAGCTGGTGAATCTTCAGCCCAAGATCGTAGCGGCAGCCAAGATTCTGGTGTTTCTGCGCCAAGGGGAGCGCGAACAAGCCAGGGTTCGCTGATCAAGGAGGTGCTGAAAAACTTCACCGTCGAGAAGTTCAATGGTTAGGGCTATGATGATTGGGCCTGGAAATTGCAACTCTATTTCCGTTAGATCGGTTTGCTGAAACTAATCATTGGGGAGGAGCCTAGACCGAGTGACCCCGCCCTTCAGGAAGATTGGGACGAGCGCGCCTCGGCTGGCTACTACTTGATGTCGCAGAGTTTGGAGCTGAACCAGCGTCACCACGTCATGCACCTGCTGCCGGAGGTTGAGTGCGGTCCGAAGGCGTGGACCGTGTTGAAGGAGCTGCACGCCCCGACCTCCGTTGTTGCAACATTGATGCTGGAGAGGGAGCTGTCCGCGTTGCGCCTGAGCGAGGGAGAGCCAGTGCAACCTGTCCTGGACAAATTGCGCGACCTCTACGCGAAGTTGGCGATCGCGGGAATCACCTACCCGGAGCAGACCAAGTGGCTGAAGATGCTCTCGCTGCTGCCGGAATCGTGGCTTCAATTCACGAGCGGATTGAGCCTGCCGCAGAACCAGAGCTCGTGGACACTCGAGTGGGTGCGGACAAAGATTCTAGAGGAGGACTTTCGTCGCCGTCAACTGAGGGGTGGAGACGACGGCAGCAGCGGCTACGGGATGCAAGGGAGCCGACGTGGCAAAGGACGTGGCTTCGGTGGTGCTGGACGCGGTGCAAAGAAGGACGACGACTCCAACGACCAACAAGGAGGTTCCGGTTGGGGTCGCGGTGCGAAATCTGGACGTGGGGGCAAGTCGGGTGCTGGTGGCAAAATGAAAGGGAGTTGCTGGTATTGTGAGAAGGAAGGGCACCCCTGGTTTTTGTGCTATAAGAAACCCGATGGATGGACCCCCCAGAATCGTCACCAGGATGGCGGCGCGCGGAGGAACCAGAAAAATGGTGCCAACATGATCGCTGATTCGTCCGACAACAACCCGAAGGGCAACGGCGGTGCGGAGAAGAAGAAGGAGCGCACCGCGGGCCAATTCTTCCATATGGGAGACAAGGGGGAGCAAGGAGACGCCTCTGCCAAGGTTGGAGCAGAGCTGCACCCCCTGGATTATTGGGTGCTGGACACGGGCGCTGCTTGGACGATGACGCCACGCAAGGACCTGCTGGACCACGTACGCGCTGCACCGATCAACGAGGTGTGCTCCGCCTCTGGACACGCGCTGAAGGTGGCTGGTGCGGGACGAGCTGCGTTTAAGGGGGCGGATGGCAAGCCGGTGGTGCTGCACGACGTTCTTCTCGTTCCTGAACTCAAGGCCAACCTCATCTCCCTCCGTAAGCTTGGCAAGGCTGGGGTGAGCACTAGCACGGATGGGGCACGCACTTACAAGGGGCAGCTGGGCAATCGGGTGCTTTGGGATCTGCACGAGAGCACGGACGTGTACAGATCCATGTGGCAGCTGCCGGCGTTGGCGTGGCATGGTGGGGGGCAGGCTGGAGAGGGGTCTGCATCCCAGGGGGAGTGCAACGCCGTTGGAGGGGTTGGTGTGAAAGTGTCGGCCAGATCTGGGGAGACGGATTGGGCAACGGCACACCGACGCTTGGGGCATGTGGCAATGCCTTTGCTGAAGCAGCTGGAGAAGGATGGAGCCGTTAAGGGCTTGAAGCTGAACGGACAACCACCCGATGATAACTGTGAAATCTGTTTGCTCTCAAAGTTTACCCGTTTCCCCTTCCATAGTGTGGCTGGCAGGAGCAAGAAGCCGTTAGAGCTGGTCCACATGGACTTGGTGGGGCCGCTGCCGGTTCAGGGACACAAGGGGGAGCGGTACTTTCTGACCATAGTGGATGATTGGAGCAGGCTTATGTGGGCATATCCGCTGAAGCAGAAGGACCATGCCGCCTCTACGATACGGGAAGATTGGCTGCCATTCGTGGAGAAGCAAGCGGAGTGTGTGCTGAAGCGGATTAGGACAGATCGGGGTGGTGAGTTCCTTGGAGCTGAGATGACGGCCTGGCTCAAGAAGCAGGGCATCCAGAGGGAGCTGACCACGGCTTACACCCCACAGTCTAACGGTGTAGCAGAACGGGCGAACCGGACAATTCTGGAGACAGCTAGGGCGCTGCTCATAGAATCTGGGCTGGGCAACTCCATGTGGCCCCATGCTGTTCGGCACGCTACCGTCGCTAGGAACAGGGTACTCACAAAGGTTGGGGATGACTCGTGGGTGCCGTTGGAGAGGTGGCTTGGGAGGAAGCCGCCGGTGGACATGCTGAGGGTGTTCGGTTGCATGGCAGTCGCCCACGTCCCCAAGACCTACCGCAGTAAGTTGGGGGCAAGTGCAATCTGGTGTGTGCATTTGGGGCTGGCTGCTGAGAGCAAGGGATGGCTGCTGTGGGAACCCTCCAAGGGTGTGTTGTTTGACAGCAGGGATGTGGAGTTTGTTGAGGGCATGATGTATGGGAGCTGGGAGAAACAGCCGGAGGCCAGGGTGTCCCAGCAGATGGAGCAGATCACCATGCAGCTGGACCTGACTCCTAGTGTGTGGGAGGAGGGAGAGGAGGCAGCTGCAAAAGGTGGTGCTGGAGAGAAGGTGCAGGAGGCACCTGCCGGTGAAAACAATGGTGTGGAGACTAGCGGTAGCACTAGTGGAGCTGCTGGATCCGAGGGAGGAGAGCAGCAGCAGGGGAAAACTAAGAAGCCGAAGGGTGTTGTTATGAAGGGATGGGAAACACCCGTCTCCAGACCAGGACGTACCCGTATGGCTACTAAGAAGCTGACTGCAGGAGCTGATGTAGCGGAGCAGCAGCTTGGGACAGAAGAGGCATTGCTGATTCTACCGCATGGCTATGACCCGGATGAGGAGGATGAGCCTGCGTACTGTTTTCTTGCCCCTGCACCAGAGGAACCAGCTAGCATGGAGGAGGCATTAGCTGGACCAGATAGGGACAAATGGCTGGCTTCTAGGGATGCTGAGTACCAGAGCCTGCTGGAGAATGGGACTTGGGAACTAGTGGTGCTGCCTGAGGGAAAGAAAGCGGTACAATGCAAGTGGGTGCTAAGGATCAAGACTGACGACAAGGGGCAGGTCACCATCTACAAGAGTAGGTTGGTGGCTAAGGGGTTTATGCAGAAGGAGAAGCGGGACTTCAATGAGATCTTTGCTCCCACTGCCAAAACCCCTACCCTTCGTGTTTTGTTGGCAGATGCAGCCGTTGATGGGAAGTTCATTATCCAGATGGACATATCAACGGCATTCCTCAACGGGATTTTAGAGGAGGAGGTGTTCATGACGCAGCCGCCTGGGTATGAGGATGGTACGGGCAGGGTGTGCAAGCTGAAAAAGTCCATCTACGGCTTGAAGCAGGCGCCACGCTGCTGGTACCAAAAGTTGGCAGCTGTTTTAGAGGAGATGGGATTCAAGACCAGCAGCTGTGATGAGAGCCTCTTTCTCAAGGGGGAGGGGGAGAAGCTGGTGCTGTTTCTGGTCTATGTGGACGACATTCTTCTCTTTAGCAGCAGCATGAAGCAGATCCAGAAGGTGCAGCAGCAGCTGATGGAGAACTTCAAGTGCAAGAACCTTGGGGAGGTAAAGTACTACCTCGGGATGCACGTAGATCCAGATCACAGGTGGTTGAAACTGCACCAGGAAAACTTTATCAAGGAGCTGGGGGAGAAGCAAGGGATTGAGAATGAGCGCAAGGTTGCAACTCCCCTGCCAGCAGAATTCAAGCTTGTGAAAGCTGCAGAAGATGAAGGGGTTGAAGCCGAGGAGCAGCAGCAATTTCAGTCCTTGGTGGGCAGCCTCTTGTATGCAGCAGTTCACACGAGGCCCGACATCTCATTCTCGGTTGGGCAGCTGGCTAGGGTGGTGCAGAATCCATCAGAGGAGCAGGTGGATGCAGCTGAGCGTGTGGTGAAGTATCTGAACTCTCACCCAAGCATTGGAGTTCAGTACTCCGCATCTGCACAGGTGAAGCAGAAAGGGGTTGAGGTGCTGAAAGAGAAGGGGGAGAGGCTTGGAGAAGGCAAGCTCTTTCTCACTTGCTTTACCGATGCTACGTGGGCCTCTGAGAAGGAAGATTCTTCATCTGTGGGAGGATACATCTGCGTAGTTGGGGGAGGACCTGTTAGTTGGAGGTCCAAGAAGCAGACGGAGACAGCACTCTCTTCCGTGGAGTCAGAGTACATGGCGATGTTCCATGGGGTGAAGGAGGTGATTTGGCTGAGGAGGCTATTAGAGGAGATTGGCCAGGAGCAAAAGATTGCTACGCCGCTGTTTTGTGATAGCAAGGGAGCTCTTGGGATGGCCAGGAACGCTGTGCTTCATGGGCTGAACAAGCATATGCGTATCAAGTGGCACTGGCTGCGTAAGGAGGTGAAGAGGGGGACGGTGAATCCGATCTACATCAAGACTCACCAGCAGCCAGCAGACTTCCTCACCAAGAGGCTTGCGGATGAGCCTCATTGGCGTTGTGTGCGCATGAGTGGAATGAGCATGAACTAGTATGGAATGATGGGGATGCAGCCGGCAGGCTGAGGGGGAGTGTGTTGGGTGCAAATTCACATTGCACGACATCCTGCCGTCTGATTGTACGAGTATGCGTATGCGAATGCATTCGCGTGTGAATGGTATGTTCGTGTGTTTGTTTGCTTTCGGAATTTTCGCTTGAAGCATTTGCAGGTACTCGCACAATGTGCGCTTCGGCATAACATTGTACGCGCTATGAACAGTACAAGCAGAAAGGACGAGCTCGCAAAAGAACCCAAGATGGAAGCTTTGTGGTTCGGCTTACTTGATTGCGCAGATTCAGTTCTATCGAACTCGAAATTGTACTGTTTTGTTTGGTTGACTATAGTGTAGCAGGGCAGGCACTATAGGGGTACAATTTAGGTGAAGGTTGGATGTTATTTGTCTGTATCTGCATGCTACAGGGCCAGGGGAAACCAGCGGAACCAGCATTTGGCTGGTTGGGCAAAGACAAAACAGGTTCTGTTTTTAGGACCTGAACCTGGTTGTTGTTTTCCCAGGTTGGAAAAACAGAACCAGAGGTTGTTCACCAACCTACCACCTGCTATTTTGTCCAGCCAGGTTGGTTCTGTTGCTTGGAATTATTTGGGATGATCCCTGGTTGTTCTCAGGTTCATTCCCAAGGTCCTTGCTAGCTAGAACTATTTATTCCTTCTCTGTTTGTACCTGGATATAGTGAAATTGATTCAAGCAAATTCCTTCCTTGCTGGAATTTCGTTTCTACGCGATGCGACGGCGGAATGCTACCCGAGTCAACGCTAGTATGCTAGCACTCCAACGCTAGGCTAACGCTGTCCGAGCCATAACTTCGTAATGGCAGAACTTTTCGCGAGGCAACTTGGCTTATTTTAAAGCTCTTAGAGTGAGCTTCGATATAGGAAATTCTCAGCTTAATCCGGTCGACGGTCTGCACGATACGCTGCGCGACGTTCAAGGTACTCTTGCTGTTTTGACTAAGTTTCTCTTGATCCCTCTCTCTACAAATTCGGACCCGAGGATTGGGGCTGGTCTTGTACCAGGCACCCAAGGACCCTTGGAGGTGACCCCGAGGAGAGGTTTTAAGTTTGATAAAGTCTTAATAGCTTGAGTTTATTAGGCCCTTATACCAACACTAAGGGTAAAGGCGTTACATGCCTATATGGTCAGTACTAAGTGTAAGTCCATTACATACCCATGTGGTTGGTACTAAGTGTTAGTCTGTTACTTACCCATATGGTTGATATTGAGAGTAAGTATATTACTTACCCATATGGGTGGTAGTAAGTGTAGGTGCGTTACTTACCCTTATGGTTGGTACTGAAACAAAGTGCATCAATCACCCATATAGTTAGTACTAAGTGTTTGTTCGCTACTTACCCATATGGTTAATACTAAGTGTAAGTCCGTTACTTACGTATATGATTAGTAGTAGGTGTACTAAATGTTAGTCTGTTACTTATATAGTTGGTACTAAGAATAAATGCGTTACTTACCCATATGGGTGGTAATAAGTGTAAGTGCGTTACTTACCCATAATATGGTTGGTACTAAAACAAAGTGCATCACTCATCCATATCAATGGTAATAAGTGTAAGTTTGTTACTTACCAATATGGCTGATACTAAGTATGACCGCATTACTTACCCAAATAGTTGGTACTAAGACAAAGTGCATTGCTTACCCATATAGTTGGTACTACGAGTAGGTGAGTTACCCATCTAAGTGGTTGGTAGTAAGTAAGTCTGTTATTTGTTGGTGTAAGGGCCCAATAAACTTAGGATTTTTAAGACCTAATCAAACTTAAAACCCCTCTGGGGTCACCTCCAAGTGTCTCTAGGTGCTTGGTACGAGAGTTTGTAAAGAGAGGGATCAAGAATGACTTACTAAGAGGAAGTGCGTTACTTATCCACATGGTGCGACACTTACCCAATGGTTGGTACGAAGAGAACTACGGTTTTTACCCATAAGGTTGGTACTAAGAGTAAGCCTGTTACTTACCCATATGTTGGTACTAAGTGTAAGTGCGTTATTTACCCATATGCGTAGTACTAAGGTGTGCCGCGCCAGCTTCCATCCGACGCACAAGACACACGGTGAGTCGGTGAGGTCCAGCCCATTGGTGACCTCGTGCTTCGCTGAGCTCCAGATGGTGTCCATGCCGACGTGCGCGAGCCTTGCATGCATCCGCCCGGCGTAAACTTCGTCACTGAGACGATCACCCGCAGGGCCACCACCTCCGTCAAGGATGTCGACGAGCAGGGATGCAGGTCGGTGCAGAGAACCCGGCCGGTATACGTCGCCCGACCAAGCACGTCTCCCGCCGCCGAAACACGAAGCATCCTGTCCCCGTCCCCCTGCAGCTGGCCGGAGCCACAGGCGATGCCCGCAGGCTATCTTCATCGCCGGTGGCCGATGCAAGCGCCGACTCGTGAAATTTGGCGGCGAAGACAGGGGGAACAGGGGGAACAGGGGGAGGAGGGGGAGGATAGATGTCATCGACATCCTCGTCATCAAGCTCACTGACCTTGGTGAGCAGCGGGAATGTCGTCGTGGAGGAGTCCCTCGTCTTGTTGGCCTGCGTCCGCCTTGACGCCAGCTCGTAAAACACACCTCCAGCGACAGCGTCTCGTAGAAGATCGCCTATACCGTAGTGACGACCTTGTTGTCGGTGAGGTCGAGCACTTCCTAGCCTCTACTCACCGGCAACACACCAAGGTGAAGGCCCCACCGAGCCTTTGGCACCAGCTTCCCACCGTGCTGATGTTTGGGGACCGTGAACTGCAACATGCAGCCCCACAAGTGCGCCAGCGTGAGGTCGGGCTTCATGCCGGTCAGCAGTTGGTGCGGCGTTGTCCCCAACGGCAACGTCGACAGCTCAAGGCAGTTGCGTACCCAGACGGCCTGCCGCACGGCAAGATGCCACCAGTGTTGCTGCACGCTTATATGCAGTAACATCGTCCACACGACCTCAACGACCGTACGCATCTCTCGCACGGCCATGCCGTTCTGCTGCGGATGTACGGGCAGGTCATGTCGTAGACAATCTCCTTCCCGTCAACAAAGTCGGTGAAGGCCTTCCCGAGGAACTCCCCTCCGCGGTCAGAGTGGAACATCATCACCGACTTCTTGGTTTGCCGCTCCACGACCGCGCGCCACTTCATGAACACCAGCAGCACGTCGCTCTCCTTGGCTACCGGCCTCAACCACCTGGAACGGGCCGCACAAGTCGTTGTGCATGACGGCTTCGTCGACCTCCGACCTTTTTTGGGGAAGGTGTATAGTGCTAACTTGCCGCCGACGCAGGAAAAACACGTTAGGTCTGCACCGTCAAACGGCTTGATGTCCAGGCCGGTGGCGACCTCCTGCTTCGTCGAGCTCTTGACTGTGTCGACGCCGACGTATGCAAGCCTCATGTGCCACCTGTCAGGCGTCGACTTGGTCGTCGAGGCGATCATCCGCAGTGCCACGACCTCGCTTGACGCCGGCGTCGACTTCGTCGAATAGGGACGAAGGTCGGTGCAGAGGACCCGGCCGGTGTAGCGTGCCTGACCATGCACGTCCCTCGCCATTGAGACGAGCAACATCTTGTTGCCATCGTCCTACACGCCGCTGTCCTTCAGCTGGTCGGCCGACTGCAGGTTCACGTGCACGCCCACGACGTAGAATACGTCGGGGACGAAAATCTGCATCCCGGCCTCCCCTCGTAAATCGATAGTGCCGCTGCCTTGCACGACCTGGAGAACCCCGTTGAAGATGTTGGGTGCAAATTCACATTGCACGACATCCTGCCGTCTGATTGTACGAGTATGCGTATGCGAATGCATTTGCGTGTGAATGGTATGTTCGTGTGTTTGTTTGCTTTCGCAATTTTCGCTTGAAGCATTTGCAGGTACTCGCACAATGTGCGCTTCGGCATAACATTGTACGCGCTATGAACAGTACAAGCAGAAAGGATGAGCTCGCAAAGGAACCCAAGATGGAAGCTTTGCGGTTCAACTTACTTGATTGCGCAGATTCAGTTCTATCCAACTCGAAATTGTACTGTTTTGTTTGGTTGATTATAGTGTAGCAGGGCAGGCACTATAGGGGTACAATTTAGGTGAAGGTTGGATGTTGTTTGTCTGTATCTGCATGCTACAGGGCCAGGGGAAACCAGCGGAACCAGGATTTGGCTGGTTGGGCAAAGACAAAACAGGTTTTGTTTTTAGGACCTGAACCTGGTTGTTGTTTTCCCAGGTTGGAAAAACAGAACCAGAGGTTGTTCACCAACCTACCACCTGCTATTTTGTCCAGCCAGGTTGGTTCTGTTGCTTGGAATTATTTGGGATGATCCCTGGTTCTTCTCAAGTTCATTCCCAAGGTCCTTGCTAGCTAGAACTATTTATTCCTTCTCTGTTTGTACCTGGATATAGTGAAATTGATTCAAGCGAATTCCTTCCTTCCTGGAATTTCGTTTCTACGCGATGCGACGGCGGAATGCTACCCGAGTCAAAGCTAGTACGCTAGCACTCGAACGCTAGGCAAACGCTGTCCGAGCCATAACTTCGTAATGGCAGAACTTTTCGCGAGGCAACTTGGCTTATTTTAAAGCTCTTAGAGTGAGCTTTGATATAGGAAATTCTCAGCTTAATCCGGTCGACGGTCTGCACGATACGCTGCGCGACGTTCAAGGTACTCTTGCTGTTTGACTAAGTCCCTCTTGATCCCTCTCTCTACAAACTCGGACCCGAGGATAGGGGCTGGTCTTGTACCAGGCACCCAAGGACCCTTGGAGGTGACCCCGAGGAGAGGTTTTAAGTTTGATAAAGTCTTAATAGCTTGAGTTTATTAGGCCCTTATACCAACAAGCTGGTATCAGAGCTGCGTTATAGTGATCCTCGTTATAGGTAGCTATGGCGGGCAACACCTCGGCGGTAGCTGGTGAATCTTCAGCCCAAGATCGTAGCGGCAGCCAAGATTCTGGTGTTTCTGCGCCAAGGGGAGCGCGAACAAGCCAGGGCTCGCTGATCAAGGAGGTGCTGAAAAACTTCACCGTCGAGAAGTTCAATGGTGAGGGCTATGATGATTGGGCCTGGAAAATGCAACTGTATTTCCGTCAGATCGGTTTGCTGAAACTAATGATTGGGGAGGAGCCTAGACCGAGTGACCCCGCCCTTCAGGAAGATTGGGACGAGCGCGCCTCGGCTGGCTACTACTTGATGTCGCAGAGTTTGGAGCTGAACCAGCGTCACCACGTCATGCACCTGCTGCCAGAGGTTGAGTGCGGTCCGAAGGCGTGGACCGTGTTGAAGGAGCTGCACGCCCCGACCTCCGTTGTTGCAACATTGATGCTGGAGAGGGAGCTGTCCGCGTTGCGCCTGAGCGAGGGAGAGCCGGTGCAACCTGTCCTGGACAAATTGCGCGACCTCTACGCGAAGTTGGCGATCGCGGGAATCACCTACCCGGAGCAGACCAAGTGCCTGAAGATGCTCTCGCTGCTGCCGGAATCGTGGCTTCAATTCACGAGCGGATTGAGCCTGCCGCAGAACCAGAGCTCGTGGACACTCGAGTGGGTGCGGACAAAGATTCTAGAGGACGACTTCCGTCGCCGTCAACTGAGGGGTGGAGACGACGGCAGCAGCGGCTACGGGATGCAAGGGAGCCGACGTGACAAAGGACGTGGCTTCGGTGGTGCCGGACGCGGTGCAAAGAAGGACGACGACTCCAACGACCAACAAGGAGGTACCGGTTCGGGTCGCGGTGCGAAATCTGGACGTGGGGGCAAGTCGGGTGCTGGTGGCAAAATGAAAGGGAGTTGCTGGTATTGTGAGAAGGAAGGGCACCCCTGGTTTTTGTGCTATAAGAAACCCGATGGATGGACCCCCCATAATCGTCACCAGGATGGCGGCGCGCGGAGGATCCAGAAAAACGGTGCCAACATGATCGCTGATTCGTCCGACAACAACCCAAAGGGCAACGGCGGTGCGGAGAAGAAGAAGGAGCGCACCGCGGGCCAATTCTTCCATATGGGAGACAAGGGGGAGCAAGGAGACGCCTCTGCCAAGGTTGGAGCAGAGCTGCACCCCCTGGAATATTGGGTGTTGGACACGGGCGCTGCTTGGACGATGACGCCACGCAAGGACCTGCTGGACCACGTACGCGCTGCACCGATCAACGAGGTGTGCTCCGCCTCTGGACACGCGCTGAAGGTGGCTGGTGCGGGACGAGCTGCGTTTAAGGGGGCGGATGGCAAGCCGGTGGTGCTGCACGACGTTCTTCTCGTTCCTGAACTCAAGGCCAACCTCATCTCCCTCCGTAAGCTTGGCAAGGCTGGGGTGAGCACTAGCACGGATGGGGCACGCACTTACAAGGGGCAGCTGGGCAATCGGGTGCTTTGGGATCTGCATGAGAGCACGGACGTGTACAGATCCATGTGGCAGCTGCCGGCGTTGGCGTGGCATGGTGGGGGGCAGGCTGGAGAGGGGTGTGCATCCCAGGGGGAGTGCAACGCCGTTGGAGGGGTTGGTGTGAAAGTGTCGGCCCGATCTGGGGAGACGGATTGGGCAACGGCACACCGACGCTTGGGGCATGTGGCAATGCCTTTGCTGAAGCAGCTGGAGAAGGATGGAGCCGTCAAGGGCTTGAAGCTGAACGGACAACCACCCGATGATAACTGTGAAATCTGTTTGCTCTCAAAGTTTACCCGTTTCCCCTTCCATAGTGTGGCTGGCAGGAGCAAGAAGCCGTTAGAGCTGGTCCACATGGACTTGGTGGGGCCGCTGCCGGTTCAGGGACACAAGGGGGAGCGGTACTTTCTGTTGGGTGCAAATTCACATTGCACGACATCCTGCCGTCTGTTTGTACGAGTATGCGTGTGCGAATGCATTTGCGTGTGAATGGTATGTTTGTGTGTTTGTTTGCTTTCGCAATTTTCGCTTGAAGCATTTGCAGGTACTCGCAAAATGTGCGCTTCGGCATAACATTGTACGCGCTATGAACAGTACAAGCAGAAAGGACGAGCTCGCAAAGGAACCCAAGATGGAAGCTTTGCGGTTCGGCTTACTTGATTGCGCAGATTCAGTTCTATCCAACTCGAAATTGTACTGTTTTGTTTGGTTGACTATAGTGTAGCAGGGCAGGCACTATAGGGGTACAATTTAGGTGAAGGTTGGATGTTGTTTGTCTGTATCTGCATGCTACAGGGCCAGGGGAAACCAGCGGAACCAGCATTTGGCTGGTTGGGCAAAGACAAAACAGGTTCTGTTTTTAGGACCTGAACCTGGTTGTTGTTTTCCCAGGTTGGAAAAACAGAACCAGAGGTTGTTCACCAACCTATCACCTGCTATTTTGTTCAGCCAGGTTGGTTCTGTAGCTTGGAATTATTTGGGATCATCCCTGGTTGTTCCCAGGTTGATTCCCAAGGTCCTTGCTAGCTAGAGCTATTTATTCCTTCTCTGTTTGTACCTGAATATAGTGAAATTGATTCAAGCGAATTCCTTCCTTGCTGGAATTTCTTTTCTACGCGGTGCGATGGCGGAACGCTACCCGAGTCAACGCTAGTACGCTAGCACTCCAACGCTAGGCTAACGCTGTCCGAGCCATAACTTCGTAATGGCAGAACTTTTCGCGAGGCAACTTGGCTTATTTTAAAGCTCTTAGAGTGAGCTTCGATATAGGAAATTCTCAGCTTAATCCGATCGACGGTCTGCACGATACGCTGCGCGACGTTCAAGGTACTCTTGCTGTTTTGACTAAGTCCCTCTTGATCCCTCTCTCTACAAACTCGGACCCGAGGATAGGGGCTGGTCTTGTACCAGGCACCCAAGGACCCTTGGAGGTGACCCCGAGGAGAGGTTTTAAGTGTGATAAAGTCTTAATAGCTTGAGTTTATTAGGCCCTTACACCAACAAGCTGGTATCAGAGCTGCGTTATAGTGATCCTCGATATAGGTAGCTATGGCGGGCAACACCTCGGCGGTAGCTGGTGAAACTTCAGCCCAAGATCGTAGCGGCAGCCATGATTCTGGTGTTTCTGCGCCAAGGGGAGCGCGAACAAGCCAGGGCTCGCTGATCAAGGAGGTGCTGAAAAACTTCACCGTCGAGAAGTTCAATGGTGAGGGCTATGATGATTGGGCCTGGAAAATGCAACTTTATTTCCGTCAAATCGGATTGCTGAAACTAATGATTGGGGAGGAGCCTAGACCGAGTGACCCCGCCCTTCAGGAAGATTGGGACGAGCGCGCCTCGGCTGGCTACTACTTGATGTCGCAGAGTTTGGAGCTGAACCAGCGTCACCACGTCATGCACCTGCTGCCGGAGGCTGAGTGTGGTCCGAAGGCGTGGACGGTGTTGAAGGAGCTGCACGCCCCGACCTCCGTTGTTGCAACATTGATGCTGGAGAGGGAGCTGTCCGCGTTGCGCCTGAGCGAGGGAGAGCCGGTGCAACCTGTCCTGGACAAATTGCGCGACCTCTACGCGAAGTTGGCGACCGCGGGAATCACCTACCCGGAGCAAACAAAGTGCTTGAAGATGCTCTCGCTGCTGCCGGAATCGTGGCTTCAATTTACGAGTGGATTGAGCCTGCCGCAGAACCAGAGCTTGTGGACGCTCGAGTGGGTGCGGACGAAGATTCTGGAGGAGGACTTCCGTCGCCGCCAACTGAGGGGTGGAGACGACGGCAGCAGCGGCTACGGGATGCAAGGGAGCCGACGTGGCAAAGGACGTGGCTTCGGTGGTGCTGGACGCGGTGCAAAGAAAGACGACGACTCCAACGACCAACAAGGAGGTACCGGTTGGGGTCGCGGTGCAAAATCTGGACGTGGGGGCAAGTCGGGTGCTGGTGGCAAAATGAAAGGGAGTTGCTGGTATTGTGAGAAGGAAGGGCACCCCTGGTTTTTGTGCTATAAGAAACCCGATGGATGGACCCCCCAGAATCGTCACCAGGATGGCGGCGCGCGGAGGAACCAGAAAAACGGTGCCAACATGATCGCTGATTCGTCCGACAACAACCCAAAGGGCAACGGCGGTGCGGAGAAGAAGAAGGAGCGCACCGCGGGCCAATTCTTCCATATGGGAGACAAGGGGGAGCAAGGAGACGCCTCTGCTAAGGCTGGAGCAGAGCTGCACCCCCTGGACTATTGGGTGTTGGACACAGGCGCTGCTTGGACAATGACGCCGCGCAAGGACCTGCTGGACGACGTACGCGCTGCACCGATTAATGAGGTGTGCTCTGCCTCTGGACACATGTTGAAGGTGGCTGGTGCGGGACGAGCTGCATTTAAGGGAGCGGATGGCAAGCCGGTGGTGCTGCACGACGTTCTCCTCGTCCCCGACCTGAAGGCCAACCTCATCTCCCTCCGTAAGCTTGGCAAGGCTGGGGTGAACACCAACACGGATGGGGCTCGCACTTATAAGGGGAAGCTGGGCAATCGGGTGCTTTGGGATCTGCACGAGAGCAAGGACGTGTACAGATCCATGTGGCAGCTGCCGGCGCTGGCGTGGCATGGTGAGGGGCAGGCTAGAGAGGGGTCTGCATCCCAGGGGGAGTGCAACGCCGTTGGAGGGGTTGGTGTGAAAGTGTCGGCCAGATCTGGGGAGACGGATTGGGCAACGGCACACCGACGCTTGGGGCATGTGGCAATGCCTTTGCTGAAGCAGCTGGAGAAGGATGGAGCCGTTAAGGGCTTGAAGCTGAACGGACAACCACCCGATGATAACTGTGAAATCTGTTTGCTCTCAAAGTTTACCCGTTTCCCCTTCCATAGTGTGGCTGGCAGGAGCAAGAAGCCGTTGGAGCTGGTCCACATGGACTTGGTGGGGCCGCTGCCGGTTCAGGGACACAAGGGGGAGCGGTACTTCCTGACCATTGTGGATGATTGGAGCAGGCTTATGTGGGCATATCCGCTGAAGCAGAAGGACCATGCCGCCTCTACGATACGGGAAGATTGGCTGCCATTCGTGGAGAAGGAAGCGGAGTGTGTGGTGAAGCGGATTAGGACAGATCGGGGTGGTGAGTTCCTTGGAGCTGAGATGACGGCCTGGCTCAAGAAGCAGGGCATCCAGAGGGAGCTGACCACGGCTTACACCCCACAGTCTAACGGTGTAGCAGAACGGGCGAACCGGACAATTCTGGAGACAGCTAGGGCGCTGCTCATAGAATCTGGGCTGGGCAACTCCATGTGGCCCCATGCTGTTCGGCACGCTACCGTCGCTAGGAACAGGGTACTCACAAAGGTTGGGGATGACTCGTGGGTGCCGTTGGAGAGGTGGCTTGGGAGGAAGCCGCCGGTGGACATGCTGAGGGTGTTCGGTTGCATGGCAGTCGCCCACGTTCCCAAGACCTACCGCAGTAAGTTGGGGGCGAGTGCAATCTGGTGTGTGCATTTGGGGCTGGCTGCTGAGAGCAAGGGATGGCTGCTGTGGGAGCCTTCCAAGGGTGTGTTGTTTGACAGCAGGGATGTGAAGTTTGTTGAGGGCATGATGTATGGGAGCTGGGAGAAACAGCCGGAGGCCAGGGTGTCCCAGCAGATGGAGCAGATTACCATGCAGCTGGACCTGACTCCTAGTGTGTGGGAGGAGGGAGAGGAGGCAGCTGCAGAGGGTGGTGATAAAGAGAAGGTGCAGGAGGCACCTGCTGGTGGAGGTGATGGTGTGGAGATTAGCGGTAGCACTAGTGGAGCTGCTGGATCCGAGGGAGGAGAGCAGCAGCAGGGGAAAACTAAGAAGCCGAAGGGTGTTATTATGAAGGGATGGGAGACACCCGTCTCCAGGCCAGGACGTACCCGTATGGCTACTAAGAAGCTGACTGCAGGAGCTGATGTAGCGGAGCAGCAGCTTGGGACCGAGGAGGCATTGCTGATTCTACCGCATGGCTATGACCCGGATGAGGAGGATCAACCTGCGTACTGTTTTCTTGCCCCTGCACCAGAGGAACCAGCTAGCATGGAGGAGGCATTAGCTGGACCAGATAGGGACAAATGGCTAGCTTCCAGGGATGCTGAGTACCAGAGCCTGCTGGAGAATGGGACTTGGGAACTAGTGGTGCTGCCTGAGGGAAAGAAAGCGGTACAATGCAAGTGGGTGCTAAGGATCAAGACTGACGACAAGGGGCAGGTCACCATCTACAAGAGTAGGTTGGTGGCTAAGGGGTTTATGCAGAAGGAGAAGCGGGACTTCAATGAGATCTTTGCTCCCACTGCCAAACCCCCTACCCTTCGTGTCTTGTTGGCAGATGCAGCCGTTAGTGGGAAGTTCATTATCCAGATGGACATATCAACGGCATTTCTCAACGGGATTTTAGAGGAGGAGGTGTTCATGACGCAGCCACCTGGGTATGAGGATGGTACGGGCAGGGTGTGCAAGCTGAAAAAGTCCATCTATGGCTTGAAGCAGGCGCCACGCTGCTGGTACCAGAAGTTGGCAGCTGTTTTAGAGGAGATGGGATTCAGGACCAGCAGCTGTGATGAGAGCCTCTTTCTCAAGGGGGAGGGGGAGAAGCTGGTGCTGTTTCTGGTCTATGTGGACGACATTCTTCTCTTTAGCAGCAGCATGAAGGAGGTCCAGAAGGTGCAGCAGCAGCTGATGGAGAACTTCAAGTGCAAGAACCTTGGGGAGGTAAAGTACTACCTCGGGATGCACGTGGAGAGGGATCTGGATCACAGGTGGTTGAAGCTGCACCAGGAGAAGTTCATCAAGGAGCTTGGGGAGAAGTATGGAATTGAGAATGAGCGCAAGGTTGCAACTCCCCTGCCAGCAGAATTCAAGCTTGTGAAAGCTGCAGAGGATGAAGGAGTTGAAGCCGAGGAGCAGCAGCAATTTCAGTCCTTGGTGGGCAGCCTCTTGTATGCAGCAGTTCACACGAGACCCGACATCTCTTTCTCGGTTGGGCAGCTGGCTAGGGTAGTGCAGAATCCATCAGAGGAGCAGGTGGATGCAGCTGAGCGTGTGGTGAAGTATCTGAACTCTCACCCAAGCATTGGAGTTCAATACTCCGCATCTGCACAGGTGAAGCAGAAAGGGGTTGAGGTGCTGAAAGAGAAGGGGGAGAGGCTTGGAGAAGGCAAGCTTTTTCTCACTTGCTTTACTGATGCTACGTGGGCCTCTGAGAAGGAGGATTCCTCATCTGTGGGAGGATACATCTGCGTAGTTGGGGGAGGACCGGTTAGTTGGAGGTCAAAGAAGCAGACGGAGACAGCACTCTCTTCCGTGGAGTCAGAGTACATGGCGATGTTCCATGGGGTGAAGGAGGTGATTTGGCTGAGGAGGTTGTTAGAGGAGATTGGCCAGGAGCAGAAGGTTGCTACGCCGCTGTTTTGTGATAGCAAGGGGGCTCTTGGGATGGCCAGGAACGCTGTGCTTCATGGGCTGAACAAGCACATGCGTATCAAGTGGCACTGGCTGCGTAAGGAGGTGAAGAGGGGGACGGTGAATCCGATCTACATCAAGACTCACCAGCAGCCAGCGGACTTCCTCACCAAGAGGCTTGCGGATGAGTCTCATTGGCGTTGTGTGCGCATGAGTGGAATGAGCATGAACTAGTATGGAATGATGGGGATGCAGCCGGCAGGCTGAGGGGGAGTGTGTTGGGTGCAAATTCACATTGCACGACATCCTGCCGTCTGTTTGTACGAGTATGCGTGTGCGAATGCATTTGCGTGTGAATGGTATGTTTGTGTGTTTGTTTGCTTTCGCAATTTTCGCTTGAAGCATTTGCAGGTACTCGCAAAATGTGCGCTTCGGCATAACATTGTACGCGCTATGAACAGTACAAGCAGAAAGGACGAGCTCGCAAAGGAACCCAAGATGGAAGCTTTGCGGTTCGGCTTACTTGATTGCGCAGATTCAGTTCTATCCAACTCGAAATTGTACTGTTTTGTTTGGTTGACTATAGTGTAGCAGGGCAGGCACTATAGGGGTACAATTTAGGTGAAGGTTGGATGTTGTTTGTCTGTATCTGCATGCTACAGGGCCAGGGGAAACCAGCGGAACCAGCATTTGGCTGGTTGGGCAAAGACAAAACAGGTTCTGTTTTTAGGACCTGAACCTGGTTGTTGTTTTCCCAGGTTGGAAAAACAGAACCAGAGGTTGTTCACCAACCTATCACCTGCTATTTTGTTCAGCCAGGTTGGTTCTGTTGCTTGGAATTATTTGGGATCATCCCTGGTTGTTCCCAGGTTGATTCCCAAGGTCCTTGCTAGCTAGAGCTATTTATTCCTTCTCTGTTTGTACCTGAATATAGTGAAATTGATTCAAGCGAATTCCTTCCTTGCTGGAATTTCTTTTCTACGCGGTGCGATGGCGGAACGCTACCCGAGTCAACGCTAGTACGCTAGCACTCCAACGCTAGGCTAACGCTGTCCGAGCCATAACTTCGTAATGGCAGAACTTTTCGCGAGGCAACTTGGCTTATTTTAAAGCTCTTAGAGTGAGCTTCGATATAGGAAATTCTCAGCTTAATCCGATCGACGGTCTGCACGATACGCTGCGCGACGTTCAAGGTACTCTTGCTGTTTTGACTAAGTCCCTCTTGATCCCTCTCTCTACAAACTCGGACCCGAGGATAGGGGCTGGTCTTGTACCAGGCACCCAAGGACCCTTGGAGGTGACCCCGAGGAGAGGTTTTAAGTGTGATAAAGTCTTAATAGCTTGAGTTTATTAGGCCCTTACACCAACACTTTCTGACCATAGTGGATGATTGGAGCAGGCTTATGTGGGCATATCCGCTGAAGCAGAAGGACCATGCCGCCTCTACGATACGGGAAGATTGGCTGCCATTCGTGGAGAAGCAAGCGGAGTGTGTGGTGAAGCGGATTAGGACAGATCGGGGTGGTGAGTTCCTTGGAGCTGAGATGACGGCCTGGCTCAAGAAGCAGGGCATCCAGAGGGAGCTGACCACGGCTTACACCCCACAGTCTAACGGTGTAGCAGAACGGGCGAACCGGACAATTCTGGAGACAGCTAGGGCGCTGCTCATAGAATCTGGGCTGGGCAACTCCATGTGGCCCCATGCTGTTCGGCACGCTACCGTCGCTAGGAACAGGGTACTCACAAAGGTTGGGGATGACTCGTGGGTGCCGTTGGAGAGGTGGCTTGGGAGGAAGCCGCCGGTGGACATGCTGAGGGTGTTCGGTTGCATGGCAGTCGCCCACGTCCCCAAGACCTACCGCAGTAAGTTGGGGGCGAGTGCAATCTGGTGTGTCCATTTGGGGCTGGCTGCTGAGAGCAAGGGATGGCTGCTGTGGGAACCTTCCAAGGGTGTGTTGTTTGACAGCAGGGATGTGAAGTTTGTTGAGGGCATGATGTATGGGAGCTGGGAGAAACAGCCGGAGGCCAGGGTGTCCCAGCAGATGGAGCAGATCACCATGCAGCTGGATCTGACTCCTAGTGTGTGGGAGGAGGGAGAGGAGGCAGCTGCAGAAGGTGGTGCTGGAGAAAAGGTGCAGGAGGCACCTGCCTGTGACAACAATGGTGTGGAGACTAGCGGTAGCACTAGTGGAGCTGCTGGATCCGAGGGAGGAGAGCAGTAGCAGGGGAAAACTAAGAAGCCGAAGGGTGTCGTTATGAAGGGATGGGAGACACCCGTCTCCAGGCCAGGACGTACCCGTATGGCTACTAAGAAGCTGACTGCAGGAGCTGATGTAGCGGAGCAGCAGCTTGGGACCGAGGAGGCATTGCTGATTCTACAGCATGACTATGACCCGGATGAGGAGGATGAGCCTGCGTACTGTTTTCTTGCCCCTGCACCAGAGGAACCTGCTAGCATGGAGGAGGCATTAGCTGGACCAGATAGGGACAAATGGCTGGCTTCTAGGGATGCTGAGTACCAGAGCCTGCTGGAGAATGGGACTTGAGAACTAGTGGTGCTGCCTGAGGGAAAGAAAGCGGTACAATGCAAGTGGGTGCTAAGGATCAAGACTGACGACAAGGGGCAGGTCACCATCTACAAGAGTAGGTTGGTGGCTAAGGGGTTTATGCAGAAGGAGAAGCGGGACTTCAATGAGATCTTTGCTCCCACTGCCAAAACCCCTACCCTTCGTGTCTTGTTGGCAGATGCAGCCGTTGGTGGGAAGTTCATTATCCAGATGGACATATCAACGGCATTCCTCAACGGGATTTTAGAGGAGGAGGTGTTCATGACGCAGCCGCCTGGGTATGAGGATGGTACGGGCAGGGTGTGCAAGCTGAAAAAATCCATCTACGGCTTCAAGCAGGCGCCACGCTGCTGGTACCAGAATTTGGCAGCTGTTTTAGAGGAGATGGGATTCAGGACCAGCAGCTGTGATGAGAGCCTCTTTCTCAAAGGGGCGGGGGACAAGCTGGTGTTGTTTCTGGTCTACGTGGACGACATTCTTCTCTTCAGCAGCAGCATGAAGGAGATCCAGAAAGTACAGCAGCAGCTGATGGAGAACTTCAAGTGCAGGAACCTTGGGGAGGTAAAATACTACCTCGGGATGCACGTAGAGAGGGATCAAGATCACAGGTGGTTGAAACTGCACCAGGATAAGTTCATCAAGGAGCTGGGGGAGAAGCATGGGATTGAGAATGAGCGCAAGGTTGCAACTCCCCTGCCTGCAGAATTCAAGCTTGTAAAGGCTGCAGAGGATGAAGGGGTTGAAGCTGAGGAGCAGCAGCAATTCCAGGCCTTGGTGGGCAGCCTCTTGTATGCAGCTGTTCACACGAGGCCTGACATCTCTTTCTCGGTTGGGCAGCTGGCTAGGGTGGTGCAGAATCCATCAGAGGAGCAGGTGGATGCAGCCGAGCGTGTGGTAAAGTATCTGAACTCTCACCCAAGCATTGGAGTTCAATACTCCGCATCTGCACAGGTGAAGCAGAAATGGGTTGAGGTGCTGAAAGAGAAGGGGGAGAGGCTTGGAGAAGGCAAGCTCTTTCTCACTTGCTTTACCGATGCTACGTGGGCCTCTGAGAAGGAGGATTCCTCATCTGTGGGAGGATACATATGTGTAGTTGGGGGAGGACCTGTTAGTTGGAGGTCAAAAAAGCAGACAGAAACAGCACTCTCTTCTGTGGAATCAAAGTATATGGCGATGTTCCATGGGGTGAAGGAGGTGATTTGGCTGAGGAGGTTGTTAGAGGAGATTGGCCAGGAGCAGAAGGTTGCTACGCCGCTGTTCTGAGATAGCAAGGGGGCTCTTGGAATGGCCAGGAACGTTGTGCTTCATGGGCTCAATAAGCACATGCGTATCAAGTGGCACTGGCTGCGTAAGGAGGTGAAGAGGGGGATGGTGAATCCGATCTACATCAAGACTCACCAGCAGCCAGCAGAGTTCCTCACCAAGAGGCTTGCAGATGAGCCTCACTGGCATTGTGTGCGCATGAGTGGAATGAGTATGAACTAGTATGGAATGATGGGGATGCAGCCGGCAGGCTGAGGGGGAGTGTGTTGGGTGCAAATTCACATTGCACGACATCCTGCCGTCTGTTTGTATGAGTATGCGTGTGCGAATGCATTTGGGTGTGAATGGAATGTTCGGTGTGTTTGTTTGCTTTCGCAATTTTCGCTTGAAGCATTTGCAGGTACTCGCGCATTATGCGCTTTGGCACAACATTGTACGCGCTATGAACAGTACAAGCAGAAAGGACGAGCTCGCAAAGGAACCCAAGATGGAAGCTTTGCGGTTCGGTTGAATTAATTGTGCAGATTCAGTTCTATCCAACTCAAAATTGTACTGTTTTGCTTGGTTGACTATAGTGTAGCAGGGCAGGCACTATAGGGGTACAATTTAGGTGAAGGTTGGATGTTGTTTGTCTGTATCTGCATGCTACAGGGCCAGGGGAAACCAGCGGAACCAGCTTTTGGCTGGTTGGGCAAAGACGAAACAGGTTCTGTTTTTAGGACCTGAACCTGGTTGTTGTTTTCCCAGGTTGGAAAAACAGAACCAGGGGTTGTTTACCAACCTACCTCCTCCTGGTTTGTCCAGCCAGGTTGGTTCTATTGCTTGGAATTATTTGGGATGATCCCTGGTTGTTCCCAGGTTGATTCCCAAGGTCCTTGCTAGCTATAACTATTTATTCCTTCTCTGTTTGTACCTGAATATAGTCAATTTGATTCAAGCGAATTCCTTCCTTGCTGGAATTTCGTTTCTACGCGGTGCGACGGCGGAATGCTACCCGAGTCAACGCTAGTACGCTAGCACTCCAACGCTAGGCAAACGCTGTCCGAGCCATAACTTCGTAATGGCAGAACTTGTCGCGAGGCAATTCGGTTCATTTTAAAGCTCTTGGAGAGAGCTTCGATATAGGAAATTCTCAGCTTAATCCGATCGACGGTCTCAGCTGAGAATTTCCTATATCGAAGCTCTCTCCAAGAGCTTTAAAATGAACCAAGTTGCCTCGTGTCAAGTTCTGCCATTACAAAGTTATGGCTCGGACAGCGTTTGCCTAGCGTTGGAGTGCTAGCGTACTAGCGTTGACTCGGGTAGCATTCCGCCGTCGCACCGCGTAGAAACGAAATTCCAGCAAGGAAGGAATTCGCTTGAATAAAATTCACTATATTCACGTACAAACAGAGAAGGAATAAATAGTTCTAGCTAGCAAGGACCTTGGGAATGAACCTGGGAACAACCAGGGATCATCCCAAACAATTCCAAGCAATAGAACCAACCTGGCTGGACAAAACACCAGGTGGTAGGTAGGTAAACAACCTCTGGTTCTGTTTTTCCAACCTGGGAAAACAACAACCAGGTTCAGGTCCTAAAAACAGAACCTGTTTCATCTTTGCCCAACCAGCCAAAAGCTGGTTCCGCTGGTTTCCCCTGGCCCTGTAGCATGCAGATACAGACAAACAACATCCAACCTTCACCTAAATTGTACCCCTATAGTACCTGCTCTGCTACACTATAGTCAACCAAGCAAAACAGTACAATTTCGAGTTGGATAGAACTGAATCTGCACAATCAATTCAACCGAACCGCAAAGCTTCCATCTTGGGTTCCTTTGCGAGCTCGTCTTTTCTGCTTGTACTGTTCATAGCGCGTACAATGTTGTGCCGAAGCGCATAATGCGCGAGTACCTGCAAATGCTTCAAGCGAAATTTGCGAAAGCAAACAAACACACCGAACATTCCATTCACACCCAAATGCATTCGCACACGCATACTCATACAAACAGATGGCAGGATGTCGTGCAATGTGAATTTGCACCCAACATTCTGCTCCTGGCCAATCTCCTCTAACAACCTCCTCAGCCAAATCACCTCCTTCACCCCATGGAACATCGCCATATACTCTGATTCCACAGAATAGAGTGCTGTCTCCGTCTGCTTTTTTTACCTCCAACTAACAGGTCCTCCCCCAACTACACAGATGTATACTCCCACAGATGAGGAATCCTCCTTCTCAGTGGCCCACGTAGCATCGGTAAAGCAAGTGAGAAAGAGCTTGCCTTCTCCAAGCCTCTCCCCCTTCTCTTTCAGCACCTCAACCCCTTTCTGCTTCACCTGTGCAGATGCGGAGTATTGAACTCCAATGCTTGGGTGAGAGTTCAGATACTTCACCACACGCTCGGCTGCATCCACCTGCTCTTCTGATGGATTCTGCACCATCCTAGCCAGCTGCCCAACCGAGAAAGAGATGTCAGGCCTCGTGTGAACAGCTGCATACAAGAGGCTGCCCACCAAGGACTGGAATTGCTGCTGCTCCTCAGCTTCAACCCCTTCATCCTCTGCAGCCTTTACAAGCTTGAATTCTGCAGGCAGGGGAGTTGCAACTTTGCGCTCATTCTCAATCCCATGCTTCTCCCCCAGCTCCTTGATGAACCTCTCCTGGTGCAGTTTCAACCACCTGTGATCTGGATCCCTCTCCACATGCATCCCGAGGTAGTATTTTACCTCCCCAAGGTTCTTGCACTTGAAGTTCCCCATCAGCTGCTGCTGCACTTTCTGGATCTCCTTCATGCTGCTGCTGAAGAGAACAATGTCGTCCACGTAGACCAAAAACAACACCAGCTTGTCCCCCTCCTCCTTGAGAAAGAGGCTCTCATCACAGCTGCTGGTCCTGAATCCCATCTCCTCTAAAACAGCTGCCAGCTTCTGGTACCAGCAGCGTGGCGCCTTCTTGAAGCCGTAGATGGACTTTTTCAGCTTGCACACCCTGCCCGTACCATCCCCATACCCAGGCGGCTGCGTCATGAACACCTCCTCCTCTAAAATCCCGTTGAGGAATGCCGTTGATATGTCCATCTGGATAATGAACTTCCCACCAACGGCTGCATCTGCCAAAAAGACACGAAGGGTAGGGGTTTTGGCAGTGGGAAAAAAGATCTCATTGAAGTCTCGCTTCTTTTTCTGCATAAACCCCTTAGCCACCAACCTACTCTTGTAGATGGTGACCTGCCCTTTGTCGTCAGTCTTGATCCTTAGCACCCACTTGCATTGTACCGCTTTCTTTCCCTCAGGCAGCACCACTAGTTCCCAAGTCCTATTCTCCAGCAGGCTCTGGTACTCAGCATCCCTAGAAGCCAGCCATTTGTCCCTATCTGGTCCAACTAATGCCTCCTCCATGCTAGCTGGTTCCTCTGGTGCAGGGGCAAGAAAACAGTACGCAGGCTCATCCTCCTCATCCGGGTCATAGTCATGCGGTAGAATCAGCAATGCCTCCTCGGTCCCAAGCTGCTGCTCCGCTAGATCAGCTCCTGCAGTCAGCTTCTTAGTAGCCATACGGATAAGTCCTGGCCTGGAGACGGGTGTCTCCCACCCCTTCATAACAACACACTCAGCATGTCCACCGGCGGCTTCCTCCCAAGCCACCTCTCCAACGGCACCCACGAGTCATCCCCAACCTTTGTGAGTACCCTGTTCCTAGCGACGGTAGCGTGCCGAGCAACATGGGGCCACATCAATTTGCCCAGCCCAGATTCTATGAGCAGCGCCCTAGCTGTTTCCAGAATTGTCCGGTTCGCCTGTTCTGCTACACCGTTAGACTGTGGGGTGTAAGCCGTGGTCAGCTCCCTCTGGATGCCCTGCTTCTTGAGCCAGGCCGTCATCTCAGCTCCAAGGAACTCACCACCCCGATCTGTCCTAATCCGCTTTACCACACACTCCACTTGCTTCTCCACGAATGGCAGCCAATCATCCCGTATCGTAGAGGCGGCGTGATCTTTCTGCTTCAGCGGATATGCCCACATAAGCCTGCTCCAGTCATCCACTATGGTCAGAAAGTACCGCTCCCCCTTGTGTCCCTGAACCGGCAGCGGCCCCACCAAGTCCATGAAAGACCAGCTCCAACGGCATCTTGCTCCTGCCAGCCACACTATGGAAGGGGAAACGGGTAAACTTTGAGAGCAAACAGATTTCACAATTCTCATCAGGTGGCTGTCCGTTCAGCTTCAGACCCTTAACGGCTCCATCTTTCTCCAACGGCTCCAACAAGGGCATTGCCATATGCCCCAAGCGTCGGTGTGCCGTTGCCCAATTCGTCTCCCCAGATCTGGCCGACACTTTCACACCAACCCCTCCAACGGCATTGCACCCCCCCTGGGATGCAGACCCCTCTCCAGCCTGCCCCCCACCATGCCACGCCAACGCCAGCAGCTGCCACATGGATCTGTACACGTCCGTACTCTCGTACGGATCCCAAAGCACCCGATTGCCCATCTGCCCCTTGTAAGTGCGTGCCCCATCCGTGCTAGTGCTCACCCCAGACTTGCCAAGCATACGGAGGGAGATGAGGTTGGCCTTGAGTTCAAGAACAAGGAGAACGTCGTGCAGCACCACCGGCTTGCCATCCGTTCCCTTAAACGCATCTCGTCCCGCACGAGCCACCTTCAGCGCGAGTCCAGAGGCGGAGCACACCTCGTTGATCGGTGCAGCTCGTACGTGGTCCAGCAGGTTTTTTTGCGGCGTCATCGTCCAAGCAGCGCCCGTGTCCAACACACAATAATCCAGGGGGTGCAGCTCTGCTCCAACCTTGGCAGAGGCGTCTCCTTGCCCCCCCTGCTCTCCAATATGGAAGAACTGGTCCGCGGTGCGCTCCTTCTTCTTTTCCGCACCGCCGTTGCTTTTCGGATTGTTGTTGGACGAATCGGCAACCATGTTCGCGCCGTTTTTCTGGTTCCTCCGCGCGCCGCCATCCTGGTGACGATTCTGGGGGGTCCATCCATCGGGTTTCTTATAGCACGAAAACCAGGGATGCCCCTCCTTCTTACAATACCAGCAACTCCCTTTCATTTTGCCACCCGCACCTGACTTGCCCCCACGTCCAGATTTCGCACCGCGATCCCAACCGGTACCTCCTTGTTGGTCGTTGGAGTCGTCGTCCTTCTTTGCACCGCGTCCAGCACCACCGAAGCCACGTCTTCTGCCACGTCGGCTCCCTTGCATCCCGTAGCCGCTGCTGCCGTCGTCTCCACCCCTCAGTTGACGGCGACGGAGGTCCTCCTATAGAACCTTTTGTTGGGCGCAAATTCACATTGCACGACATCATGCCGTCTGTTTGTACGAGTATGCGTGTGCGAATGCATTTGCGTGTGAATGGAATGTTCGTGTGTTCGTTTGCTTTCCCAATTTTCGCTTGAAGCATTTGCAGGTACTCGCACAATGTGCGCTTCGGCATAACATTGTTCGCGTTATGAACAGTACAAGCAGAAAGGACGAGCTCGCAAAGGAACCCAAGATGGAAGCTTTGCGGTTCGGTTGAATTGATTGTGCAGATTCAGTTCTATACAACTCGAAATTGTACTGTTTTGCTGGTTGACTATAGTGTAGCAGGGCAGGCACTATAGGGGTACAATTTAGGTGAAGGTTGGATGTTGTTTGTCTGTATCTGCATGCTACAGGGCCAGGGGAAACCAGCGGAACCAGCATTTGGCTGGTTGGGCAAAGACAAAACAGGTTCTGTTTTTAGGACCTGAACCTGATTGTTGTTTTCCCAGGTTGGAAAAACAGAACCAGAGGTTGTTCACCAACCTAGCACCTGCTATTTTGTCTAGCCAGGTTTGTTCTGTTGCTTGGAATTATTTGGGATGATCCCTGGTTGTTCCCAGGTTCATTCCCAAGGTCCTTGCTAGCTAGAACTATTTATTCATTCTCTGTTTGTACATGGATATAGTGAAATTGATTCAAGCGAATTTCTTCCTTGCTGGAATTTCGTTTCTACGCGATGCGACGGCGGAATGCTACCCGAGTCAATGCTAGTATGCTAGCACTCCAACGCTAGGCTAACGCTGTCCGAGCCATAATTTTGTAATGGCAGAACTTTTTCGCGAGGCAACTTGGCTTATTTTAAAGCTCTTAGAGTGAGCTTCGATATAGGAAATTCTCAGCTTAATCCGGTCGACGGTCTGCACGATACGCTGCGCGACGTTCAAGGTACTCTTGCTGTTTTGACTAAGTCCCTCTTGATCCCTCTCTCTACAAACTCGGACCCGAGGATAGGGGCTGGTCTTGTACCAGGCACCCAAGGACCCTTGGAGGTGACCCCGAGGAGAGGTTTTAAGTTTGATAAAGTCTTAATAGCTTGAGTTTATTAGGCCCTTACACCAACAAGCTGGTATCAGAGCTGCGTTATAGTGATCCTCGTTAAAGGTAGCTATGGCGGGCAACACCTCGGCGGTAGCTGGTGAATCTTCAGCCCAAGATCGTAGCGGCAGCCAAGATTCTGGTGTTTCTGCGCCAAGGGGAGCGCGAACAAGCCAGGGCTCGCTGATCAAGGAGGTGCTGAAAAACTTCACCGTCGAGAAGTTCAATGGTGAGGGCTATGATGATTGGGCCTGGAAAATGCAACTTTATTTCCGTCAGATCGGTTTGCTGAAACTAATGATTGGGGAGGAGCCTAGACCGAGTGACCCCGCCCTTCAGGAAGATTGGGACGAGCGCGCCTCGGCTGGTTACTACTTGATGTCGCAGAGTTTGGAGCTGAACCAGCGTCACCACGTCATGCACCTGCTGCCGGAGGTTGAGTGCGGTCCGAAGGCGTGGACCGTGTTGAAGGAGCTGCACGCCCCGACCTCCGTTGTTGCAACATTGATGCTGGAGAGGGAGCTGTCCGCGTTGCGCCTGAGCGAGGGAGAGCCGGTGCAACCTGTCCTGGACAAATTGCGCGACCTCTACGCGAAGTTGGCGATCGCGGGAATCACCTACCCGGAGCAGACCAAGTGCCTGAAGATGCTCTCGCTGCTGCCGGAATCGTGGCTTCAATTCACGAGCGGATTGAGCCTGCCGCAGAACCAGAGCTCGTGGACACTCGAGTGGGTGCGGACAAAGATTCTAGAGGAGGACTTCCGTCGCCGTCAACTGAGGGGTGGAGACGACGGCAGCAGCGGCTACGGGATGCAAGGGAGCCGACGTGGCAAAGGACGTGGCTTCGGTGGTGCTGGTCGCGGTGCGAAATCTGGACGTGGGGGCAAGTCGGGTGCTGGTGGCAAAATGAAAGGGAGTTGCTGGTATTGTGAGAAGGAAGGGCATCCCTGGTTTTTGTGCTATAAGAAACCCGATGGATGGACCCCCCAGAATCGTCACCAGGATGGCGGCGCGCGGAGGAACCAGAAAAATGGTGCCAACATGATCGCTGATTCGTCCGATAACAACCCAAAGGGAAACGGCGGTGCGGAGAAGAAGAAGGAGCGCACCGCGGGCCAATTCTTCCATATGGGAGACAAGGGGGAGCAAGGAGACGCCTCTGCCAAGGTTGGAGCAGAGCTGCACCCCCTGGATTATTGGGTGTTGGACACGGGCGCTGCTTGGACGATGACGCCACGCAAGGACCTGCTGGACCACGTACGCGCTGCACCGATCAACGAGGTGTGCTCCGCCTCTGGACACGCGCTGAAGGTGGCTGGTGCGGGACGAGCTGCGTTTAAGGGGGCGGATGGCAAGCCGGTGGTGCTGCACGACGTTCTTCTCGTTCCTGAACTCAAGGCCAACCTCATCTCCCTCCGTAAGCTTGGCAAGGCTGGGGTGAGCACTAGCACGGATGGGGCACGCACTTACAAGGGGCAGCTGGGCAATCGGGTGCTTTGGGATCTGCACGAGAGCACGGACGTGTACAGATCCATGTGGCAGCTGCCGGCGTTGGCGTGGCATGGTGGGGGGCAGGCTAGAGAGGGGTCTGCATCCCAGGGGGAGTGCAACGCCGTTGGAGGGGTTGGTGTGAAAGTGTCGGCCAGATCTGGGGAGACGGATTGGGCAACGGCACACCGACGCTTGGGGCATGTGGCAATGCCTTTGCTGAAGCAGCTGGAGAAGGATGGAGCCGTTAAGGGCTTGAAGCTGAACGGACAACCACCCGATGATAACTGTGAAATCTGTTTGCTCTCAAAGTTTACCCGTTTCCCCTTCCATAGTGTGGCTGGCAGGAGCAAGAAGCCGTTAGAGCTGGTCCACATGGACTTGGTGGGGCCGCTGCCGGTTCAGGGACACAAGGGGGAGCGGTACTTTCTGACCATAGTGGATGATTGGAGCAGGCTTATGTGGGCATATCCGCTGAAGCAGAAGGACCATGCCGCCTCTACGATACGGGAAGATTGGCTGCCATTCGTGGAGAAGCAAGCGGAGTGTGTGGTGAAGCGGATTAGGACAGATCGGGGTGGTGAGTTCCTTGGAGCTGAGATGACGGCCTGGCTCAAGAAGCAGGGCATCCAGAGGGGGCTGACCACGGCTTACACCCCACAGTCTAACGGTGTAGCAGAACGGGCGAACCGGACAATTCTGGAGACAGCTAGGGCGCTGCTCATAGAATCTGGGCTGGGCAACTCCATCTGGCCCCATGCTGTTCGGCACGCTACCGTCGCTAGGAACAGGGTACTCACAAAGGTTGGGGATGACTCGTGGGTGCCGTTGGAGAGGTGGCTTGGGAGGAAGCCGCCGGTGGACATGCTGAGGGTGTTCGGTTGCATGGCAGTCGCCCACGTCCCCAAGACCTACCGCAGTAAGTTGGGGGCGAGTGCAATCTGGTGTGTCCATTTGGGGCTGGCTGCTGAGAGCAAGGGATGGCTGCTGTGGGAACCTTCCAAGGGTGTGTTGTTTGACAGCAGGGATGTGAAGTTTGTTGAGGGCATGATGTATGGGAGCTGGGAGAAACAGCCGGAGGCCAGGGTGTCCCAGCAGATGGAGCAGATCACCATGCAGCTGGACCTGACTCCTAGTGTGTGGGAGGAGGGAGAGGAGGCAGCTGCAAAAGGTGGTGCTGGAGAGAAGGTCAGGAGGCACCTGCCGGTGAAAACAATGGTGTGGAGACTAGCGGTAGCACTAGTGGAGCTGCTGGATCCGAGGGAGGAGAGCAGCAGCAGGGGAAAACTAAGAAGCCGAAGGGTGTTGTTATGAAGGGATGGGAGACACCCGTCTCCAGGCCAGGACGTACCCGTATGGCTACTAAGAAGCTGACTGCAGGAGCTGATGTAGCGGAGCAGCAGCTTGGGACAGAGGAGGCATTGCTGATTCTACCGCATGGCTATGACCCGGATGAGGAGGATGAGCCTGCGTACTGTTTTCTTGCCCCTGCACCAGAGGAACCAGCTAGCATGGAGGAGGCATTAGCTGGACCAGATAGGGACAAATGGCTGGCTTCTAGGGATGCTGAGTACCAGAGCCTGCTGGAGAATGGGACTTGGGAACTAGTGGTGCTGCCTGATGGAAAGAAAGCGGTACAATGCAAGTGGGTGCTAAGGATCAAGACTGACGACAAGGGGCAGGTCACCATCTACAAGAGTAGGTTGGTGGCTAAGGGGTTTAGGCAGAAGAAGAAGCGGGACTTCAATGAGATCTTTGCTCCCACAGCCAAAACCCCTACCCTTCGTGTCTTGTTGGCAGATGCAGCCGTTGGTGGGAAGTTCATTATCCAGATGGATATATCAACGGCATTCCTCAATGGGATTTTAGAGGAGGAGGTGTTCATGACGCAGCCGCCTGGGTATGAGGATGGTACGGGCAGGGTGTGCAAGCTGAAAAAGTCTATCTACGGCTTGAAGCAAGCGCCACGCTGCTGGTACCAGAAGTTGGCAGCTGTTTTAGAGGAGATGGGATTCAAGACCAGCAGCTATGATGAGAGCCTCTTTCTCAAGGGGGAGGGGGAGAAGCTGGTGCTGTTTCTGGTCTATGTGGACGACATTCTTCTCTTTAGCAGCAGCATGAAGCAGATCCAGAAGGTGCAGCAGCAGCTGATGGAGAACTTCAAGTGCAAGAACCTTGGGGAGGTAAAGTACTACCTCGGGATGCACGTAGAGAGGGATCCAGATCACAGGTGGTTGAAACTGCACCAGGAGAAGTTCATCAAGGAGCTGGGGGAGAAGCAAGGGATTGAGAATGAGCGCAAGGTTGCAACTCCCCTGCCAGCAGAATTCAAGCTTGTGAAAGCTGCAGAAGATGAAGGGGTTGAAGCCGAGGAGCAGCAGCAATTTCAGTCCTTGGTGGGCAGCCTCTTGTATGCAGCAGTTCACACGAGGCCCGACATCTCATTCTCGGTTGGGCAGCTGGCTAGGGTGGTGCAGAATCCATCAGAGGAGCAGGAAGATGCAGCTGAGCGTGTGGTGAAGTATCTGAACTCTCACCCAAGCATTGGAGTTCAGTATTCCGCATCTGCACAGGTGAAGCAGAAAGGGGTTGAGGTGCTGAAAGAGAAGGGGGAGAGGCTTGGAGAAGGCAAGCTCTTTCTCACTTGCTTTACCGATGCTACGTGGGCCTCTGAGAAGGAAGATTCTTCATCTGTGGGAGGATACATCTGCGTAGTAGGGGGAGGACCTGTTAGTTGGAGGTCCAAGAAGCAGACGGAGACAGCACTCTCTTCCGTCGAGTCAGAGTACATGGCGATGTTCCATGGGGTGAAGGAGGTGATTTGGCTGAGGAGGCTATTAGAGGAGATTGGCCAGGAGCAAAAGATTGCTACGCCGCTGTTTTGTGATAGCAAGGGAGCTCTTGGGATGGCCGGGAACGCTGTGCTTCATGGGCTGAACAAGCACATGCGTATCAAGTGGCACTGGCTGCGTAAGGAGGTGAAGAGGGGGACGGTGAATCCGATCTACATCAAGACTCACCAGCAGCCAGCAGACTTCCTCACCAAGAGGCTTGCGGATGAGCCTCATTGGCGTTGTGTGCGCATGAGTGGAATGAGCATGAACTAGTATGGAATGATGGGGATGCAGCCGGCAGGCTGAGGGGAAGTGTGTTGGGTGCAAATTCACATTGCACGACATCCTGCCGTCTGATTGTACGAGTATGCGTATGCGAATGCATTTGCGTGTGAATGGTATGTTCGTGTGTTTGTTTGCTTTCGCAATTTTCGCTTGAAGCATTTGCAGGTACTCGCACAATGTGCGCTTCGGCATAACATTGTACGCGCTATGAACAGTACAAGCAGAAAGGACGAGCTCGCAAAGGAACCCAAGATGGAAGCTTTGCGGTTCAACTTACTTGATTGCGCAGATTCAGTTCTATCCAACTCGAAATTGTACTGTTTTGTTTGGTTGACTATAGTGTAGCAGGGCAGGCACTATAGGGGTACAATTTAGGTAAAGGTTGGATGTTGTTTGTCTGTATCTGCATGCTACAGGGCCAGGGGAAACCAGCGGAACCAGCATTTGGCTTGTTGGGCAAAGACAAAACAGGTTCTGTTTTTAGGACCTGAACCTGGTTGTTGTTTTCCCAGGTTGGAAAAACAGAACCAGAGGTTGTTTACCAACCTACCACCTGCTATTTTGTCCAGCCAGGTTGGTTCTGTTGCTTGGAATTATTTGGGATGATCCCTGGTTGTTCTCAGGTTCATTCCCAAGGTCCTTGCTAGCTAGAACTATTTATTCCTTCTCTGTTTGTACCTGGACATAGTCAAATTGATTCAAGCGAATTCCTTCCTTGCTGGAATTTCGTTTCTACGCGATGCGACGGCGGAATGCTACCCGAGTCAACGCTAGTATGCTAGCACTCCAACGCTATGCTAACGCTGTCCGAGCCATAACTTCGTAATGGCAGAACTTTTCGCGGGGCAACTTGGCTTATTTTAAAGCTCTTAGAGTGAGCTTCGATATAGCAAATTCTCAGCTTAATCCGGTCGACGGTCTGCACGATACGCTACGCGACGTTCAAGGTACTCTTGCTGTTTTGACTAAGTCCCTCTTGATCCCTCTCTCTACAAACTCGGACCCGAGGATAGGGGCTGGTCTTGTACCAGGCACCCAAGGACCCTTGGAGGTGACCCTGAGGAGAGGTTTTAAGTTTGATAAAGTCTTAATAGCTTGAGTTTATTAGGCCCTTACACCAACACCAAGTGCAGCGTAGCGTGCTAGCATGCTAAGAGGATAGGCAAGGTCAGGTCGAGTGCAGGTCATCAGGTACATCAGGCAGCCCACAAACTCTGGATATGGGCCATTCGGCTCTACGGACTCGTCCGAAGGTGGAGCTGAGAGCGAGTGACCGGTAGGCAGAGGAGTGGACTGTGGCGAGGAGAACCGGAAGCCGAAGCGTTGAAGCACCTGCTGCACCATGTGTGACTGAGTCAAGGTGATGGTGCGCCGTGCTCTGTCCCGGATGATCTGCATGCCAAGATAGCTGCGCAGCTCACCCAGGTCTGTGCACGTATGTCTCTTTTGCAGCTCCGACTTCACAAGGGCCAGTGCCTTTGTGTCAGCAGTGGAAAAAACCAAGTCGTCGACGTACACGAGGATGTAGAACGGCAGCAGCGAATTGTCGGTGCGCAGAAGCAGCGACGGGTCAGCAGTGGAAGGAGCAAACCCAAGAGCCGCAAGTGTCGTCTTAAGTGTGTCGTGCCACTTACGAGGCGCTTTGCAGAAACCGTAGACTGGCCGCCGGAGGCTCCACTGGGTAACTGCATGAAACGACCCAGTGAAGCCCGGTGGGCGGCGCAGCCAGCTCCCTTCGTGCAGGCTGCCCTGTAAGAAAGATGTGCTGAAGTCAAGAGAGTCAAGCTCATAGTCACGCTGAGCGGCAACATGGAGTAGTACCCGAAGTTTGGTCATCTTTGGGGTAGGGGAGAAGGTCTGGAAGAAGTCAACTCCCTGTCGCTGACTAAAGCCTCGTGCAACGTAACGAGCCTTGAAGGCAGGCGGAGAACCTAGCGGCCGCTTCACCCTAAAAATCCACATGCCATATCGACTATGTTCGCCCTAGGAGGGGGAACTGTGTCGATGTAACTGCCTGTGGACTTCGAGGATGCCATCTTTGCGTCCATGGCTGTTTGCCACTGAGAGGAGTAGGGACCCGAAATCGCCTCTGCGTAAGAGCGCAGGGTCGGGATGTCTAAAGCATCTGGTTCTCCCTCAGGTGCAAGCAGCATGACCACGAGATGAGGTACAGCAGCTGCAAGACACTCAAAGTCCTCCTGCGTGTCCTCAAGGACGTCCATGCCAAGAGCACACTCACCCTCGACGGACGGAGGACAGACAGAGTCAGACTCAGCAACCAGACTAGCGGCGTAGTCGAGACGACACGTAGCAGCAAAGTCAACAAGCTCAACAACTAGTGCAGAAGCAGCAGTGGACTCAAACGAAGGGTCGGTCACAACAGTGGCTAGTAGATGTGTGTTAGAAGGGCTGGCAGCGCGAACCAAGTCAGACTCAGGGTCCGGAACGTCAGGAAGAGAAGACGCCGGAGGAGACGGCAAGGGAACTTGCAGTGGAACAGAGGAAGGACGAAGAGCCATACCGTGCGTGCTTGGGACAGGAGGAGGACGCGGACGAGGGACACGATGACCAGTGCGAACAGCGCGAGCAGGCGAGGCAAGACAAGACATGACGCTCTATAAGAGAGTCTGTCTGCTCAGTGTAAGGAGAAGGAGCAGGCAGAGAGGAGGCTGGCTGTAACTGTGGCTGCGACTGGTCAGGCGGTGGACATAGTACAAGTGAAGTAAGGTCAGTAGAAGACGGGAGGCCAAGAACCTGGCGAAGCAGTGGAACGAAGTACGGTCGCAGCTGCACACTGTCTCCAGTATGAGTACCGACAGCTCCAACACCCCCAGCGTCAGCACCTCAAGCTCTAGGGTCTCCAGCTCCAGTACCTGCAACACCACCAGCTCCAGCACCTCCAGCACCTCCAGCGCCTCCAGCAAAAGCAGCAGCACCAGCTCCGGTAGCTCCAGTACCTCCAGCACGAGCACCTCCAGGACCAGCAGCTCCAGCACCTCCAGCACCTCCTGCAGTAGCAGTACCACCAGCTCCGGCAGCTCTAGTGCCTCCAGCTCTAGTGCCTCTAGCGGTAGTGTCTCCAGCGGCAGGCCCCCCAGCTCCAGCAACGCCACTCCGAAGGCGGATGCGCCGAGCAAACCACTCGCGTAGCTGCAGTGGAGAGAGCGGATCCTATCCTGACGAGGCAGCCGTAGCACCTCCAACAGAGACAGTACCACCAGGCTCAGCACCGCAAGACTCAGCACGACTAGGCTCCACACCCTCAGGAACAGCACCCCCAGCTCCACGCGCTCAGACTCAGCACCCCTATGCTCCGCACCCTCAGACTCAACAACTCTAGGCTCAGCACCACTAGGCTCCGCACGCGCAGGCTTAGCACCCCAGACGCAGCACTCCTAGCGGCACCACCCCTAGCAGCACCAGAGTCGACAGCGACCTCGACAGGCTCAACCAAGGGGAGTGGGTCTACCTGAGACACACCTGAGGGAGCAGCACTCTGAGGGGGGAGGGGATCTACCGGAGGGGGACCTGGTGCGAGGAAGAGCGGCGGGCGAGGAAGAGGGGCAGTGCGGTAGGGGAAGAGATGGTTAAAGGGAACCGACTCGTTAAACGTGATATCCTGAGAAGGCAGGACACGGCGCGAGGTGCGGTGGTAAAACTGCCAGCCAGGCGCGTCAGGGTGAAAGCCAAGGAAGACACAGGGAATGGCGCGGGAGGAGAGCTTGTCCGCGGTGGTATTGCGGACAAAGGCACAAGATCCCAAGACCCGGAACACCGACGTCGCCAACCTCTCCCGTCCAACGCAGTGTCGGCGAGGTCTCCGGCAAGGAGACACGGGGCCAGAGGTTGAGCTGATGCGCAGCGTACCGGACCGCAAACGGCTACAGAAAATAGGGAGCATCTGCATGGATCATAGAGGTACGAGCGACCTCCATAACTAAGCCAATGCGGCGCTCAGAAACCCCATTCTGCCGCGGAGAGGCCGGAAGCGTGAACGACTGGCGAATGCCCTCCCCACGACACGGAAGAACAGTGGAGAACGGGCAAGAACACGGCCCCCTGAGGGGTCAGCCAGTCTGACTGCAACAGGTGTATGGAGACTCTGGTGCTGTCGCGAAAAAAAAACTGCGGGAAGCACCTGAGTCAAGCGTGAATGTGTGCAAGGCCTCAGCAGGCGCAGTACCAGGGAGAGCAGACTCACTAGCACCTAGAGCAGCAGCCTCTATACCTGGGTCGGGTGGCACACACAGGTAACAGTCACCCTCAGCTCTAACAGTCAATGCATACATCGCAGCAAGGATAGCATCATAGTCAAGAGCAAAGATATCAACACCCTGCCTAAGCAGCTCTAGCCAGCGGGGTAGCTCAGTTGCGTCGAGAAACTCTGCGCGCCAGGCGTCGTCAAGACGGGAGAAGCAGCGGTGCTGTGAGTGAAAATTCCCGCATGTCTGACCAGTGCAGTTATCTGTGCGAATGACATTCGGGCAGTGAACACTAACCCCAGACGCCCCACGCTGAGCAAACCATTCACGAAGCTGCTGGGGCGTAGGGGTCTCGCTTGGACGCTGCTGCAAATGCCTCTTGCCACTGCTAGAACCTTCCCACTGAGCAGTTCCATCCCGACCACCACCACTGCCGCCTATACCACTCCCACTGCCGCCACCACCGCCGCCATAAACACCTCCACTCTTACCAACACTCCCTCCGCCACCACCGCCACCTCCACCGCCTCCACCGCCCCCACCACCGCCTCCACCCCTGCCAACCCCACCACCCTGGCCTCTCTTGCCCCAGCCGTTGCGGCGCCTCCCACTAGGAGCAGACGCAGCCCCAACCTCCTGAGCACAAAGGAAGTCAACAGCAGCAGCAGAAGCGGCCGAAGGGACATGGGGGGAGGGGGAACACCCTTCAAAGAAGGGAGTGCGAGGAGTGCCACGAGAAGCTCCTACAGCGACTATGATGGTCTCAGCTGCAAGGAGGTGCTTCTCGAGCAGGTCGACAGTGAGGGCTGTGGGGTCAAAGGCGAGAAGGAGGTTCTTGACTGCGCTAAGAGAGTTGGGGTGGCGGGTGACGATGAAGTAGAAAGAGATGTACATGGGGGGGGGGGGAGAGGGGGGGGGTTCCTGTTTAGAAACTTGGTTGGAAGCGCGACGCGGTAGCGAGTGTCACTTGCTTTACTGATGCTACGTGGGCTTCTGAGAATTAGGATTCCTCATTTGTGGAAGGATACATCTGCGTAGTTTGGGGAGGACCTGTTAGTTGGAGGTCCAAGAAGCAGACAGAGACGGCACTCTCTTCTGTGGAATCAGAATACATGGTGATGTTCCATGTGTTAGTGTAAGGGCCTAATAAACTCAAGCTATTAAGACTTTATCAAGCTTAAAACCTCTCCTCGGGGTCACCTACAAGGGTCCTTGGGTGCCTGGTACAAGACCAGCCCCTATCCTCGGGTCCGAGTTTGTAGAGAGAGGGATCAAGAGGGACTTAGTCAAAACAGCAATAGTACCTTGAACGTCGCGCAGCGTATCGTGCAGACCGTCGATCGGATTAAGCTGAGAATTTCCTATATCGAAGCTCTCTCCAAGAGCTTTAAAATGAACCAAGTTGCCTCGCGAAAAGTTCTGCCATTACGAAGTTATGGCTCGGACAGCGTTAGCCTAGCGTTGGAGTGCCAGCATATTAGCGTTGACTCGGGTAGCATTCCGCCATCGCATCGCGTAGAAACGAAATTCCAGCAAGGAAGGAATTCGCTTGAATCAATTTCACTATATCCAGGTACAAACAGAGAAGGAATAAATAGTTCTAGCTAGCAAGGACCTTGGGAATGAACCGGAGAACAACCAGGGATCATCCCAAACAATTCCAAGCAACAGAACCAACCTGGCTGGACAAAATAGCAGGTGGTAGGTTGGTGAACAACCTCTGGTTCTGTTTTTCCAACCTGGGAAAACAACAACCAGGTTCAGGTCCTAAAAACAGAACCTGTTTTGTCTTTGCCCAACCAGCCAAATGCTGGTTCCGCTGGTTTCCCCTGGCCTTGTAGCATGCAGATCCAGACAAACAACATCCGACCTTCACCTAAATTGTACCCCTTTAGTGCCTGCCCTGCTACACTCTAGTCAACCAAACAAAACAGTACAATTTCGAGTTGGATAGAACTGAATCTGCGCAATCAAGTAAGCCGAACCGCAAAGCTTCCATCTTGGGTTCCTTTGCGAGCTCGTCCTTTCTGCTTGTACTGTTCGTAGCGGGTACAATGTTGTGCCGAAGCGCACATTGTGCGAGTACCTGCAAATGCTTCAAGCGAAAATTGCGAAAGCAAACAAACACACGAACATACCATTCAATGCAAATGCATTCGCACACGCATATTCGTACAAACAGACGGCAGGATGTCGTGCAATGTGAATTTGCACCCAACACCATGGGGTGAAGGAGGTGATTTGGTTGAGGAGGCTGTTAGAGGAGATTGGCCAGGAGTAGAAGGTTGCTATGCCGCTGCTTTGTAATAGCAAGGGAGCTCTTGGGATGGCCAGGTATGCTGTGCTTCAGGGGCTGAAGAAGCACATGCGTATCAAGTGGCAGTGGCTGCGTAAGGAGGTGAAGAGAAGGATGGTGAATCCAATTTATATCAAGACTCACCAGAGACCAGCAGACTTCCTCACTCAGAGGCTTGCAGATGAGCCTCACTGGCGTTGTGTGCATATGACTGGAATCAGCATGAACTAGAATGGAATGATGTGGAATGCAGCGGGCAGGCTGACGAAGAGTGTGTTGGGCGCAAATTCACATTGCACGACATCCTGCCGTCTGTTTGTACGAGTATGAGTGTGCGAATGCATTTGGGTATGAATAAAATGTTGGTGTGTTTGTTTGTTTTCGCAAATTTTGCTTAATGCATTTGCAGGTACTCGCGCAATGTGCGCTTCGGCACAACATTGTACGCGCTATGAACAGTGCAAGCAGAAAGGACGAGCTAACAAAGGAACCCAAGATGGAAGCTTTGCAGTTCGGTCGAATCGAATGCACAAATTGTACTTTTTTGTTTGGATAACTATAGTGTAGCAGGGCAGGCACTATAGGGGTACAATTTAGGTGAAGGTTGGAGATTGTTTGTCTGTATCTGCATGCTATAGAGCCAGTGGAAACCAACAGAACCAGCATTTGGTTGGTTGGGCAAAGACAAAACAGGTTCTGCTTCTAAAACCTGAACCTGGTTGTTTTCAGGTTGGAAAAACAGAACCAGAGATTGTTTACGAACCTACCACCTGCTGTTTCGTCCAGCCAGGTTGGTTTTGTTGCTTGGAACTATTTGGGATCATCCCTGGTGGTTCTTAGGTTCATTCCCAAGGTCCTTGTTAGCTAGAATTTTTTACTCCCTCTCTGTTTGTACCTGGATATAGTTGTTGGGTGCAAATTCCCATTGCACGACATCCTGCCGTCTGTTTGTATGAGTATGCGTGTGCGAATGCATTTGGGTGTGAATGGAATGTTCGGTGTGTTTGTTTGCTGTCGCAATTTTCGCTTGAAGCATTTGCAGGTACTCGCGCATTATGCGCTTTGGCACAACATTGTACGCGTATGAACAGTACAACCAGAAAGGACGAGCTCGCAAAGGAACCCAAGATGGAAGCTTTGCGGTTCGGTTGAATTGATTGTGCAGATTCAGTTCTATCCAACTCAAAATTGTACTGTTTTGCTTGGTTGACTATAGTGTAGCAGGGCAGGCACTATAGGGGTACAATTTAGGTGAAGGTTGGATGTTGTTTGTCTGTATCTGCATGCTACAGGGCCAGGGGAAACCAGCGGAACCAGCTTTTGGCTGGTTGGGCAAAGACGAAAAAGGTTCTGTTTTTAGGACCTGAACCTGGTTGTTGTTTTCCCAGGTTGGAAAAACAGAACCAGAGGTTGTTTACCAACCTACCACCTGCTGTTTTGTCCAGCCAGGTTGGTTCTGTTGCTTGGAATTATTTGGGATGATCCCTGGTTGTTCCCAGGTTCATTCCCAAGGTCCTTGCTAGCTAGAACTATTCATTCCTTCTCTGTTTGTACCTGAATACAGTCAATTTGATTCAAGCGAATTCCCCCCTTCCTGGAATTTCGATTCTACGCGGTGAGACGGCGGAATGCTACCCGAGTCAACGCTAGTACGCTAGCACTCCAACGCTAGGCAAACGCTGTCCGAGCCATAACTTCGTAATGGCAGAACTTTTCGCGAGGCAACTTGGTTCATTTTAAAGCTCTTGGAGAGAGCTTCGATATAGGAAATTCTCATCTTAATCCGATCGACGGTCTGCACGATACGCTGCGCGACGTTCAAGGTACTCTTGCTGTTTTGACTAAGTCCCTCTTGATCCCTCTCTCTACAAACTCGGACCCGATGATAGGGGCTGGTCTTGTACCAGGCACCCAAGGACCCTTGGAGGTGACCCCGAGGAGAGGTTTTAAGTTTGATAAAGTCTTAATAGCTTGAATTTATTAGGCCCTTACACCAACAATAGTCAATTTGATTCAATCGAATTCCTTCCTTGCTGGAATTTCTTTTCTATGCGGTGCGACGATGGAATGCTACCGATTCAACGCTAATACGCTAGCACTACGACGCTAGGATAATGCTGTCCGAGCCATAATTCCGTAATGGCAGGTTTTTTTGCGAGGAAAGTTGGCTTATTGAAAGCTCTTGGACCGAGCTACGCCATAGAAAATTCTCAGCTTAGTCTAATCGACGGTCTGCACGAAACGCTGCACGACGTCATTCTTGATCCCTCTCTCTACAAACTCGGATCCGAGAGTAGGGGCTGGTCTTGTACCAGGCACCCAAGGACCGTTGGAGGTGACCCCGAGGAGAGGTTTTAAGTTTGATGAAGTCTTAGTAGCTGGAGTTTATTGGTCCCTTACACCAACAGAAAGCTGGCGCCGAAGGCAAGGTGGGGTCTTCACCTCGGTGTGTCGGAGGAGAGCAAGGGCTGGGAGGTCCTCTGACCTCACCGATAACAAGGTGGTTACCACGTCGGACGTGGTGTTCTTCGAGACCATTTTACTGGAGGTGTGGAAGTCGGGGCACAGGCCGGCGTCGGGTAGGATGCAGGTCAACCCGCCGACGGACGCCTCGACGGCGAAAATCCCATTGCTCGCCGAAGTCGGTGAGCTTGCTGATGAGGACGCCGAGGACGTCCTTCCTCCTTTCTCCCCACTCTTCGTAGCCGACCTGCATAGGCTGACGCCGACGTCAGCCTCCGGCGATTAGGGGAGCAGTGGGGCGTCACCTGTGGCGCCGGCCAGTAGCATCGTCGGCCGCCGGACAGAGAAGCTGCCGAGAGGGGAACAGCCTGTATTGAAGTTGACAGGGGAGTCATTAGCAACCAGGCAGCCAGCAGGGGAGTCGACGACAGAGGAGAAGTCGGCTAGGCAGCAGGCCCGTAAGGACATTGAAGCTGGCGTTGACGAAGGGGGCAGTAGGTGGGCGCGGAGTCCACCGACAGTAACGTGGTCGTGGTCACCGCCGAGAGGCCTGAACTGCGACGTTCAGGCCAACTTCGGAATCCGCCGGAGAGCCTGACCTACCATCTGCCTCCCGTCGGCTGCCTTCACCACGCTGCTCGACGACGCCGAGGCCGACGTCGACCTGCATGAGCTCAACCCCGATATGCATGCCGACCCAGAGCACCGCAGGGACATCGCCACCATGGCGGTGAAAGAGGCGTTGGTGAGCTGGAAGGGCAAGGCGGTGAAGGCCACCATGGATGAGGAGATTTGCTGCATCATCGGCATGGGCACATGGGAGCTGGTCGAATGCCCGTGCGGGGTGAACATCATGAAGAACCAGTGGGTCCTAATGACCAAGTACCACGTTGACAACACGGTCACCCGGGAGAGGGCGAGGCTGGTCGTGAAGGGCTTTACGCAGTTGTATGGCGTCGACTACGACGAGACGTACGCGCCGGTCTGCAGCTACGTCATGCTGCGGATCTTCCTCATCATCGTCGCTGTCCTCGATCTCAACCTGATGCAGCTCGTCATCAAGAACGCCTTCCTGCAGAGCAAGCTTGACAGGGTGTTGTACATGATCCAGCCTGACTACTACGACGACGGGACCGGCCAGGAGTGCAAGCTCTTGAAGAGCCTATACGGACTGAAGCAGTCGCTGCTAAATGTGGTACAAGGCGACGACTGGAAGAAGAGACAGGTCGACTCGGCGCTCTATTTCAACGACAGCGACGACGGCGTTACCTGCTGGGTGCTGGTCTACGTCGACAACGTGCTTGCCGCCAGCAGCAACACCATAATGCTGATGTAGCTGAAGGAGCTGTTGGAGGCTGCCATCGAGCTCTAACCGGTCGTGAAGTACCCCAGGCTGGAAATCGTGCGTGACAGGCCGGTGAAGAAGCTGGGGCTGCTCCAGCAGAGCTACGCCAACAAGTTGCGCAGGCGATTCGTTGATGAGGAGCAGCTCGGGCCGATCCCAAAGACGCCGATCTCCGTCGACGCCTACGCCGAGCTAACGTTCGACGACGAGGAGGCTCAGGAGCATGAGGAGGAGGGATTACCAGTGGAAGGTCGGCTCGCTGGCGCCAATAACAAGGCCGAATATCGCATTTACCTGCAACAAGCAGGGGAGCAACCTTACGGTAAGGAGCGACCAGCTTTGGCGCGAGGTCGACCGCTTCCTCGCCTAGCTCGCCAATACTGGTGACACCACCCTGGAGTTTGGCGGTGGAATAAAATCGCTGAAGTTGGTCGGCTACGTGGACACCGACGACACTGGCAACAAGCAAAATCGTACGAGCACGGGCGGCTACGTGTTCGTCTACGGAGGGGCCGCCGTCTCCTGGTCAAACCAGCGCATCAAGTGCACAACGCTCCGTCGACCGAGTCGGAGTACGTGGCGGCCACAAAAGATGGCAATGAAGTGTTGACTGCGGTAACTATGAGCTGGTATCAGAGCCTGCGTTATAGTGATTCTCGTTATAGGTAGCTATGGCGGGCAACATCTCGACGGTAGCTGGTGAATCTTCAGCCCAATATCGTAGCGGCAGCCAAGATTCTGGTGTTTCAGCACCAAGGGGAGCGGGAACAAACCAGGGCTTGCTGGTCAAGGTGGTGCTGAAGAACATCACTGTCGAGAAGTAATGGTGAGGGCTATGATGATTGGGCCTTGAAAATGCAACTCTATTTCCGTCAGATTGGATTGCTGAAACTAATGATTGGGGAGGAGCCTAGACCGAGTGACCCCACGCTGCAGGAAGATTGGGACGAGCGCTCCTCGGCTGGCTACTATTTGATATCGCCGAGTTTGGAGCTGAACCAGCATCACCACGTAATGCACCTGCTGCCTGAGGTTGACTGCGGTCCGAAGGCGTGGACCATGTTGAAGGAGCTGCACGCCCCGACCTCTGTTGTCGCAACGTTAACGCTGGAGAGGGAGCTGTCCGCGTTGCGCCTGAGCGAAGGAGAACTGGTGCAACCTGTCCAGAACAAGATGCGCGACCTCTACGCGAAGTTGGCGATCGCGGGAATCACCTACCCGGAGTAGACCAAGTGCTTAAAGATGCTCTTGCTGTTGCCGGAATCGTGGCTTCAATTCACGCGGATTGAGCCTGCCGCAGAACCAGAGCTCGTGGACACTCGAGTGGGTGCCTACAAAGATTCTGGAGGAGGACTTCTGTCGCCGCCAAATGAGGGGTGGCAGAGGACGAGGCTTTTGGTGGTACCAGTCGCGGAGCATAGAAGGACGACGACTTTACGACCAACAAGGAGGTAACAGTTGGGGTCATAGTGCGAAATCTGAATGTGGGGCCAAGTCGGGTGCTGGTGGCATAATGAAAGGGAGTTGCTGTTATTGTGAGAAGGGGGGGCACCCCTGGTTTTTGTGCTATAAGAAACCCGATGGATGGACCCCGTAGAATCGTCACCAGGATGGCGGTGCGCGGAGGAACCAGAAAAACGGCACACCTGGTCGCTGATTCGTCCGACAACAACGGCAGGGCGCACTACAGGTAAGTTCTTCCATATTGGAAAGCAGGGGAAGCAAGGAGACGCCTCTGCCAAGGTTGGAGCACAGCTCCACCCCCTGGACTATTGGGTGTTGGACACAGGCGCTGCTTGGACGATGACGCCGTACAAGGACCTGCTGGACGACGTGCGCGCTGCACCGATCAATCAGGTGTGCTCCACCGCTGGATGTTGGATGCAAATTCACATTGCACTACATCCTGCCGTCTGTTTGTACGAGTATGCGTGTGCGAATGCATTTGCGTGTGAATGGTATGTTCGTGTGTTTGTTTGCTTTCCCAATTTTCGCTTGAAGCATTTGCAGGTACTCGCACAATGTGCGCTTCGGCACAACATTGTACGCGCTATGAACAGTACAAGCAGAAAGGACGAGCTCGCAAAGGAACCCAAGATGGATGCTTTGCGGTTCGGCTTACTTGACAGTCAAGTAAGCCGAACCGCAAAGCATCCATCTTGGGTTCCTTTGCGAGCTCGTCCTTTCTGCTTGTACTGTTCATAGCGCGTACAATGTTGTGCCGAAGCGCACATCGTGCGAGTACCTGCAAATGCTTCAAGCGAAAATTGCGAAAGCAAACAAACACATAAACATACCATTCACACGCAAATGCATTCGCACACGCATACTCGTACAATGTAAATTTGAACCCAACACACCCCCCCTCAGCCAGCCGGCTGCATTTCCATCATTCCATGCTAGTTCATGCTCATTCCACTCATGCGCACACAACGCCAATGAGGCTCATCCGCAAGCCTCTTGGTGAGGAAGTCTGCTGGCTGCTGGTGAGTCTTGATGTAGATCGGATTCACCGTCCCCCTCTTCACCTCCTTACGCAGCTAGTGCCACTTGATACGCATGTGCTTATTGAGCCTATGAAGCACAGCGTTCCTGGCCATTCCAAGAGCCCCCTTGCTATCACAAAACAGCGGCGTAGCAACCTTCTGCTCCTGACCAATCTCCTCTAACAACCTCCTCAGCCAAATCACCCTCTTCACCCCGTGGAACATTGCCATGTACTCTGACTCCACGGAAGAGTGTGCTGTCTCCGTCTGCTTCTTTGACCTCCAGCTAACCGGTCCTCCCCCAACTACGCAGATATATCCTCCCACAGATGAGGAATCCTCCTTCTCAGAGGCCCACGTAGCATCGGTAAAGCAAGTGAGGAAAAGCTTGTCTTCTCCAAGCCTTTCCCCCTTCTCTTTCAGCACCTCAACCCCTTTCTGCTTCACCTGTGCAGATGCGGAGTATTGAACTCCAATGCTTGGGTGAGAGTTCAGATACTTCACCACACGCTCAGCTGCATCCACCTGCTCCTCTGATGGATTCTGCACCACCCTAGCTAGCTGCCCAACCGAGAAAGAGATGTCGGGCCTCGTGTGAACTGCTGCATACAAGAGGCTGCCTACCAAGGACTGAAATTGCTGCTGCTCCTCGGCTGCAACCCCTTCATCCTCTGCAGCTTTCACAAGCTTGAATTCTGCTGGCAGGGGAGTTGCAACCTTGCGCTCATTCTCAATCCCATACTTCTCCCCCAGCTCCTTGATGAACTTCTCCTGGTGCAGTTTCAACCACCTGTGATCTGGATCCCTCTGCACATGCATCCCGAGGTAGTATTTTACCTCCCCAAGGTTCTTGCACTTGAAGTTCTCCATCAGCTGCTGCTGCACTTTCTGGATCTCCTTCATGCTGCTGCTGAAGAGAAGAATGTCGTCCACGTAGACCAGAAACAACACCAGCTTCTCCCCCTCCCCCTTGAGAAAGAGGCTCTCATCACAGCTACTGGTCTTGAATCCCATCTCCTCTAAAACAGCTGCCAGCTTCTGGTACCAGCAGCGTGGCGCCTGCTTCAAGCCGTAGATGGACTTTTTCAACTTGCACACCCTGCCCGTACCATCCTCATACCCAGGCGGCTGCGTCATGAAAACCTGCTCCTCTAAAATCCCGTTGAGGAATGCCGTTGATATGTCCATCTGGATAATGAACTTCCCACCAACGGCTGCATCTGCCAACAAGACACGAAGGGTAGGGGTTTTGGCAGTGGAAGCAAAGATCTCATTGAAGTCCTGCTTCTTGTTCTGCATAAACCCCTTAGCTACAAACCTACTCTTGTAGATGGTGACCTACCCTTTGTCGTTATTCTTGATCCTTAGCACCCACTTGCATTGTACCGCTTTCTTTCCCTCAGGCAGCATCACTAGTTCCTAAGTCCCATTCTCCAGCAGGCTCTGGTACTCAGCATCCCTAGAAGCCAGCCATTTGTCCCTATCTGGTCCAGCTAATGCCTCCTCCATGCTAGCTGGTTCCTCTGGTGCAGGGGCAAGAAAACAGTACGCAGGCTCATCCTCCTCATCCGGGTCATAGCCATGCGGTAGAATCAGCAATGCCTCCTCGGTCCCAAGCTGCTGCTCCGCTACATCAGCTCCTGCAGTCAGCTTCTTAGTAGCCATACGGGTACGTCCTGGCCTGGAGACAGGTGTCTCCCATCCCTCCATAATGATACCCTTCGGCTTCTTGGTTTTTCCCTGCTGCTGCTCTCCTCCCACAGATCCAGCAGCTCCACTAGTGCTACCGCTAGTCTCCACACCATTGTTTTCACCGGCAGGTGTCTCCCTATCACCACCCTGTGCAGCTGCCTCTTCTCCCTCCTCCCACACACTAGGAGTCAGGTCCAGCTGCATGGTGATCTGCTCCATTTGCTGGGACACCCTGGCCTCCGGCTGTTTCTCCCAGCTCCCATACATCATGCCCTCAACAAACTTCACATCCCTGCTGTCAAACAACACACCCTTGGAAGGCTCCCACAGCAGCCATCCCTTGCTCTCAACAGCCAGCCTCAAATGCACACACCAGATTGCACTCGCCCCCAACTTACTGCGGTAGGTCTTGGGGACGTAGGCGACTGCCATGCAACCGAATACCCTCAGCATGTCCACCGGCGGCTTCCTCCCAAGCCACCTCTCCAACGGCACCCACGAGTCATCCCCAACCTTTGTGAGTACCCTGTTCCTAGCGACGGTAGCGTGCCGAACAGCATGGGGCCACATCAAGTTGCCCAGCCCAGATTCTATGAGCAGCGCCCTAGCTGTCTCCAGAATTGTCCGGTTCGCCCGTTCTGCTACACCGTTAGACTGTGGGGTGTAAGCCGTGGTCAGCTCCCTCTGGATGCCTTGCTTCTTGAGCCAGGCCGTCATCTCAGTTCCAAGGAACTCACCACCCCGATCTGTCCTAATCCGCTTCACCACACACTCCGCTTGCTTCTCCACAAATGGCAGCCAATCGTCCCAAATCGTGGAGGCGGTATGATCTTTCTGCTTCAGCGGATACGCCCACATTAGCCTGCTCCAGTCATCCACTATGGTTAGGAAGTACCGTTCCCCCTTGTGCCCTTGCACCGGCAGCGGCCCCACCAAGTCCATGTGGACCAGCTCCAACGGCTTTTTGTTCCTGCCAGCCACACTATGGAAGGGGAAACGGGTAAACTTTGAGAGCAAACAGATTTCACAATTCTCATCGGGTGGCTGTCCGTTCAGCTTCAGACCCTTAACGGCTCCATCTTTCTCCAACAGCTTCAACAAGGGCATTGCCACATGCCCCAAGCGCCGGTGTGCCGTTGCCCAATCCGTCTCCCCAGATCTGGCCGACACTTTCACACCAACCCCTCCAACGGCGTTGCACTCCCCCTGGGATGCAGACCCCTCTCCAGCCTGCCCCCCACCGTGCCACGCCAGGGCCGGCAGCTGCCACATAGATCTGTACACGTCCGTACTCTCGTGCAGATCCCAAAGCACCCGATTGCCCAGCTTCCCCTTGTAAGTGCGTGCCCCATCCGTACTAGTGCTCACCCCAGACTTGCCAAGCTTACGGAGGGAGATGAGGTTGGCCTTAGGAACGAGGAGAACGTCATGCAGCACCACCGGCTTGCCATCCGCTCCCTTAAACGCAGCTCGTCCCACACCAGCCACCTTCAGCGCGTGTCCAGAGGCGGAGCACACGTCGTTGATCTGTGCAGCTCGTACGTGGTCCAGCAGGTCCTTGCGCGGCGTCATTGTCCAAGCAGCGCCCGTGTCCAACACCCAATAATCCAGGGGGTGCAGCTCTGCTCCAACCTTGGCAGATGCGTCTCCTTGCTCCCTCTTGTCTCCCACATGGAAGAATTGGCCCGCGGTGCGCTCCTTCTTCTTCTCCGCACTGCCGTTGCACTTCGGGTTATTGTCGGACGAATCAGCCACCATGTTGGCGCCGTTTTTCTGATTCCTCCGCGCGCCGCCATCCTGGTGACGATTCTGGGGGGTCCATCCATCGGGTTTCTTATAGCACAAAAACCAGGGGTGCCCTTCCTTCTCACAATACCAGCATTTCCCTTTCATTTTGTCACCAGCACCCGACTTGCCCTCACGTCCAGATTTCGCACCACGACCCCAACCGGTACCTCCTTGTTGGTCGTTGGAGTCGTCGTCCTTCTTTGCACCGCATCCTGCACCACCGAAGCCACGTCCTTTGCCACGTCGGCTCCCTTGCATCCCGTAGCCGCTGCTGCCATCGTCTCCACCCCTCAGTTGGCGGCGACGGAAGTCCTCTTCCAGAATCTTCGTCCGCACCCACTCGAGCGTCCACAAGCTCTGGTTCTGCGGCAGGCTCAATCCGCTCGTGAATTGAAGCCACGATTCCGGCAGCAGCGAGAGCATCTTCAGGCACTTGGTCTGCTCTGGGTAGGTGATTCCCGCGATCGCCAGCTTCGCGTAGAGATCACGCATCTTGTACAGGATGGGTTGCACCGGCTCTCCCTCGCTTAGGCGCAACGCGGACAGCTCCCTTGTTGGTGTAAGGGCCTAATAAACTCAAGCTATTAAGACTTTATCAAACTTAAAACCTCTCCTCGGGGTCACCTCCAAGGGTCCTTGGGTGCCTGGTACAAGACCAGCCCCTATCCTCGGGTCCGAGTTTGTAGAGAGGGATCAAGAGGGAATTAGTCAAAACAGCAAGAGTACCTTAAACGTCACGCAGCGTATCATGCAAACCGTTGATCGGATTGAGCTGAGAATTTACTATATCGAAGCTCGCGCCAAGAGCTTTAAAATGAACCAAGTTGTCTCGCGAAAAGTTCTGCCATTACGAAGTTATGGCTCAGATAGCGTTTGCCTAGCGTTGGAGTGCTAGCGTACTAGCGTTGACTCGGGTAGCATTCCGCCGTCGCACCGCGTAGAAAGGAAATTCCAGCAAGTACAAGACCAGCCCCTATCCTCGGGTCCGAGTTTGTAGAGAGAGGGATCAAGAGGGACTTAGTCAAAACAGCAAGAGTACCTTGAACATCGCGCAGCGTATCGTGCAGACCGTTGATCGGATTAAACTGAGAATTTGCTATATCGAAGCTCGCTCCAGGAGCTTTATAATGAACTAAGTTGCCTCGCAAAAAGTTCTGCCATTACGAAGTTATGGCTCGGACAGCGTTTGCCTAGTGTTGGAGTGCTAGGATACTAGTGTTGACTCGGGTAGCATTACGCCGTTGAACCGCGTAGAGACGAAATTCCAGGAAGGGAGGAATTCGCTTGAATCAAATTGACTATCTCCAGGTACAAACAGAGAAGGAATAAATAGTTCTAGCTAGCAAGGACCTTGGGAATGAACCTGGGAACAACCAGGGATCATCCCAAATAATTCCAATCAACAGAACCAACCTGGCTAGACAAAACAGCAAGAGTAAGTTGGTAAACAACCTCTGGTTCTGTTTTTCCAACCTGGGAAAACAACAACCAGGTTCAGGTCCTAAAAACAGAACCTGTTTCGTCTTTGCCCAACCAGCCAAAGCTGGTTCCGCTGGTTTCCCCTAGCCCTGTAGCATGCAGATAAAGACAAACAACATCCAACCTTTGTTGGTGTAAGGGCCTAATAAACTCAAGCTATTAAGACTTTATCAAACTTAAAACCTCTCCTCGGGGTCACCTCCAAGGGTCCTTGGGTGCCTGGTACAAGACCAGCCCCTATCCTCAGGTCCGAGTTTGTAGAGAGAGGGACTTAGTCAAAACAGCAAGAGTACCTTGAACGTCGCGCAGCGTATCGTGCAGACCATCGATTGGATTAAGCTGAGAATTCCTATATCGAAGCTCGCTCCAAGAGCTTTAAAATGAACCAAGTTGCCTCGCGAAAAGTTCTGCCATTACGAAGTTATGGCTCGGACAGCGTTTGCCTAGTGTTGAAGTGCTCGCGTACTAGCGTTGACTCAGGTAGCATTCCACCGTCGCACTGCGTAGAAAGGAAATTCCAGCAAGGAAGGAATTCGCTTGAATCAATTTCACTATATTCAGGTACAACCAGAGAAGGAATAAATAGCTCTATGTAGCAAGGACCTTGGGAATGAACCTGGGAACAACCAGTGATGATCCCAAATAATTCCAAGCAACAGAACCAACCTGGCTGGACAAAATAGCAGGTGGTAGGTTGGTAAACAACCTCTGGTTCTATTTTTCCAACCTGGGAAAACAACAACCAGGTTCAGGTCCTAAAAACAGAACCTGTTTAGTCTTTGCCCAACCAGCCAAATGCTGGTTCCGCTGGTTTCCCCTGGCCCTGTAGCATGCAGATACAGACAAACAACATCCTACCTTCACCTAAATTGTACCCCTATAGTGCCTGCCCTGCTACACTATAGTCAACCAAACAAAACAGTACAATTTCGAGTTGGATAGAACTGAATCTGCGCAATCAAGTAAGCCGAACTGCAAAGCTTCCATCTTGGGTTCCTTTGCGAGCTCGTCTTTTCTGCTTGTACTGTTCGTAGCGCGTACAATGTTGTGCCGAAGCGCACATTGTTCGAGTACCTGCAAATGCTTCAAGCAAAAATTGCGAAAGCAAACAAACACACGAACATACCATTCATACGCAAATGCATTCGCACACGCATACGGCAGGATGTCGTGCAATGTGAATTTGCACCCAACACACTCCCCATCAGCTTGCCGGCTGCATCCCCATCATTCCATACTAGTTCATACTCATTCCACTCATGCGCACACAACGCCAGTGAGGCTCATCTGCAAGCCTCTTGGTGAGGAAGTCTGCTGGCTGCTGGTGAGTCTTGATGTAGATCGGATTCACCGTCCCCCTCTTCACCTCCTTACGCAGCCAATGCCACTTGATACGCATGTCCTTATTGAGCCCATGAAGCACAGCGTTCCTGGCCATTCCAAGAGCCCCCTTGCTATCACAAAACAGCGGCGTAGCAACCTTCTGCTCCTGACCAATCTCCTCTAACAACCTCCTCAGCCAAATCACCTCCTTCACCCCATGGAACATCGCCATATACTCTGATTCCTAAGATGATAGTGCTGTCTCTGTCTGCTTCTTTGACCTCCAACTAACAGGTCCTCCCCCAACTACACAGATGTATCCTCCTAGAGATGAAGAATCCTCCTTTTCAGAGGCCCACGTAGCATCGGTAAAGCAAGTGAGAAAGAGCTTGCCTTCTCCAAGCCTCTCCCCCTTCTCTTTCAGCACCTCAACCCCTTTCTGCTTCACCTGTGCAGATGCGGAGTATTGAACTCCAATGCTTGGGTGAGAGTTCAGATACTTCACCACACACTCAGCTGCATCCACCTGCTCCTCTGATGGATTCTGCACCACCCTAGCCAGCTGCCCAACCGAGAAAGGGATGTCAGGCCTCATGTGAACAGCTGCATACAAGAGGATGCCCACCAAGGACTGAAATTGCTGCTGCTCCTCGGCTTCAACCCCTTCATCCTCTGCAGCTTTCACAAGCTTGAATTCTGCTGGCAGGGGAGTTGCAACCTTGCGCTCATTCTTAATCCCATACTTCTCCCCCAGCTCCTTGATGAACTTCTTCTGGTGCAGCTTCAACCACCTGTGATCCAGATTCCTCTCTACGTGCATTCAGAGGCAGTATTTTACCTCCCCAAGGTTCTTGCACTTGAAGTTTTCCATCAGCTGCTGCTGCACCTTCTGGATCTGCTTCATGCTGCTGCTGAAGAGAAGAATGTCATCCACGTAGACCAGAAACAACACCAGCTTCTCCCCCTCCCCCTTGAGAAAGAGGCTCTCATCACAGCTGCTGGTCTTGAATCCCATCTCCTCTAAAACAGCTGCCAGCTTCTGGTACCAGCAGCGTGGCGCCTGCTTCAAGCCGTAGATGGACTTTTTCAGCTTGCACACCCTGCCCGTACCATCCTCATACCCAGGCGGCTGCGTCATGAACACCTCCTCCTCTAAAATCCCGTTGAGGAATGCCGTTGATATGTCCATCTGGATAATGAACTTCCCACCAACGGCTGCATCTGCCAACAAGACACGAAGGGTAGGGGGTTTGGCAGTGGGAGCAAAGATCTTGATCCTTAGCACCCACTTGCATTGTACCGCTTTCTTTCCCTCAGGCAGCACCACTAGTTCCCAAGTTCCATTCTCCAGCAGGCTCTGGTACTCAGCATCCCTAGAAGCCAGCCATTTGTCCCTATCTGGTCCAGCTAATGCCTCCTCCATGCTAGCTGGTTCCTCTCGTGCAGGGGCATGAAAACAGTACGCAGGCTCATCCTCCTCATCCGGGTCATAGCCATGCGGTAGAATCAGCAATGCCTCCTCGGTCCCAAGCTGCTGCTCCGCTACATCAGCTCCTGCAGTCAGCTTCTTAGTAGCCATACGGGTACGTCCTGGCCTGGAGACGGGTGTCTCCCACCCCTTCATAACAACACCCTTCGGCTTCTTAGTTTTCCCCTGCTGCTGCTCTCCTCCCTCGGATCCAGCAGCTCCACTAGTGCTACCGCTAGTCTCCACACCATTGTTTTCACCGGCAGGTGCCTCCAGCAACAACTTCTGCAGCGGCCTCCTCTCCCTCCTCCCACACACTAGGAGTCAGGTCCAGCTGCATGGTGATCTGCTCCATCTGCTGGGACACCCTGGCCTCCGGCTGTTTCTCCCAGCTCCCATACATCATGCCCTCAACAAACTTCACTTCCCTGCTGTCAAACAACACACCCTTGGAAGGCTCCCACAGCAGCCATCCTTTGCTCTTAGCAGCCAGCCCCAAATGCACACACCAGATTGCACTCGCCCCCAACTTACTGCGGTAGGTCTTGGGGACGTGGGCGACTGCCATGCAACCGAACACCCTCAGCATGTCCACCGGCGGCTTCCTCCCAAGCCACCTTTCCAACGGCACCCACGAGTCATCCCCAACCTTTGTGAGTACCCTGTTCCTAGCGACGGTAGCGTGCCGAACAGCATGGGGCCACATGGAGTTGCCCAGCCCAGATTCTATGAGCAGCGCCCTAGCTGTCTCCAGAATTGTCCGGTTCGCCCGTTCTGCTACACCGTTGGACTGTGGGGTGTAAGCCGTGGTCAGCTCCCTCTGGATGCCCTGCTTCTTGAGCCAGGCCGTCATCTCAGCTCCAAGGAACTCACCACCCCGATCTGTCCTAATCCGCTTCACCACACACTCCGCTTGCTTCTCCACAAACGGCAGCCAATCGTCCCGAATCGTGGAGGCGGCATGATCTTTCTGCTTCAGCGGATACGCCCACATTAGCCTGCTCCAGTCAACCACTATGGTTAGGAAGTACCGTTCCCCCTTGTGCCCTTGCACCGGCAGCGGCCCCACCAAGTCCATGTGGACCAGCTCCAATTGCTTTTTGCTCCTGCCAGCCACACTATGGAAGGGGAACCGGGTAAACTTTGAGAGCAAACAGATTTCACAATTCTCATCGGGTAGCTGTCCGTTCAGCTTCAGACCCTTAACGGCTCCATCTTTCTCCAACAGCTTCAACAAGGGCATTGCCACATGCCCCAAGCGTCGGTGTGCCGTTGCCCAATCCGTCTCCCCAGATCTGGCCGACACTTTCACACCAACCCCTCCAACGGCGTTGCACTCCCCCTGGGATGCAGACCCCTCTCCAGCCTGCCCCCCACCATGCCACGCCAACGCCGGCAGCTGCCACATGGATCTGTACACGTCCGTGCTCTCGTGCAGATCCCAAAGCACCCGATTGCCCAGCTGCCCCTTGTAAGTGCGTGCCCCATCCGTGCTAGTGCTCACCCCAGCCTTGCCAAGCTTACGGAGGGAGATGAGGTTGGCCTTGAGTTCAGGAACGAGAAGAACGTCGTGCAGCACCACCGGCTTGCCATCCGCCCCCTTAAACGCAGCTCGTCCCGCACCAGCCACCTTCAGCGCGTGTCCAGAGGCGGAGCACACCTCGTTGATCGGTGCAGCGCGTACGTGGTCCAGCAGGTCCTTGCGTGGCGTCATCGTCCAAGCAGCGCCCGTGTCCAACACCCAATAATCCAGGGGGTGCAGCTCTGCTCCAACCTTGGCAGAGGCGTCTCCTTGCTCCCCCTTGTCTCCCATATGGAAGAATTGGCCCGCGGTGCGCTCCTTCTTCTTCTCCGTACCGCCGTTGCCCTTTGGGTTGTTGTCGGACGAATCAGCGATCATGTTGGTACCGTTTTTCTGGTTCCTCCGCGCGCCGCCATCCTGGTGACGATTCTGGGGGGTCCATCTATCGGGTTTCTTATAGCACAAAAACCAGGGGTGCCCTTCCTTCTCACAATACCAGCAACTCCCTTTCATTTTGCCACCAGCACCCGACTTGCCCCCACGTCCAGATTTCGCACCGCGACCCCAACCGGTACTTCCTTGTTGGTCGTTGGAGTCGTCGTCCTTCTTTGCACCGCGTCCAGCACCACCGAAGCGACGTCCTTTGCCACGTCGGCTTCCTTGCATCCCGTAGCCGCTGCTGCCGTCGTCTCCTCCCGTGTCCACGAGCTCTGGTTCTGCGGCAGGCTCAATCCGCTCGTGAATTGAAGCCACGATTCCGGCAGCAGCGAGAGCATCTTCAGGCACTTGGTCTGCTCCGGGTAGGTGATTCCCGCGATCGCCAACTTCGCGTAGAGGTCGCGCAATTTGTCCAGGACAGGTTGCACCGGCTCTCCCTCGCTCAGGCGCAACGCGGACAGCTCCCTCTCCAGCATCAATGTTGCAACAACGGAGGTCGGGGCGTGCAGCTCCTTCAACACGGTCCACGCCTTCGGACCGCACTCAACCTCCGGCAGCAGGTGCATGACGTGGTGACGCTGGTTCAGCTCCAAACTCTGCGACATCAAGTAGTAGCCAGCCGAGGCGCGCTCGTCCTAATCTTCCTGAAGGGCGGGGTCACTCGGTCTAGGCTCCTCCCCAATCATTAGTTTCAGCAAACCGATCTGACGGAAATAGAGTTGCATTTTCCAGGCCCAATCATCATAGCCCTCACCATTGAACTTCTCGACGGTGAAGTTTTTCAGCACCTCCTTGATCAGCGAGCCCTGGCTTGTTCGCGCTCCCCTTGGCGCAGAAACACCAGAATCTTGGCTGCCGCTACGATCTTGGGCTGAAGATTCACCAGCTACCGCCGAGGTGTTGCCCGCCATAGCTACCTATAACGAGGATCACTATAACGCAGCTCTGATACCAACCCCTCCAATGGCGTTGCACTCCCCCTGGAATGCAGACCCCTCTCCAGCCTGCCCCCCACCGTGCCACGCCAGCGCCGGCAGCTGCCACATAGATCTGTAAACATTTTTGCTCTCGTGCAGATCCCAAAGCACCCGATTGCCCAGCTGCCCTTTGTAAGTGCGTGCCCCATCCGTACTAGTGCTCACCCCAGACTTGCCAAGCTTACGGAGGGAGATGAGGTTGGCCTTGAGTTCAGGAACGAAGAGAACGTCGTGCAGCACCACCGGCTTGCCATCTGCTCCCTTAAACGCAGCTCGTCCCGCACCAGCCACCTTCAGCGCGTGTCCAGAGGTGGAGCACACCTCGTTGATCGGTGCAGCTCGTACGTGGTCCAGCAGGTCCTCGCGCGGCATCATCGTCCAAGCAGCACCCGTGTCCAACACCCAATAATCCAGGGGGTGCAGCTCTGCTCCAACCTTGGCAGATGCGTCTCCTTGCTCCCCCTTGTCTCCCACATGGAAGAATTGTTGGTGTAAGGGCCTAATAAACTCAAGCTTTTAAGACTTTATCAAACTTAAAACCTCTCCTCGGGGTCACCTCCAAGGGTCCTTGGGTGCCTGGTACAAGATCAGCCCCTATCTTCGGGTCCGAGTTTGTAGAGAGAGGGATCAAGAGGGACTTAGTCAAAACAGCAAGAGTACCTTGAACGTCACGCTGCGTATCATGCAAACCGTTGATCGGATTGAGCTGAGAATTTACTATATCGAAGCTCGCTCCAAGAGCTTTAAAATGAACCAAGTTGCCTCGCGAAAAGTTCTGCCATTACGAAGTTATGGCTCAGACAGCGTTTGCCTAGCGTTGGAGTGCTAGCGTACTAGCGTTGACTCGGGTAACATTCCGCCGTCGCACCGCGTAGAAAGGAAATTCCAGCAAGGAAGGAATTCGCTTGAATCAATTTTTAATATATCCTGGTACAAACAGAGAATGAATAAATAGTTCTAGCTAGCAAGGACCTTGGGAATGAACCTGGGCACAACCAGGGATCATCCCAAATAATTCCAAGCAACAGAACCAACCTGGCTGGACAAAACAGCAGGTGGTAGGTTGGTAAACAACCTCTGGTTCTGTTTTTCCAACCTGGGAAAACAACAACCAGGTTCAGGTCCTAAAAACAGAACCTGTTTCGTCTTTGCCCAACCAGCCAAAAGCTGGTTCCGCTGGTTTCCCCTGGCCCTGTAGCATGCAGATACAGACAAACAACATCCAACCTTCACCTAAATTGTACCCCTATAGTGCCTGCCCTGGTACACTATAGTCAACCAAGCAAAACAGTACAATTTCGAGTTGGTTAGAACTGAATCTGCACAATCAATTCAACCGAACCGCAAAGCTTCCATCTTGGGTTCCTTTGCGAGCTCGTCCTTTCTGCTTGTACTGTTCATAGCGCGTACAATGTTGTGCCGAAGCGCATAATGCGCGAGTACCTGCAAATGTTTCAAGCGAAAATTGCGAAAGCAAACAAACACACCGAACATTCCATTCACACCCAAATGCATTTGCACACGCATACTCATATAAACAGACAGCAGGATGTCGTGCAATATGAATTTGCACCCAACACACTCTGCCTCAGCCTGCCGGCTGCATTTCCATCATTTCATGCTAGCTCATGCTCATTCCACTCATGCGCACACAATGCCAGTAAGGCTCATCTGCAAGCCTCTTGGTGAGGAAGTCTGCTGGCTGCTGGTGAATCTTGATGTAGATCGGATTCACCGTCCCCCTCTTCACCTCCTTACGCAGCCAGTGCCACTTGATAAGCATGTGCTTATTGAGCCCATGAAGCACAGCGTTCCTGGCCATTCCAAGAGCCCCCATGCTATCACAGAACAGCGGCGTAGCAACCTTCTGCTCCTGGCCAATCTCCTCTAACAACCTCCTCAACCAAATCACCTCCTTCACCCTATGGAACATCGCCATATACTCTGATTCCACGGAAGAGAGTGCTGTCTCCGTCTGCTTCTTTGACCTCCAACTAACAGGTCCTCCCCCAACTACACAGATGTATCCTCCCACAGATGAGGAATCCTCCTTCTCAGAGGCCCAAGTTGCATCGGTAAAGCAAGTGAGAAAGAGCTTGCCTTCTCCAAGCCTCTCCCCCTTCTCTTTCAGCACCTCAACCCCTTTCTGCTTCACCTGTGCAGATGCGGAGTATTGAACTCCAATGCTTGGGTGAGAGTTCAGATACTTCACCACACGCTCGGCTGCATCCACCTGCTCCTCTGATGGATTCTGCACCACCCTAGCCAGCTGCCCAACCGAGAAAGAGATGTCAGGCCTTGTGTGAACTGCTGCATACAAGAGGCTGCCCACCAAGGACTGGAATTGCTGCTGGTCCTCAGCTTCAACCCCTTCATCCTCTGCAGCCTTTACAAGCTTGAATTCTGCAGGCAGGGGAGTTGCAACCTTGCGCTCATTCTCAATCCCATGCTTCTCCCCCAGCTCCTTGATGAACTTCTCCTGGTGCAGTTTCAACCACCTGTGATCTGGATCCCTCTCTACGTGCATCCCGAGGTAGTATTTTACCTCCCCAAGGTTCTTGCACTTGAAGTTCTCCATCAGCTGCTGCTGCACTTTCTGGATCTCCTTCATGCTGCTGCTGAAGAGAAGCATGTCGTCCACGTAGACCAGAAACAACACCAGCTTCTCCCCTTCCCCCTTGAAAAAGAGGCTCTCATCACAGCTGCTGGTCCTGAATCCCATCTCCTCTAAAACAGCTGCCAGCTTCTGGTACCAGCAGCGTGGCGCCTGCTTCAAGCCGTAGATGGACTTTTTCAGCTTGCACACCCTGCCCGTACCATCCTCATACCCAGGCGGCTGCGTCATGAACACCTCCTCCTCTAAAATCCCGTTGAGGAATGCCGTTGATATGTCCATCTGGATAATGAACTTCCCACCAACGGCTGCATCTGCCAACAAGACACGAAGGGTAGGGGTTTTGGCAGTGGGAGCAAAGATCTCATTGAAGTCCCGCTTCTCCTTCTGCATAAACCCCTTAGCCACCAACCTACTCTTGTAGATGGTGACCTGCCCCTTGTCGTCAGTCTTGATCCTTAGCACCCACTTGCATTGTACCGCTTTCATACCCTCAGGCAGCACCACTAGTTCCCAAGTCCCATTCTCCAGCAGGCTCTGGTACTCAGCATCCCTAGAAGCCAGCCATTTGTCCCTATCTGGTCCAGCTAATGCCTCCTCCATGCTAGTTGGTTCCTCTGGTGCAGAGGCAAGAAAACAGTACGCAGGCTCATCCTCCTCATCCGGGTCATAGCCATGCGGTAGAATCAGCAATGCCTCCTCGGTCCCAAGCTGCTGCTCCGCTACATCAGCTCCTGCAGTCAGCTTCTTAGTAGCCATACGGGTACGTCCTGGCCTGGAGACGGGTGTCTCCCATCCCTTCATAACGACACCCTTCGGCTTCTTAGTTTTCCCCTGCTGCTGCTCTCCTCCCTCGGATCCAGCAGCTCCACTAGTGCTACCGCTAGTCTCCACACCATTGTTTTCACCGGCAGGTGCCTCCTGACCTTCTCTCCAGCACCACCTTTTGCAGCTGCCTCCTCTCCCTCCTCCCACACACTAGGAGTCAGGTCCAGCTGCATGGTGATCTGCTCCATCTGCTGGGACACCCTGGCCTCCGGCTGTTTCTCCCAGCTCCCATACATCATGCCCTCAACAAACTTCACATCCCTGCTGTCAAACAACACACCCTTGGAAGGCTCCCACAGCAGCCATCCCTTGCTCTCAGCAGCCAGCCCCAAATGCACACACCAGATTGCACTCGCCCCCAACTTACTGCGGTAGGTCTTGGGGACGTGGGCGACTGCCATGCAACCGAACACCCTCAGCATGTCCACCGGCGGCTTCCTCCCAAGCCACCTCTCCAACGGCACCCACGAGTCATCCCCAACCTTTGTGAGTACCCTGTTCCTAGCGACGGTAGCGTCCCGAACAGCATCGGGCCACATCAAGTTGCCCAGCCCAGATTCTATGAGCAGCGCCTGTGTCCAACACCCAATAGTCCAGGGGGTGCAGCTCTGCTCCAACCTTAGCACATGCGTCTCCTTGCTCCCCCTTGTCTCCCAATTGGCCCGTGGTGCGCTCCTTCTTCTTCTCCGCACCGCCGTTGCCCTTCGGGTTGTTGTCGGACGAATCAGCGACCATGTTGGCGCCATTTTTCTGGTTCCTCCGCGCGCCGCCATCCTGGTGACGATTCTGGGGGGTCCATCCATCGGGTTTCTTATAGCACAAAAACCAGGGGTGCCCTTCCTTCTCACAATACCAGCAACTCCCTTTGATTTTGCCACCAGCACCCGACTTGCCCCCACGTCCAGATTTCGCACCGTGACCCCAACCGGTACCTCCTTGTTGGTCGTTGGAGTCGTTGCCCTTCTTTGCACCGCGTCCAGCACCACCGAAGCCACGTCCTTTGCCACGTTGGCTCCCTTGCATCCCGTAGCCGCTGCTGCCATCGTCTCCACCCCTCAGTTGGCGGCGACGGAAGCCCTCCTCCAGAATCTTCGTCCGCACCCACTCGAGCGTCCACAAGCTCTGGTTCTGCGGCAGGCTCAATCCGCTCGTGAATTGAAGCCACGATTCCGGCAGCAGCGAGAGCATCTTCAGGCACTTGGTCTGCTCCGGGTAGGTGATTCCCGCGATCGCCAGCTTCGCATAGAGATCACGCATCTTGTCCAGGATGGGTTGCACCGGCTCTCCCTCACTTAGGCCCAACGCGGACAGCTCCCTCTCCATCATGAGCGTCGCAGCGACGGAGGTAGGGGCGTGCAGCTCCTTCAACACCGTCCATGCCTTCGGACCGCACTCAACCTCCGGCAGCAGGTGCATGACGTGGTGACGCTGGTTCAGCTCCAAACTCTGCGACATCAAGTAGTAGCCAGCCGAGGCGCGCTCGTCCCAATCTTCCTGAAGGGCGGGGTCAACCGGTCTAGGCTCCTTCCCAATCATTAGTTTCAGCAAACCGATCTGACGGAAATAAAGTTGCATTTTCCAGGCCCAATCATCATAGCCCTCACCATTGAACTTCTCGACGGTGAAGTTTTTCAGCACCTCCTTGATCAGCGAGCCCTGGCTTGTTCGCGCTCCCCTTGGCGCAGAAACACCAGAATCTTGGCTGCCGCTACGATCTTGGGCTGAAGATTCACCAGCTACCGCCGAGGTGTTGCCCGCCATAGCTACCTACAACGAGGATCACTATAACGCAGCTCTGATACCAGCTTGTTGGTGTAAGGGCCTAATAAACTCAAGCTATTAAGACTTTATCAAGCTTAAAACCTCTCCTCGAGGTCACCTCCAAGGGTCCTTGGGTGCCTGGTACAAGACCAGCCCCTATCCTCGGGTCCGAGTTTGTAGAGAGAGGGATCAAGAGGGACTTAGTCAAAACAGCAAGAGTACCTTGAACGCCGCGCAGCGTATCGTGCAGACCGTTGATCGGATTAAGCTGAGAATTTACTATATCGAAGCTCGCTCCATGAGCTTTAAAATGAACCAAGTTGCCTCGCGAAAAGTTCTGCCATTACGAAGTTATGGCTCGGGCAGAGTTTGCCTAGCGTTGGAGTGCTAGCGGACTAGCGTTGACTCGGGTAGCATTCCGCCGTCGCACCGCGTAGAAACGAAATTCCAGGAAGGGAGGAATTCGCTTGAATCAAATTCACTATATTCACGTACAAACAGAGAAGGAATAAATAGCTCTAGCTAGCAAGGACCTTGGGAATCAACTTGGGAACAACCAGGGATGATCCCAAATAATTCCAAGCAACAGAACCAACCTGGCTGGACAAAATAGCAGGTGGTAGGTTGGTAAACAACCTCTGGTTCTGTTTTTCCAACCTGGGAAAACAACAACCAGGTTCAGGTCCTAAAATCAAAACCTGTTTTGTCTTTGCCCAACCAGCCAAATCCTGGTTCCGCTGGTTTCCCCTGGCCCTGTAGCATGCAGATACAGACAAACAACATCCAACCTTCACCTAAATTGTACCCCTATAGTGCCTGCCCTGCTACAGTATAGTCAACCAAGCAAAACAGTACAATTTTGAGTTGGATAGAACTGAATCTGCACAATCAAGTAAGCCGAACCGCAAAGCATCCATCTTGGGTTCCTTTGCGAGTACGTCCTTTCTGCTTGTACTGTTCGTAGCGCGTACAATGTTGTGCCGAAGCGCACATTGTGCGAGTACCTGCAAATGCTTCAAGCGAAAATTGCGAAAGCAAACAAACACACGAACATACGATTCACACGCAAATGCATTCGCACACGCATACTCGTACAAACAGACGGCAGGATGTCGTGCAATGTGAATTTGCACCCAACACACTTCACCTAAATTGTACCTCTATAGTGCCTGCCCTGGAACACTATAGTCAACCAAACAAAACAGTACAATTTCGAGTGGGATAGAACTGAATCTGCACAATCAATTCAACCAAACCGCAAAGCTTCCATCTTGGTTTCCTTTGCGAGCTCGTCCTTTCTGCTTGTAGTGTTCATAGCGCGTACAATGTTGTGCCAAAGCGCACAATGCGCGAGTACCTGCAAATGCTTCAAGCGAAAATTGCGAAAACAAACACGCGAACATTCCATTCACACCCAAATGCATTCGCACACGCATACTCGTACAAACAGACGGCAGGATGTCGTACAATGTGAATTTGCACCCAACACACTCCCCCTCAGCCTGCCGGCTGCATTTCCATCATTCCATGCTAGTTCATGCCCATTCCACCCATGCGCACACAACGCCAATGTGGCTCATCCGCAAGCCTCTTTGTGAGGAAGTCTGCTGGCTGCTGGTGAGTCTTGATGTAAATCGGATTCACCGTCCCTTTCTTCACCTCCTTACGCAGCCAGTGCCACTTGATACGCATGTGCTTGTTCAGCCTATGAAGCACAGCGTTCCTGGCCATCCCAAGAGCCCCCTTGCTATCACAAAACAGCGGCGTAGCAACCTTCTGCTTTTGGCCAATCTCCTCTAACAGCCTCCTCAGCCAAATCACTTCCTTCACCCCATGGAACATCGCCATGTACTCTGATTCCACAGAAGAGAGTGCCGTCTCTGTCTGCTTCTTTGACCTCCAACTAACAGGTCCTCCCCCAACTACGCAGATGTATCCTCCTACAGATGAAGAATCTTCCTTCTCAGAAGCCCAAGTTGCATCGGTAAAGCAAGTGAGAAAGAGCTTGCCTTCTCCAAGCCTCTCCCCCTTCTCTTTCAGCACCTCAACCCATTTCTGCTTCACCTGTGCAGATGCGGAGTATTGAACTCCAATGCTTGGGTGGGAGTTCATATATTTCACAACACGCTCAGCTGCATCCACCTGCTCCTCTGATGGATTCTGCACCACCCTAGCCAGCTGCCCAACCGAGAAAGAGATGTTGGGCCTTGTGTGACCTGCTGCATACAAGAGGCTGCCCACCAAGGACCTAAATTGCTGCTGCTCCTCGCCTTCATCCTCTGCAGCTTTCACAAGCTTGAATTCTGCTGGGTCTGCTCGTGTGGCCTCTAACGGTGCTGGGTTTGGGGCCCATTCGGGTGCTTCGTCGAGGCGGGAGCTACCCTCTCCACAGGAGCTGCGCGAGTGGTTTTCCCAGCGCTGGAGCCGTGCTGCTGGAGCTGGAGGTGCCGCTGTTACTGCTGACCCTGGGGTCGGCACTGGAGTTACTGGAGCCACTGGTCCTGGAGGTGCTCGTACGGGCGGTACTGGAGCTGCTGGGCCTGGGGGTGTTGCTGAAGCAAAGGGCCACAAGGCTAGTCCACATGCAAGTATATAGGAGATGCAAAAGTACAAGACATGCATGACAAGCATCTCTACGCCAGCAAGAGGCCAAAAGGCCAGTCCACAAGCAGATATATATGATATATCTTGAGATGCAAGAGTACAAGAGAAAGCATCTCTACACAAGCAAGTGAGGGCCTGTAGACACAAGGCCGAGCTGGGTGCAAAAACTTTGGTGGTCACAAGGGGGCAACGCCTTGGTGAAGATATCTGCAGCGTTGGCCTCAGAGACCGCACATGGTACAAGTGCCTGACCACGCTGCTGCAACTCGCTGCTGCAACTCTCGCAGAAGGAAGTAACAAAGCTGGATGTGCTTCCCCTTTCCGACCAGTCGAGGCTCCTCGCTCAATAGGATAGCTGACTTGTTGTCGGCGAACAGGACTAGGTGGGAGCGAGGCCGCTCACCAAGGTTGGTGAGGAGGAAAGACAGCGAGCAGAGCTCCTGTGCGGCCATGGCCGCAGCGTACACCTCACAGCTGGAATTGGAGATGGACCACGCACGAGTCGACCTCCAGGAAACAACTCCGGTTCCAAGGCCTTGTGTAGATCGCAGTGACCCAGCGTCGTCGGCCCACGATGAGTCTGAGAAACCTGTGAGTGTCACTGGCTTCTTCCCTCCAAGGACAAATCCGATGCCTGATGTACTCGGCACATACTTCGCCACCTCTTAGCCGCGTACCAGTGGGAAGGTCGGTGTCTCCCAGGAGCAACAAAGCGCGCTAGGACGCTGAAGGGTAAGCTATGTCTGGGCGAGTGCAGGACATGAGGTACATAAGACAACCCACCAACTCAGGAGATGGACTGCTGGACTCAAATGGCTCGTACGATAGTGGAGCCCTGAGCCTATGATCCACAGCAAGAGGAGTGAGCTGTATCTTGGAGAATAGGAAGCGGAACTGCGTGAGGATCTGCTCGACCATATGCGACTGCGTCAGCGTAATGGTGCGAGTTGCTCTGTCCTTGGTGATCTGCAATCCAAGGTAGCACTGCTGCTCACCAAGGTCAGTGCAAGTGTGTCTCCTTTGCAAGTGTGCCACTGCGCGTATAACAGGAGTGGCAAAGACCAGGTCGTCAACGTAAACAAGAACAAAGAATGGGGTCGAGCCACGGCGGACAAGGAGTGACGGGTCTCCAGACAACGGAAAGTAGTCAAGCGGTGAAAGAGTCGTGCGAAGTGTGTCGTGCCACTCACGAGGAGCCTGTCACAGGTTGTAAACCGGTCGACGCAGCTGCCACCGAGCCGTGGGAGGGAAAGAGCCGGTGAAGCAAGGCGGGCAACGCAGCCAGATCCGATCGTGAAGGAACGCTGTGGAGAATTCCAAGGAGTGCAACTCGTAGTCGCGCTGAGCTGCGATATGCAGCAACACCCGAAGAGTGGTCATATTCGGAGTGGGAGCGAAGGTCAGGAAGCAGTCAACCCCTTCGCGCTGAGTGAAGCCTCTTGCCACATAGCGTGCCTTGAACACCGGTGGTGATCCAGGCGGCCGCTTCACCTTGTAGAGCCATATGCGACTGGCGACATTCACCCCAAGTGGTGGGACGGCATCGACGTAGGTGCCTATGCACCTGCCTGTGTGCCATCTCTGCCTCCTCAGTTGCTATCCAGTACGAAGCCCAGGTTCCTGAGACCACGTGAGTGCGAGGGATCAGGATGTCAAGAGCGTCTGGATCCCCTCCCATGGGCAAGCAGCATGGCGTAGAGATGAGGAACAGCGGCAGCAAGGAAACCAAGCTCAAAGTGTCTGTCCTCTAGAAGCTCTAAGGGAAAAACAGGAACACCCTCAGTGGACTAAGAACGAGAAGTGCCATTCACCAAGTGAGAGGCGAAGTCAAGGCGGCGGGAAGAGGCAAAGCCAGCGATAGTGGTAACAAGAGCCAGGACAGACAACAGGGGGGGGGGGGGGGGGGGGGGCACTCGAGCGGGTGACCAACGCGGACAAAACGGGAGACGATAGGAAGATAGGCACGGAGGTAGTCGGACAACGGGTCAGGAAACATAGTGAAGGATGACTCAGGAGGTTGTGGAAGGAGGGGAGGCTGTGGAACACGAGAGTGGAGAACAAGGTGAAATGGGCCATCTGTATGGTAACGGGACTGACGGAGCACTGGAGACACAGCACGACCGAGGGGAGAACGACGAGTCCACGGGGACGAGGAAAGGGACTCGGCAGGGGGAACAGGAGGGGACGGTAGGGGACCACGAACAAAGCGTGCAAGTGCAGGGTCGGGCAGGTCGCGCATTCACTGCTGCTCCGCCTCCTCTGACGTCTACCGCGACAGCACCTGCCCCTCCTGCTGCTCCTGTGGCTCCTCATCTACCCGGCGGCAGCTGCACCTCTTAATGCGACCGGGACTCCTGCGCTACCCTCTCATGCTGTTTCTGCAACTGCACCTACTGCTGCGGGCGGGACTCCTGCTCTACCCTCTCCTGCTGCGGCCGTGACTACTCTACTATCTCCTGCTGCAACTACAACTGCACCTGCTGCTGTTGTCGTGACCCCTCGTTTGCTCTCTCCTACTGCGGCTGTGACTCCTGCTGTTCCAGCTGCTGCTACTGCTGTTGCTGCTGCCATGCCCTGTCAAACCTCTCCCGCTCCTCCCTCTCCAACCAGAGGAGACGCTACTCACGGGATAGGAAATGTACAGTGCGCGGTGTAGGCGCCACAGTGCCATTGTCTCTGGCTCCAGCACTTCCAGAACCAGCACCTCCACCACCAACACCATCGGTGCCTCCAGTACCTCCCGCAAGAACACCCCCAGGCTCCGCAGCAACCGGTCGCAGAGAAGAACGAGGAGAGAACATCGGGACGGACGGGAAGCGAGGGGGTGACGCAGGGCGAGGTTGCCGAGTCGAGGCTGCCGTATCCTCCACGGAAGTGACCTCCACGCCCACACCCCTGCAACCCCAGAAGTGACACCATGGCTCCAGCAGCCCCAGTACCCTCACCCTCCGCAACTGCGCCTCCCAAACCCCAGACACAACAGCGACGCTGCGGGGGGGACGAATGCGGAGTGACGTGCGACACACCTGACGCGGCAAGATGCGAAGCAGGGGGGGCTACCGGGGCGACTAGGGGGGGGGCTCAAGGGTTTGAAACAGTGGAGGGGGGGTAAGGACCTCAGTACCTCGGTGGGTGCAACTCCTGTAGTAACAGACAGACTTGTCAAACGTGACGTCATGGGACGAGAAGAACTGGGGCATGACCGGGTCGTAGAACAGCCAGCCAGAGGCGTCCAAAGGGAAGCCAAGAAAGACGCAGGCACGAGTGCGTGGAGACAACCTGTTTGCGCCAGGGGAGCAACGTGAGCCAGAGAACCCCCGACTCGAAAGTCAGCTTCAACGCCTGGAGAACATGTCCAAAGGGAGACCGGCGTCAACCGTGGCCGTGTGTCACTGAACTACAGGTTCAGCTGGTGCGTAGCGTAGCGGACTGCCACAGGAACTGGTGGGCACCGGCATGGCACATGGAGGTCCGGACGACCTCCATGACCAGGTCGATGCGTCGCTCGGATACCCCATTCTGCTTCGGCGAATTTGGTAGCATGTAAGACTAGGTGATCCCCTGACCCAGACAGAATGTCTCCAGGCAAGTGGAAGAAACTCACCACCACGGTCCGATTGTAGGCGGAGCCCACACAGGCCCTGGGCTCCACCCCTCGCTAGTAGCCACGGCTCAAGGACGGCAGGCACGTCGGCCTTCCGTCGCAAGGGGAATACTGTGGTGTAGTGGGAGTAGTCGTCCACCACATCATGAAGTAGCGCTCCTGACATGGGACAAGGACCGGGGAGGGGCCCCAGACGTCCAAGTGCAGGGTCTGGAAGAGAGCTGTGGTGAGGGAGAACGAGGAGGAGCGAGGGGCAGCGTGGTGCCGACCCTTGACGCAAGGAGTGCACGGCAGTGGAGGCGAGCAAGGAAGCGGGGCAAGCGACTTTGAGAGACCTGAGACCGGACGGTGACGTACCATCCTAATGAGACGTGGGAACGACGGGTGACCTAGACGGTGGTTCCAAAGGACCGACGGGTAGATGAGTTACAGACAGTCGCACGACACAGCAGCTACCTGACCTTACTTGACCTGACCTGACCCAGTGTGGTGAGACCCAGTGTGTAGTGAGTACGGACCAGAGCCCGACTCTCTGTCGAAAGTGGTTAGAGGGGCCCTAGTGGTACCAACCGTGCAGGAGGCAACAAGCTCATCCAGTGGGAAAGTAGTGAATACACCTACGTCGTGGAGGTGACTGACACCCTCCAAGTTCCTGGAGAACTAGGGGGTGTAGTAACCTGTGAGAAACCCAGAGGGAGCCGTTGGACACGAGAGAGTGATGGTACTGTGGGCAACTACATATCCCACAGAAGGGTCAGCCAAGGCAACAGTGACTGGAGTGCGTAGTGGCGTGAGGTCAGTATAGTCGCGAAAAAAACAGCTGGACGCTCCAGAGTCCAGGGTGAAGGGAAGCTCTCCAGTCTGTGAGGTTGCACCCGAGCCAGCGACAAAGGGTGGTGCTAGATTAGTGCTAGCTGCAGCTCCCAGACAAAGACCCTCAGAGGGGCCTGAACTGGAAACTACACATGCACCAAGACTGGAAACACATGTCTTTAGTCGGTCAGCCGAGAAAGGTTGCATACAAGGTAGGTGAGACTGAACTGGTGCAGCAGTTCGCTGGCGAAGACGCAAGGGCCAGTGCGGTGAAATAACGTGCGGACCAAAGCGCTCACGGTGAAGGTCATCGAGGTAATGGTAGCAGTGGGACGCAGAGTGGTCAGGACTCCAGCAGGTCTAGGGCCTGTCAGGGCCCCCGCAGGGGCCGATGTTGCGCCCACTTCTAGCTGAGCCGCTACTGCGACTGGTACTCCTAGGACCCTCAGGTCCCCTCTGCTGGGAGTGCTGCGGTTGGCCCTGCTACTGTAAACCCCAAGTACATGCCATGTGAGGAGCTAGAAACGGAGGGGAGAGGGGGGGGTGCGCTGTCGGTAGCCTAAGCTGCTGTTGGTGCGCTGGGGGCACCCTACGCTGCTACTTGTTATGCTGGGGGCAGCCTATGTTGCTGCTGGTTCTACCGGGGGCAGCCTGCAATGCTGCTACTGGTTCTACAGGGGGCAGCCTACTATGCTGCTGCTAGTTCTGCTGGGGGCAGCCTAAGCTGCTGCTGGTGTGCTGGGGGTAGCCTAAGCTGCTGCTGGTTCTGCTGGGGGCAGCGTAAGTTGCTGCTGGTGCGCTGGGGGCAGCCTAAGCTGCTGCTGGTTCTACTGGGGGCAGCCTAAGCTACTGCTGGTGCGCTAGGGGCAGCCTAAGCTGCTGCTGGTTCTGCTGGGGCCAGCTTAAGCTGCTGATGGTTCTGCTGGGGCAGCCTATGCTGCTGCTAGTTCTGTTGGGGGCAGCCTAAGCTGCTGCTAGTTCTTCTCGGGGCAGCCTATGCTGCTGCTGGTGCGCTGGGGGCAGCCTAAGTTGTTGCTGGTGCGCTGGGGGCAGCCTATGCTGCTGCTGGTTCTGCTGGGGGCAGCCTAAGCTGCTGCTCGTGCGCTGGAGGCAGCCTAAGTTGCTGCTGGTGCGCTGGGGGCAGCCTATGCTGCTGCTGGTTCTGCCGGCAGCAGTGGAAGCTGCTATTGGTGATACTGGCGGCAGTGGAAGCTGTTGTTGGTGCAAGAGGCGGCGCGTGTGGCAGATCAGAACGGGTAAGGCAGCGATTGGGGCGGCTGGACGTGGATGGGGCGGCAGAGTTAGCTGGGGCAGCAGTCCACAGGTAAAGCAGCGGGAACGGGGGGGGCTGCGGAGCGGGTTGCACGTGGGGCGGTGCACGGGCTGCTGCGTGTGCGTTCGAGCCTGTAGCTTCGCGTGCTGCTATGTGGGTCGTCGCGTGCGGCTGCTGTGCGGGTCGTCACGCGCGGCTGCTCATGCGGTTGTATGCACGACTGTTCGTGCGGTGCGACGGGGGGGGGGGACAGGCATAATCATAATGAGGCATACGGCGTGGTGCACCGTGTATGTTCAGTATGTCGGGGAAAGCTTCGTTTGCTTCAACGCTCGCACCTTCGTCATGAGCGTGCGCTTTATGTGCTCAGTGACACCTTGCTACGAGTGTGCGTAGGGGAGGGATATGTGGTGCTCGATTCCTTTCTGCGCCAGGTAATCCTACAGCTTCTTGTTGAAGAATTCTGCCGCGCTGTCTGATTGCCAAATCTTCAGCGTCCTCTCAAATTCCTGCTGTGCGTGCGACAGCCAGAGGCAGAAGACCTCGTACGCCCTGTTGCGGAGTTCGATGTTGACGACCCACACGTAGCGAGTTCCCGCGTCAACGAACGTGAGCGTTTACTATTTGTCGTTGAGCCCGGAATGGCCGACAAAGAGGAATCACTGTATACCTTAGGCAGCTTAGGGTAACGATTGGTTCCTGTTTCCAGCAGAGGAAATGGCTGATGACTTACACAGCTTTGGGGCAGATGGTGCAATTGTGTGGCTATGATGTGCTTCTCACTTCGAAGTCGTCAGGGTGCAGGAGAGCGCCATGCGCAAATACGCCTGCATCGATGCTATTTTTCAGTGTGGCGTGTGAGGGATAACCGAAGCGTTGGCGCCAAAGGTTGTCGCTGGCGCGGAAATTAAAGGCGCGCGCATATAGCACGCACGCACTTCTCTGTGGTCTTCTTCTGGTACTAGGGTAGGTTGCGCCGATGCTTCTTTCTCTTCTTCGTCTTCGTCGTTCGCCATTGTCAGCATCAGTGCCAAAGATTTCCTGTCGAGTATCACAGAGAGTGGGATGTGAGAAAACTGAAACGAGAATGAAATGACTAAGGGAAAGTTGGGTACAAGTACAAACCCTAGAAAGCTGTACCCCATGTGTGCTACCCCACTATAGCCTACAGTAGCTAAGTCATATAAATCTGACACACCCACATAGGCAAAGTGGGGGAGAACAAGGGGTCACAAGACCAGTCAAGCAAAGCAAAGCAAAGCAAGCTCAGGGTGGATCACAAAGTCACCACACATTCCGAGCACAAGTTCAAGGCCACAAGGCCAGTTCACATGCAAGATTACATATATATATAAGGCTAGACAAGCAAGAGCAGGTGTATATATATATATGTAACAGTACAAACAAGGTCAAGAGGTGAGCAAGTGAGGCAAGGTAGCCACAAGACCCAGCTGAATACAGAAGCGCTGATGATCACAAGGCGCAAGTGCCTTGGTGAAGATATCAGCAGTGTTGGCCTCAGAGGCCACGTACGCAAGCCGCAGCTGACCACGCTACTGTAGCTCACGAGCAAGGAAGTAGCGGAGAGCAATGTGCTTCGTTCTGTGCTCCAGTCTCTGCTCTCGACACAAGGCCAGCATGGCCTTGTTGTCTACGTACAGCACTGGAGGAGAACGAGGCGGCTCTCCGAGGTCAGTAAGCAGGTAGGTGAGCCAGCGAAGCTCCTGTGCAGCCATGGCCCCTGCTTAGATCTCAACCTCACAACTGGAGCCGAGAACAGAAGACGAGCGGGTAGCCCGCCACGAAACAGAGCCGGAACCAAGGCTGAAGGTGTAACCCTGTGACGACCGCTGCGTAGCCTAGTCGTCAGCCCAAGAAGCGTCTGCATGCCCAGTGAGGACCACTGGACTCTGCCCTCCAAGCACAAGCCCCATGCCTGACGTACTGCACAAGTAGCGCAACACCCTCTTCGCTGCAGCCATGTGCTCCGGTCTGTGTCTCCCAGGAGCAACATAACGTGCGAGAATGCTAAGAGGGTATGCAAGGTCAGGTCGTGTGCAGGTCATCAGGTACATTAGGCAGCCAACAAGCTCTGTGTACGGGCCACTCGACTCTACGGACTCATCCGAAGGCAGAGCTAAGAGCGAGTGGCGAGTAGACAGAGGAGTGGCCTGAGGCGAGGAGTACGTGAAGCCGAAGCGCTGAAGGACCTGCTGCACCATGTGTGACTGAGTCAGGGTAATGGTGCGGCGTGCTCTGTCCCGGGTGACCTGCAAGCCAAGGTAGCTGCGTAGTTCACCCAGGTCTGTGCACGTGTGTCTCTTCTGCAGCTCGGACTTCACGTGGGCGAGTCCAGCAGTGTCAGCTGTGGCAAAGACCAAGTCGTCGACGTACACGAGGATGTAGAACGGCGGCAAAGAGGTGTCGGTGCGCAGAAACAGCGACGGGTCGGCAGTAGAGGGAGCAAACCCAAGAGCCGCAAGTGTAGTCCTCAGTGTGTCGTGCCACTTACGCGGTGCCTGGCGGAGACCGTAGACTGGCCGCCGGAGGCTCCACTGGGTGCCAGGAGGAAAAGACCCAGTGAATCCAGGTGGGCGGCGCAGCCAGATCTCCTCGTGCAGGCTGCAAGAACGCAGTGCTGAAGTCAAGAGAGTGCAGCTCGTAGTCACGGTCATCTTCGGGGTGGGAGAGAAGGTCTGAAAGTAGTCAACTCCCTGCCGCTGACTGAAGCCACGAGCCACGTAACGCGCCTTGAAGACAGGCGGAGAACCCGGCGGCCGCTTCACCCTGAAAATCCACATGCCACTGACGGTGTTCGCCCCAGGAGGTGAACGTCGTCAACGTAGGTTCCTGTGGACTTCCAGGAAGCCATCTTGTTGGGTGCAAATTCACATTGCACGACATCCTGCCGTCTGTTTGTATGAGTATGCGTGTGCGAATGCATTTGGGTATGAATGGAATGTTCGGTGTGTTTGTTTGCTTTCCCAATTTTCGCTTGAAGCATTTGCAGGTACTCGCGCATTATGCGCTTTGGCACAACATTGTATGCGCTATGAACAGTACAAGCAGAAAGGACGAGCTCGCAAAGGAACCCAAGATGGAAGCTTTGCGGTTCGGTTGAATTAATTGTGCAGATTCAGTTGTATCCAACTCAAAATTGTACTGTTTTGCTTGGTTGACTATAGTGTAGCAGGGCAGGCACTATAGGGGTACAATTTAGGTGAAGGTTGGATGTTGTTTGTCTGTATCTGCATGCTACAGGGCCAGGGGAAACCAGCGGAACCAGCTTTTGGCTGGTTGGGCAAAGACAAAACAGGTTCTGTTTTTAGGACCTGAACCTGGTTGTTGTTTTCCCAGGTTGGAAAAACAGAACCAGAGGTTGTTTACCAACCTACCACCTGCTGTTTTGCCCAGCCAGGTTGGTTCTGTTTGTACCTGAATATAGTCAATTTGATTCAAGCGAATTCCTCCCTTCCTGGAATTTCGTTTCTACGCGGTGCGACGGCGGAATGCTACCCGAGTCAACGCTAGTACGCTGGCACTCCAACGCTAGGCAAACGCTGTCCGAGCCATAATTTTGTAATGGCAGAACTTTTCGCGAGGCAACTTGGTTCATTTTAAAGCTCTTGGAGAGAGCTTCGATATAGGAAATTCTCAGCTTAATTCGATCGACAGTCTGCACGACACGCTGTGCGACATTCAAGGTACTCTTGCTGTTTTGACTAAGTCCCTCTTGATCCCTCTCTCTACAAACTCGGACCCGAGGATAGGGGCTGGTCTTGTACCAGGCACCCAAGGACCCTTGGAGGTGACCCCGAGGAGAGGTTTTAAGTTTGATAAAGTCTTAATAGCTTGAGTTTATTAGGCCCTTACACCAACACATCTCTGCGTCCATAGCTGCCTGCCACTGAGAGGAGTAGGGACCCTCTATCGCCTCCGCGTAAGAGCGCGGAGTCGGGATGTCAAGTGCATCCGGGTCTCCCTCAGGGGTAAGCAGTACGGACACGAGATGAGGTGAAGCAGCAGCCAAACACTGAAACTCCTCCTACCTGTCCTCAAGGACGTCTGTGCCAAGGGCACATTCACCCCCGACGGACGGAGGACAGATAGACTCAGACTCAACAACAAGACTAGCAGCGTAGTCTAGACGACCGCGAGCAGCAAAGTCGACGAGCTCAGCAACTAGGGCAGACGCAGCAGAGGACTCAAGGAAGGTTCAGTGACAACAGTAGCAAGGAGACGCATGACAGTAGGACTTGCAGCACGAAGAGAGTCCGACTCCGGGTCGGCAAGAACAGGAAGAGAGGACTCAGGAGGAGAAGGCAAAGGGGCACGCAGATTAGCAGTGGACGGACGCAGAGACATCCGGTGAGTGCCAGGTGTTGGGTGCAAATTCACATTGCACTACATCCTGCCGTCTGATTGTACGAGTATGCGTATGCGAATGCATTTGCGTGTGAATGGTATGTTCGTGTGTTTGTTTGCTTTCGCAATTTTCGCTTGAAGCATTTGCAGGTACTCGCACAATGTGCGCTTCGGCATAACATTGTACGCGCTATGAACAGTACAAGCAGAAAGGACGAGCTCGCAAAGGAACCCAAGATGGAAGCTTTGCGGTTCAACTTACTTGATTGCGCAGATTCAGTTCTATCCAACTCGAAATTGTACTGTTTTGTTTGGTTGACTATAGTGTAGCAGGGCAGGCACTATAGGGGTACAATTTAGGTGAAGGTTGGATGTTGTTTGTCTGTATCTGCATGCTACAGGGCCAGGGGAAACCAGCGGAACCAGCATTTGGCTTGTTGGGCAAAGACAAAACAGGTTCTGTTTTTAGGACCTGAACCTGGTTGTTGTTTTCCCAGGTTGGAAAAACAGAACCAGAGGTTGTTTACCAACCTACCACCTGCTATTTTGTCCAGCCAGGTTGGTTCTGTTGCTTGGAATTATTTGAGATGATCCCTGGTTGTTCTCAGGTTCATTCCCAAGGTCCTTGCTAGCTAGAACTATTTATTCCTTCTCTGTTTGTACCTGGATATAGTGAAATTGATTCAAGCGAATTCCTTCCTTGCTGGAATTTCGTTTCTACGCGATGCGACGGCGGAATGCTACCCGAGTCAACGCTAGTATGCTAGCACTCCAACGCTAGGCTAACGCTGTCCGAGCCATAACTTCGTAATGGCAGAACTTTTCGCGAGGCAACTTGGCTTATTTTAAAGCTCTTAGAGTGAGCTTCGATATAGGAAATTCTCAGCTTAATCCGGTCGACGGTCTGCACGATACGCTGCGCGACGTTCAAGGTACACTTGCTGTTTTGACTAAGTCCCTCTTGATCCCTCTCTCTACAAACTCGGACCCGAGGATAGGGGCTGGTCTTCTACCAGGCACCCAAGGACCCTTGGAGGTGACCCCGAGGAGAGGTTTTAAGTTTGATAAAGTCTTAATAGCTTGAGTTTATTAGGCCCTTACACCAACACCAGGGATAGGAGGAGGACGCTGACGCGAACCACGACCACTAGCGCGAGTAGCACGGACAGGCGACGCAGGGCGAGACGCAGGCTCATGACGCTCAGCAAGACCTGCAGTAGGACCAGTGTAGGGAGAAGGAGCAGGCAGTGGGGAGGCCGGCTGTAACTGTGACTGCGACGGGACAGGCTGTGGACACTCTAAGGTAGGAGGAGGACCAGTAGAAGGCGGGAGACCAAGAACCTGCTCAAGGAGTGGGACGAAGTACGGCCGATGCCGCGCAGTGACTCCAGACACAACAGGGACAGCACCAGTACCCCTAGTGGTAGCACCAGCGCCAGCAGCACCTCCAGCTCCAGTACCCCCAGCAGCTCCAGTAGCTCCAGGCTCTCTAGCACATCCAGTAGCACCCCTAGCAACACCGCCTCCAGTAACGCGAGCAGCACCCTCAGCGCCAACACCCTAAGAAGCTCCAGCTCCAGTCAGACCACGAGACGACGCAGTGGCTCTAGCTCCAGTAGTACCCGCAGGCCCAGCAGCTCCAATACTCCTAGTACGAGCACCTCCAGGACCCGTGGCACCAGCACCTTCAGCAGCCGAAGGACCTCCAGCTCCAGCAGCACCCCTCCAGCGTCGGGCAAACCACTCACGCAGCTCCTCTGGAGAGAGTGGCTCCCGTCGAGACGGAGCACCCGGAGAACCTCCAGGCCCAGCACCGCCAGACGCCACACGAGCAGGCCCAGCTCCCTCAGGCTCCGCACCCCCAGGCTCAGCACCTCCAGGCTCCGCACCCCCAGGCTTAGCACCTCCAATCGTAGCACCCCCAGGCTCAGTACCCCCAGGCTCAGCACCCTCAGTCGTGTTGATGTAAGGGCCTAATAAACTCAAGCTATTAAGACTTTATCAAACTTAAAACCTCTCCTCGGGGTCACCTCCAAGGGTCCTTGGGTGCCTGGTACAAGACCAGCCCCTATCCTCGGGTCCGAGTTTGTAGAGAGAGGGATCAAGAGGGACTTAGTCAAAACAGCAAGAGTACCTTGAACGTCCCGCAGCGTATCGTGCAGACCGTCGACCGGATTAAGCTGAGAATTTCCTATATCGAAGCTCACTCTAAGAGCTTTAAAATAAGCCAAGTTGCCTCGCGAAAAGTTCTGCCATTACGAAGTTATGGCTCAGACAGCGTTAGCCTAGCGTTGGAGTGCTAGCATACTAGCGTTGACTCGGGTAGCATTCCCCCGTCGTATCGCGTAGAAACGAAATTCCAGCAAGGAAGGAATTCGCTTGAATCAATTTCACTATATGCAGGTACAAACAGAGAAGGAATAAATAGTTCTAGCTAGCAAGGACCTTGGGAATGAACCTGAGAACAACCAGGGATCATCCCAAATAATTCCAAGCAACAGAACCAACCTGGCTGGACAAAATAGCAGGTGGTAGGTTGGTGAACAACCTCTGGTTCTGTTTTTCCAACCTGGGAAAACAACAACCAGGTTCAGGTCCTAAAAACAGAACCTGTTTTGTCTTTGCCCAACCAGCCAAATGCTGGTTCCGCTGGTTTCCCCTGGCCCTGTAGCATGCAGATACAGACAAACAACATCCAACCTTCACCTAAATTGTACCCCTATAGTGCCTGCCCTGCTACACTATAGTCAACCAAACAAAACAGTACAATTTCGAGTTGGATAGAACTGAATCTGCGCAATCAAGTAAGCCGAACCACAAAGCTTCCATCTTGGGTTCCTTTGCGAGCTCGTCCTTTCTGCTTGTACTGTTCATAGCACGTACAATATTATGCCGAAGCGCACATTGTGCGAGTACCTGCAAATGCTTCAAGCGAAAATCCCGAAAGCAAACAAACACACGAACATACCATTCACACGCAAATGCATTCGCATACGCATACTCGTACAATCAGACGGCAGGATGTCGTGCAATGTGAATTTGCACCCAACACACTCCCCCTCTGCCTGCCGGCTGCATCCCCATCATTCCATACTAGTTCATACTCATTCCACTCATGCGCACACAACGCTAATGAGGCTCATCCGCAAGCCTCTTGGTGAGGAAGTCTGCTGGCTGCTGGTGAGTCTTGATGTAGATCGGATTCACCGTCCCCCTCTTCACCTCCTTACGCAGCCAGTGCCACTTGATACGCATATGCTTGTTCAGCCCATGAAGCACAGCGTTCCTGGCCATCCCAAGAGCTCCCTTGCTATCACAAAACAGCGGCGTAGCAATCTTTTGCTCCTGGCCAATCTCCTCTAATAGCCTCCTCAGCCAAATCACCTCCTTCACCCCATGGAACATCGCCATGTACTCTGACTCCACGGAAGAGAGTGCTGTCTCCGTCTGCTTCTTGGACCTCCAACTAACAGGTCCTCCCCCAACTACGCAGATGTATCCTCCCACAGATGAAGAATCTTCCTTTTCAGAGGCCCACGTAGCATCGGTAAAGCAAGTGAGAAAGAGCTTGCCTTCTCCAAGCCTCTCCCCCTTCTCTTTCAGCACCTCAACCCCTTTCTGCTTCACCTGTGCAGATGCGGAGTACTGAACTCCAATGCTTGGGTGAGAGTTCAGATACTTCACCACACGCTCAGCTGCATCCACCTGCTCCTCTGATGGATTCTGCACCACCCTAGCCAGCTGCCCAACCGAGAATGAGATGTCGGGCCTCGTGTGAACTGCTGCATACAAGAGGCTGCCCACCAAGGACTGAAATTGCTGCTGCTCCTCGGCTTCAACCCCTTCATCTTCTGCAGCTTTCACAAGCTTGAATTCTGCTGGCAGGGGAGTTGCAACCTTGCGCTCATTCTCAATCCCTTGCTTCTCCCCCAGCTCCTTGATAAAGTTTTCCTGGTGCAGTTTCAACCACCTGTGATCTGGATCTACGTGCATCCCGAGGTAGTACTTTACCTCCCCAAGGTTCTTGCACTTGAAGTTCTCCATCAGCTGCTGCTGCACCTTCTGGATCTTCTTCATGCTGCTGCTAAAGAGAAGAATGTCGTCCACATAGACCAGAAACAGCACCAGCTTCTCCCCCTCCCCCTTGAGAAAGAGGCTCTCATCACAGCTGCTGGTCTTGAATCCCATCTCCTCTAAAACAGCTGCCAACTTTTGGTACCAGCAGCGTGGCGCCTGCTTCAAGCCGTAGATGGACTTTTTCAGCTTGCACACCCTGCCCGTACCATCCTCATACCCAGGCGGCTGCGTCATGAACACCTCCTCCTCTAAAATCCCGTTGAGGAATGCCGTTGATATGTCCATCTGGATAATGAACTTCCCACCAACGGCTGCATCTGCCAACAAGACACGAAGGGTAGGGGTTTTGGCTGTGGGAGCAAAGATCTCGTTAAAGTCCCACTTCTCCTTCTGCATAAACCCCTTAGCCACCAACCTACTCTTGTAGGTGGTGACCTGCCCCTTGTCGTCAGTCTTGATCCTTAGCACCCACTTGCATTGTACCGCTTTCTTTCCCTCAGGCAGCACCACTAGTTCCCAAGTCCCATTCTCCAGCAGGCTCTGGTACTCAGCATCCCTAGAAGCCAGCCATTTGTCCCTATCTGGTCCAGCTAATGCCTCCTCCATGCTAGCTGGTTCCTCTGGTGCAGGGGCAAGAAAACAGTACGCAGGCTCATCCTCCTCATCCGGGTCATAGCCATGCGGTAGAATCAGCAATGCCTCCTCTGTCCCAAGCTGCTGCTCCGCTACATCAGCTCCTGCAGTCAGCTTCTTAGTAGCCATACGGGTACGTCCTGGCCTGGAGACGGGTGTCTCCCATCCCTTCATAACAACACCCTTCGGCTTCTTAGTTTTCCCCTGCTGCTGCTCTCCTCCCTCGGATCCAGCAGCTCCACTAGTGCTACCGCTAGTCTCCATACCATTGTTTTCACCGGCAGGTGCCTCCTGCACCTTCTCTCCAGCACCACCTTTTGCAGCTGCCTCCTCTCCCTCCTCCCACACACTAGGAGTCAGGTCCAGCTGCATGGTGATCTGCTCCATCTGCTGGGACACCCTGGCCTCCGGCTGTTTCTCCCAGCTCCCATACATCATGCCCTCAACAAACTTCACATCCCTGCTGTCAAACAACACACCCTTGGAAGGTTCCCACAGCAGCCATCCCCTGCTCTCAGCAGCCAGCCCCAAATGGACACACCAGATTGCACTCGCCCCCAACTTACTGCGGTAGGTCTTGGGGACGTGGGCGACTGCCATGCAACCGAACACCCTCAGCATGTCCACCGGCGGCTTCCTCCCAAGCCACCTCTCCAACGGCACCCACGAGTCATCCCCAACCTTTGTGAGTACCCTGTTCCTAGCGACGGTAGCGTGCCGAACAGCATGGGGCCACATGGAGTTGCCCAGCCCAGATTCTATGAGCAGCGCCCTAGCTGTCTCCAGAATTGTCCGGTTCGCCCGTTCTGCTACACCGTTAGACTGTGGGGTGTAAGCCGTGGTCAGCTCCCTCTGGATGCCCTGCTTCTTGAGCCAGGCCGTCATCTCAGCTCCAAGGAACTCACCACCCCGATCTGTCCTAATCCGCTTCACCACACACTCCGCTTGCTTCTCCACGAATGGCAGCCAATCTTCCCGTATCGTAGAGGCGGCATGGTCCTTCTGCTTCAGCGGATATGCCCACATAAGCCTGCTCCAATCATCCACTATGGTCAGAAAGTACCGCTCCCCCTTGTGTCCCTGAACCGGCAGCGGCCCCACCAAGTCCATGTGGACCAGCTCTAACGGCTTCTTGCTCCTGCCAGCCACACTATGGAAGGGGAAACGGGTAAACTTTGAGAGCAAACAGATTTCACAATTCTCATCAGGTGGCTGTCCGTTCAGCTTCAAACCTTTAACGGCTCCATCTTTGTCCAACTGCTTGAACAATGGCATTGCCACATGCCCCAAGCGTCGGTGTGCCGTTGCCCAATCCGTCTCCCCAGATCTGGCCGACACTTTCACACCAACCCCTCCAACGGCGTTGCACTCCCCCTGGGATGCAGACCCCTCTCTAGCCTGCCCCCCACCATGCCACGCCAACGCCGGCAGCTGCCACATGGATCTGTACACGTCCGTGCTCTCGTGCAGATCCCAAAGCACCCGATTGCCCAGCTGCCCCCTGTAAGTGCGTGCCCCATCCGTACTAGTGCTCACCCCAGACTTGCCAAGCTTACGGAGGGAGATGAGGTTGGCCTTGAGTTCAGGAACAAGGAGAACGTCGTGCAGCACCACCGGCTTGCCATCCGCTCCCTTAAACGCAGCTCGTCCCGCACCAGCCACCTTCAGCGCGTGTCCAGAGGCGGAGCACACCTCGTTGATCGGTGCAGCGCGTACGTGGTCCAGCAGGTCCTTGCGTGGCGTCATCGTCCAAGCAGCGCCCGTGTCCAACACCCAATAATCCAGGGGGTGCAGCTCTGCTCCAACCTTGGCAGAGGCGTCTCCTTGCTCCCCCTTGTCTCCCATATGGAAGAATTGGCCCGCGGTGCGCTCCTTCTTCTTCTCCGCACCGCCGTTGCCCTTTGGGTTGTTGTCGGACGAATCAGCGATCATGTTGGCACCATTTTTCTGGTTCCTCCGCGCGCCGCCATCCTGGTGACGATTCTGGGGGGTCCATCCATCGGGTTTCTTATAGCACAAAAACCAGGGGTGCCCTTCCTTCTCACAATACCAGCAACTCCCTTTCATTTTGCCACCAGCACCCGACTTGCCCCCACATCCAGATTTCGCACCGAGACCCCAACCGGTACCTCCTTGTTGGTCGTTGGAGTCGTCGTCCTTCTTTGCACCGCGTCCAGCACCACCGAAGCGACGTCCTTTGCCACGTCGGCTCCCTTGCATCCCGTAGCCGCTGCTGCCGTCGTCTCCACCCCTCAGTTGACGGCGACGGAAGTCCTCCTCTAGAATCTTTGTCCGCACCCACTCGAGTGTCTACGAGCTCTGGTTCTGCGGAAGGCTCAATCCGCTCGTGAATTGAAGCCACGATTCCGGCAGCAGCGAGAGCATCATCAGGCACTTGGTCTGCTCCGGGTAGGTGATTCCCGCGATCGCCAACTTCGCGTAGAGGTCGCGCAATTTGTCCAGGACAGGTTGCACTGGCTCTCCCTCGCTCAGGCGCAACGCGGACAGCTCCCTCTCCAGCATCAATGTTGCAACAACGGAGGTCGGGGCGTGCAGCTCCTTCAACACGGTCCACGCCTTCGGACCGCACTCAACCTCCGGCAGCAGGTGCATGACGTGGTGACGCTGGTTCAGCTCCAAACTCTGCGACATCAAGTAGTAGCCAGCCGAGGCGCGCTCGTCCCAATCTTCCTGAAGGGCGGGGTCACTCGGTCTAGGCTCCTCCCCAATCATTAGTTTCAGCAAACCGATCTGACGGAAATAGAGTTGCATTTTCCAGGCCCAATCATCATAGCCCTCACCATTGAACTTCTCGACGGTGAAGTTTTTCAGCACCTCCTTGATCAGCGAGCCCTGGCTTGTTCGCGCTCCCCTTGGCGTAGAAACACCAGAATCTTGGCTGCCGCTACGATCTTGGGCTGAAGATTCACCAGCTACCGCCGAGGTGTTGCCCGCCATAGCTACCTATAACGAGGATCACTATAACGCGGCTCTGATACCAGCTTGTTGGTGTAAGGGCCTAATAAACTCAAGCTATTAAGACTTTATCAAACTTAAAACCTCTCCTCGGGGTCACCTCCAAGGGTCCTTGGGTGCCTGGTACAAGACCAGCCCCTATCCTCGGGTCCGAGTTTGTAGAGAGAGGGATCAAGAGGGACTTAGTCAAAACAGCAAGAGTACCTTGAACGTCGCGCAGCGTATCGTGCAGACCGTCGACCGGATTAAGCTGAGAATTTACTATATCGAAGCTCACTCTAAGAGCTTTAAAATAAGCCAAGTTGCCTCGCGAAAAGTTCTGCCATTACGAAGTTATGGCTCGGACAGCGTTAGCCTAGCATTGGAGTGCTAGCATACTAGCGTTGACTCGGGTAGCATTCCGCCGTCGCATCGCGTAGAAACGAAATTCCAGCAAGGAAGGAATTCGCTTGAATCAATTTCACTATATCCAGGTACAAACAGAGAAGGAATAAATAGTTCTAGCTAGCAAAGACCTTGGGAATGAACCTGAGAACAACCAGGGATCATCCCAAATAATTCCAAGCAACAGAACCAACCTGGCTGGACAAAATAGCAGGTGGTAGGTTGGTGAACAACCTCTGGTTCTGTTTTTCCAACCTGGGAAAACAACAACCAGGTTCAGGACCTAAAAACAGAACCTGTTTTGTCTTTGCCCAACCAGCCAAATGCTGGTTCCGCTGGTTTCCCCTGGCCTTGTAGCATGCAGATACAGACAAACAACAGCCAACCTTCACCTAAATTGTACCCCTATAGTGCCTGCCCTACTACACTATAGTCAACCAAACAAAACAGTACAATTTCGAGTTGGATAGAACTGAATCTGCGCAATCAAGTAAGCCGAACCACAAAGCTTCCATCTTGGGTTCCTTTGCGAGCTCGTCCTTTCTGCTTGTACTGTTCATAGCGCGTACAATGTTATGCCGAAGCGCACATTGTGCGAGTACCTGCAAATGCTTCAAGCAAAAATCCCGAAAGCAAACAAACACACGAACATACCATTCACACGCAAATGCATTCGCATACGCATACTCGTACAATCAGACGGCAGGATGTCATGCAATGCGAATTTGCACCCAACAAGTCGTAGCACCCCCAGGCTCAGAACCCCCAGACTCAACACCCCCAAGCTCTGCACCCCCAGTCGTAGCACCCTCAGACTTAGCACCCCCAGGCTCAGCACCCCCAGGCTCAGCACCTCCAGCAGCACCAGAGTCACCAGCGACCTCGACAGGCTCGACTGCGTCTACCTGGGAGACACCTGAAGGGGCAGGACCCTGAGGGGGGAGGGGGTCTACCGGGGGGGGACCTGGCACAAGGAAGAGCGGTGGCCGGGGGGAGGACAGAGTGTGGTAGGGGAAGAGACGGTAGTAGGGGACCGACTCGTCAAACGTGACGTCCTAGGAGGACAGAACACTGCGAGAGGTGGGGTGGTAGAGCTGCCACCCTGGCGCGTCAGGGGGGGAGCCAAGGAAGACGTAGGGAGCAGCACGAGGGGACAGCTTGTCCGCAGACAAGTCGCAGACAAACGCCCGAGATCCCCAGACACAGAACGCAGACGCATCGCCAACCTTCCCCGTCCACATCAAAGCTGGGGAGGTCTCCGGCATGGAGACCCTGGGCTGAAGGTTGATCTGATGCGCCGCGTACCGAACTGCAAACGGCCACAGAAAATGGGGGGCAGCCGCATGCATCATGGACGTACGGGCGACGTCCATGACAATGCCAATGCGGCGCTCAGCAGTCCCATTTTGCTGTGGAGAGTCCCGAAGCGTGAAGGTCTGGCGGATGCCTCGTGCACGATAGTAGGCTCGCAGAAGGATAGAGGAGAACTCTCCGCCTCTGTCAGAGTGCAGACGCAGAACAGGAAAGTCCGAGCCGAAGCTCTGCCTGAGTTGGAGACGAGCTGCGCAGATCCAGTCGATCAACACCTCACTGACATCACCCTTGCTGCGCAAGGGGAAGACTGTGGTGTAACGCGAGTAGTCGTCAACCACCAGCAGGAAGTAGCGCTCGTGACCCTGTCCACGGACGCGGGCCGGGCCCCACACGTCCATGTGAAGCGTCTGTAGTAGGGCCTCTGTCGGAGGAAACTGGGAGGAGTGAGGGGCAGCCCGCTGCCGCCCCCCGACACAGGGGACGCAGGTAGGGGCAGGCCCTAGAGGAAGGGGAGGGAGGGACCGGGGAATACCAGAGACAAGGACACGGGAGGCCATGCCTCAGAGACAAAGCAGGGAGGGGTGACCAAGGCGGTGGTGCCAGAGGAGAGTCTCGTGAGACAGGAGGTGACAAGAGCAGGGCGCAGACTCAGGACCAGACCTGGACGCTGCAGCAAACACCTGACCCGACGCAGCTACCTGACCAGACGCAGTGACTGGAGGAGACTCACTGGTCAGTGTGTACAGGCTCGACCCCGGCCGTCGTGTAAACGTGGCCAAGTGTTGGCCCGTCCAAGCGTCCGTGCAGTGGGTCACCCGCTGGCTCGCAGGAGTGAACTGGTGAACCCCCGCATCCTGTAGGTCAGCACCACTCACCAAGTTCGTAGAGAACGAGGGGAGGTAAAGACCAGACAGGGTACAAGAGGGTGCCGCCGGACACGGGAGGACAGTGGAGAAGTGAGCAAGGACAGGACCCGCAGAGGGGTCTGCCAGAGAGACTGCAACTGGCCGACCAAGCGGCGTGAGTGTGGTGCGGTCTCGAAAGAAGGAGCAAGAAGCCCCTGAGTCAAGGGTGAAGGTGTGGAAGGCCGAAGCGGACGTAGTACCTGAGAGAGCAGACTCACCAGCACATGAGGAAGCAGACGCACTAGCACCTAGAGCAGCACCCTCGCTAGCACCTAGAGCAGCAGCCTCACCAGTACCTAGAGCAGCAGTCTCGATGCCCGGGTCGGGCGGAAAACACCGGTAACAATCACCCTCGTCACTAATAGTCACAGCATACATGGCAGCAAGAATAGCATCAAATTCAAGGTCAAAGATAGCTACTCCCGCCCTAGACAGCTCGCCCCAGCGAGGGATCTAAGTGGCCTCAGGGAACTGGTGACGCCAAGCGTCCGTCAGGCGGCCAAAGCAGCGCTGAGTAGAGTGCGCACCCCCGCACTGCTCACCCGCGCGGTCGACGGTGCGTAGGACGTAGGTGCACGGACCAGTACCCCCACCCCGCTGGCGTGCAGCGTACCACTTACGAAGCTGCTGAGGGGGGGGGGATGTCACGAGTGCGCTGCTGCTGCTGCTCCTGCTGCTGCTGCTGCTGCTGCTGGCACTGATCACCACCGGAGCCGACCCTCTGCGCAGCGCCACCCCGACCAGCTCCACCTCCTCCGCCGCCGCCTCCTCCACTGCCGCCACCTGCGCCACCTCCGCTCCTACCGCCACCGCCGCCGCCGCCTCCGCCTCCACTGCCGCCACCGACACCTCCACCCCCGCCACCACCCCCACCGCCACCCCCACCCCCTCCACCGCCTCCACCGCCCCCACTAGCTCCTCCAGCGCCCCTGCCCCCCTTGGCCTTGCCAGGGCGGCGTCTCCCGCTAGGGGTAGACGCCGCACCGACCGACTCAAGACCAATTAGGTCGGCCGCAGCAGCAAAGGCAACAGAGGGCAAGAGAGGAGAAGGGGAGCACCCCTCAAAGACAGGGGCGCGAGGGTCACCACGAGAGGCTCTTACAGCGACTATGCTCTTCTCCGCTGTTAGGAGGCGCTCCTCGAGGAGGTCAACGGTGAGAGTGGTGGGGCAAACAGAGAGGAAGTGGTCCCTGTCCGGGCGAAGGGTGTCAGGGAGGCGGGTGACTATGTAGTAGAGGGTGATGTATATAGGGGGGGGGTTCTTGGCGCAGAACTCAACGAGAAGGGCAGCGCGGTAGCGAATGTCACTAGTGCGAAGGTGCGTAATGAGGTCAGCGACTGTGGGGAAAGCAGCGAGGTCAGGGAAGAGGTACGGCAGGATGAGGCGGCTAAGTGCAGCAGTGGCAGGGGAAGAGTAGCGTGCGACTACAGCGTCGTACAAGGTCTTAGCACTCTTGTACTGGCTAAAGTGCGCACGCTCAAAGGTAGGCAAGTGGCGACGCACAGCAAGACGTGCAGCAGCATCGCGTGTGGCCCACTGTGAGCGATCAGTGGCGTCAGCATCAGTAGCAGGGGCAAGATAGGCACCGGAAGTGAGGTCAAAGAGGGAGAGACCGTCTGCCCTATCGCACTATAGGAAAATCTGGAGGTCATCTACCCAGACGTCAAAGTTAATGGCCCGACCCTCAGCGTCAAAAGCGATGACACTGGGGGTAGCCATGACAGCAGTAGACTAGCAGCGTGAGCAGTAGGCTAAGGGCAGCGCAGTGGTAGAGGTGCCGCTCTTACCGGACAGGGCGGCTCGGGCGGCTCGGCGGCTCGGCTCCTCGGCGACTCGGCGGCTCGGCAGCAACGGCAGCTTGGCGGCTCGGCGGCTCGGGCGGCTCGGGTGGCTCGGGCGGCTTGGCAGCAGCGGCGGCTCGGCAGCACAGCGGCAACGGCGGCTCGGTGGTGACGGCGGGGCCGTGAAGGGCGGCAGAGCCGCTGAAGGGACGGCGGGAGGGCCGGGTGGGGCGGCGACGAGGCCGCTAAGGGCGGCGGCGGGTCCACGAAGGGTGGCGGCCAGCGCCGCGAGAGTGGGGCCGCGTGGTCGCTAGGGTAGGGCAACGGGGCCGGTAGGGGCGGCGCCTGGGCCGGTAAGAGCGGCGCCGGGGCCGCGAGGGTGGGGCGACGGAGCCGCGAGAGCGGCTCGAAGAGGCCGCGAGAGCGGCTCGAAGAGGCCGCGAGGGCGGCGCGAAGGGGCCGCAAGGGCGGCGCGAAGGGGCCGCGAGGGCGGCGCGAAAAGGGGGGGGGGGCGCGAGGGCGGTGCGACGAGGCCGCGAAGGCGGCGCGACGGGGCCGCGAAGGCGGCGCGACGCGAGGGGGGTCGCGAACGCGGCGCGACGGGGCCGCAAGGGCGGCGCGACGCGGCGGGGCAGAGGGAGAGGGGAGCGCGACTCGGGCAGGGGCGGAGTGCGCTCCGGGCAGGAAAAAAATACGGTGGGCCCTATGAACAGTTCCCACCAGGGAACCTGCTCGATACCATGAGAAAACTGAAATGAGAATGAAATGACTAAGGGAAAGTTGGGTACAAGTACAAACCCTAGAAAGCAGTACCCCATATGTGCTACCCCACTATAGCCTACAGTAGCTAAGTCATATAAATCTGACAGGATGTTGGTCCCGGGGATGGTGCCGAGGACGAAGGCAGGTTTGCGCGGTTCGGGGATTAGGTCCGTAAACTATGCGACGTCGGGTCGAGGGGCCCCAAGGGATAGTGTCCCAGGGGTCGCGGTGCGGCTGGACATCAGGCGGAGGTGGTGTAGGTGTAGGAAGGCATCAAGGGCGACCGAGAGGATCATCAGGCGGTCTGCCTTCTTCGACTTGTTTCGTTCACCCCTTTTGTTCTTCTCGCCACGAGCTCCAGGCTTCACCGGAAGTGCCATAGCCACTTGTGTCGTCGCCACTTGCGGCGCCCCATCCGCCAGTGTTACTCGTTCCCCATCCGCCAGCGCTTCCCCACCCCCCTTCTTTGGAGGCGCTTTCCCTTTCTGTGACCCAATCGCTGCCCGCCAAGGTGCCACGCGCTTCGGCGATGCTCTTTCGATGGAGCTAGTGTGCTTCGCGCTACACCAGCTCCTCTTCTTGTGTCATGGTAAGCTTCTTCGTGGGGTCGCGCCAGTGGGGATAGACCTTCACAAATTCATATTTCGTGTAGGGGCACGACACTCCGCGCTTGTCGAAGGTTCCGCGGCGTTGTCCGCCCAGTATCCCTTGGAGCCGATGTGACGATGAGCCCAAGGCGGGGTCTTGCTCACTGCCAAAAACCCGCTGCGTTGTGACTTCTAGCTCTAACTCTGACATCCCTTCTTCTGGGGGCGTGGATTGTCAGCTTCAGCGATGACGGCAATACCACGGCCAGTGATCGCGGTTGTCGACGCGGTAGGCGCCTTGCAGTCTTTGTAAGCGACATCTGTTTCAGGGTTGTGAAGCACGACCTCACGAAGGTGGGGATGATGTGGCACCCAAGGTCGTCCGTCTGGGTGCTGAGATAAACCCCGCAATCCATTAATCGCGCTGTCGAGAAAAGGTTGAAGCAAAGATCCTGCATGATCAGTAAATCGTTCAGCGTGATGTGTGTCCTGCTCCCCCGTGCCTTGAGAACGACGATGCCATGCGCGCTTGCGCGTAGGCGTGTGTTGTTCGCCATGACATAAGTGAATGTTGGGGTGGATACGGCGTTGAATATGTAACGCTCGGGGTCCACCATGTGTTGCCCACAGCAGCTATCCAGGTACCACGTGTTGTAGCGCCTGTTTTCGTCGTGCGCGAGCAGCGCCAATCTCGGCGTGACGATGTGCGATGTGTCGAACTTCAAGAATTGTTCGCGCGAGATCCAATCTGGTATGTGGGGGGGCTATGCGGGATTGGAAGGTTCCAGTCCTGTTCGTCATCCTCTCCAAAGTTCTTTCGGATGGTGAACGGATTGTTATCCGTGAACGCTGCGATGGGATGGTGTGCTGGCTCGGGAGACAGCGTGTGCACGCAATGATGACGGGTTCAGCATGTAATCATCATCATGTTTCCCATGACGTTTTGCGCAGGTCTATGTGGTGATGTCTGCTGCTGCAGATGCTGAACCGCTGGGTTCAGGTTGCGCGATGAGGGTTGATACCCCTGGGCTTGACGCGTGTCGATTCATGCATCTTGTCGGCCCGTCCAAGTGCTCGGATTGGACTGGCGAGGGGCGGAGCGGAACTTGCATCGCTTGGCTAGGTGCCCAAAGTTTCTGCAAATCTTGTAGTAGAGGCACCCTGGCTTCCGTTCTTCTTTGTTGTCGGCGTAGATTGCGATTCTCTCTCGTTCTCGTCGCGGCGCTGGTTGCTGCTGGTCCATATCCCTCTGTTTGATGAGAAGGGTGGCGCATAGGGCGGCTTCTGGAATAGCCCCCTGCTGTCGGACTAGCGCCTTGCAGAGCCGCCATTCTAGGCCGAGCCCTACGAGCACGATGTTCATGAAGATTTCTTCGGAGATTGTGCTTCCTAGTTTTGCGATTTGATCGCATAAACTTCCACAACGGTTGATGTAGCTGTTGGAATTCTCCCCCTAGGCCATTTTTGTCTCCAGTATTTGCTGGACCAGGCGGCTTGATGAAACCAAATCCTTTGGTTGATACACGCTGTTCAGATGTTGCCAGGCTTTGAGGGCTGAAGCAGGTTTTGTAGGAACAGATGCTCAGCTGCTCTGCCGACAACATGTTTCACTGTAAAACGTAGTACGCCATCAGTGATTCGTTGTAGTATTGTGTCTTAGCGTCAACGGTGTCTTCAGGAGGTCCTTCGTAGCTCCCGTCGCGGTAGTGAAATATCTGCTCGATTTGAAGCAACAGCTCCAGTTCGAAGCTCGACGTATTTATTTTTGATGTGCTAATAAACTTTGATTGAGCTGAGAGAATCGCTTTGTCGCTGGAACGGGGGGAATTGGGAGTTGAGCCATCTGAGAAGAATGAATCGAGGAATGATTGAACTGAGCAGCATGAGAAGTACAAGTACCAAACCCTAAAGCGTTGTACCCCATATAAGCTACCCTACTACAGCCTACACAGACTATAGTGTATGAGTTTGACACACCCCCATATGCAAAGTAGGGGAGAGCAAGGGGTCACAAGACCAGTCAAGCAAAGAAAGGCAAAGCAAGCTGTAGGTGGATCACAACGTCACCACATATTATGAGCACAAGTTCAAGGCCACAAGGCCAGTTCACATGCAGGATTACATATATATAAGGCTAAACAAGCAAGAGCAGGTATATATATATATGTAACAGTACAAACGAGGTCAAGAAGTGAGCAAGTGAGGCAAGGTAGGCACAAGGCCCAGCTGAGAACAGAAGCGCTGATGATCACAAGGCGCAAGTGCCTTGTGATATCAGCAGTGTTGGCCTGAGAGGCCACGTACGCAAGTCACAGCTGACCACGCTGCTGTAGCTCACGAGCTAAGAAGTAGCGAAGAGCAATGTGCTTCGTTAGGTGCTCCAGTCTCTGCTCCCGATACAAGGCCAGCATGGCCTTGTTGTCTACGTACAGCACTGGAGGAGAACGAGGCGGCTCTCCGAGGTCAGTCAGCAGGTAGGTGAGCCAGCGAAGCTCCTGTGCAGCCATGGCCCCTGCGTAGATCTCAGCCTCACAACTGGAGCCGAGAACAGAGACGAGTGGGTAGCCCGCCACGAAACAGAGCCAGAACCAAGGCTGAAGGTGTAACCCTGAGAGGCTGCTGCGTAGCCAGGTCGTCAGCCCAAGAAGCGTCTGCGTGCCCAGTGAGGACCACTGGACTCTGCCCTCCAAGCACAAGCCCCATGCCTGACGTACTGCACAAGTAGCGCAACACCCTCTTCGCTGCAGCCATGTGCTCCGGTCTGAGTCTCCCAGGAGCAACATAGCGTGCGAGAATGCTAAGAGGGTATGCAAGGTCAGGTCGTGTGCAGGTCATCATGTACATGAGGCAGCCAACAAGCTCTGGGTACGTGCCACTCGACTCTACAGACTCATCCGAAGGCAGAGCTGAGAGCGAGTGGCGAGTAGGCAGAGGAGTGGCCTGAGGCGAGGAGTACGTGAAGCCGAAGCGCTGAAGGACCTGCTGCACCATGTGTGACTGAGTCAGGGTAATGGTGCGGCGTGCTCTGTCCCGGGTGACCTGCAAGCCAAGGTAGCTGCGCAGTTCACCCAGATCTGTGCACGTGTGTCTCTTCTGCAGCTCGGACTTCACGTGGGCGAGTCCAGCAGTGTCAGCTGTGGCAAAGACCAAGTCGTCGACGTACACGAGGATGTAGAACGGCGGCAAAGTAGTGTCGGTGCGCAGAAACAGCGACAGGTCGGCAGTAGAGGGAGCAAACCCAAGAGCCGCAAGTGTAGTCCTCAGTGTGTCGTGCCACTCACGCGGTGCCTGGCGGAGACCGTAGACTGGCCGCCGGAGGCTCCACTGGGTGCCAGGAGGAAAAGTCCCAGTGAAGCCAAGTGGGCGGCGCAGCCAGATCTCCTCGTGCAGGCTGCCCTGCAAGAAAGCAGTGCTAAAGTCAAGAGAGTGCAACTCGTAGTCACGGTGAGCAGCTATGTACAGCAGTACCCGAAGAGTAGTCCTCTTCGGGGTGGGAGAGAAGGTCTGAAAGTAGTCAACTCCCTGCCGCTGACTGAAGCCTCGAGCCACGTAACGCGCCTTGAAGACTGGCGGAGAACCCGGCGGCCGCTTCACCCTGAAAATCCACATGCCACTGACGATGTTCGCCCCAGGCGGGGGAACCTCGTCAACGTAGGTGCCTGTGGACTTCCAGGAAGCCATCTCTGTGTCCATAGCTGCCTGCCACTGAGAGGAGTAGGGACCCTCAGGGGTAAGCAGTACGGATACGAGATGAGGTGAAGCAGCAGCCAAACACTGGAACTCCTCCTGCCTGTCCTCAAGGACGTCCGTGCCAAGGGCACACTCACCCCCGACGGACGGAGGACAGACAGACTAAGACTCAGCGACAAGACTAGCAGCGTAGTCTAGACGACAGCGAGCAGCAAAGTCGACGAGCTCAGCAACTAGGGCAGACGCAGAAGTGGACTCAAAGGAAGGGTCAGTGACGACAGTAGCAAGGAGACGCGTGACAATCGGACTGGCAGCACGAATAGAGTCCGACTCCGGGTCGGCAAGAGCAGGAAGAGCGGACTCAGAAGGAGAAGGCAAAGGGGCACGCAGAGGAGCAGTGGACGGACGCAGAGACATCCGGTGCGTGCCAAGGAGAGGAGGAGGACGCTGACGCGAACCACGACCACTAGCGCGAGCAGCGAGGACAGGCGACGCAGGGTGAGACGCAGGCTCACGACGCTCAGCAAGACCTCCAGTAGGACCAGTGTAGGGAGAAGGAGCAGGCAGTGGGGAGGCCGGCTGTAACTGTAACGGCGACGCGATAGGCTGTGGACACTCTAAGGGAGAAGGAGGACAAGTAGAAGGCGGGAGACCAAGAACCTGCTCAAGGAGCGGAACGAAGTACGGCCGAGGCCTTGCAGGGACTCCAGACACAGCAGGTACCCCCAGAAGGAGCACCCGCTCCAGCAGCACCTCCAACAGCTCCAGAACCTCCAGCAGCACCAGTAGCACCCCCAGCAGGACCGCGGGAGGGAGGCTCAGCACCAACGCCCGCAGCAGCACCAGCTCCAGTCGAACCCGCAAGCCCAGCAACTCCAGTACTCCCACTACGAGCACCTCCGGGACCCGCAGCACCAGCACCCTCAGCAGCCGAAGAACCTCCCGCCCCAGCAGCACGCCTCCAGCGCCGGGCAAACCACTCGCGCAGCTCCGGCGGAGAGAGTGGCTCCCGGCGAGACGAAGTCCCCGGAGGACCTCCAGGTGTAGCACCTCCAGGCTCAGCACTCTCAGTCGCAGCACCCCTAGGCTCAGTACCCCCAGGCTCAGTACCCCCAGTCGCAGCACCCCCAGGCTCAGCACCCCCAGTCGCAGCACCCCCAGGCTCAGCACCCTCAGTCGCAGCACCCCCAGGCTCAGCACCCCCAGGCTCCGCACCCCCAGGCTCAGCACTCCCAGGCTCAGCACCCCCAGTCTCAGCACCCTCAGCAGCACCAGAGTCACCAGTGACCTTGACAGGCTCGACTGCGTCTACCTGGGACACACCTGAAGGGGCAGGACCCTGAGGGGGGAGGGGGTCTATCGGGGGGGGACCTGGGACCAGGAAGAGCGGGGGCGGGGGGAGGGACGGAGTGCAGTAGGGGAAGACAGCGTGTGCACGCAATGATGACGGGTTCAGCATGTAATTATCATCATGTTTCCCATGACGTTTTGCGCAGGTCTATGTGGTGATGTCTGCTGCTGCAGATGCTGAACCGCTGGGTTCAGGTTTCGCGATGAGGGTTGATACCCCTGGGCTTGACGCGTGTCGATTCATGCATCTTGTCGGCCCGTCCAAGTGCTCGGATTGGACTGGCGAGGGGCGGAGCGGAACTTGCATCGCTTGGCTAGGTGCCCAAAGTTTCTGCAAATCTTGTAGTAGAGGCACCCTGGCTTCCGTTCTTCTTTGTTGTCGGCGTAGATTGCGATTCTCTCTCGTTCTCGTCGCGGCGCTGGTTGCTGCTGGTCCATATCCCTCTGTTTGATGAGAAGGGTGGCGCATAGGGCGGCTTCTGGAATAGCCCCCTGCTGTCGGACTAGCGCCTTGCAGAGCCGCCATTCTAGGCCGAGCCCTACGAGCACGATGTTCATGAAGATTTCTTCGGAGATTGTGCTTCCTAGTTTTGCGATTTGATCGCGTAAACTTCCACAACGGTTGATGTAGCTGTTGGAATTCTCCCCTAGGGCCATTTTTGTCTCCAGTATTTGCTGGACCAGGTGGCTTGATGAAACCAAATCCTTTGGTTGATACACGCTGTTCAGATGTTGCCAGGCTTTGAGGGCTGAAGCAGGTTTTGTAGGAACAGATGCTCAGCTGCTCTGCCGACAACATGTTTCACTGTAAAACGTAGTACGCCATCAGTGATTCGTTATAGTATTGTGTCTTAGCGTCAACGGTGTCTTCAGGAGGTCCTTCGTAGCTCCCGTCGCGGTAGTGAAATATCTGCTCGATTTGAAGCAACAGCTCCAGTTCGAAGCTCGACGTATTTATTTTTGATGTGCTAATAAACTTTGATTGAGCTGAGAGAATCGCTTTGTCGCTGGAACGGGGGGAATTGGGAGTTGAGCCATCTGAGAAGAATGAATCGAGGAATGATTGAACTGAGCAGCATGAGAAGTACAAGTACCAAACCCTAAAGCGTTGTACCCCATATAAGCTACCCTACTACAGCCTACACAGACTATAGTGTATGAGTTTGACACACCCCCATATGCAAAGTAGGGGAGAGCAAGGGGTCACAAGACCAGTCAAGCAAAGAAAGGCAAAGCAAGCTGTAGGTGGATCACAACGTCACCACATATTATGAGCACAAGTTCAAGGCCACAAGGCCAGTTCACATGCAGGATTACATATATATATAAGGCTAAACAAGCAAGAGCAGGTATATATATATGTAACAGTACAAACGAGGTCAAGAAGTGAGCAAGTGAGGCAAGGTAGGCACAAGGCCCAGCTGAGAACAGAAGCGCTGATGATCACAAGGCGCAAGTGCCTTGTGATATCAGCAGTGTTGGCCTGAGAGGCCACGTACGCAAGTCGCAGCTGACCACGCTGCTGTAGCTCACGAGCTAAGAAGTAGCGAAGAGCAATGTGCTTCGTTATGTGCTCCAGTCTCTGCTCCCGATACAAGGCCAGCATGGCCTTGTTGTCTACGTACAGCACTGGAGGAGAACGAGGCGGCTCTCCGAGGTCAGTCAGCAGGTAGGTGAGCCAGCGAAGCTCCTGTGCAGCCATGGCCCCTGCGTAGATCTCAGCCTCACAACTGGAGCCGAGAACAGAGACGAGTGGGTAGCCCGCCACGAAACAGAGCCAGAACCAAGGCTGAAGGTGTAACCCTGAGAGGCCGCTGCGTAGCCAGGTCGTCAGCCCAAGAAGCGTCTGCGTGCCCAGTGAGGACCACTGGACTCTGCCCTCCAAGCACAAGCCCCATGCCTGACGTACTGCACAAGTAGCGCAACACCCTCTTCGCTGCAGCCATGTGCTCCGGTCTGAGTCTCCCAGGAGCAACATAGCGTGCGAGAATGCTAAGAGGGTATGCAAGGTCAGGTCGTGTGCAGGTCATCATGTACATGAGGCAGCCAACAAGCTCTGGGTACGTGCCACTCGACTCTACAGACTCATCCGAAGGCAGAGCTGAGAGCGAGTGGCGAGTAGGCAGAGGAGTGGCCTGAGGCGAGGAGTACGTGAAGCCGAAGCGCTGAAGGACCTGCTGCACCATGTGTGACTGAGTCAGGGTAATGGTGCGGCGTGCTCTGTCCCGGGTGACCTGCAAGCCAAGGTAGCTGCGCAGTTCACCCAGGTCTGTGCACGCATGTCTCTTCTGCAGCTCGGACTTCACGTGGGCGAGTCCAGCAGTGTCAGCTGTGGCAAAGACCAAGTCGTCGACGTACACGAGGATGTAGAACGGCGGCAAAGTAGTGTCGGTGCGCAGAAACAGCGACAGGTCGGCAGTAGAGGGAGCAAACCCAAGAGCCGCAAGTGTAGTCCTCAGTGTGTCGTGCCACTCACGCGGTGCCTGGCGGAGACCGTAGACTGGCCGCCGGAGGCTCCACTGGGTGCCAGGAGGAAAAGTCCCAGTGAAGCCAAGTGGGCGGCGCAGCCAGATCTCCTCGTGCAGGCTGCCCTGCAAGAAAGCAGTGCTAAAGTCAAGAGAGTGCAACTCGTAGTCACGGTGAGCAGCTATGTACAGCAGTACCCGAAGAGTAGTCCTCTTCGGGGTGGGAGAGAAGGTCTGAAAGTAGTCAACTCCCTGCCGCTGACTGAAGCCTCGAGCCACGTAACGCGCCTTGAAGACTGGCGGAGAACCCGGCGGCCGCTTCACCCTGAAAATCCACATGCCACTGACGATGTTCGCCCCAGGCGGGGGAACCTCGTCAACGTAGGTGCCTGTGGACTTCCAGGAAGCCATCTCTGTGTCCATAGCTGCCTGCCACTGAGAGGAGTAGGGACCCTCAGGGGTAAGCAGTACGGACACGAGATGAGGTGAAGCAGCAGCCAAACACTGGAACTCCTCCTGCCTGTCCTCAAGGACGTCCGTGCCAAGGGCACACTCACCCCCGACGGACGGAGGACAGACAGACTCAGACTCAGCGACAAGACTAGCAGCGTAGTCTAGGCGACAGCGAGCAGCAAAGTCGACGAGCTCAGCAACTAGGGCAGACGCAGAAGTGGACTCAAAGGAAGGGTCAGTGACGACAGTAGCAAGGAGACGCGTGACAATCGGATTGGCAGCACGAAGAGAGTCCGACTCCGGGTCGGCAAGAGCAGGAAGAGCGGACTCAGAAGGAGAAGGCAAAGGGGCACGCAGAGGAGCAGTGGACGGACGCAGAGACATCCGGTGCGTGCCAGGGAGAGGAGGAGGACGCTGACGCGAACCACGACCACTAGCGCGAGCAGCGAGGACAGGCGACGCAGGGTGAGACGCAGGCTCACGACGCTCAGCAAGACCTCCAGTAGGACCAGTGTAGGGAGAAGGAGCAGGCAGTGGGGAGGCCGGCTGTAACTGTAACGGCGACGCGACAGGCTGTGGACACTCTAAGGGAGAAGGAGCACAAGTAGAAGGTGGGAGACCAAGAACCTGCTCAAGGAGCGGAACGAAGTACGGCCGAGGCCGCGCAGGGACTCCAGACACAGCAGGGACTGCACCAGTACCCCCAGTGGCAGCACCAGCACCAACAGCACCGCCAGCTCCAGCACCCCCAGCAGCTCCACTAGCTCCAGGACCTCAAGCAGCACCAGTAGCACCCCCTGCAGGACCTCCTCCAGTACCGCCAGCAGTACCTCCAGTGCTAACACCCTCAGCAGCTCCAGCTCTAGTCGGACCACGAGAAGACGCAGTGGCCCCAGCTCCAGTAGTAACCGCAGGCCCAGCAGCTCCAGTACTCCCAGTACGAGCACCTCCGGGACCCGTGGTACCAGCACCCTCAGCAGCCGAAGAACCTCCAGCTCCAGCAGCACGCCTCCAGCGCCAGGCAAACCACTCACGCACCTCCTGTTGAGAGAGTGGCTCCCGTTGAGACGGAGCACTCGAAGAACCTCCAGGCCCAGCACCTCCAGGCAGAGCACCCCCAGGCTCAGCACCCCCACTCGTAGCACCCCCACGCTCAGCACCCCCAGACGCAGCACCCCCAGGCGCAGCACCCCTAGGCGTAGTACCCCCAGGCTCAGCACCCCCAGGCTCAGCACCCCCAGGCGTAGCACCCACACGCTCAGCATCCCCAGAGTCAGCACCCCCAGGCTCCGCACCCCCAACAGCACCAGAGTCACCAGCTACCTCAGCAGGCTCGACCGCGTCTACCTGGGACACACCTGAAGGGGCAGGACCCTGAGGGGGAAGGGGGTCTACCGGGGGGGGGCCCTGGCCCGAGGAAGAGCGGTGGCGGGGTGAGGGGCGGAGTGCGGTAGGAGAGAGGCGGTAGTAGGGCACCGACTCGTCAAACGTGACGTCCTAGGAGGACAGAACACGGCGAGAGGTGGGGTGGTAGAACTGCCACCCTAGCGTATCAGGGGGGAAGCCAAGGAAGACGGAAGTAGCAGCCAAGTTGCGGACAAACGCCCGAGATCCCCAGACACGGAACGCAGACGCATCGCCAACCTTCCCCGTGAACAGCAAAGATGGGGAGGCCTCCGGCATGGAGACCCTGGGCTGAAGGTTGATCTGATGCGCCGCGTACCGAACCGCAAACGGACACAGACAATGGGGGGCAGGCGCATGCATCATGGACGTACGGGCGACGTCCATTACCATGCCAATGCGGCGCTCATCAATCCCATTTTGTTGTGGAGAGTGCGGAAGCGTGAAGGTCTGGCGGATGCCTCGTGCACGACAGTAGACTGGCAGAAGGCCAGAGGAGAACTCCCCGCCTCTGTCAGAGTGCAGACGCAAAACAGGAAAGTCCGAGCCGAAAATCTTCCTGAGCTGGAGACGAGCTGCGCGGATCCAGTCGATCAACACCTAAGTGACATCACCCTTGCTGCGCAAGGGGAAGACTATGGTGTAACACGAGTAGTCGTCAACCACCAGCAGGAAGTAGCCCTCGTGACCCTGTCCACGGACGCGGGCTGGGCCCCACACGTCCATGTGAAGCGTCTGCAGCGGGGCCTCTGCCGGAGGAAACTGGGAGGAGTGAGGGGCAGCACGCTGCCGCCCCTCGACACAAGGGACACAGGTAGGGTCAGGCCCCGGAGGAAGGGGAGGGAGGGACCGGGGAAGACCAGAGACAATGACAGGAGAGGCCATGCCTCAGAGACGAGGCAGGGAGGGGTGACCAAGGCGGTGGTGCCAGAGGAGAGTCTCTTGAGACAGGAGGCGACACGAGCAGGGGGCAGACTCAGGACCAGACCTGAACGCTGCGGCAAACACCTGACCGGACGCAGTTACCTGACCAGACGCAGTGACTGGAGGAGACTCAGTGGTCAGTGTGTACAGGCTTGACCCCGGCCGACGTGTAAACGTGGCCAAGTGCCGGCCCGTCCGAGCGTCCGTGCAGTGGGTCACTCGCTGGCTCGCAGGAGTGAACTGGTGAACCCCCGCATCCTGTAGGTCAGCACCACTCACCAAGTTCGTAGAGAACGAGGGGAGGTAAAGATCAGAGAGGGTGCCACGAGGGGGCCGCCGGACACTGGAGGGTAGTGGAGAAGTGTGCAAGGATAAGACCCCCGGAGGGGTCTGCCAGAGAGACTGCAACAGGCCGACTGAGCGGCGTGAGTGTGGTGCGGTCTCGAAAGAAGGAGCGGGAAGCCCCTGAGTTAAGGGTAAAGGTGTGGGAGGCCGGAGCCGACGCAGTACCTGAGAGAGCAGACTTACCAGCACCTGAGGAAGAAGACTCACTGGCACCTAGAGCAGCAGCCTCACCAGCACCTAGAGCAGCAGCCTCACCAGCACCTAGAGCAGCAGTACCAATGCCCGGGTCGGGCGGAAAACAACGGTAACAGTCACCCTCATCACCAATAGTCACAGCATACATGGCAGTAAGAATAACATCATAATCAAGATCAAAGATAGGAACCCTCGCTGTCTAGGGCGGGGGTTCCTATCTTTGATCTTGATCAAAGATGCTATTCTTGCTGCCATGTATGCTGTGACTATTGGTGATCTCAGTGGCGAGGGTTTAGGGCAGGGGTTCCTATCTTTGAGATCACTAGATAGGAACCCCTAGCGAGGGATCTCAGTGGCCTCAGGGAACTGGTGACGCCAAGCGTCCGTCAGGCGGCCAAAGCAGCGCTGGGTGGAGTGCAAACCCCCGCACTGCTCACCCGCGCGGTTGCTGGTGCGCAGTTCGTAGGTGCACGGACCAGCACCCCCACCTCGCTGACGTGCAGCGTACCACTCACGAAGCTGCTGAGGGGGAGGGATCTCACGGGTGCGCTGCTGCTGCTGCTGCTGCTGCTGCTGCTGGCGTGGACCACCACCGGAGCCGACCCTCTGCGCAGTGCCACCCCGACCAGCTCCACCTCCTCCGCCGCTACCTCCTCCACCGCTGCTACCTCCGCCACCTCCGCTCCCACCGCCACCGCCGCCGCCGCCTCCACTGCCGCCACTGACGCCCCCACCCCCACCACCACCCCCACCGCCACCCCCTCCCCCTCCACCGCCTCCACCGCCGCCGCCACCGCCCCCGCTAGCTCCTCCAGCTCCCTTGCCCCCTTAGCCCTTGCCAGTGCGGCGTCTCCCGCTAGGGGCATACGCCGCACCAACCGACTCAAGACCAACGAGGTCGGCCGCAGCAGCAGAGGCAACAGAGGGCAAGAGGGGAGAGGGGGAGCACCCCTCAAAGACAGGGGCACGAGGGTCACCACGAGAGGCTCCTACAGCGACTAAGCTCTTCTCTGCCGCTAGGAGGCGCTCCTCGAGGAGGTCAACGGTGACGGTGGTGGGGCAGTCAGAGAGAAAGTGGTCCCTGACCGGGCGAAGGGTGTCAGGGAGCCGGGTGACTATGTAGTAGAGGGTGATGTACATTAGGGGGGGGGTCTTGGCGCAGAACTCAGCGGGAAGGGCAGCGCGATAGCAAATGTCACTAGTGCGAAGGTGCGTAATGAGGTCAGCGACTGTGGGAAAAGTTGCGAGGTCAGGGAAGAGGTACGGCAGGATGAGGCGGCTAAGTGCAGCAGTGGCAGGGGAAGAGTAGCGTGCGACTACAGCGTCGTACAAGGTCCTAGCACTCTTGTACTGGCTTAAGTGCGCACGCTCAGAGGTGGGCAAGTGGCGACGCACAGCAAGACGTGCAGCAGCATCGCGTGTGGCTCACTGTGAGCAAACAGTGGCGTCAGCATCAGCAGCAGAGGCAGGAGAGGCACCAGAAGTGAGGTCAAAGAGGGAGTGACCGTCTGCCCTATCGCACTGTAGGAAAAGCTGCAAGTCATCTACCCTGACGTCAAAGTCAATGGCCTGAACCTCAGCGTCAAAAGCGAGGACACTGGGGGTAGCCATGACAGCAGTAGACTAGCAGCACGAGCAGTAGGCTAAGGGCAGTGCAGTGGTAGAGGTGCTGCTCTTACCGGGCAGGCGAGAAGGACCGAGGCTCGCCGGCAGGAACAGGGCCGCGACGGCAGTGACCGGGTGTAGCGGACAGGGCGGCTCGGACGGCTCGGCGGCTCGGCAGCAACAGCAGCTCGGCGGCTCGGTGACTCGGTGGCTCGGGCGGCTCGGCGGCTCGGGCGGCTCGGCGGCTCGGGCGGCTCGGGCGGCTCGGTAGCTCGGGCTGCTCGGCGGCTCGGGCGGCTCGGCTGCTGCAGGGACAACGGCGGCGGCTGCTGCTGAAGAGACTGCGGCGGCCGCTGCTGAAGGTGGGCGACGGCGGGCCGCAAAGGGCGGCGCGAGGGGCCGCAAGGGCGGGGGCGCGACCGAGGAGCGGCGCGAGGGGCCGCAAGGGCGGCGCGCGGGGCCACAAGGGCGGCGCGCGGGGCCGACGAGAGGCGCGCGGGGCCGACGGGTGGCGCGAGGGGCCGCAAGGGCGGCGCCGGGGTCGACGGGCGGCACGAGGGGCCGTAAGGGTGACGCGCGGGGCCGTAAGGGCGGCTCAAGGGGCCGCTAAGGGCGGCGCGACGGTAGGGAGGGCACTCGGGGCGCGACTTGGGCAGGGGCGAAGCGCGCTCCGGGCAGGAAAAAATATCGAGGTGGGCCCTAGAGAGCGTTCCCACTAGGGAACCTGCTCTGAAACCATGAGAAGAATGAATCGAGGAATGATTGAACCGAGCAGCATGAGAAGTACAAGTACCAAACCCTAAAGTGTTGTACCCCATATAAGCTACCCCATTACAGCCTACACAGACTATAGTGTATGAGTTTGACACCATCTGTTCCAAAGGGAGGGGCGGTGTCACGACCATTTGAGGCCGGTTGAGAGGTTTGGGAAGATGCTCTCACGTCGCCATTTCGCAATTTCTGGACGCTTTGCTACACAGTTGAGAGTCACTGAAGTAATTGTGCGAGAGCGGTGGTGCTGATAGTTATCGTCTCCTTGTTTGTCGCAGACGGGTTGGCTTGCGATTCAGCAGTCAAATTTATCTGACTTCCAGATCCATTGGCCATTCTTACGTGGGAGCGTGTGCCGAACGCCACTTTAGTTCGCCGAAGACTTCCATGGTGGTGTTTGCGAAGGATTCCTATGTCGTTCTCATACCTTGTTGCGACCGGAAGGTAGATCGTGCCTAGGATCACCTCAGGAAGGTTCGCGGAATCATAGAATTGCACAGAAGAAAAGTATTCTCATATCAGAGTGATTGTAAAATGTTTGAGATGATAAAAACATGCAAACACATGGACATAAAAAGAGTACAAGGAAATTTAAAACGTCCCAGCTAGCCATGTACTTTAAGGGGTACATTCCCTTATTCAAATTTAGACCCAAACGTGCGGCGCGTAAATTTAAGAAACAGTGGTCGCCTTTTTACTCGCTCCTGCAGCTGCCCGATGTCATCTGCTCCAACGGTGCAGATGCTTTCCAACTGTTCGTGCCGCTTCGACCCTTTGTCGTTCGTTCTCTCTTCTGTATTCCACGTTCTTTGCTACTGGCAAAAATACACAGTAACGCTTCCTAATTTATTATTCGAATTTTTTTTTACGACCCTTGAACTTCAGTTTGGGGTATGTTACTGTAGCAAGTGTCTCTTCGCAGTAGTTACAAATAGTAGGAAAAGTATCACTTCATTAGTCGACTCAATGCATATCTCAGTATATGAATTGGTATTTCACCAAATAGGTGCTTTACTAGACTAAATTCCTTGTACTCTTTCATTATTATTAATTCTTGTTCTCACAACAACTAGTACAGGAATTCACAGACTTGCGTTGCAATACTTTTTTAAGGGCAAAACTCTAAAAAACTCTAGGGCAAATTCAGCCTAACATGCTATCGGAGTAAGAGAGTTTACAATCTCCTAGAATTAACAGGCTTAAAAATAGCACCACTTAAAGCAGTTGTTGAGTTTCGAGAGTGATAGCGCCTTGTCATCAGGACTGACTTATAGCCATGGCAGAAGGCAACAACGGTAAAGCCCTCTTCGTCACCACCACCTTGCTCTGGTTTGACCTTGCTCTAGACTTGCTGCCACATCTGCAATCGGATCAGGACGCGCTGGAGGATCCTTTCCGTCCTTCACGTTTAACGCTATCGATGGAGATGGCACAGCTGCCAATGATACTGGTATCAGAAAGAACAAGTGATTGAACTATGAACATTAGTGATACAAGTAGCAAACCGTAGAATAATATATCAGAATGTAATTCTCTAGCCTGTAGTGGGGTGCTCCATAGCGAGTACAACCCATCTAGGGTTTGCTATATGTATCCTCATTACTGCTAGTAAAGCTCCTCCTTTGCCTAAACTTCTCTTGTCTAGCGAAGGCTTACCTAGCTATGGCTCCTAACTTTGCCTACTATCGTAACATGGTATCAGAGCACTCACGCTCCTGGCCTGTGGGCCCTACTGCTGCTTCCGCTGCTACTCTGTGTGTTGCACGCCCCGTGGCGTGTGACGGATTTCTCTTCCCGCCGCGCACTCGGAGCGTGTGGCGGTTTTCTGCCCGCCGTGCGCCCCGAGACGCGCGGCGGTTTTCTGCCCGCCGTGCGCCCCAAGGCGCGCGACGGCCTTCTGCCCCGTCGGTCCGCGCGTCGCCCCCGGGGGGCGCTTCGACGGGCGACGGGGACCAGCCCGTCGTCCCCCGTCTCCCGTCCTGGCCAGCGCGGGCTGCGCTAGCCCCGAGCGCGGCCCGTACAGGCTGCGCCCGGCCAGCGCGCGGCCCGTGCGGGCTGCGCCAGGCCCGCGCGCGGCCCGTACGGGCTGCGCCAGGCCCGCGCGCGGCTCGGGCCGCTTGCGCGCGGTTCGCTGGGCTGTGCCAGGCCCGTGGGCGGCCCGTTCCTCTCTGTCCTTGAGCTGCTCACTGTCCCCCGTGCTTCTGACGGTGCCCCACCCCTGCTGCTGCCCGTTCTCCTGAATTAGGGTTTGGGGGTGAGGAGTGTGGGGGTGGCGGTTGTGTGTTACTCCCCTTGCTCCTCCTCCTCCCTGGTCTCCCACTGCTGCAGCTGCTGCTCAGGGGGGTGGGTGTGTGGGAGCCTAGGGTTTGGGGTTTAAGGGGGGTGCTGTGGGAGTGGAGCTAGGGCTTGAGCAGGGGATGTGTGAGAGGGGCGTGGGGCAGCTGGAGGAGGTTGTGTGGAGGTAGCGGTCGTGTCGCCTGCAGCGCATGTAGTCCGTCGCCCTTGCTTCGGTAGCCAGTGAGCACCAGTCGCCAGTGGGTCCGTTGCTCTTGCCGCTCGTCTATAGCCGCGGAGCCAATTACTCCAGTAGTCCGTCGCCCTTGCTTCGGTATCCACTGAGTCAGCCACTCCTGTGCCCGTGCCTCTGCAGCTTCAGTCGTTGCCTCCCATCTACTCTCCCCCACAGTCTCTCCTCCTCCTCACTTGCCCTCTGTGATTAGCTCTAGCTTTGCTTACCTTTGTAAACTCCTGCTCTATATCTGCTTGCTCATTGTACTGATTACACCCCACTTTGGCTATGGGGGTGTATCAGAATGTTATTCTCTAGCCTGTAGTGGGGTGCTCCATAGCGAGTACAACCCATCTAGGGTTTGCTATATGTATCCTCATTACTGCTAGTAAAGCTCCTCCTTTGCCTAAACTTCTCTTGCCTAGCTAGGGCTTACCTAGCTATGGCTCCTAACTTTCCCTAATATCGTAACATAATATACCCCTCAAAGGCTAACCCGCTATAGCCTACACAACAATACCATATATAATGTTTGACACAACCCCATAGGCTAAGTGGGGTAGAGCAAGGGGTCACAAGACGAGTCAAGAAAGAGAATGCAAGCTCAGGGTGGATCACAAAGTCACCACACACACTGAGCACAAGCAAGGAGCCACAAGGCCAGTTCATATGCAGAGGCATATACGCATCACAAACATCACAGTGATCTCTACCTAGCCGTGCAAGCATGTAGGTATAAGTATATAGATCACAGTACAGGCAAGGTCTACAGCAAGTGAGGCAAAGTGGGCACAAGCCCTAACAACGTACAGAAGCGCTGATCATAACCAGGCTGAAGTGCCTTGGTGAATATATCAGCAGTGTTGGCCTGAGTGGCCACGTAAACCAGACGAAGCTGATCACGCTGCTGCAGCTCTCGAGCCAGAAAGTAACGTAGAGCGATGTGCTTCGTTCAGTGCTCCAGTCTGTGCTCATCACACAAGGCAATGGCAGCCTTGTTGTCGACGTACAGCACTGGAGGAGAACGAGGCCGCTCTACCAGGTCGGTCAGCAGCTAGGTGAGCCAGCGTAACTCCTGTTCAGCCATGGCTGTGGCGTAGATCTCAGCCTCACAACTGGAGCTGAGAACTGAAGACGAACGCGTAGAACGCCACGAAACTGAGCCAGAGCCAAAGCTGAAGGAGTAACCCTGTGACGACCGCTGAGTAGCCTGGTCGTCAACCCAAGAAGCGTCTGAGTGCCCAGTGAGAACAATTGAGCTCCCTCCTCCAAGCACGAGCCCCATGCCCGATGTACTGCACAAGTAGCGCAATACCCTCTTTGCAGCATCCCAGTGCACCTTTCGGTGGCTGCCAGGAGCCACGTAGCGGGCCAGAAGGCCAAGAGGGTATGCTAGGTCAGGACGAGTGCAAGTCATCAGGTACATGAGGCAACCAACCAGCTCTGGGTAAGGACCACTCGGCTCTACGGACTCATCCGAAGGCAGAGCTGAGAGCGAGTGACCTATAGCCAGAGGAGTGGCCTGGGCTGAGTACCAGGTGAATCCCAAGCGCTGAAGGACCTGCTGCACCATGTGTGACTGAGTCAGTGTGATGGTGCGGCGTGCTCTGTCCCGGGTGATCTGCAAGCCAAGGTAGCTGCGCAGTTCACCCAGGTCTGTGCACGTGTGTCTCTTCTGCAGCTCGGACTTCACGTGGGCGAGAGCCTCAGTGTCAGCATTGGCAAAGACCAAGTCGTCGATGTACACGAAGATGTAGAACGGTGGCAGCGAAGTGTCGGTGCGCATAAACAACGACGGGTCAGCAGTAGAAGGCGCGAACCCAAGTGCCGCAAGAGTAGTCCTCAGTGTGTCGTGCCATTCACGTCGCGCCTGGCGGAGACCGTAGACCGGCCGCCGGAGGCTCCACTGGGTACCAGGAGGAAACGACCCAGTGAAGCCAGGTGGGCGGCGCAGCCAGATCTCCTCGTGCAGGCTGCCCTGCAAGAAAGCTGTGCTGTAGTCAAGAGAGTGAAGCTCGTAGTCTCGCTGAGCAGCAACGTGCAGTAGCACCCGAAGAGTGGTCATCTTCGGGGTGGGGGAGAAGGTCTGAAAGAAGTCTACTCACTCTCGCTGACTGAAGCCTCGAGCTCCAGAACCTCCAGCAGCTCCAGCACCAGCAGCACCTCCAGCAGCTCCAGCACCAGCAGCACCTCTAGCAGCTCTAGAACCTCGAGCAGCAGTAGGGCCTCCAGCGGGCGGTACCTCAACACCAGGAGCTCCACTACGGAGCCTGCAGCGCCGAGCGTACGACTCACGCAACCGCTGAGGGGAGGGAGGCTCCGGCTGCGATACCACACCCGCAGGGCCACCAGCCCCAACTCCAGTAGCCCCACGACGGAGGCTGTAAATCTGGGAGTACCACTCACGCAGCTACTGTGAAGAGGGAGCGCCAACAGGCGCTGGACGGTCAGTCTCACAACCTCCAGCCTCAGCTCCTCTAGGCTCAACAAGCCCAGTCGCAGCACCCCCAGGCTCACCACCCACAGTCCCCGCACCCCCAGAGTCAGCACCCCCAGTCTCAGTACCCCCAGACCCAGCACCACCAGACTCAGCACGCTCAGCACCTCGCGCAGGACCAGAGTCAACAGCTACCTCCACAGGCTCGACCGGGTCTACCTGGGAAACAACGGAGGGAGCAGCACCCTGGGGAGGGAGGGTGTCTACTGACGGGACACCTGGGGTGAGGAAGAGTGGCGGGGGGGGGAGCGGGATAGTGCGGTAGGTAACGAGACGGTAAAAGGGTACCGACTCGTCAAAGGTGACGTCCTGAGAGGCGAAGACACGACGCGAGGTGGGGTGGTAAAACTGCCAGCCAGGCGCGTCAGGGACAAAGCCAAGGAAGACACAGGGAACAGCACGGGAGGAGAGCTTGTTCGCGGACGTATCGCGGACAAAAGCTCAACATCCCTAGACTCGGAACACCGACGCATCACCAACCTCCCCCTTCCAACGCAGGGTGGGCGAGGTCTCCGGGACGGAGACACAGGGCCAGAGTTTGAGCTGATGCGCGGCGTACTGCACTGCAAACGGCCACAGGAAATGGGGGGCAGCCGCATGGATCATGGAGGTACGAGCGACCTCCATGACAAGACCAATGCGGCGCTCAGCAACCCCATTCTGCTGCGGAGAGGCCGGGAGAGTAAACGTCTGGCGGATGCGGTGCTCTGCACAGTAGGCTGCCAAGAGGTCAAAGGAAAACTTGCCACCTCTGTCAGAGTGCAGACGTAGGACAGGAAAGTCCGACTGGAACCGCTGGCGGAGCTGGAGACGAGTAGCGCGGATCCAGGGGATCAAGACATCAGGGACCTCACCCTTGGTACGCAAGGGGAAGACCGTGGTGTAGCGCGTGTAGTCGTCGACGACCAGCAGAAAGTACCGCTCGTCGCCCTGTTCCCGGACACGGGCAGGGCCCCACACGTCCAGGTGGAGAGTCTGCAGGGGAGCCTCTGTGGGAGGGAACGAGGAAGAGTGGGGAGCGGCACGCTACCGCCCCTCAACACAGGGAAGACAGGGAGGAGCAGGCGAGGGTGGCAGAGGAGGGAGAACCCTAGGAAGACCAGAGACAAGGTACCTGGAGTGCATGCCGCGAAGGCGCTGCACTGACAGGTGACCAAGGCGGTGGTGCCAGAGGACAGTCCTGTGCGACAGGGAGCAACACGAGCAGGGGGCCGACAGCTGACCTGACGCAGAAGCAGACGCAGACCCAGCTACCTGAGGGGACTCAGTGGTCAATGTGTACAGGTCCGACCCCGACTGCTGAGTGAAGGTAGCCAGGTGACGACCCGTTTGGGCACACGTGCAGTGCGTCACACGCTCGTAGGCCGGGGTGAACTGGTGAACACCCACGTCCTGGAGCGCGGACCCCGCCACCAAGTTTGTAGAGAACGAGGGGAGGTAGAGGCCCGATAGCGTGCCAGACGGGACAGCAGGACAAGGGAGGGCACTGGTGGAGGTCGCAAGTGTTGGTGTAAGGGCCTAATAAACTCAAGCTATTAAGACTTTATCAAACTTACAACCTCTCCTCGGGGTCACCTCCAAGGGTCCTTGGGTGCCTGGTACAAGACCAACCCCTATCCTCGGGTCCGAGTTTGTAGAGAGAGGGATCAAGAGGGACTTAGTCAAAACAGCAAGAGTACCTTGAACGTCGCGCAGCGTATCGTGCAGACCGTCGACCGGATTAAGCTGAGAATTTCCTATATCGAAGCTCACTCTAAGAGCTTTAAAATAAGCCAAGTTGCCTCGCGAAAAGTTCTGCCATTACGAAGTTATGGCTCGGACAGCGTTAGCCTAGCGTTGGAGTGCTAGCGTACTAGCGTTGACTCGGGTAGCATTCTGCCGTCGCACCGCGTAGAAACGAAATTCCAGGAAGGGAGGAATTCGCTTGAATCAATCTCACTATATCCAGGTACAAACAGAGAAGGAATAAATAGTTCTAGCTAGCAAGGACCTTGGGAATGAACCTGGGAACAACCAAGGATCATCCCAAATAATTCCAAGCAACAGAACCAACCTGGCAGGACAAAACAGCAGGTGGTAGGTTGGTAAACAACCTCTGGTTCTGTTTTTCCAACCTGGGAAAACAACAACCAGGTTCAGGTTCTAAAAACAGAACCTGTTTCGTCTTTGCCCAACCAGCAAAAAGCTGGTTCCGCTGGTTTCCCCTGGCCCTGTAGCATGCAGATACAGACAAACAACATCCAACCTTCACCTAAATTGTACCCCTATAGTGCCTGCCCTGCTACACTATAGTCAACCAAACAAAACAGTACAATTTCGAGTTGGATAGAACTGAATCTGCGCAATCAAGTAAGCTGAACCACAAAGCTTCCATCTTGGGTTCCTTTGCGAGCTCGTCCTTTCTGTTGTACTGTTCATAGCGCGTACAATGTTATGCCGAAGCGCACATTGTGCGAGTACCTGCAAATGCTTCAAGCGAAAATTGCGAAAGCAAACAAACACACGAACATACCATTCACACGCAAATGCATTCGCATACGCATACTCGTACAATCAGACGGCAGGATGTCGTGCAATGTGAATTTGCACCCAACAGCAAGGACCGGACCCCCTGAGGGGTCAGCCAGGGAGACAGTAACCGGTCTAGGAAGCTACTCGAGGGCAGTGCGGTCCCGAAAGAAACAGCGGGAAGCACCTGAGTCCAGTGTGAAGGTGTGCAGTGCCTCAGTAGGTGCGGTACTAGCAGACGCAGACGCACTAGTACCTAGGGCAGCAGCCTCACCAGGACCTGGAGCAGCAGACGCGCTAGCACCTAGAGCTGCAGCCTCACTGGTCCCAATACCCGGGTCGGGCGGTACACTCAGGTAACAGTCACCCTCAACACTAATAGTCAATGCATACATAGCAGCAAGGATAGCATCATAATCAAGAGCAAAGAAATCAATCCCCTTCTTAAGCAGATCAGCCCAGCGGGGCAGCTCAGAGGCGTCAGGAAACTACTCGCGCCAGGCGTCGTCGAGGCGAAAGAAACAGCGCTGCGCCGTGTGAAACCTCCCACAGGTCTGGCCAGTGCGGTCACCTGTGCGGATGACGTACGGGCAGGTACCCCCACCCCCAGACCCCCCACACTGAGAGTACCACTCACGAAGCTGCTGGGGCGAGGGAGTCTCACCGGGACGCTGCTGCTGCTGCCTCTGGCCACCACTGAACCCCCCACGCTGCACCGCTCCACCGCGCCCGCCAACCGCTCCACCGCCGCCACCACTGCCACCACCGCCCCCACCATCCCTACCACCGCCGCTGCCACCACCCCCTGTGCCGCCACCGACCCCCCCAGCACCCGCGCCACTCCCACCTCCGCCACCACCCCCGCCCCCCCCACCCCCTCCACTGCCGCCGCCCCCGCCTCCACCCCCACCACCCGTGCCCCCCTTGCCCCTGCCGCCCTTGCGCCTCCCACTTGGAGCAGACGCGGCCCCGACCCCCTCAGCTCCGAGGTAGTCGACAGCAGCAGCAGATGCAATGGAGGGGAGGAGGGGAGAGGGGGAGCACCCCTCAAAGAAGAGGGTGCGGGGGTCACCACGAGAGGCACCTACAGCTACAATGTTCTTCTCAGCTGCTAGGAGTTCCTTCTCGAGGAGGTCGACAGTGAGGTCAGTGGGGGAGAGGGCAAGAAACTGGTCCCTGACAGTGCAAAGGGAATCAGGGAGGCGGGTGACAAGGTGGTACAGTGTGAGGTACACCGAGGGGGGGGGGGGGGGTTCTTGGCGAGGAAATCGGGGGGGAGTGCGGTACGGTAGCGGAGGTCACTGGTACGGAGGTGGGTGATGAGGTCAGCTACAGTGGCAAAGGCGGACAGGTCGGGGAAGAGGTAGGGCAGTAAGAGACGGCCTATAGCAGCAGTGGCAGGGGAGGAGTAGCGCGCGACTACTGCGTCGTATAGCTCCTTAGCGATCTTATGCTGGCTGAAGTGCTCGCGCTCATCTAACCGCAGGTGGCTGCGAACGGCTAGGTGAGCGTGAGCATCACGGGTCTGCCACTGGGAGCGAGCAATACTGTCAGCAGTAGTGAGAGGTGCGGGAGCAGCGCCGGACGTGTGGTCATACAGGGAGACATCGTCCTTGGTAGTGATATGGAGGAACAGGTGGAGGTGATCTAACCAAACCTCAAACTTAATCGGGCGGCCCTCAGCGTCAAAGGTGAGAATAGAGGGAGTGGCCATAGTGGCAGTAGGAACAGTAGCAGTAGTAGCAGTAGCAGTATCAGTTGCAGCTGAAGCAGTAGTACGGTACGAACAGGAACAGGAGTTGCTGCAGGTGGGGCACAGTAGGGCGGCGCGGCTCGGCCAGGGCGGCGCGGATCGGTTCAGGCGGCGCGGCTCGGTTCGGGCGGCGCGGCTCGGTTCGGGCGGCGCGGCTCGGCTGGGTTTAGGTAAAGACCCCCTGAACGAGGGGGTCGCCGGACACGGGAGGGTAGTGGAGAAGTGTGCAAGGACAGGACCCCCAGAGGGGTCTGCAAGAGAGACTGCAACAGGCCGACTGAGCGGCGTGAGTGTGGAGCGGTCTCGAAAGAAGGAGCGGGAAGCCCCTGAGTCAAGGGTAAAGGTGTGGGAGGCCGGAGCCGACGCAGTACCTGAGAGAGCAGACTCACCAACACCTGAGGAAGAAGACTCACTGGCACCTAGAGCAGCAGCCTCACCAGCACCTAGAGCAGCAGCCTCACCAGCACCTAGAGCAAAATACCAATGCCCGGGTCGGGCGGAAAACACCAGTAACAGTCACCCTCATCAGCAATAGTCACAGCATACATGGCAGCAAGAATAGCATCATAATCAAGATCTAAGATAGGAACCCTCGCTGTCTAGGGCGGGGGTTCCTATCTTTGATCTTGATCAAAGATGCTATTCTTGCTGCCATGTATGCTGTGACTATTGGTGATCTCAGTGGCGAGGGTTTAGGGCGGGGGTTCCTATCTTTGAGATGACTAGATAGGAACCCTAGCGAGGGATCTCAGTGGCCTCAGGGAACTGGTGACGCCAAGCGTCCGTCAGGCGGCCAAAGCAGCGCTGGGTGGAGTGCAAACCCCCGCACTGCTCACCCGCGCGGTCGCCGGTGCGCAGGACGTAGGTGCACGGACCAGCACCCCCATCTCGCTGACGTGCAGCGTACCACTCACGAAGCTACTGAGGGGGAGGGATCTCACGGGTGCGCTGCTGCTGCTGCTGCTGGCGCGGACCACCACCGGAGCCGACCCTCTGCGCAGCGCCTCCCCGACCAGCTTCACCTCCTCTGCCACTACCTCCTCCACCGCCGCTACCTCCGCCACCTCCGCTCCCACCGCCGCCGCCGCCTCCACTGCCGCCACTAACGCCCCCACCCCCACCACCACCCCCACCGCCACCCCCTCCACCGCCTCCACCGCCGCTGCCACCGCCCCCGCTAGCTCCTCCAGCTCCCTTGCCCCCTTTGCCCTTGCCAGTGCGGCGTCTCCCGCTAGGGGCAGACGCCGCACTGACCGACTCAAGACCAACGAGGTCGGCCGCAGCAGCAGAGGCAACAGAGGGCAAGAGGGGAGAGGGGGAGCACCCCTCAAAGACAGGGGCACGAGGGTCACCACGAGAGGCTCCTACATCGACTAAGCTCTTCTCTGCCGCTAGGAGGCGCTCCTCGAGGAGGTCAACGGTGAGGGTGGTGGGGCAGACAGAGAGAAAGTGGTCCCTGACCGGGCGAAGGGTGTGAGGGAGCTGGGTGACTATGTAGTAGAGGGTGATGTATATAGGGGGGGGGGTCTTGGCGCAGAACTCAGCGGGAAGGGCAGCGCGGTAGCGAATGTCACTAGTGCAAAGGTGCGTAATGAGGTCAGCGACTGTGGGAAAAGCTGCGAGGTCAGGGAAGAGGTACGGCAGGACGAGGCGGCCAAGTGCAGCAGTGGCAGGGGAAGAGTAGCGTGCGACTACGGCGTCGTACAAGGTCCTAGCACTCTTGTACTGGCTAAAGTGTGCACGCTCAGAGGTGGGAAAGTGGCGACGCACAACAAGACGTGCACCAGCATCGCGTGTGGCCCACTATGAGCGAACACTGGCGTCAGCATCAGCAGCAGGGGCAGGAGAGGCACCAGAAGTGAGGTCAAAGAGGGAGAGACCGTCTGCCCTATCGCACTGTAGGAAAAGCTGCAGGTCATCTACCCTGACATCAAAGTCAATGGCCCGACCCTCAGCGTCAAAAGCGAGGACACTGGGGGTAGCCATAACAGCAGTAGAATAGCAGCGCGAGCAGTAGGCTAAGGGCAGTGCAGTGGTAGAGGTGCTGCTCTTACCGGGCAGGCGAGAAGGACCGAGGCTCGCCGGCAAGAACAGGGCCGCGACGGCAGTGACCGGGTGTAGCGGACAGGGCGGCTCGAACGGCTCGACAGCTCCGCGGCTCGGCAGCAACAGCAACTCGGCGGCTCGGTGACTCGGCGGCTCGGGCGGCTCGGCGGCTCGGGCGACTCGGGGGCTCGGGCGGCTCGGGCGGCTCGGTAGCTCGGGCGGCTCGGCGGCTTGGGCGGCGGCTGCTGCTGCAGAGACTGCGGCGGCCGCTGCTGAAGGTGGGCGATGGCGGGCCGCAAAGGGCGGCGCGAGGGGCCGCAAGGGCGGCGGCGGGGCCGAGGAGCGGCACGAGGGGCCGCAAGGGCGGCGCGCGGGGCTGACAAGAGGCGCGCGGGGCCACAAGGGCGGCGCGCGGGGCCGACGAGAGGCGTGTGGGGCCGCAAGGGCGGCGCGCGGGGCCGACGGGTGGCGCGAGGGGCCGCAAGGGCGGCGCCGGGGTCGACGGGCGACACGAGGGGCCGTAAGGGTGACGCGCGGGGCCGTAAGGGCGGCTCAAGGGGCCGCTAAGGGCGGCACGACGGTAGGGAGGGCACTCGGGGCGCGACTCGCGCAGGGGCGAAGCGCGCTCCGGGCAGGAAAAAATATTGAGGTGGGCCCTAGAGAGCGTTCCCACTAGGGAACCTGCTCTGAAACCATGAGAAGAATGAATCGAGGAATGATTGAACTGAGCAGCATGAGAAGTACAAGTACCAAACCCTAAAGTGTTGTACCCCATATAAGCTACCCCATTACAGCCTACACAGACTATAGTGTATGAGTTTGACACCATCTGTTTCAAAGGGAGGGGCGGTGTCACGACCATTTGAGGCCGGTTGAGAGGTTTGGGAAGATGCTCTCGCGTCGCCATTTCGCAATTTCTGGACGCTTTGCTACACAGTTGAGAGTCACTGAAGTAATTGTGCGAGAGCGGTGGTGCTGATAGCTATTGTCTCCTTGTTTGTCGTAGACGGGTTGGCTTGCGATTCAGCAGTCAAATTTATCTGACATCCAGATCCACTGGCCATTCTTACGTGGGAGCGTGTGCCGAACGCCACTTTAGTTCGCCGAAGACTTCGATGGTGGTGTTTGCGAAGGATTCCTATGTCGTTCTCATACCTTGTTGCGACCGGAAGGTAGATCGTGCCTAGGATCACCTCAGGAAGCTTCGCGGAATCATAGAATTGCACATAAGAAAAGTATTCTCATATCAGAGTGATTGTAAAATGTTTGAGATGATAAAAACATGCAAACACATGGACATAAAAAGAGTACAAGGAAATTTAAAACGTCCCAGCTAGCCATGTACTTTAAGGGGTACATTCCCTTATTCAAATTTAGACCCAAACGTGCGGCGCGTACAGTTTCGAAACAGTGGTCGCCTTTTTACTCGCTCCTGCAGCTGCCCGATGTCATCTGCTCCGACGGTGCAGATGCTTTCCAACTGTTCGTGCCGCTTCGACCCTTTGTCGTTCGTTCTCTCTTCTGTATTCCACGTTCTTTGCTACTGGCAAAAATACACAGTAACGCTTCTTAATTTATTATTCGTATTTTTTTTTACGACCCTTTGAGAAGAATTGAACGAGAATGAAATGACTATGAACGAAGTGAGTACAAATAGGAAACCCTAATTGGGTTGTACCCCCTATGGGATACCCCACTATAGCCTACACAAATAAGTAAGCTATAATGTTCTGACACACCCCCATAGGCAAAGTGGGGGAGAACAAGGGGTCACAAGACCAGTCAAGCAAAGCAAGCAAAGCTCAGGGTGGATCACAAAGTCACCACACATTCCGAGCACAAGTTCAAAGGCCAGAAGGCCAGTTCACATGCAAGATCATATATAGAGATATACAAGAGTCAAGCGAGCAAGAACAAGAGTACATATAGGTCAAGGTACAAGCAAGGTCAAGAAGTGAGCAAGTGAGGCAAGACATGCACAAGACCCAGCTGCGTGCAGCAACGCTGATGATCACAAGGCGCAAGTGCCTTGGTGAAGACATCAGCAGTGTTGGCCTCAGAGGCCACGTACGCAAGTCGCAACTGTCCACGCTGCTGCAGCTCACGAGCAAGAAAGTAACGGAGAGCAATGTGCTTTGTCCTGTGCTCCAGTCGCTGCTCTCGACACAAGGCCAGCATGGCCTTGTTGTCTACGTACAGGACTGGAGGAGAACGAGGCGGCTCTCCAAGGTCGGTCAGCAGGTAGGTGAGCCAGCGAAGCTCCTGAGCAGCCATAGCCCCGGCGTAGATCTCAGCCTCACAACTGCAGCCGAGAACAGAAGACGAGCGGGTAGCTCGCCACGAAACAGAGCCGGAACCAAGGCTGAAGGTGTAACCCTGTGACGACCGCTGCGTAGCCTGGTCGTCAGCCCAAGAAGCGTCCGCGTGCCCAGTGAGGACCACTGGACTGCGCCCTCCAAGCACTAGCCCCATGCCCGACGTACTGCACAAGTAGCGCAACACCCTCTTCGCTGCAGCCATGTGCTCTGGTCGGTGTCTCCCAGGAGCAACATAGCGTGCGAGAATGCTAAGAGGGTATGCAAGGTCAGGTCGTGTGCAGGTCATCAGGTACATGAGGCAGCCAACAAGCTCTGCATACGGACCACTCGACTCTACGGTCTCATCCGAAGGCAGAGCTGAGAGCGAGTGGCGAGTAGGCAGAGGAGTGGCCTGAGGCGAGGAGTACGTGAAGCCGAAGCGCTGAAGGACCTGCTGCACCATGTGTGACTGAGTCAGGGTAATGGTGCGGCGTGCTCTGTCTTGGGTGATCTGCAGGCCAAGGTAGCTGCGCAGTTCACCCAGGTCAGTGCACGTGTGTCTCTTCTGCAGCTCAGACTTCACGTAGGCGAGTCCAACAGTGTCAGCTGTGGCAAAGACCAAGTCGTTGACGTACATGAGGATGTAGAACGGCGGCAGAGAGGTGTCGGTGCGCAGAAACAGCGACGGGTCGGCAGTAGAAGGAGCAAACCCAAGTGCCGCCAGCGTAGTCCTCAGTGTGTCGTGCCACTCACGTGGCGCCTGGCGGAGACCGTAGACTGGACGCCGGAGACTCCACTAGGTACCAAGAGGGAAAGACCCAGTGAAGCCAGGTGGGCGACGCAGCCAGATCTCCTCGTGCAGGCTGCCCTGCAAGAAAGCAGTGCTGAAGTCGAGAGAGTGCAGCTCGTAGTCACGGTGAGCAGCAACGTGCAGCAGTACCCGAAGAGTGGTCATCTTCGGGGTGGGGGAGAAGGTCTGAAAGTAGTCAACCCCCTGCCGCTGACTGAAGCCACGAGCCACGTAACGCGCCTTGAAGACAGGCGGAGAACCCGGCGGCCGCTTCACCCTGAAAATCCACATGCCACTGACTATGTTCGCCCCAAGAGGGGGAACAGCGTTAACGTAGGTGCCTGTGGACTTCCAGGAAGCCATCTCTGCATCCATAGCTGCCTGCCACTGAGAGGAGTAGGGACCCTCTATCGCCTCCGCGTAAGAGCGCGGAGTCGGGATGTCTAGTGCATCTGGGTCTCCCTCAGGGGCTAGCAGTACAGACGCGAGATGAGGTGAAGCGGCGGCCAGACATTGGAACTCCTCCTGCCTGTCCTCAAGGACGTCCGTGCCAAGGGCACACTCACCCCCGACGGACGGAGGACAGGCAGACTCAGACGCAGCGACAAGACTAGCAGCGTAGTCTAGGCGACAGCGCGCAGCAAAGTCGACGAGCTCAGTGACAAGGGCAGACGCAGCAGAAGACTCGAAAGAAGGGTCAGTGACAGCAGTAGCAAGGAGACGCGTGACAGTAGGACTGGCAGCACGAAGAGAGTCCGACTCCGGGTCGGCAAGAGCAGGAAGAGAGGAAGCAGGAGGAGAAGGCAAAGGGGCACGTAGAGGAGCAGTGGACGGACGCAGAGACATCCGGTGCGTGCCAGGGACAGGAGGAGGACGCTGACGCGAACCACGACCACTAGTGCGTGCAGTACAAACAGGCAACGCAGGACGAGACGCAGGCTCACGACGCTCAGTAAGACCTCCAGTCGGACCAGTGTAGGGAGAAGGAGCAGGCAAAGGGGAGGCAGGTTGTAGCTGTGACTGTGACGGGACTGGCTGTGGACCCTCTAAGGGAGGAGGAGGACCAGGAGAAGGTGTAAGACCAAGAACCTGCTGCACGAGCGGAACGAAGTACGGTCGGGGCCGCGTGGCGACGCCAGAAACAGCAGGGACAGCACCAGTACCCACAGCAGCACCTCCAGTAGCACCTCCAGTAGCTCGAGAACCCCCAGCAGCACCAGGAGCACTGTCAGTCGGACCGCCAGCAGTAGTCTCAGCGCCAACATCCTCAGCAGCACCAGCTCCAGGAGAACCCTCAGGCCCAGCAGTTCCAGCACCCACAGCACGAGCACCTCCGGGACGCGCGGCAGCAGCACCCTCTGCAGCCGAAGAACCTCCAGCACCAGCAGCACGCCTCCAGCGCCGGGCAAACCACTCACGTAGCTCCTGTGGGGAGAGTGGCTCTCGGCGAGACGAAGCACCTCCAGGCGGAGCACCCCCAGTCTCAGCACCCCCAGGCTCAGCACCCCCAGGCCCAGCACCCCCAGACTCAGTACCCCCAGGCTCAGCACCCCAAGGCTCAGCACCCCCAGGCTCAGCACCTCCAGACTCTCCACCCCCAGGCTCAGCACCCACAAGTGTAGCACCTCCAGTCCCAGCACCCCCAGGCTCGGCTCCCGCAGCAGCACCAGAGTCACCAGTGACCTCGACAGGCTCGACCGCGTCTACCTGGGACACACCTGAAGGGGCAGGACCCTGAGGGGGGAGGGGGTCTACCGGGGGGGGACCTGGTACCAAGAAGAGCGGGGGTGGGGGGAGGGACGTAGTGCGGTAGGGGAAGAGGCGGTAGTAGGGTACCGACTCGTCGAACGTGACGTCCTGGGAGGACAGAACACGTCGAGAGGTGGGGTGGTAGAACTGCCACCCAGGGGCGTCGGGGGGGAACCCCAGGAAGACGCAGGGAGCAGCGCGAGGGGACAGCTTGTCCGCAGACAAGTCGCGGACAAACGCCCGAGATCCCCAGACCCGGAACGCCGACGCATCGCCAACCTTCCCCGTCCACAGCAGGGCTGGGGAGGTCTCCGGCATGGAGACCCTGGGGTGGACGTTGATCTGATGCGCCGCGTACCTGACCGCAAACGGCCACAGAAAATGGGGGGCAGCCGCATGCATCATAGACGTACGAGCGACGTCCATGACCATGCCAATGCGGCGCTCTGCAATCCCATTTTGCTGCGGTGAGTCCGGAAGCGTGAAGGTCTGGCGAATGCCTCGCGCACGAGAGAAGGCACGCAGAAGGCCAGAGGAGAACTCTCCGCCTCTGTCCGAGTGCAGACGCAACACAGGAAAGTCCGAGCCAAAGCTCTGCCTGAGCTGGAGACGAGCTGCGCGGATCCAGTCGATCAGCACATCAGTGACATCACCCTTGCTGAGCAAGGGGAAGACTGTGGTGTAACGCGAGTAGTCGTCAACCACCAGCAGGAAGTAGCGCTCGTGACCGAGTCCACGGACGCGGGCAGGGCCCCACACGTCCATGTGAAGTGTCTGCAACGGAGCCTCTGTCGGAGGAAACTGGGAGGAGTGAGGGGCAGCACGCTAGCGCCCCTCGACACAGGGGACACAGGCAGGGCCAGGGCCCTGAGGAAGGGGAGGGAGGGACCGGGAGAGACCAGACACAAGAAGACGGGAGGCCATGCCTCTGAGCCGAAGCAGAGAGGGGTGGCCAAGGCGGTGGTGCCAGAGGAGAGTCTCGTGAGACAGACGGCGACACGAACAGGGGGAAGATTCAGGACTAGACCTGGACGCTGCAGCAAACACTTGACCAGACGAAGGGACTCTACCAGACTCAGCACCGGGAGGAGAAGCAGTGGTCAGTGTGTACAGGCTCGACCCTGGTTGACGTGTAAACGTAGCCAGGTGGCGACCTCTGCTAGCCTCTGTGCAGTGCGTCACCCGTTGACGAGCAGGAGTGAACTGGTGGACACCCACATCCTGTAGGTCAGCACCACTCACCAGGTTCGTAGAGAACGAGGGGAGGTAAAGACCAGTCAGGGTGCCAGAGGGAGCCGCCGGACACGGGAGGACTGTGGAGAAACGAGACAGGACAGGACCCCCAGAGGGGTCAGCTAGGGACACCGCAACAGGCCGACTAAGCGGCGTGAGAGTGGTGCGGTCCCGAAAGAAGGAGCGAGACGCCCCAGAGTCAAGGGTGTGTTGGGTGCAAATTTGTTGGGTGCAAATTCACATTGCACTACATCCTGCCGTCTGATTGTACGAGTATGCGTATGCGAATGCATTTGCGTGTGAATGGTATGTTCGTGTGTTTGTTTGCTTTCGCAATTTTCGCTTGAAGCATTTGCAGGTACTCGCACAATGTGCGCTTCGGCATAACATTGTACGCGCTATGAACAGTACAAGCAGAAAGGACGAGCTCGTAAAGGAACCCAAGATGGAAGCTTTGCGGTTCAACTTACTTGATTGCGCAGATTCAGTTCTATCCAACTCGAAATTGTACTGTTTTGTTTGGTTGACTATAGTGTAGCAGGGCAGGCACTATAGGGGTACAATTTAGGTGAAGGTTGGATGTTGTTTGTCTGTATCTGCATGCTACAGGGCCAGGGGAAACCAGCGGAACCAGCATTTGGCTGGTTGGGCAAAGACAAAACAGGTTCTGTTTTTAGGACCTGAACCTGGTTGTTGTTTTCCCAGGTTGGAAAAACAGAACCAGAGGTTGTTTACCAACCTACCACCTGCTATTTTGTCCAGCCAGGTTGGTTCTGTTGCTTGGAATTATTTGAGATGATCCCTGGTTGTTCTCAGGTTCATTCCCAAGGTCCTTGCTAGCTAGAACTATTTATTCCTTCTCTGTTTGTACCTGGATATAGTGAAATTGATTCAAGCGAATTCCTTCCTTGCTGGAATTTCGTTTCTACGCGATGCGACGGCGGAATGCTACCCGAGTCAACGCTAGTATGCTAGCACTCCAACGCTAGGCTAACGCTGTCCGAGCCATAACTTCGTAATGGCAGAACTTTTCGCGAGGCAACTTGGCTTATTTTAAAGCTCTTAGAGTAAGCTTCGATATAGGAAATTCTCAGCTTAATCCGGTCGACGGTCTGCACGATACGCTGCGCGACGTTCAAGGTACTCTTGCTGTTTTGACTAAGTCCCTCTTGATCCCTCTCTCTACAAACTCGGACCCGAGGATAGGGGCTGGTCTTGTACCAGGCACCCAAGGACCCTTGGAGGTGACCCCGAGGAGAGGTTTTAAGTTTGATAAAGTCTTAATAGCTTGAGTTTATTAGGCCCTTACACCAACAAAATTCACATTGCACTACATCCTGCCGTCTGATTGTACGAGTATGCGTATGCGAATGCATTTGCGTGTGAATGGTATGTTCGTGTGTTTGTTTGCTTTCGCAATTTTCGCTTGAAGCATTTGCAGGTACTCGCACAATGTGCGCTTCGGCATAACATTGTACGCGCTATGAACAGTACAAGCAGAAAGGACGAGCTCGCAAAGGAACCCAAGATGGAAGCTTTGCGGTTCAACTTACTTGATTGCGCAGATTCAGTTCTATCCAACTCGAAATTGTACTGTTTTGTTTGGTTGACTATAGTGTAGCAGGGCAGGCACTATAGGGGTACAATTTAGGTGAAGGTTGGATGTTGTTTGTCTGTATCTGCATGCTACAGGGCCAGGGGAAACCAGCGGAACCAGCATTTGGCTTGTTGGGCAAAGACAAAGCAGGTTCTGTTTTTAGGACCTGAACCTGGTTGTTGTTTTCCCAGGTTGGAAAAACAGAACCAGAGGTTGTTTACCAACCTACCACCTGCTATTTTGTCCAGCCAGGTTGGTTCTGTTGCTTGGAATTATTTGAGATGATCCCTGGTTGTTCTCAGGTTCATTCCCAAGGTCCTTGCTAGCTAGAACTATTTATTCCTTCTCTGTTTGTACCTGGATATAGTGAAATTGATTCAAGCGAATTCCTTCCTTGCTGGAATTTCGTTTCTACGCGATGCGACGGCGGAATGCTACCCGAGTCAACGCTAGTATGCTAGCACTCCAACGCTAGGCTAACGCTGTCCGAGCCATAACTTCGTAATGGCAGAACTTTTCGCGAGGCAACTTGGCTTATTTTAAAGCTCTTAGAGTGAGCTTCGATATAGGAAATTCTCAGCTTAATCCGGTCGACGGTCTGCACGATACGCTGCGCGACGTTCAAGGTACTCTTGCTGTTTTGACTAAGTCCCTCTTGATCCCTCTCTCTACAAACTCGGACCCGAGGATAGGGGCTGGTCTTGTACCAGGCACCCAAGGACCCTTGGAGGTGACCCCGAGGAGAGGTTTTAAGTTTGATAAAGTCTTAATAGCTTGAGTTTATTAGGCCCTTACACCAACAAGCTGGTATCAGAGCTGCGTTATAGTGATCCTCGTTATAGGTAGCTATGGCGGGCAACACCTCGGCGGTAGCTGGTGAATCTTCAGCCCAAGATCGTAGCGGCAGCCAAGATTCTGGTGTTTCTGCGCCAAGGGGAGCGCGAACAAGCCAGGGCTCGCTGATCAAGGAGGTGCTGAAAAACTTCACCGTCGAGAAGTTCAATGGTGAGGGCTATGATGATTGGGCCTGGAAAATGCAACTTTATTTCCGTCAGATCGGTTTGCTGAAACTAATGATCGGGGAGGAGCCTAGACCGAGTGACCCCGCCCTTCAGGAAGATTGGGACGAGCGCGCCTCGGCTGGCTACTACTTGATGTCGCAGAGTTTGGAGCTGAACCAGCGTCACCACGTCATGCACCTGCTGCCGGAGGTTGAGTGCGGTCCGAAGGCGTGGACCGTGTTGAAGGAGCTGCACGCCCCGACCTCCGTTGTTGCAACATTGATGCTGGAGAGGGAGCTGTCCGCGTTGCGCCTGAGCGAGGGAGAGCCGGTGCAACCTGTCCAGGACAAATTGCGCGACCTCTACGCGAAGTTGGCGATCGCGGGAATCACCTACCCGGAGCAGACCAAGTGCCTGAAGATGCTCTCGCTGCTGCCGGAATCGTGGCTTCAATTCACGAGCGGATTGAGCCTGCCGCAGAACCAGAGCTCGTGGACACTCGAGTGGGTGCGGACAAAGATTCTAGAGGAGGACTTCCGTCGCCGTCAACTGAGGGGTGGAGACGACGGCAGCAGCGGCTACGGGATGCAAGGGAGCCGACGTGGCAAAGGACGTGGCTTTGGTGGTGCTGGACGCGGTGCAAAGAAGGACGACGACTCCAACGACCAACAAGGAGGTACCGGTTGGGGTCGCGGTGCGAAATCTGGACGTGGGGGCAAGTCGGGTGCTGGTGGCAAAATGAAAGGGAGTTGCTGGTATTGTGAGAAGGAAGGGCACCCCTGGTTTTTGTGCTATAAGAAACCCGATGGATGGACCCCCCAGAATCGTCACCAGGATGGCGGCGCGCGGAGGAACCAGAAAAACGGTGCCAACATGATCGCTGATTCGTCCGACAACAACCCAAAGGGCAACGGCGGTGCGGAGAAGAAGAAGGAGCGCACCGCGGGCCAATTCTTCCATATGGGAGACAAGGGGGAGCAAGGAGACGCCTCTGCCAAGGTTGGAGCAGAGCTGCACCCCCTGGATTATTGGGTGTTGGACACGGGCGCTGCTTGGACGATGACGCCACGCAAGGACCTGCTGGACCACGTACGCGCTGCACCGATCAACGAGGTGTGCTCCGCCTCTGGACACGCGCTGAAGGTGGCTGGTGCGGGACGAGCTGCGTTTAAGGGGGCGGATGGCAAGCCGGTGGTGCTGCACGACGTTCTTCTCGTTCCTGAACTCAAGGCCAACCTCATCTCCCTCCGTAAGCTTGGCAAGGCTGGGGTGAGCACTAGCACGGATGGGGCACGCACTTACAAGGGGCAGCTGGGCAATCGGGTGCTTTGGGATCTGCACGAGAGCACGGACGTGTACAGATCCATGTGGCAGCTGCCGGCGTTGGCGTGGCATGGTGGGGGGCAGGCTGGAGAGGGGTCTGCATCCCAGGGGGAGTGCAACGCCGTTGGAGGGGTTGGTGTGAAAGTGTCGGCCAGATCTGGGGAGACGGATTGGGCAACGGCACACCGACGCTTGGGGCATGTGGCAATGCCTTTGCTGAAGCAGCTGGAGAAGGATGGAGCCGTTAAGGGCTTGAAGCTGAACGGACAACCACCCGATGATAACTGTGAAATCTGTTTGCTCTCAAAGTTTACCCGTTTCCCCTTCCATAGTGTGGCTGGCAGGAGCAAGAAGCCGTTAGAGCTGGTCCACATGGACTTGGTGGGGCCGCTGCCGGTTCAGGGACACAAGGGGGAGCGGTACTTTCTGACCATAGTGGATGATTGGAGCAGGCTTATGTGGGCATATCCGCTGAAGCAGAAGGACCATGCCGCCTCTACGATACGGGAAGATTGGCTGCCATTCGTGGAGAAGCAAGCGGAGTGTGTGGTGAAGCGGATTAGGACAGATCGGGGTGGTGAGTTCCTTGGAGCTGAGATGACGGCCTGGCTCAAGAAGCAGGGCATCCAGAGGGAGCTGACCACGGCTTACACCCCACAGTCTAACGGTGTAGCAGAAGGGGCGAACCGGACAATTCTGGAGACAGCTAGGGCGCTGCTCATAGAATCTGGGCTGGGCAACTCCATGTGGCCCCATGCTGTTCGGCACGCTACCGTCGCTAGGAACAGGGTACTCACAAAGGTTGGGGATGACTCGTGGGTGCCGTTGGAGAGGTGGCTTGGGAGGAAGCCGCCGGTGGACATGCTGAGGGTGTTCGGTTGCATGGCAGTCGCCCACGTCCCCAAGACCTACCGCAGTAAGTTGGGGGCGAGTGCAATCTGGTGTGTCCATTTGGGGCTGGCTGCTGAGAGCAAGGGATGGCTGCTGTGGGAACCTTCCAAGGGTGTGTTGTTTGACAGCAGGGATGTGAAGTTTGTTGAGGGCATGATGTATGGGAGCTGGGAGAAACAGCCGGAGGCCAGGGTGTCCCAGCAGATGGAGCAGATCACCATGCAGCTGGACCTGACTCCTAGTGTGTGGGAGGAGGGAGAGGAGGCAGCTGCAAAAGGTGGTGCTGGAGAGAAGGTGCAGGAGGCACCTTCCGGTGAAAACAATGGTGTGGAGACTAGCGGTAGCACTAGTGGAGCTGCTGGATCCGAGGGAGGAGAGCAGCAGCAGGGGAAAACTAAGAAGCCGAAGGGTGTTGTTATGAAGGGATGGGAGACACCCGTCTCCAGGCCAGGACGTACCCGTATGGCTACTAAGAAGCTGACTGCAGGAGCTGATGTAGCAGAGCAGCAGCTTGGGACAGAGGAGGCATTGCTGATTCTACCGCATGGCTATGACCCGGATGAGGAGGATGAGCCTGCGTACTGTTTTCTTGCCCCTGCACCAGAGGAACCAGCTAGCATGGAGGAGGCATTAGCTGGACCAGATAGGGACAAATGGCTGGCTTCTAGGGATGCTGAGTACCCGAGCCTGCTGGAGAATGGGACTTGGGAACTAGTGGTGCTGCCTGAGGGAAAGAAAGCGGTACAATGCAAGTGGGTGCTAAGGACCAAGACTGACGACAAGGGGCAGGTCACCATCTACAAGAGTAGGTTGGTGGCTAAGGGGTTTATGCAGAAGGAGAAGCGGGACTTCAATGAGATCTTTGCTCCCACTGCCAAAACCCCTACCCTTCGTGTCTTGTTGGCAGATGCAGCCGTTGGTGGGAAGTTCATTATCCAGATGGATATATCAACGGCATTCCTCAATGGGATTTTTAGAGGAGGAGGTGTTCATGACGCAGCCGCCTGGGTATGAGGATGGTACGGGCAGGGTGTGCAAGCTGAAAAAGTCTATCTACGGCTTGAAGCAGGCGCCACGCTGCTGGTACCAGAAGTTGGCAGCTGTTTTAGAGGAGATGGGATTCAAGACCAGCAGCTGTGATGAGAGCCTCTTTCTCAAGGGGGAGGGGGAGAAGCTGGTGCTGTTTCTGGTCTATGTGGACGACATTCTTCTCTTTAGCAGCAGCATGAAGGAGATCCAGAAGGTGCAGCAGCAGCTGATGGAGAACTTCAAGTGCAAGAACCTTGGGGAGGTAAAGTACTACCTCGGGATGCACGTAGAGAGGGATCCAGATCACAGGTGGTTGAAACTGCACCAGGAGAAGTTCATCAAGGAGCTGGGGGAGAAGCAAGGGATTGAGAATGAGCGCAAGGTTGCAACTCCCCTGCCAGCAGAATTCAAGCTTGTGAAAGCTGCAGAAGATGAAGGGGTTGAAGCCGAGCAGCAGCAGCAATATCAGTCCTTGGTAGGCAGCCTCTTGTATGCAGCAGTTCACACGAGGCCTGACATCTCTTTCTCGGTTGGGCAGCTGGCTAGGGTGGTGCAGAATCCATCAGAGGAGCAGGTGGATGCAGCTGAGCGTGTGGTGAAGTATCTGAACTCTCACCCAAGCATTGGAGTTCAGTATTCCGCATCTGCACAGGTGAAGCAGAAAGGGGTTGAGGTGCTGAAAGAGAAGGGGGAGAGGCTTGGAGAAGGCAAGCTCTTTCTCACTTGCTTTACCGATGCTACGTGGGCCTCTGAGAAGGAAGATTCTTCATCTGTGGGAGGATACATCTGCGTAGTAGGGGGAGGACCTGTTAGTTGGAGGTCCAAGAAGCAGACGGAGACAGCACTCTCTTCCGTCGAGTCAGAGTACATGGCGATGTTCCATGGGGTGAAGGAGGTGATTTGGCTGAGGAGGCTATTAGAGGAGATTGGCCAGGAGCAAAAGATTGCTACGCCGCTGTTTTGTGATAGCAAGGGAGCTCTTGGGATGGCCAGGAACGCTGTGCTTCATGGGCTGAACAAGCACATGCGTATCAAGTGGCACTGGCTGCGTAAGGAGGTGAAGAGGGGGACGGTGAATCCGATCTACATCAAGACTCACCAGCAGCCAGCAGACTTCCTCACCAAGAGGCTTGCGGATGAGCCTCATTGGCGTTGTGTGCGCATGAGTGGAATGAGCATGAACTAGTATGGAATGATGGGGATGCAGCCGGCAGGCTGAGGGGGAGTGTGTTGGGTGCAAATTCACATTGCACTACATCCTGCCGTCTGATTGTACGAGTATGCGTATGCGAATGCATTTGCGTGTGAATGGTATGTTCGTGTGTTTGTTTGCTTTCGCAATTTTCGCTTGAAGCATTTGCAGGTACTCGCACAATGTGCGCTTCGGCATAACATTGTACGCGCTATGAACAGTACAAGCAGAAAGGACGAGCTCGCAAAGGAACCCAAGATGGAAGCTTTGCGGTTCAACTTACTTGATTGCGCAGATTCAGTTCTATCCAACTCGAAATTGTACTGTTTTGTTTGGTTGACTATAGTGTAGCAGGGCAGGCACTATAGGGGTACAATTTAGGTGAAGGTTGGATGTTGTTTGTCTGTATCTGCATGCTACAGGGCCAGGGGAAACCAGCGGAACCAGCATTTGGCTTGTTGGGCAAAGACAAAACAGGTTCTGTTTTTAGGACCTGAACCTGGTTGTTGTTTTCCCAGGTTGGAAAAACAGAACCAGAGGTTGTTTACCAACCTACCACCTGCTATTTTGTCCAGCCAGGTTGGTTCTGTTGCTTGGAATTATTTGAGATGATCCCTGGTTGTTCTCAGGTTCATTCCCAAGGTCCTTGCTAGCTAGAACTATTTATTCCTTCTCTGTTTGTACCTGGATATAGTGAAATTGATTCAAGCGAATTCCTTCCTTGCTGGAATTTCGTTTCTACGCGATGCGACGGCGGAATGCTACCCGAGTCAACGCTAGTATGCTAGCACTACAACGCTAGGCTAACGCTGTCCGAGCCATAACTTCGTAATGGCAGAACTTTTCGCGAAGCAACTTGGCTTATTTTAAAGCTCTTAGAGTGAGCTTCGATATAGGAAATTCTCAGCTTAATCCGGTCGACGGTCTGCACGATACGCTGCGCGACGTTCAAGGTACTCTTGCTGTTTTGACTAAGTCCCTCTTGATCCCTCTCTCTACAAACTCGGACCCGAGGATAGGGGCTGGTCTTGTACCAGGCACCCAAGGACCCTTGGAGGTGACCCCGAGGAGAGGTTTTAAGTTTGATAAAGTCTTAATAGCTTGAGTTTATTAGGCCCTTACACCAACAAAATTCACATTGCACTACATCCTGCCGTCTGATTGTACGAGTATGCGTATGCGAATGCATTTGCGTGTGAATGGTATGTTCGTGTGTTTGTTTGCTTTCGCAATTTTCGCTTGAAGCATTTGCAGGTACTCGCACAATGTGCGCTTCGGCATAACATTGTACGCGCTATGAACAGTACAAGCAGAAAGGACGAGCTCGCAAAGGAACCCAAGATGGAAGCTTTGCGGTTCAACTTACTTGATTGCGCAGATTCAGTTCTATCCAACTCGAAATTGTACTGTTTTGTTTGGTTGACTATAGTGTAGCAGGGCAGGCACTATAGGGGTACAATTTAGGTGAAGGTTGGATGTTGTTTGTCTGTATCTGCATGCTACAGGGCCAGGGGAAACCAGCGGAACCAGCATTTGGCTTGTTGGGCAAAGACAAAACAGGTTCTGTTTTTAGGACCTGAACCTGGTTGTTGTTTTCCCAGGTTGGAAAAACAGAACCAGAGGTTGTTTACCAACCTACCACCTGCTATTTTGTCCAGCCAGGTTGGTTCTGTTGCTTGGAATTATTTGAGATGATCCCTGGTTGTTCTCAGGTTCATTCCCAAGGTCCATGCTAGCTGGAACTATATATTCCTTCTCTGTTTGTACCTGGATATAGTGAAATTGATTCAAGCGAATTCCTTCCTTGCTGGAATTTCGTTTCTACGCGATGCGACGGCGGAATGCTACCCGAGTCAACGCTAGTATGCTAGCACTCCAACGCTAGGCTAACGCTGTCCGAGCCATAACTTCGTAATGGCAGAACTTTTCGCGAGGCAACTTGGCTTATTTTAAAGCTCTTAGAGTGAGCTTCGATATAGGAAATTCTCAGCTTAATCCGGTCGACGGTCTGCACGATACGCTGCGCGACGTTCAAGGTACTCTTGCTGTTTTGACTAAGTCCCTCTTGATCCCTCTCTCTACAAACTCGGACCCGAGGATAGGGGCTGGTCTTGTACCAGGCACCCAAGGACCCTTGGAGGTGACCCCGAGGAGAGGTTTTAAGTTTGATAAAGTCTTAATAGCTTGAGTTTATTAGGCCCTTACACCAACAGGGTGAAGGTGTGAGAGGCAGAAGCCGACACAGTACCTGAGAGGGCAGACTCACTAGTACCTGAGAGCACAGACGCACTGGCACCTAGAGCAGCAGCCTCACTGGCACCTGACGCAGCAGTACCAATGCCCGGGTCGGGCGGGAAACACCGGTAACAGTCACCATCATCACTAACAGTCACAGCATACATGGCAGCAAGGATAGCATCAAAGTCAAGATCAAAAACAGCTACACCAGCCCTAGACAGCTCTCCCCAGCAGGGGATCTCAGAGGCCTCCAGAAACTGCTTGCGCCAAGCATCGGTCAAGCGGGCAAAGCAGCGGCGAGCGGTGTGGGTGCCCCCACACTGCTCACCCGCGCGGTCGCTGGTGCGAAGGACGTAGGTGCAGGGACCGAACGCCCCACCACGCTGACGCTGCGAGTACCACTCACGGAGCTGCGGAGGGGCGGGGACGTCGCGAGAGCGCTGCTGCTGCTACTGCTGCTGCTGCTGCTGCTGCTGGCGCTGACCACCCCCAGTGCTGCTCCTCTGGGACGAGCCACTCCGACCACCTCCACCACCGCCACCCCCGCCTCTGCCGCCACCGCCGCTACCACCATCCTCGCCCCCGCCGCTCCCACTGCCACCTCCGCCACCACCTCCGCCGCCACCTCCGCCTCCAATGCCGCCACCAGTACCTCCACTCCCGCCTCCACCCCCACCGCCACCCCCACTCCCCCCGCCGCCCCCACCTCCTCCGCCACCGCCCCCGCTAGCTCCACCCGCTCCCTTGCCCCCCTTGCTCCTGCCAGAGCGGCGCCTACCGCTGGGGGCAGACGCCGCACCGACCGACTCTAAACCAACGAGGCCGGCCGCAGCAGCAGAGGCGACAGAGGGTAACAGGGGGTAAGGAGAACACCCCTCAAAGATGGGGGTGCGCGGGTCACCACGAGAGGCCCCTATAGCGACTATGCTCTTCTCGGCCGCTAGCAGGGACTTCTCAAGGAGGTCGACAGTGAGGGTGGTGGGACAGACAGAGAGAAACTGGTCCCTAACAGTACGAAGGGACTCGCGGAGAGAGGTGACTAGAAAGTAGAGGGTGATGTACATGGGAGGGGGGTTTTCGGCGAGGAAGGCGGCAGGAAGCGCAGCTCGGTAGCGAGTGTCACTAGCGCGAAGGTGGGTAAAGAGGTCAGTGACTGTGGGAAAGGCAGCAAGGTCAGGGAAGAGGTACGGTAGCATTAGGCGGCTCAGTGTAGCAGTGGAAGGGGAGGAGTAGCGCGCAACTACAGCGTCGTACAAGGCCTGAGCGGTCTTGCACTGACTAAAGTGGGCACGCTCGGAGGAAGGGAGGTGGCGACGCACAGCAAGACGTGCAGCAGCATCGCGAGTGGCCCACTTGGAGCGAACAGTGGGGTCAGCATCAGCAGGAGGGGCGGGGACAGCACCAGAGGCAAAGTCAAAGAGAGAGATGTCATCTACTGAATCGCACTGCAAGTACAGCTGCAGGTCCTCGACCCAGACCGCAAAGTCAATGGCGCGACCCTCAGCGTCAAAGGCCAGGACACTGGGGGTGGCCATGATAGCAGCCGACAGTCTCACCAGAGATGAAGGGTCGAGCAGCTCAGTAGGACAGCAACACAGCAGCTCAGCAACTCCGCCGGCCCAGGAGTAGCAGCAGTCCCACAGGATCCGGCTCCCGGCACCGTAGACGGATCGGGCGGCTCGGGCGGCTCGGGCGGCCCGGGCGGCTCGGGCGGCTCGGGCGGCTCGGGCGGCTCGGGCGGCTCGGGCGGCTCGCGCGGCTCGGGCGGCTCGGGCGGCTCGCGCGGCTCGGGTGACGCGGGGGCTCACGGGCGGCGCAGGCGGCTGCACGGGCGGCTCACGGGCGGCTGGGGCGGCTCACGGGCGGCACGGTGGGCGGCTGCACGGGCGGCTGCACGGGAGGTTGCACGGGCGGGTGCACGGGCGGCGCACGGGCGGCTGCACGGGTGGCGCGGCGGGCTGCAGCACGGGCGGCGGGGCCGCAATGGGGGCCGTAGCGGGGCTGCAGCGGGGCCTAAGCGGGGCCGTAGCGGGGCCGACGACGGGCTGTAGAGGGGCCGTAGCAGGGTCGGCGGGGCCTAGGCGGGGCCGACGGGGCCGACGGGGCCGTAGCGAGGCCGTAGCGGGGCCGTAGCGGGGCCGAAGCGGGGCCGACGGGGCCTAAGCGGGGCTGACGGGGCCTAAGCGGGGCCGACGGGGCCTAAGCGGGGCCGACGAGGGGCCGTAGCGGGGCCTAAGCGGGGCCGACGGGGCCTAAGCGGGGCCGAAGCGGGGCCGTAGGGGTAAAGCAGGGCCGCGACTAAAGGGCGGCGGGATCGCGAAGGAAACGGCGACACGTAGGGTCGCTAAAAAAAAAAACGTGCGCCTCGGGGCGCGCTTCGGTGGGCCCTAGGAACAGTCCCTAGGAGGGGACCTGCTCTGATTCCATGAGAAGAATTGAACGAGAATGAAATGACTATGAACGAAGTGAGTACAAATAGGAAACCCTAATTGGGTTGTACCCCCTATGGGATACCCCACTATAGCCTACACAAATAAGTAAGCTATAATGTTCTGACACCCTTGAACTTCAGTTTGGGGTATGTTAGTGTAGCAAGTGTCTCTTCGCAGTAGTTACAAATAGTAGGAAAAGTATCACTTCATTAGTCGACTCAATGCATATCTCAGTATATGAATTGGTATTTCACCAAATAGGTACTTTACTAGACTAAAGTCCTTGTACTCTTTCATTATTATTAATTCTTGTTCTCACAACAACTAGTACAGGAATTCACAGACTTGCGTTGCAATACTTTATTAAGGGCAAAACTCTAAAAAACTCTAGGGCAAATTCAGCCTAACATGCTATCGGAGTAAGAGAGTTTACAATCTCCTAGAATTAACAGTCTTAAAAATAGCACCACCTAAAGCAGCAGTTGAGTTTCGAGAGTGATAGCGCCTTGTCATCAGGACTGACTAACAGCCATGGCAGAAGGCAACAACGGTAAAGCCCTCTTCGTCACCACCACCTTGCTCTGGTTTGACCTTGCTCTAGACTTACTGCCACATCTGCAACCGGATCAGGACGCGCTGGAGGATCCTTTCCGTCCTTCACGTTTAACGCTATCGATGGAGATGGCACAGCTGCCAATGATACTGGTATCAGAAAGAACAAGTGATTGAACTATGAACATTAGTGATACAAGTAGAAAACCCTAGAATAATATGTCAAAATGTTATTCTCTAGCCTGTAGTGAGGTGCTCCATAGCGAGTACAACCCATCTAGGGTTTGCTATATGTATCCTCATTACTGCTAGGAAAGCTCCTCCTTTGCCTAAACTTCTCTTGCCTAGCTAGGGCTTACCTAGCTATGGCTCCTAACTTTGCCTACTATCGTAACATGGTATCAGAGCACTCACGCTCCTGGCCTGTGGGCCCTACTGCTGCTTCCTCTGCTACTCTGTGTGTTGCACGCCCCGTGGCGTGCGACGGATTTCTCTTCCCGCCGCGCGCTCGGAGCGTGTGGCGGTTTTCTGCCCGCCGTGCGCCCCGAGACGCGCGGCGATTTTCTGCCCGCCGTGCGCCCCAAGGCGCGCGACGGCCTTCTGCCCCGTCGGTCCGCGCGTCGCCCCCGGGGGGCGCTTCGACGGGCGACGGGGACCAGCCCGTCGTCCCCCGTCTCCCGTCCTGGCCAGCGCGGGCTGCGCTAGCCCCGAGCGCGGCCCGTACAAGCTGCGCCCGGCCAGCGCGCGGCCCGTGCGGGCTGCGCCAGGCCCGCGCGCGGCCCGTACGGGCTGCGCCAGGCCCGCGGGCGGCTCGGGCCGCTTGCGCGCGGTTCGCTGGGCTGTGCCAGGCCCGTGGGCGGCCCGTTCCTCTCTGTCCTTGAGCTGCTCACTGTCCCCCGTGCTTCTGACGGTGCCCCACCCCTGCTGCTGCCCGTTCTCCTGAATTAGGGTTTGGGGGTGAGGAGTGTGGGGGTGGCGGTTGTGTGTTACTCCCCTTGCTCCTCCTCCTCCCTGGTCTCCCACTGCTGCAGCTGCTGCTCAGGGGGGTGGGTGTGTGGGAGCCTAGGGTTTGGGGTTTAAGGGGGGCGCCGTGAGAGTGGAGATAGGCTTGAGCAGGGGATGTGTGAGAGGGGCGTGGGGCAGCTGGAGGAGGTTGTGTGGAGGTAGCGGTCGTGTCGCCTGCAGCGCGTGTAGTCCGTCGCCCTTGCGCCAGTGGATCCGTTGCTCCTGCCGCTCGTCTATAGCCGCGGAGCCAGTTACTCCAGTAGTCTGTCACCCTTGCTTCGGTAGCCACTGAGTCAGCCGCTCCTGTGCCCGTGCCTCTGCAGCTTCAGTCGTTGCCTCCCATCTTCTCTCCCCCACAGTCTGTCCTCCTCCTCACTTGCCCTCTGTGATTAGCTCTAGATTTGCTTACCTTTGTAAACTCCTGCTCTATATCTGCTTGCTCATTGTACTGATTACACCCCACTTTGGCTATGGGGGTGTATCAGAATGTTATTCTCTAGCCTGTAGTGGGGTGCTCCATAGCGAGTACAACCCATCTAGGGTTTGCTGTATGTATCCTCATTACTGCTAGTAAAGCTCCTCCTTTGCCTAAACTTCTCTTGCCTAGCTGGGGCTTACCTAGCTATGGCTCCTAACTTTGCCTAATATCGTAACATAATATACCCCTCAAAGGCTAACCCGCTATAGCCTACACAACAATAACATATATAATGTTTGACACACCCCCATAGGCTAAGTGGGGTAGAGCAAGGGGTCACAAGACGAGTCAAGAAAGAGAATGCAAGCTTAGGGTGGATCACAAAGTCACCACACAGACCGAGCACAAGCAAGGAGCCACAAGGCCAGTTCATATGCAAAGGCATATATGCATCACAAACATCACAGTGATCTCTGCCTAGCAGTGCAAGCATGTAGGTATAAGTATATAGATCATAGTACAAGCAAGGTCTACAGCAAGTGAGGAAAAGTGGGCACAAGCCCTAACAACGTAGAGAAGCGCTGATCATAACCAGGCTGAAGTGCCTTGGTGAATATATCAGCAGTGTTGGCCTGAGTGGCCACGTAACGCCGATGAAGCTGACCACGCTGCTGCAGCTCTCGAGCCAGAAAGTAACGTAGAGCGAAGTGCTTTATTCTGTGCTCCAGTCTGTGCTCCTCACACAAGGCAATGGCAGCCTTGTTGTCGACGTACAGCACTGGAGGAGAACGAGGCCGCTCTACCAGGTCGGTCAGCAGCTAGGTGAGCCAGCGTAACTCCTGTGCAGCCATGGCTGTGGCGTAGATCTCAGCCTCACAACTGGAGCTGAGAACTGAGGACGAACGCGTAGAACGCCACGAAACTGAGCCAGAGCCAAAGCTGAAGGTGTAACTTTGTGATTACCGCTGAGTAGCCTGGTCGTCAACCCAAGAAGAGACTGAGTGCCCAGTGAGAACAACTGAGCTCCCTCCTCCAAGCACGAGCCCCATGCCCGATGTACTGCACAAGTAGCGCAATACCCTCTTTGCAGCATCCCAGTGCACCTTTCGGTGGCTGCCAGGAGCCAAGTAGCGGGCCAGAAGGCCAAGAGGGTATGCTAGGTCAGGACGAGTGCAAGTCATCAAGTACATGAGGCAACCAACCAGCTCTGGGTAAGGACCACTCGGCTCTACGGACTCATTCGAAGGCAGAGCTGAGAGCGAGTGACCTATTACCAGAGGAGTGGCCTGTGCTGAGGACCAGATGAAGCCGAAGCGCTGAAGGACCTGCTGCACCATGTGTGACTGAGTCAGTGTGATGGTGCGGCGTGCTCTGTCCCGGGTGATATGCAAGCCAAGGTAGCTGCGCAGTTCACCCAGGTCTGTGCACGTGTGTCTCTTCTGCAGCTCAGACTTCACGTGGGCGAGAGCCTCAGTGTCAGCAGTGGCAAAGACCAAGTCGTTGACGTACACGAAGATATAGAACGGCGGCAGCGAAGTGTCGGTGCGCAGAAACAGCGACGGGTCAGCAGTAGAAGGCGCGAACCCAAGTGCCGCAAGAGTAGTCCTCAGTGTGTCGTGCCACTCACGTGGCGCCTGGCGGAGACGGTAGAGCGGCCGCCGGAGGCTCCACTGGGTACCAGGAGGAAACGACCCAGTGAAGCCAGGAGGGCGGTGCAGCCAGATCTCCTCGTGCAGGCTGCCCTGCAAGAAAGCTGTGCTGAAGTCAAGAGAGTGAAGCTCATAGTCACGCTGAGAAGCAACGTGCAGTAGCACCCGAAGAATGGTCATCTTCGAGGTGGGGGAGAAGGTCTGAAAGAAGTCTACTCACTCTCGCTGACTGAAGCCTCGAGCTCCAGAACCTCCAGCAGCTCCAGCACCAACTGCACCTCCAGCAGCTCCAGCACCAGCAGCACCTCCAGCAGCTCTAGAACCTCGAGCAGCAGTAGGGCCTCCAGCGGGCGGTACCTCAACACCTGGAGCTCCACTACGGAGGCTGCAGCGCCGAGCGTACCACTCACGCAACCGCTGAGGGGAGGGAGGCTCCGGCCGCGACACCGCACCCGCAGGGCCACCAGCCCCAACTCCAGTAGCCCCACGACGGAGGCTGTAACTCTGGGAGTACCACTCACGCAGCTGCTATGAAGAGGGAGCGCCAACAGGCGCTGGACGGTCAGTCTCAGAACCTCCAGCCTCAGCTCCTCTAGGCTCAGCACGCCCAGTCGCAGCACCCCCAGGCTCACCACCCACAGTCTCCGCACCCCCAGACTCAGCACCCCTAGTCTCCGCACCCCTAGGCTCAGCACCCCCAGTCTCAGTACCCCCAAACCCAGCACCACCAGGCTCAGCACGCTCAGCACGTCGCGCAGGACCAGAGTCAACAGCTACCTCCACAGGCTCGACCGGGTCTACCTGGGAAACACCTGGGGGAGCAGCACCCTGGGGAGGGATGGTGTCTACTGACGGGACACCTGGGGTGACGAAGAGCGACGGGGGGGGGGGGGGGGGGAGCGGGGCAGTGCGGTAGGGGAAGAGACGGTAAAAGGGTACCGACTCGTCAAAGGTGACGTCCTAAAAGGCAAATACATGACGCGAGGTGGGGTGGTAAAACTGCCAGCCAGGCACGCCAGGGACAAAGCCAAGGAAGACACAGGGAACAGCACGAAAGGAGAGCTTGTTCGCGGACGTATCGCGGACAAAAGCTCAACATCCCTAGACTCGGAACACCGACGCATCACCAACCTCCCCCGTCCAACGCAGGGTGGGCGAGGTCTCCGAAACGGAGACACAGGGCCAGAGTTTGAGCTGATGCGCGGCGTACTGCACTGCAAACGGCCACAGGAAATGGGGGGCAGCCGCATGGATCATGGAGGTACGAGCGACCTCCATGACAAGACCAATGCGGCGCTCAGCAACCCCATTCTGCTGCGGAGAGGCCGGGAGAGTGAACGTCTGGCGGATGCGGTGCTCTGCACAGTAGGCTGCCAAGAGGTCAAAGGAAAACTTGCCACCTCTATCAGAGTGCAGACGTAGGACAGGAAAGTCCGACTGAAACCGCTGGCGGAGCTGGAGACGAGTAGCGCGGATCCAGGGGATCAAGACATCAGGGACCTCACCCTTGGTACGCAAGGGAAAGACCGTGGTGTAGCGCGTGTAGTCGTCGACGACCAGCAGAAAGTACCGCTCGTCGCCCTGTTCCCGGACACGGGCAGGGCCCCACACGTCCAGGTGGAGAGTCTGCAGGGGAGCCTCTGTGGGAGGGAACGAGGAAGAGTGGGGAGCGGCGCGCTACCGCCCCTCAACACAGGGAAGACAGGGAGGAGCAGGCGAGGGTGGCAGAGGAGGGAGAACCCTAGGAAGACCAGAGACAAGGTACCTGGAGTGCATGCCGCGAAGGCGCTGCACTGACAGGTGACCAAGGCGGTGGTGCCAGAGGACAGTCCTGTGCGACAGGGAGCAACACGAGCAGGGGGCCGACAGCTGACCTGACGCAGAAGCAGACGCAGACCCAGCTACCTGAGGGGACTCAGTGGTCAATGTGTACAGGTCCGACCCCGACTGCTGAGTGAAGGTAGCCAGGTGACGACCCGTTTGGGCACACGTGCAGTGCGTCACACGCTCGTAGGCCGGGGTGAACTGGTGAACACCCGCGTCCTGGAGCGCGGACCCCGCCACCAAGTTCGTAGAGAACGAGGGGAGGTAGAGGCCCGATAGCGTGCCAGACGGGACAGCAGGACAAGGGAGGGCACTGGTGGAGGTCGCAAGGACCGGACCCCCTGAGGGGTCAGCCAGGGAGACAGTAACCGGTCTAGGAAGCTACTCGAGGGCAGTGCGGTCCCGAAAGAAACAGCGGGAAGCACCTGAGTCCAGTGTGAAGGTGTGCAGTGCCTCAGTAGGTGCGGTACTAGCAGACGCAGACGCACTAGTACCTAGGGCAGCAGCCTCACCAGGACCTGGAGCAGCAGACGCGCTAGCACCTAGAGCTGCAGCCTCACTGGTCCCAATACCCGGGTCGGGCGGTACACTCAGGTAACAGTCACCCTCAACACTAATAGTCAATGCATACATAGCAGCAAGGATAGCATCATAATCAAGAGCAAAGAAATCAATCCCCTTCTTAAGCAGATCAGCCCAGCGGGGCAGCTCAGAGGCGTCAGGAAACTACTCGCGCCAGGCGTCGTCGAGGCGAAAGAAACAGCGCTGCGCCGTGTGAAACCTCCCACAGGTCTGGCCAGTGCGGTCACCTGTGCGGATGACGTACGGGCAGGTACCCCCACCCCCAGACCCCCCACACTGAGAGTACCACTCACGAAGCTGCTGGGGCGAGGGAGTCTCACCGGGACGCTGCTGCTGCTGCCTCTGCCCACCGCTGAACCCCCCACGCTGCACCGCTCCACCGCGCCCGCCACCCGCTCCACCGCCGCCACCACTGCCACCACCGCCCCCACCATCCCTACCACCGCCGCCGCCACCACCCCCTGTGCCGCCACCGACCCCCCCAGCACCCGCGCCACTCCCACCTCCGCCACCACCCCCGCCCCCCCCACCCCCTCCACTGCCGCCGCCCCCGCCTCCACCCCCACCACTCCTGCCCCCCTTGCCCCTGCCGCCCTTGCGCCTCCCACTAGGAGCAAACGCGGCCCCGACCTCCTCAGCTCCGAGGTAGTCGACAGCAGCAGCAGATGCAATGGAGGGGAGGAGGGGGGAGGGGGAGCACCCCTCAAAGAAGAGGGTGCGGGGGTCACCACGAGAGGCACCTACAGCTACAATGATCTTCTCAGCTACTAGGAGTTCCTTCTCGAGGAGGTTGACAGTGAGGTCAGTGGGGGAGAGGGCAAGAAATTGGTCCCTGATAGTGCGAAGGGAGTCAGGGAGGCGGGTGACAAGGTGGTACAGTGTGAGGTACATCGTGAGGGGGGTTCTTGGCGAGGAGATCGGGGTGGAGTGCGGCACAGTAGCGGAGGTCACTGGTACGGAGGTGGGTGATGAGGTCAGCTACAGTGGCAAAGGCGGACAGGTCGGGGAAGAGGTAGGGCAGTAAGAGACGGCCTATAGCAGCAGTGTCAGGGGAGGAGTAGCGCGCGACTACTGCGTCGTACAGTTCCTTAGCGATCTTATGCTGGCCGAAGTGCAAGCGCTCATCTAACGGCAGGTGGCTGCGAACGGCTAGGCGAGCGTGAGCATCACGGGTCTGCCACTGGGAGCGAGCAGTACTGTCAGCAGTAGTGGGAGGTGCGGGAGCAGCGACGGACGTGTGGTCATATAGGGAGACATCGTCCTTGGCAGTGATCTGGAGCAACAGGTGGAGGTCATCTATGTTGAGTGATGCTACCATTCGCATTCACGTCTGTCTGCCTCCCATCATATGTTCGTGCGTTGCATGCGTGTTGTGAGTGTGTGCAGAAATTTGTGTTTTGTGCGGTTTGGTTTTTCTGAGTGTGTGTGTGTGTGTGAATGTTATTTGGCTTGAGCAGATATCTGAAGTGACTCCTCTGCTCAAGAGCTTTCCGAGGAACCAAGTATCGCTTCAATCGGAGCACGAACAAGAAAGTTACGAACGTTGGAGTTCGTATGCTTTTGATATTTGGTTGTGGTGACTATGGGAAGTTGTGGGGTTGACTCAATATGGGGTACAGACTTTTGAGGGTTGGGAAATTCGTCTTTTCTACTGTAGTTGCTGCCAAATGGTTGGGAGAAACCAAACCAGGCTGGCAAGTGTGGCCAAGTTAGGTTGAGGTGGATTGTGGAGGTTGGGATAGTGACAAAGGTCAAAGTTGGGTTGCCTATGGGGAAGGGAATTGTATGGCATGGGGTTTCCTTGGTTGGGGAATCTCTTGGGACCTTCCCTCTCGTCCTCCTCATCCCTTCCACCTGGTTTAGTGCTACTCCAATTCTCTTGTGTGAACTTGTGTGAACTTTGTGATTGAGTTAAGATTCTATGGCAGCATACCCCCTAGTGCGCTGAAATTGATAGCTCAAGAAATACTTCACCTTTTCGCATGATCCAAGTTGGGAATTGTAGCCACGGAGTAGAGCTACAACATATTCGAGTTTGATGAAGTTTTGACAGTGAACTTTTCGTCGACGGCGTTTCTTGTGAACTCGACTTTTCTGTTCAGAAACTAGGCCCAACGATGTTGAGATATTTTGGCTACTATTCTTCATAGACTCCGTCCTCAGTCTCTAACAAGTGGTATCAGAGCTGATTAAGGACTTTGTGGAGAGTCCACTGAAGTGTGAAGACCCTCATAGACCCACCATGGCCTGTGGGCGTGCCTAAGTGGAGTTCTGTAGGTTGGATGTGACTTCCGCTAAGGGGAAACTCTGCCGAAATTTCGTTGGCGCCGACACTTGTGAAGATTGTGTGGATCTACATTTTGACCAGCAAAAGGGGGAGCTGAAACCTCCGATTGGGAGCAGAGGAGATGAATCAAGGGAGTGGAGATGCAGCTGAGAAGAGGAGTGAACCGCCACCATCCAAGATCGAAGCTTTGGATGGCTCCAACTATGAGGAATGGAGCGGGCGGATGCGGAGCGCCTTCAAGCGCTACAAGCTACTGAAAATTGTAATGGGAGAGGAGAAGATGTCGGGGGAAGGAGATGCCCGCGATCGGTGGATTGAGAAGAGCGCGGTGCTGTACGACCTCATCCTCCAATCGGTCAACAACGACATGTTCCAGCACATCAAAGATTTGGTGGAGTTGGATGATTCCGGACCAAAGGCATGGAAGCTGCTACGCGACGTGATTCAGCCCAACACGCTGCCGATGGTGATTGTGTTGGAGAAGGAGTTGGCTGCCCTCTCCATGAAACCGGGAGATGATGTGAAACCGGTCCTTGACAAGATCAAGGACATCTATGCGAGGATGGCAGCGGCGGGCAGCGAAGTGTCGCAGATGCAATAGTGCACCAAGATCATCTCGGTGCTCGACAACTCGTGGGACAACCTCATCCCCACCCTCAACGTTCAGCAGGACAAGTGGACGCCTGAGTGGCTACGGCAGCAGATTCTGCAAGAGGACTTCCGCAGGCGCCACACGGGAGGTGGTGCTGCAAACAAAACTGCTGAGGGGTATGGAGCTGCAGGAGGCAGCAGAGGAAGAGGGGGAGGGAGAGGCCGAGGCCGTGGGAGAGGCTTTGGCAGAGGGAGAGGCCGAGGTGACTACAATGAGGGGCATGGGAGCTCTGGTGGCAGGGGGAGCACCCGAATGGAGGGTGCGTGCTGGTACTGCAAGAAGGCTGGACACCCGTGGTTCAAGTGTTTCAGCCGGCCTGAGGGATGGGCCCCTCCAGGCATGAAGCCGCCAAGTGGTGAACGTGCACGCGGTGGCGCTGTGCAAGGATCAGGTGCACAAGGTGATGGTGCAGAAGGTAAAGCCGACCCTGGGATGTTCCTCATGGTTGAGGATGTGCAAGGGAGTGGGGGTGATGTGGGTTCAGTTGGGAAGGTTGTGATGCACCCCCTCACTCACTGGGTGATCGATTCAGGTTGCACGAGTCATATGACCCCACGGGCAGATTTGCTTGGTGAGGTAAAACCTCCTGGGAAGATCAAGTTTGTGGCTGCCGCTTCAGGTGCTTTGCTTTCTGTGATTGGTGTTGGGAATGCTAAGGTGATGGGAGCCAATGGAGAGCTTGTGGGGCTTGGGAATGTGCTGTTGGTTGAAGGTTTGTCCGCTAACCTTCTTTCTGTGCGCCGGCTGCAGAAGAGCAAGGCTGAAGTTACCTTCGGCCCAACCAGCTGCCGTGCAAAGCTTGGGAAGATGCTGCTGTGGAACTTGGAGGAGAAGAGCAGCTGCATAAAGGACCTGTGGCAGCTGTCCATCATCCCTTGGAAGGGGAAACCACCAGCAACAGCAAAGGCAGCGGGAGCGGCTAAAGCAACTGCGGGAGGAGAGGAGTCTGCACCAAATGCTGCGGCCATGGATGCAGTCAAGAAGGTGCAGCAGCCACAACAGCCACATGGTGAGGTGCTTGCTCGTGTGGATGCAACAGCTGCATGGGCAAAGGCTTCATCTGGGAGTGGTGAGGCTGATTGGGAGACGTGGCATGAGAGGCTGTGCCATGTGAACATTCCTATGCTGCAGAAGTTGGTTAAGGATGGGTGCTTGAAGGGGCTGGAAGTGAAGGGGGGAGCAAAGGAGATTGGGAGCTGCCCTACCTGCCTTGAGACCAAATTCACGAAGTTTCCCTTCAGCAGCAGCACAGGACCAGCCAAGGCACCACTTGCACTAGTACACATGGATGTGGTGGGCCCCACGAGGGCCCTTTCTCTCTCGGGCAGCCGCTACTTCTTGACAATTGTGGACGACCACACACGTGCGGTGTGGGTGTACCCTCTCAAGACTAAGGGAAAGGTGGCAGCGGCTGTTCTTAAGGAATGGATGCCGAGAGCACAAAGGGAGAGCGGACACAAGGTGAAGGTGATCCGCACTGACAACGGAGGAGAGTTCATCGGCGCTGATTTTGAGAAGGAGCTGAAGCGGAAGGGGATCCAGCATCAGCTCACAGTGCCTTACAACCCTCAGCAGAATGGCGTGGCTGAGCAGTTCAACCGGACCCTGCAGAAAGGTGCTCGCACTCTCCTTGGGCGTGCAGGGCTGCCGGATCCGTTTTGGGTGACAGCACTGCGGTAGGTCGTTGTTGTGAAGAACCGGGTGCTGGCGACTGTGGGGGACAAGCAATGGGTCCCCTACACCAAGTGGTATGGGAGTGCGCTTGCAGTCAACATGCTGAGAACTTATGGCTGCATGGTGGTGTTTCATGTGCCTAAGGAGAAGAGGGGAAAACTGAAAGCTTCTGGGAGATGGGGTGTGCACTTGGGGCTTGCTAAGGATCACAAGGGCTGGCTGGTTTGGGACTTGACCAGCCAGCAGCTGACTGTGTCAAGGGATGTGAAGTTCCTTGAGTCCTTGTACTACAAAGAGTGGAAGCAGCAGCAGCAGCAGCAGAAGCTTCCTACGACACCGCTAATCGTCGAGGCCGATGAGGTGCAGCGGCCTTCGAGGCATGTGGAGGTTTCTGTCTCCAAGGAGGAGATCTCTGGGGTGACTGATGATGGGGGAGAACCTGAGGTGGAGCAGCAGCAGCAGCAGCAGCAGCAGGAGGAGCAAGGTGCTCCACAAGGTGCCGGACGTACGGCTGACCGTCCTAGGAGGGATGTGCGCCCTCCTAACAGGCTGACCTATGCAAGCCGTGGCAAGCCAAAGGTGGTGAGGGTTGGGAGTGTGGCTGAGCAGTGTGATGAGGATGAGATAGCACACTGCTACTGGGCAGCCGTCCCTGAGCCCAAGACGCTAGCTGAGGCATTGAGCGGGCCCGATGCTGAAAAGTGGAAGCAGAGTGTGAAGGAGGAGTATGATTGTCTGCTAGAGAATGAGACGTGGGAACTGTGTGAGCTGCCACCCGGGAAGAAGGCCATTTCTTCCAAGCTGATTTTCAGGCACAAGTACGGACCTGATGGGGCGCTGACCCGCTACAAGTCAAGGCTTGTGGCTAAGGGGTTTCAGCAGACAAAGGGAAAGGACTTCAACGAGCTCTATGCTCCTGTGGGGAAAGGCACAACACTTCGGGTGTCATTGGCAATGGCAGCAAACCGTGGATGGCGGGTGAAGCAGATGGACATCACCACCGCCTTCCTCAATGGGATCATTCTGGAGGAGCTGTACATGTTACAGCCTGAGGGTTTGGATGATGGGAGCGGCAGGGTGTGCAGGCTGAAGAAGGCCATCTATGGCCTGAAGCAGGCTCCTCGTGCATGGTACCACAAGTTAGAGGAGACTCTGCTGGCTGGGGGTTTCAAGAAGAGTGAGTGTGATCACAGCTTGTTCCTGCTGAAGGAGAAGGAGCAGTTTCTCATGCTCCTGGTGTATGTGGACGACATCCTGCTCTTCTCTGATTCGTCTGCAATGATTGAGCATGTGGAGGAGATGCTGGAGATGCAGTTCAAGTGCTCCAAGATGGGAGATGTGAAGTACTATTTAGGGATGCATGTGGAGAGGGACCTTGACAAGGGAGTGTTGAGGTTGCACCAGAGAAAGTATTGTGAGGGGCTGGCTGAGAAGTATGGGCTGCAAGATGGAGGAAAGCCAGCCACCCCACTGCCTTCGGGGTTCACTGTGGAGCCCTGTGCTGATGAGGAGGTGGTGGGTGAGAGTGACAGGAAACTTTTTCATTCCAAGGTTGGGGCACTCAACTATGCGGCTAACCACACACGGCCTGACATTGCCTTTGCAACATCCAGGCTTGCCAGTGTGGTTTCACGCCCCAGTCATGAGCAGCTGGAAGCGGCCAAGAGGTTGGTCCGCTATGTGAGTGCAACGGCATCAGTGGGTTTGGAGTACAGTGCTGTGAGGCAGAGGCTGCAGAGGGGTGCAGCTGATTTGAGCAAGGGGGAGATGCTCCTGACCTGCTACACTGACGCTAGCTTCAACTCGGTGAAAGCGGATGGCACCAGCATTGGAGGCTATGTGTGCCTGTTCGGAGGTGGTGCAGTGAGCTGGCGCAGTAAGAAGCAGAATAAAGTGGGGCAGTCCTCGTGTGAGACAGAGTACATGGCCCTGCATCATGGGGCAAATGAGGTGGTGTGGCTGAGGCGTTTGTTGGAGGAGATTGGAGTTGGTCAGAGGGAGCCGACTGTGATTTTCTGTGACAATGAGTCGGCGGTGAAGCTAGCGAAGAATGCTTGTCTTCATGGGCTGACCAAACACATCAGGCCTAAGTGGCACTGGGTGAGAAGGCTCCTGGACAAGGAGGTGCGGCTGGAGATTGTGAAGACCCATCAGCAGGCGGCTGACATTCTCACCAAGCGCCTGGCTGAATCTGAGCATTGGAAGGGCATGAAGCTTGCTGGGATGAGTGTGCATTGAGGTTGCATGCTTGAGCTATGACATGTGGGATGATGGTTGGCAGCCAGAGGGGGAGTTTGTTGAGTGATGCTACCATTCGCATTCACGTCTGTCTGCCTCCCATCATATGTTCGTGCGTTGCATGCGTGTTGTGAGTGTGTGCAGAAATTTGTGTTTTGTGCGGTTTGGTTTTTCTGAGTGTGTGTGTGTGTGAATGTTATTTGGCTTGAGCAGATATCTGAAGTGACTCCTCTGCTCAAGAGCTTTCCGAGGAACCAAGTATCGCTTCAATCGGAGCACGAACAAGAAAGTTACGAACGTTGGAGTTCGTATGCTTTTGATATTTGGTTGTGGTGACTATGGGAAGTTGTGGGGTTGACTCAATATGGGGTACAGACTTTTGAGGGTTGGGAAATTCGTCTTTTCTACTGTAGTTGCTGCCAAATGGTTGGGAGAAACCAAACCAGGCTGGCAAGTGTGGCCAAGTTGGGTTGAGGTGGATTGTGGAGGTTGGGATAGTGACAAAGGTCAAAGTTGGGTTGCCTATGGGGAAGGGAATTGTATGGCATGGGGTTTCCTTGGTTGGGGACTCTCTTGGGACCTTCCCTCTCGTCCTCCTCATCCCTTCCACCTGGTTTAGTGCTACTCCAATTCTCTTGTGTGAACTTATGTGAACTTTGTGATTGAGTTAAGATTCTATGGAAGCATACCCCCTAGTGCGCCGAAATTGATAGCTCAAGAAATACTTCACCTTTTCGCATGATTCAAGTTGGGAATTGTAGCCACGGAGTAGAGCTACAACATAGTTGAGTTTGATGAAGTTTTGACAATGAACTTTTCGTCGACGGCGTTTCTTGTGAACTCGACTTTTCTGTTCAGAAACTAGGCCCAACGATGTTGAGATATTTTGGCTACTAATCTTCATAGACTCCGTCCTGAGTATCTAACAATCTAACCAAACCTCAAACTTAATCGAGCGGCCCTCAGCGTCAAAGGTGAGAATAGAGGGAGTGGCCATAGTGGCAGTAGGAACAGTAGCAGTAGTAGCAGTAGCAGTATCAGTTGCAGCTAAAGCAGTAGTACGGTAGGAACGGGAACAGGAGTTGCTGCAGGTGGGGCACAGTAGGGTGGCGCGGCTCGGCCAGGGCGGGGCGGCTCGGTTCGGGCGGCGCGGCTCGGTTCGGGCGGCGCGGCTCGGCTCAGTTCGGGCGGCGCGGCTCGGCTCGGGCTGGGCTACGCGGCGGTGCGCGACTGGGGGCGTGCGCGTGGGCGGCTGTAGCGGGCGGGCCATGGCTGCGCGTGGGCCTGACTAGCGCCCAGAGAGGGTGTCGCGGCGGCCTACAGGCGTGGCTGCGACGCTCTATGCGGCGGTCGACGGGCGGCTAGAGGCTGCTCGTGGGCGACGCCGGTCGCACGGGCGTCTAGGGGTCGGCGCGCCCTCAGATAAGGGCCGCGCGCGGGCGGCTAGCGGTCTACGCGGGCAAAAAAACGGGCCGCGCGAGCGACTAGCGGGCGACTCGGCCAAAAACGCGGGGCGCTCGAGGGCGCACTAGGCATGAGGCGCACGAGGGCGCTATTAGGAGAAGGCGCACGAGGGCGCAACTAGCGGAACGATGGGCCCTTAGGTAAGCGGTCCTAGGGCTAGGACCTACGCTCTTAATACCATGTCAGAAAGAACAAGTGATTGAACTATGAACATTGGTGATACAAGTAGCAAACCCTAGAATGATATACCCCTTAAAGGCTAACCCGCTATAGCCTACACAACAATAACATATATAATGTTTGACAACTGGAATTCACCTACAAGTAATTTAGTGTTTGTTAGCGTTTATGACAACCACCTTAAGTGCAACAATGACAAGTACCACAAGCTTCAACATCACTAAATATGGGGACGACACCTATGAGTCTCAATGAAGTATCTTACACGCAACAACAACAACAAAGACAACTGGTATCTTGCCGTGTTTCGCCTCGTCAGCTGCAGACCACCATCACGGACCACTTGCTCAACAGCAGCAACAAGAATAACAACAAGATGGAGATGGTCTAGGAGGTAGAGATGTGACAAAACATCACACACAGATGCTCAACATTTTGAAGTTTCATACTTCAAACCCTTCCAATAGGAAGGGTTGTTATGAGATTAAGGAGAAGTCTGTGTATTAGGTAAAAGGGAGGGGTACAAGAGTGTCGAGAGAAAACCTCCTAGGATGAAATTCACTACAGGCTACACAAATGTATGAGATAGAACTTTGACACACCCCCATAGCCTAAATGAGATGCATCAAAACAACAAAGACAAGCAAATGGTCACACAAGACCAGTCAAGAGGAGAAACAGAGCAAGTTGAGGGTGGATCACGAAGACACCACATTGTCTGAGCAAGAGAAAGCGGTGACAAGACCAGTCCACATGCAATGATATAGAAGAGAAAGTAGTAAAAGACAACCTATCAAAAGTAAGCATGTAGGCATATATATAGATCACGGTAAAAGACATAGTCAAGAGGTAAACAGATGAGGCAGAGTAGAAACAAAACCTACAGCAGTGCAGAAACACTGATGATCACCACACCCAAGGGCCTTGGCGAAGATACAAGCAGTGTTGGCCCGGGAGGCCACGTAAGAAAGGCGAGGCTGACCACACTGCTGCAACTCTCGAGCGAAAGAGTAACGAAGAGCAATGTGCTTCGTTTTGAGCTCCAGACTTTGCTCCCGATACAAGGCAATCATGGCCTTGTTGTCGACGTATAGAACCGGAGGAGAACGAGCACGCTCACCTAAGTCGGTCAGCAGGTAGGTCAGCCAGCGTAAATCCTGTATAGCCATAGCCCTAGAGTAGACCTCGGCCTTACAGTTGGAATCAAGCAAAAAAGACGAACGAGTGGACCTCCACAAGACAGAACCAGAGAAAAGGTTGAAAGTGTTGTTGGTGTAAGGACCTAATAAACTCAAGCTATTAAGACTTTATCAAACTTAAAACCTCTCCTCGGGGTCACCTCCAAGGGTCCTTGGGTGCCTGGTACAAGACCAGCCCCTATCCTCGGGTCCGAGTTTGTAGAGAGAGGGATCAAGAGGGACTTAGTCAAAACAGCAAGAGTACCTTGAACGTTGGCAGCGTATCGTGCAGACCGTCAACCGGATTAAGCTGAGAATTTCCTATATCGAAGCTCTCTCCAAGAGCTTTAAAATGAACCAAGTTGCCTTGCGAAAAGTTCTGCCATTACGAAGTTATGGCTCGGACAGCGTTTGCCTAGCGTTGCAGTGCTAGCGTACTAGCGTTGAGTCGGTTAGCATTCCGCCGTCGCATCGCGTAGAAACGAAACTCCAGGAAGGAAGGAATTCGCTTGAATCAAATTGACTATATTCAGGTAGAAACAGAGAAGTAATAAATAGTTCTAGCTAGCAAGGACCTTGGGAATGACCCTAGGAACAACCAGGGATCATCCCAAGTAATTCCAAGCAACAGAACCAACCTGGCTGGACAAAACAGCAGGTGGTAGGTTGGTAAACAACCTCTGGTTCTGTTTTTCCAACCTGGGAAAACAACAACCAGGCTCAGGTCCTAAGAACAGAACCTGTTTCGTCTTTGCCCAACCAGCCAAAAGCTGGTTCCGCTGGTTTCCCCTGGCCCTGTAGCATGCAGATACAGACAAACAACATCCAACCTTCACCTAAATTGTACCCCTATAGTGCCTGCCCTGCTACACTATAGTCAACCAAGCAAAACAGTACACTTTCGAGTTGGATAGAACTGAATCTGCACAATCAATTCAACCGAACCGCAAAGCTTCCATCTTGGGTTCCTTTGCGAGCTCGTCCTTTCTGCTTGTACTGTTCATAGCGCGTACAATGTTGTGCCTAAACGCATAATGCGCGAGTACCTACAAATGCTTCAAGCGAAAATTGCGAAAGCAAACAAACACACCGAACATTCCATTCACACCCAAATGCATTCGCACACGCTTACTCATACAAACAGATGGCAGGATGTCGTGCAATGTGAATTTGCACCCAACACACTCCCCCTCAGCCTGCCGGCTGCATCCCCATCATTCCATACTAGTTCATACTCATTCCACTCATGCGCACACAACGCCAGTGAGGCTCATCTGCAAGCCTCTTTGTGAGGAAGTCTGCTGGCTGCTGGTGAGTCTTGATGTAGATCGGATTCACCGTCCCCCTCTTCACCTCCTTACGCAGCCAGTGCCACTTGATACGCATTTGCTTATTGAGCCCATGAAGCACAGCGTTCCTGGCCATTCCAAGAGCCCCCTTGCTATCACAAAACAGCGGCGTAGCAACCTTCTGCTCCTGGCCAATCTCCTCTAACAACCTCCTCAGCCAAATCACCTCCTTCACCCCATGGAACATCGCCATATACTCTGATTCCACAGAAGAGAGTGCTGTCTCTGTCTGCTTCTTTGACCGCCTACTAACAGGTCCTCCCCCAACTACACAGATGTATCCTCCCACAGATGAGGAATCCTCCTTCTCAGAGGCCCACGTAGCATCGGTAAAGCAAGTGAGAAAGAGCTTGCCTTCTCCAAGCCTCTCCCCCTTTTCTTTCAGCACCTCAACCCCTTTCTGCTTCACCTGTGCAGATGCGGAGTATTGAACTCCAATGCTTGGGTGAGAGTTCAGATACTTCACCACACGCTCGGCTGCACCCACCTGCTCCTCTGATGGATTCTGCACCACCCTAGCCAGCTGCCCAACCGAGAAAGAGATGTCAGGCCTCGTGTGAACAGCTGCATACAAGAGGCTGCCCACCAAGGACTGGAATTGCTGCTGCTCCTCAGCTTCAACCCCTTCATCCTCTACAGCCTTTACAAGCTTGAATTCTGCAGGCAAGGGAGTTGCAACCTTGCGCTCATTCTCAATCCCATGCTTCTCCCCCAGCTCCTTGATGAACTTCTCCTGGTGCAGTTTCAACCACCTGTGATCTAGATCCCTCTCTACGTGCATCCCGAGGTAGTATTTTACCTCCCCAAGGTTCTTGCACTTGAAGTTCTCCATCAGCTGCTGCTGCACTTTCTGGATCTCCTTCATGCTGCTGCTGAAGAGAAGAATGTCGTCCACGTAGACCAGAAACAACACCAGCTTGTCCCCCTCCCCCTTGAGAAAGAGGCTCTCATCACAGCTGCTGGTCCTGAATCCCATCTCCTCTAAAACAGCTGCCAGCTTCTGGTACCAGCAGCGTGGCGCCTGCTTCAAGCCGTAGATGGACTTTTTCAGCTTGCACACCCTGCCCGTACCATCCTCATACCCAGGTGGCTGCGTCATGAACACCTCCTCCTCTAAAATCCCGTTGAGGAATGCCGTTGATATGTCCATCTGGATAATGAACTTCCCACCAACGGCTGCATCTGCCAACAAGACACGAAGGGTAGGGGTTTTGGCAGTGGGAGCAAAGATCTCATTGAAGTCCCGCTTCTCCTTCTGCATAAACCCCTTAGCCACCAACCTACTCTTGTAGATGGTGACCTGCACCTTGTCGTCAGTCGTGATCCTTAGCACCCACTTGCATTGTACCGCTTTCTTTCCCTTAGGCAGCACCACTAGTTCCCAAGTCCCATTCTCCAGCAGGCTCTGGTACTCAGCATCCCTAGAAGCCAGCCATTTGTCCCTATCTGGTCCAGCTAATGCCTCCTCCATGCTAGCTGGTTCCTCTGGTGCAGGGGCAAGAAAACAGTACGCAGGCTCATCCTCCTCATCCGGGTCATAGCCATGCGGTAGAATCAGCAATGCCTCCTCGGTCCCAAGCTGCTGCTCCGCTACATCAGCTCCTGCAGTCAGCTTCTTAGTAGCCATACGGGTACGTCCTGGCCTGGAGACGGGTGTCTCCCACCCCTTCATAACAACACCCTTCGGCTTCTTAGTTTTCCCCTGCTGCTGCTCTCCTCCCTCGGATCCAGCAGCTCCACTAGTGCTACCGCTAGTCTCCACACCATTGTTTTCACCGGGAGGTGCCTCCTGCACCTTCTCTCTAGCACCAACTTCTGCAGCTGCCTCCTCTCCCTCCTCCCACACACTAGGAGTCAGGTCCAGCTGCATGGTGATCTGCTCCATCTGCTGGGACACCCTGGCCTCCGGCTGTTTCTCCCAGCTCCCATACATCATGCCCTCAACAAACTTCACATCCCTGCTGTCAAACAACACACCCTTGGAAGGCTCCCACAGCAGCCATCCTTTGCTCTCAGCAGCCAGCCCCAAATGCACACACCAGATTGCACTCGCCCCCAACTTACTGCGGTAGGTCTTGGGGACCTGGGCAACTGCCATGCAACCGAACACCCTCAGCATGTCCACCGGCGGCTTCCTCCCAAGCCACCTCTCCAACGGCACCCACGAGTCATCCCCAACCTTTGTGAGTACCCTGTTCCTAACGACGGTAGCGTGCCGAACAGCATGGGGCCACATCAAGTTGCCCAGCCCAGATTCTATTAGCAGCGCCCTAGCTGTCTCCAGAATTGTCCGGTTCGCCCGTTCTGCTACACCATTGGACTGTGGGGTGTAAGCCGTGGTCAGCTCCCTCTGGATGCCCTGCTTCTTGAGCCAGGCCGTCATCTTAGCTCCAAGGAACTCACCACCCCGATCTGTCCTAATCCACTTCACCACACACTCCGCTTGCTTCTCCACAAACGGCAGCCAATCGTTCCGAATCGTGGAGGCGGCGTGATCTTTATGCTTCAGCGGATACGCCCACATAAGCCTGCTCCAATCATCCACTATCGTTAGGAAGTACCGCTCCCCCTTGTGCCCTTGCACCGGCAGCGGCTCCACCAAGTCTATGTGGACGAGCTCCAACGGCTTTTTGCTCCTGCCAGCCACACTATGGAAGGGGAAACGGGTGAACTTTGAAAGGAGGCAAATTTCATTGTTATCATTGGGTGGGTGTCTGTTCAGCTTCAAGCCCTTAACGGCTCCATCCTTCTCCAGCTGCTTCAGCAAAGGCATTGCCACATGCCCCAAACGTTGGTGTGCAGTTGCCCAATCCGTCTCCCCATATCTGGCCGACACTTTCACACCAACCCCTCCAACGGCGTTGCACTCCCCCTGGGATGCAGACCCCTCTCCAGCCTGCCCCCCACCGTGCCACGCCAGCGCCGGCAGCTGCCACATAGATCTGTACACGTCCTTGCTCTCGTGCAGATCCCAAAGCACCTGATTGCCCAGCTGCCCCTTATAAGTGCGAGCCCCATCCGTGTTGGTGTTCACCCCAGCCTTGCCAAGCTTACGGAGGGAGATAAGGTTGGCCTTCAGGTCGGGGACGAGGAGAACGTCGTGCAGCACCACCGGCTTGCCATCTGCTTCCTTAAACGCAGCTCGTCCCTGCTGGGGTTTCAGGTGGGGCGGCGATTTCAGGTAGCGGGCGGCGATTTCGGGTAGCGGGCGACGAGTGTGGAAGGGCGCGGCGAACGAAGTGTGATGTGCGCGTCGCTGCTGCTGCGCATGCGTGCGGTCGCAGCATACGTGCGCGAGACTGTGCGAGCGGATAATCCTGCACACTCAGCTACGCACATGCTTCTGCTACGCCATCCCAAAATTCAGATCGCAAAACTCACTTTGAAATCGTGGGATACCCAAGGTCACCCTCACAAGGTAACCCACAAGTTCACGCGATGTTCCCTACAGGTAACCTCTAGGCACTGGCGACGTCAGCGACAACCGCCAACTTTATCGACCACCAGCGTAACATATTTTCTGACCAATGGGGAGGGTTTTCAGTTTGATGGGATACCCCAATGTTACCCCAACATTGGCGGGAAAGTCGATGGCCTTGTCATTCTATTGCTACTTCTGCTTCTGCCGAGGTTGCGATGAACAGCAAATTCCAAACCTGTTCAAACTGAATTTCAATACAAACGTTTACAGGTTTGGAACGAGCCCGCTCACCTAATATGCTGACATTGTTTCAGAAAACCAAGCTGATCTTAAGCGCGTTCTTGTTTACTTTACGTAACAGCAGGGCTGTTAAACAAGAAATCCGAGGGTTGCTGTACTAACAAGGAACTCAATATTGCAAACACAAGCGATGGTTTTCGCTTGCGTGGCAGCCAAAAATCGTGCCAGTCACCTTATCAGAATAGTCACCTTCCTGGATGTATTTCAGAACTACATCTCAACCACTTACCTCATTCTGTTCCAGAGCCATCGAACTTGTTCTAGTCCACCATGTCCGCCATTGCGAGAGGCTATGGGTGAACAATAGCTAGCGTAATTCGTCTTCATTCCAATTCAGATCAAGCAACGTTTCTAACCAGACATTTGGATACATTATCGACGAAATGCATTTACTATATCGTCAGTTGCGAATTGCTTCGACGAGCCTTGTGTGTTTATTTGCAGGCATCCCCTACCGTCGTGCCAGGCGCTCGTAGATGGCGCTCATTGTACCCTTATCACCGATAGCCGCGAGCGTCACCACCGATCCGCCGGCTTTGTCACAGAAAATGCTTAAGTTCGCATCGAGGTGGTTCAAGAAGTGCAACGCTGTGGCGTCATGGTATTTTAAGTACTGCTGTTGTTCTAATAACATGCATCTAAATTTATCTTATTCCTTGATTGGTTCTCCACAGCAGATTATCAAACACATGAGTGATGCGTGAGATTTCGACGTCAACGCGTATCGTGTCAACGGGAGTTGGGTATGGCCCCGTCCACGCTTGGGCGGTGCCAACTTTTCGTCGGATGCGAGGGGAGCCGCCGACCTGTACATCGGCCAGCTCGAATAGCAGACGCATCTGCGGATGGGCGATCTACGACTGCAACCGGGCTCGGTGACTTCTCGCCACTATGAGGATGTCCGGCGTGCAATACTCGGCGGCGTCATACGTCACGCACGTGCTCAAGGGGCTACAACCTGCCGAAACTGCTGTCGGTGGTGCCGAGCACACGGGCAACGTTCAACGAGGACTCCCTGACCTTGTACATCCTGCGGGACAAGGCAATGCAGGGAGCCGAGCGGTCCTTAGAACTCTTGCCGCAGGCAAACTACGTCGCCCCGGCGAACTACGTTGCCCCAGCGAACCAAGGTGGTCAATTGGGACAGCACGAGCAGTTTGGCGGCAGTGGTGGCAGTGGCGGGATGGCGGCTAAGGACGCCGACAAGAGGAAGTCAGTTCAGGATGGTGGTCCAGGAGAAGGAGGTCGACGTCGGGAGTGCTGGTTGTGCCATAGCTCCGACCATCTCTCCTTCGAGTGCCCCGACCTCAGTGACTCTCGGACGATGCCAAGGGTGGCCGAGGGAGGTCAGCCGGTAATCGCCCTCGTTGGGAGAGCAAGCCGCGAAGGGATATTGCTCGTCACGCGGGGAGGGGACGTCCTCGGTCGGGCGTCCTACACTGGCCGGGTCCTCTGCACCGACCTAAGTTCCTACTAGACAAAGTCGACGATGGAGGTGGTGGCCCTGCGGGCGATCGCTTTGGCGACAAATTCCACACCGGACCGACTGCATGCGAGGTTTGCGCACGTCCGCATGGACACCATTCGGAGCTCGGCAAAGGACGAGGTCGCCAATGGGCTACATCTCAAGTCGGCATCTGGCGCCAACTCACCGTGTGTTTCATGCGTTGGCGGGAAGCTGGCGAGGCACGCCTTCCCCGACCAGGGCTCCGACGCCGACGACGTGCTGGCCGTCGTGCATATCGACATGTGCAGGCCGTTTCGCCTGGCTGCCATGGATGGCAGCTTGTATTCTTGCTGCTGAAGGACCGCAACACCCACTTCGTGTAGGTAAGGCCGGTCGCCAAGAAGTCGGACGTTCTGCAGGAATTTGTGTAGTGGCTGGCAGTCGCTGAGCGGCAGACGAAGAAGTCGGCGCTGATGCTACGCTCTGACCGGGGAGGGGAGTTCGTCGGGAAGGAGTTCATCGCCTTCGTGGATGGCAAGGGGATCATCCACGACCTGACCTGCCCGTACACCCTGCAGCAGAAAGGCATGCCGGAGCGGGAGATGAGGGCGGTGGTGGAGTTGGTGCGGATGACGTTGCTGCACATGGACGTGCAGCACCACAAGTGGCACCTCGCTTTGCAGCAGGCCGTCTGGATCCGCAACTGCCTTGAGAGGTCGACGCTGTCGTTGGGGACGATGCCGTACTAGCTGCTCACCAGGAAGAAGCCCGACTTGTCGCTGGCGCATGTCTGGAACTGCATGGCGAAGTTTCTCGTCCCCGTACAGCAGCGTGGTGGGAAGCTGAAGCCGAAGGCCCAGTGGGGTCTTCACATTGGCATGTCGGACGAGAGCAAGTGATGGGAGCTTTTCTACATTGTCGACAACCGGGAGGTCACCATGTCGAACGTGGTGTTTTACGAGACCATGTCGCTGGAGGTAGAAAGTCGGAGCATGCCGCTGGAGGTGTGGCCTCCAGCAGCTTCTTCAGCTCCTTTAGCATCTCGGCACTACTGCTGGCGGCGAGCAAGTCGTCGACCTAATCTTGCACCCAGCAAGTCACTGTTGGTGTAAGGGCCTAATAAACTCAAGCTATTAAGACATTATCAAACTTGGGTGCCTGGTACAAGACCAGCCCCTATTCTCGGGTCCAAGTTTGTAGAGAGAGGAGTCAAGAATGACTTAGCCTAAATAATTCCAAGCAACAGAACCAACCTGGTTGGACAAAACAGCAGGTGGTTCTGAATCTGCGCAATCAATTCAACCGAACCGCAAAGCTACCATCTTGGGTTTCTTTGCGAGCTCGTCCTTACTGCTTGTACTGTTTATAGCGCGTACAATGTTGTGGTGAGCGCACATTGCGCGAGTACCTGCAAATGCATCAAGCGAAGAACGCGAAAGCAAACAAACACACGAACATTTCATTCATCTCCTCAGCCTGCCGGCTGCATTTCCAACATTCCATTCTAGTTAATGCTCATTCCACTCATGCGCACACTACGCCAATGAGGCTCATCCGCAAGCCTCTTGGTGAGGAAGTTTGCTGGCTGCTGGTGAGTCTTGATGTAGATTGGATTCACCGTCCCCCTCTTCACCTCCTTACGCAGCCAGTGCCACTTGATCCGTATGTGCTTCTTGAGCCCATGAAGCACAGCATACCTGGTCATCCCAAGCGCCCCCTTGCTATCATAAAACAGCGGCATAGCAACTTCTGCTCCTGGCCAATCTCTTCGAACAGCCTCCTCAGCCAAATCACCTCCATCACCCCATGGAACATCGCCATGTACTCCGATTCCACGAAGAGAGTGCCGTCTCAGACTGCTACTTGGACCTCCAACCACGCAGATGTATCTTCCCAGAGATGAGAAATCCTCCTTCTCAGAAGCCCACGTAACATCGGTAAAGCAAGTGACAAACAGCTTGCCTTCTCCAAGCCGCTCTCCCTTCTCTTTCAGGACCTCAACCCCTTTCTGCTTCACCTGTGCAAATGCAGAGTATTGAACTCTAATGCGTGGGTGAGAGTTCAGGTACTTCACCACAAGCTCAGCTGCATCCACCTGCTCCTCTGATGGATTCTGCACCACCCTTGCCAGCTGCCCAACCGAGAAAGAGATGTCGGGCCTCGTCTGAACCACTGCATACAAGAGGCTACCCACCAAGGATTGAAATTGCTACTGCTCCTCGGCTTCAACCCCTTCATCCTCTGCAGCCTTCACAAGCTTGAATTCTGTTGGCAGGGGAGTTGCAACCTTGCACTCATTCTCAATCCCATACTTCTCTCCCAGCTCCTTGATGATCTTCTCCTGGTGCAACTTCAACCACCTGTGATCTGGATCCCTCTCCCTGTGCATCCCGAGGTAGTACTTTACCTCCCCAAGATTCTTGCACTTGAAGTTCTCCATCAGCTGCTGCTCGACATTGTGGATTTCCTTCATGCTACTGCTACAGAGAAGAATGTCGTCCACGTAGACCAGAAACAGCACCATCTTCTCCCCCTCCCCCTTGAGAAAGAGGCTCTCATCACAGCTGCTGGTCTTGAATCACATTTCCTCTAAAACAGCTGCCAATATCTGGTACCAGTAGCGTGGCGCCTGCTTCAAGCAGTAGATGGATTTCTTAATACCCATGCGGCTGCGTCATGTACACATCCTCCTTTAAAATCCCATAATGCTGTTAAAATATCCATCTGAATGATGAATTTCCCACTAACGGCTGCATCTGCCAACAAGACACGGAGGGTAGGGGGTTTGGAAGTGGGAGCAATGATCTCATTGAAGTCCTGCTTATCCTTCTGCATAAACCCCTTAGCCACCAGCCCACTCTTGTAGATGGTGACTTGTCCCTTGTCATCAGTCTTGATTCTTAGCGCCCACTTTCACTGTACGAGCTTTCTTCCCCTCATGCAGCACCACCAGATCTCATGTCCTATTCTCTAGCGGGCTCTGGTACTCAGCATCTGTAGAAACTAGCCACTCGTCCCTATGTGGTCCAGCTAATCCCTCCTCCATGCTAGCTGGTTCCTCTAGTGCAGGGGCAAGAAAACAGTAGGCAAGTTCATCCTCCCCATCCGGGTTATAGCGTTGGAGTGCTAGCATACTAGCGTTGACTTGGGTAGCATTCCGCCGTCGCACCGCGTAGAAAGGAAATTCCAGCAAGGAAGGAATTCGCTTGAATCAATGTCACTATATTCAGGTACAAACAGAGAAGGAATAAATAGCTCTAGCTAGTAAGGACCTTGGGAATCAACCTGGGAACAACCAGGGATGATCCCAAATAATTCCAAGCAGCAGAACCAACCTGGCCGGACAAAACAGCAGGTGGTAGGTTGGTAAACAGCCTCTGGTTCTGTTTTTCCAACCTGGGAAAACAACAACCAGGTTGAGGTCCTAAAAACAGAACCTGTTTTGTCTTTGCCCAACCAGCCAAATGCTGGTTCCGCTGGTTTCCCCTGGCCCTGTAGCATGCAGATACAGACAAACAACATCCAACCTTCACCTAAATTGTACCTCTATAGTGCCTGCCCTGCTACACTATAGTCAACCAAACAAAATAGTACAATTTCGAGTTGGATTGAACTGAATCTGCGCAATCAAGTAAGTTGAACCGCAAAGCTTCCATCTTGGGTTCCTTTGCAAGCTCGTCCTTTCTGCTTGTACTGTTCATAGCGCGTACAATGTTGTGCCGAAGCGCACATTGTGCAAGTACCTGCAAATGCATCAAGCGAAAATTGCAAAAGCAAACAAACACCCGAACATTCCATTCACACCTAAATGCATTCGCATACGCATACTCATACAAACAGACGGCAGGATGTCGTGCAATGTGAATTTGTACCCAACGGGATGGACCCCCAGAATCATCACCAGGATGGCAGCGCGCGGAGGAACCAGAAAAACGGCGTAAACATGGTCGCCGATTCGTCCGACAACAACCCAAAGAGCAATGGCGGTGCGGAGAAGAAGGAGCGCACCGCGGGCCAGTTCTTCCATATTGAGAGCAAGGGGAGCAAGGAGACGCCTCTGCCAAGGTTGGAGCAGAGCTGCACCCCCTGAACTATTGGGTGTTGGACACGGGCGCTGCTTGGACAATGACGCCGCGCAAGGACCTGCCGGACAACGTACGCGCTGTACCGATCAATGAGGTGTGCTCTGCCTCTGGACACGCACTGAAGGTGGCTGGTGTGGGGCGAGCTGCGTTTAAGGGAGCGGACGGCAAGCCGGTGGTGCTGCACGACGTTCTCCTCGTTCCTGATCTTAAGGCCAACCTCATCTCCCTCCGTAAGCTTGCCAAGGCTGGGGTGAGCACTAGCACGGAAGGGGCACGCACTTACAAGGGGCAGCTGGGCGATCGGGTGCTTTGGAGCTGCACGAGAGCAAGGACGTGTATAGATCTATGTGGCAGCTGCCGGCATTGGCGACGCACGGTGAGGGGCAGGCTGGAGAGGGGTCTGCATCCTAGGGGGAGTGCAACGCCGTTGGAGGGGTTGGTGTAAAAGTGTCAGTCAGATTTGGGGAGACGGATTAGGCAACGGCAGACCGACGCTTGGGGCATGTGGCAATGCCGTTGTTGAAGCAGTAGGAGAAGGATGGAGCCGTTAAGGGTCTGAAGCTGAACGAACAGCCACCTGATGACAATTGTAAAATATGCTTGCTATCCAAATTTACCTGTTTCCCCTTCCAGAATGTGACTGGCAGGAGCAAGAAGCCTTTAGAGTTGGTCCATATGGACATCGTGGGGCCACTGCCGGCTCAGGGGCACAAGAGGGAGTGGTACTTTCTGACCATATTGGATGATTGGAGCAGGCTTATGTGGGCATATCCGCTGAAGCAGAAGGACCACGCCGCCTCTAGGATACGAGAAGATTTGCTGCCATTCGTGGAGATGCAAGCAGAGTGTGTGGTAAAGCGGATTAGGACGGATCGGGGTGGTGATTTCCTTAGAGCTGAGATGATGGCCTCGCTCAAGAAGCAGGGCATCCAAAGGGAGCTGACCACAGCTTACACCCCACAGTCTAACGGTATAGCAGAACAGGCGAACACGTGCTGAGAATGTTTGGTTGCGTGGCAGTCGCCCACGTCTCCAAGACCTACCGCAGTAAGTTGAGGGCGAGTGCAATCTGGTGTGTACATTTGGGGCTGGCTGCTGAGAGCAAGGGATGGCTGCTTTGGGAACCATCTAAGGGTGTGTTGTTTAACAGTGGGGATGTGAAGTTTGTTGAGGGCATGATGTATGGGAGCTGGGAGAAAGAGCCGGAGGCCAGGGTGTTCCAGCAGATGGAGCAGATCACCATGCAGCTAGACCTGACTCCTAGTATGTGGGAGGAAGTAGAGGAGGCAGCTGCAGATGATGGTGATGGACAGAAGGTGCAGGAGGCACCTGCTGGTGGAGGTGATGGTGTGGAGACTAGCGGTAGCACTAGTGGAGCTGCTGGATCCGAGGGAGGAGAGCAGCAGCAGGGGAAAACTAAGAAGCTGAAGGGTGTTGTTATGAGGGGATGCGAGATACCCGTCTCCAGGCCAGGACGTATCCGTATTGCTACTAAAGCAAAAGCTGACTGTAAAAGCTGATGTAGCAGAGCAGCAGCTTGGGACAGAGGAGGCATTGCTTATTCTACCGCTAGCTGTGACGCAGATGAGGAGGATAAACCTGCCTATTGTATTCTTGCCCCTGCACCAGAGGAACCGGCTATTATGGAGGAGGCATTAGCTGGACCAGATAGGGAGAAGTGGCTGGTTTCCAGGGATACTGAGTACCAGAGCCTGCTAGAGAATAGGACATGGGATCTAATGGTGCTGTCCGTTGGGAAGAAAGCTCTACAGTGCAAATGGGTGCTAAGGATCAAGACCGATGACAAGGGACAGGTCACCATCTACAAGAGTAGGCTGGTGGCTAAGGGGTTTATGCAGAAGGAGAAGCAGGAGTACAATGAGATTTTTGCTCCCACTGCCAAACCCCCTACCCTGCGTGTCTTGTTGGCAGATGCAACCGTTAGTGGGAAATTCATAATTCAGATGGATATATCAACGGCATTCCTCAATGGGAATTTAGAGGAGGATGTGTATATGACGCAGCCGCCTGGGTATGATGATGGTACAGGCAGGGTGTGCAAGCTGAAAAAGTCCATCTATGGCTTGAAGCAGGCGCCACGCTGCTGGAACCAGAAGTTGGCAGCTGTTTTAGAGGAGATGGGATTCAGGACCAGCAGCTATTTCAGAGCCTCTTTCTCAAAGGGGAGGGGGAGAAGCTGGTGCTGTTTCTGGTCAACGTGGACGACATTCTTCTCTTTAGCAGCAGCATTAAGGAGATCCAAAAAGTGCAGCAGCAGCTGATGGAGAACTTCAAGTGCAAGAACCATCAGTACTACCTCGGAATGCACGTAGAGAGGGATCCAGATTACAGGTGATTGAAGCTGCACCAGGAGAAGTTCATCAAGGAGCTGGGAGAGAAGTATGGGATTGAGAATAAGCGCAAGGTTGTAACTCCCCAGCCAGCAGAATTCAAGCTTGCGAAGGCAGCAGAGGATGAAGGGGTTGAAGCCGAGGAGCAGCAGAAATTTCAGCCTCTTATATGCAACAGTTCACACGAGGCCTGACATCTCTTTCTCGGTTGGGCAGCTGGCAAGGGTGGTGCTGAATCCATCAGAGGAGCAGGTGGATGCAGCTGAGCGGGTCGTGAAGTATCTGAAATCTCACCCAAGCATTGGAGTTCAATACTCCGCATCTGCATAGGTGAAGCGTTGAGGTGCTGAAAGAGAAGGGGGAGAGGCTTGGAGAAGGCAAGCTCTTTCTCACTCGCTTTACCGATGCTACGTGGGCCTCTGAGAAGGAGGATTCCTCTTCCGTTGGAGGATACATCTGTGTAGTTGAGGGAGGACCTGTTAGTTGGCGGTCAAAGAAGCAAACGGAGACGGCACTCTCTTCCGAGGAGTCCGAGTACATGGCAATGTTTCACGGGGTGAAGGAGGTGATTTGGCTGAGGAGGCTGTTAGAGGAGATTGGGCAGGAGCATAAGGTTGCCACGCCGCTGTTTTGTGATAGCAAGGGAGCTCTTGGAATGGACAGGAACGCTGTGCTTCATGGGCTGAACAAGAACATGCGTATCAAGTGGCACTGGCTGCGTAAGGAGGTGAAGAAAGGGACACTCAATCCGATCTCTATCAAGAATCACCAGCAGCCAGCAAACTTCCTCACCAAGAGGCTTGCGGATGAGCCACATTGGCGTTGTGTGCGCATGAGTGGAATGAGCATAAACTAGCATGGCATGATGGGGATGCAGCCGGCAGGCTGAGAGGGAGTGTGTTGGGTGCAAATTCACAATGCATGACATCCTGCCGTCTGCTTGTACGAGTTTGCTTGTGCGAATGCACTTGGGTGTGAATGGAATGTTCGTGTGTTTGTTTTCTTTCGAAATTTTCGCTTGATGCATTTGCAAGTACTCGCGCAATGAGCGCTTCGACACAATATTGTACGCGCTATGAATAGTACAAGCAGAAAGGACAAGCTCGCAAAGGAACCCAAGATGGAAGCTTTGCGTTCGGCTTACTTGATTTCGCAGATTCAGTCCTATCCAACTCGAAGTTGTACTGTTTTGTTTGGTTGACTATAGTGTAGCAGGGCAGGCACTATAGGGGTACAATTTAGGTAAAGGTTGAATGTTGTTTGTCTGTATCTGCATGCGACAGGGCCAGGGGTTATTAGCGGAACCAGCATTTGGCTGGTTGGGCAAAGACAAAACAGGTTCTGGTTTGAACACTTGAACCTGGTTGTTGTTTTCCCAGGTTGGAAAAATAGAACCAGAGGTTGTTTACCAACCTACTGTTAAGTCTAAGTACTATGCGGAAACGATTAACTTAGTATTACAAACAAAAATTTGGCAACACTTAACATCACTTGTAAACCAAGTGAGTAGTTATGCCAAGCTTAGCTTGTTGAGTAAGTGTTCCGGTTGAGCAGAGTTTTGGCAGTACTTCGTTGTGTATCTACTATCGTCAATACGTAGTAGTAGATTTTGCGCTTGAAATCATGAAAGCATTGTTGATCAAAGCAAATACAAGCACACATATAAGAGAGGTCCTACGTGCACAAAGGAAAAACACACAAAACAGTTGTCTAACTGTCGTCCAGGTCTTTGCTTTGCTGTCATTCAATAACGGTTGTAATACTGCTTTAGAATTTGGCTTGATTTGCCGCTGTAGAACAACTGTCTTCAACCTGCGCTGCTGCCAAATTCTCCTGCTGACCCTCCTCGCGAACATTTATGTTTACTCATGTGCGATCATGAACGCCCGTGTGAGATTTCCGTTTTTCAGTTACGAACGGATTTTACCGTTTTCGACCTCTGTCAAAAATGACGCAAAGCAGCGCGACTTTTTGGCGGATTTTCTTGTTCGCCGAGTCAGCGCGAAAATTCCGTTAGTCAACTGCGAAGTCTCGCGTGCCCCACGTGCCCCTCATCACGACCGAGATATTTCTCGGTCGTGCAGGACAAGACAATCGCTGACGCGATCGTGTGTTCGTGTTGCGCATGAGCAAAGGAGAGCCGGTGCAACCTGTCATAGACAAGATGCGCGACCTCTACGCAAAGTTGGCGACCGCGAGAATCACCTACCTAGAGCAGACCAAGTAAATGAAGATGATCTCGCTGCTGCCTGAATCGTGGCTTCAATTCACGAGCGGATTGAGCCTGCCGCAGAACTAGAGTTCGTGGACACCTAAGTGGGTCCGTACAAAGATTCTAGAGGAGGACTTCCGTCGCCGTCAACTGAGGGGTGGAGACGACGGCAGCAGTGGCTACGGGATGCAATGGAGTTGATGTGGCAGAGGACTGGCTTCGGTGGTGCTCGACGCGGTCCAAAGAAGGACGATGACTCCAACGACCAACAAGGAGGTACCGGTTGGGGTCGCGGTGCGAAATCTGGACGTGGGGGCAAGTCGGGTGCTGGTGGCAAAATAAAAGGGAGTTGCTGGTATTGTAAGAAGGAGGGGCGCTCCTGGTTTTTGTGTTATAAGAAACCCGATAGATGGATCCCTCAGAATCGTCACCAGGATGGCGGCGCAGGGAGGAACCAGAAAAACAGCGCGAACATAGTCGCCGATTCGTCTGACAACAACCTGAAGAGCAACGGCGGTGCTGGGAAGAAGGAACGCACCGCTAACCAGTTCTTCCACTTTGGAGAGCAAGGGGAGCAAGGAGACGCCTCTGCCAAGGTTGGAGCAGAGCTGCACTCCTGGACTACCACGTGTTGGACTTGGACGCTGCTTGGGCGATGACGCCGCGCAAGGACCTGCTGGACGATGTACGCACTGCACCGATTAACGAGGTGGCTGGTACGGGACGAGCTGCGTTTAATGTTGGTGTAAGGGCCTAATAAACTCAAGCTATAAAGACTTAAAACCTCTCCTCGGGGTCACCTCCAAGGGTCTTTGGGTGCCTAGTACAAGACCAGCCCCTATTCTCGGGTCCAAGTTTGTAGAGAGATGAGTCAATGATAACTTACCTAAAATAGCAAGAGTACCTTGAACGTCGCGGAGCGTATCATGCAGACCGTCGACCGGATTAAGCTGAGAATTTTCAATGTCGAAGCTCACTCCAAGAGCTTTAAAATGAACCAAGTTGCCTCGCGAAAAATTCTGCCATTACGGAGTTATGGCTCGGAGAGCGTTGGCCTAGCGTTGATTCGGGTAGCATTCCGCCGTCGCACCACGTTGAAACGAAATTCCAGCAAGGAAGGAATTCGCTTGAATCAATTTCAATATATCCAGGTACAAACAGAGAAGGAATAAATAGTTCTGGCTAGAAAGGACCTTGGGAATCAACCTGGGAACAACCAGGGATAATCCCAAATAATTCCAAGCAACAGAACCAACCTGGCTGGACAAAACAGCAGGTAGTAGGTTGGTAAACAACCTCTGGTTCTGTTTTTCCAACCTGGGAAAACAACAATCAGGTTCAGGTCCTGAAAACAGAACCTGATTTGTCTTTGCCCAACCAGCCAAATGCTGGTTCTGCTGGTTCCCCTGGCCCTGCAACATGCAGATACAGACAAACAAGATCTAACCTTCACCTAAATTTTACCCCTATAGTGCCTGCCTTGCTACACTATAGTCAGCCAAACAAAACAGTAGACTTTTGAGTTTAATAGAACTGAATCTGTATAATCAATTCAACTGAACCGCAAAAATTCCAACTTGGGTTCCTTTGCGAGCTCGTCCTTTCTGCTTACACTGTTCATAGCGCGTACAATGTTGTGCCGAAGCGCACATTGCGCGAGTACATTTAAATGCATCAAGCGAAAATTGCGAAAGCAAACAAACACACGAACATTTACATTAACACCCAAATGCATTCGCACACGCATACTCGTACAAACAGATGGGAGGATGTCATGCAGTGTGAATTTGCACCCAACACTTACCTTGTCGTCGCGGACTTTGAAGTAGAGCGCCGTGTCGACCTGGCTCTACTTCCACCCGGCGCCGACCATTACATCGTTGAGCGCCTTGTGCCACAACAGCGATGATTGCTTCAGCCTGTACAAGCACTTCAGCAGCTTGGAGATCCGGCCATTCTCGTCTGGCTGGTACATGTACTGGTTGCGCTTGTTCTGCAAGAATGCGTTCCTCATATCGAGCTGCATCAGGTTGAGGTTGAGGACGGCGACGATGCTGAGGAAGATCCTCAGCGTGACGCAGCTGCTTTTCGGCGTGTACGTTTTGTCGTAGTCGGCGCAATGCACCTGCGTGAAGCCCTTGACTACCAGCCTTGCCTTCTCGCGCCCAACGGTGTCGTCGATGTTGTACTTCGTCGTCAGCACCCACCGGTTCTTCATGATGTTCACTCCATTTGGGTGTTCGACCAGCTCCCAGGTTCCCATGCTGATGAGGCTGCGGATCTCCTCCTCCATGGAGGCCTTCACCGCCTTGCCCTTTCAGTCCGCGGACAACATAACCCTGCTGCTCCTGTTCCATACGCGGGAACTATCCATAGAGAGTATCATAGTACTAAAATCGTGATCAACGTCATCTGTAAGGTATAAATTGTTTAGTTAGTAAAGATGTATAATGGGAAATTTTATATAATAATGAAATTTGCTTCATATCAGATGTAAATGTGGTAAAACCGGAAAGCGTTTTTTTGTATTGTGTTATATGCTGACCACTATCATCTTTAATTATGGCTATTTCACGATATGGATTGTGTCTAATGTCAAACATGGCCAATAAACAGTGTTTTTATTGCAGAAAAAAACCTGTAATGTTGGCTATGCATTTCATAGCGCGGAAGCGGTTCACGCGTTATTCGCTCCTGCAAGATGGGAGGGGTTTCCTGTTGGTCACCACCTGTGGGTGACCTCGGGGTCAAAACGCGAAAATATTGTGGTCGAGGTTACTCGCAGGTCACCTAGACAAGGACCCCAGGGTAAGCTGTGGGTAATGTGGGGGGAGCTTTTTGGGCGAAACATTTTTAGGATGGCGCTAGCAGGCTTGCGGAAAATACGCGGGGCAAAAACGGGTGACGCATGGGGCAAACAGGCGACGCTCGGGGCAGAAACGGGTGACTCGCGGGGATGACGGGGTCGCGATTCGATGTGCCCTTACCTATCGAGAGAATAAAAGGGTCCCGCTACAGAAAACCCTAGCAAGGGGAAATCTCGCTCTATACCACGTCAAAATATGAAAACGTAAGAATGTACTAAGGAATGACAAAACAAGAAAGATGTAGGGAATGGTAACCCTAACCCAAGGGAAGAGAAATTACACCTAGACTAACAAATACAAGCTATAACAAATATAGCTTGACAGCAGTGGGCGGAAGCAGCAAGCGCAGCAGCAGCAGTGGCTGTAGCGACAACAGCAGGCAGCAGCGGCGGCTAAAGCTGCAGCTGTAGCTGTAGTAGCTGTGGCGGCAGTGGGTAGGAGTAGAAACGGCTGTGGCAGCAGGCGCAACAGAAGTTGTGATTATGGTGTTTACATCAGGGGACAGCTGGTAGAAGGAGCAGGGGCTGTAGCCACACGCGCAGCAGTAGCTATGGTCGTAGCGGCTGCAGTATGCGGCAGGCAGAGGCAGCAGCAGCGGCTATAGTAGTAGCACTGGCTGGCGGCAGTGAGAAAACTAGAACGAGAATGAATGAACTATGAATGAAGTGAGTACAAATAGGAAACCTTAATTGGGTTGTACCCCCTATGGGATACCCCACTATAGCCTACACAATAGCATAAGCTATAAAGTTCTGACACACCCCCATAGGCAAAGTGGGGGAGAACAAGGGGTCATAAGACCAGTCAAGCAAAGCAAAGCAAAGCTCAGGGTGGATCACAAAGTCACCACACATTCTGAGCACAAGTTCAAGGCCAGAAGGCCAGTTCACATGCAGGAGCATATATATATATAAGAAGCTAAGTAAGCAAGAGCAAGAGTATATATATAAGACAGTACAAGCAAGGTCAAGAAGTGAGCAATTGAGGCATGACAGGAACAATTCCAAGCTGAGTACAGAAGCGTTGATGATCACAAGGCGCAAGTGCCTTGGTGAAAACATCAGCAGTGTTGGCCTCAGAGGCCACGTACGCAAGCCGCAACTGACCACGCTGCTGTAGCTCACGAGCAAGGAAGTAGCGGAGAACAATGTGCTTCGTTCTGTTCTCCAGGCTCTGCTCTCGACACAAGGCCAGCATGGCCTTGTTGTCTACGTATAGAGCTGGAGGAGAACGAGGCGGCTCTCCAAGGTCGGTCAGCAGGTAGGTGAGCCAGCGAAGCTCCTGTGCAGCCATGGCCCCGGCGTAGATCTCAGCCTCACAACTGGAGCCGAGAACAGAAGACGAGCGAGTAGCCCGCCACGAGACAGAGCCAGAACCAAGGCTGAAGGTGTAACCCTGTGACGACCGCTGTGTAGCCTGGTCGTCAGCCCAGGAAGCGTCTGCGTGCCCAGTGAGGACCACTGGACTGCGCCCTCCAAGCACTAGCCCCATCCCTGACGTACTGCACAAGTAGCGCAACACCCTCTTCGCTGCAGCCATGTGCTCTGGTCGGTGTCTCCCAGGAGCAACATAGCGTGCGACAATGCTAAGGGGGTATGCAAGGTCAGGTCGTGTGCAGGTCATCAGGTACATGAGGTAGCCAACAAGCTCTGGATACGGGCCACTCGACTCTACGGACTCATCCGAAGGCAGAGCTGAGAGTGAGTGGCAAGTAGGCAGAGGAGTGGCCTGAGGCGAGGAGTACGTGAAGCTGAAGCGCTGAAGGACCTGCTCCACCATGTGTGACTGAGTCAGGGTAATGGTGCGCTGTGCTCTATCCCGAGTGATCTGCAAGCCAAGGTAGCTGCGCAGTTCACCCAGGTCTGTGCACGTGTGTCTCTTCTGCAGCTCGGACTTCACGTGGGCGAGTCCAGCAGTGTCAGCAGTGGCAAAGACCAAGTCGTCGACGTACACGAGGATGTAGAAGGGCGGCAGAGAGGTGTCGGTGCGCAGAAACAGCGACGGGTCGGCTGTAGAAGGAGCAAACCCAAGAGCCGCAAGAGTAGTCCTCAGTGTGTCGTGCCACTCACGGGGCGCCTGGCGGAGACCGTAAAGTGGACGCCGGAGGCTCCACTGGGTACCAGGAGGGAACGACCCAGTAAAGCCAGGTGGGCGACGCAGCCAGATCTCCTCGTGCAGGCTGCCCTGCAAGAAAGCTGTGCTGAAGTCGGGAGAGTGTAGCTCGTAGTCACGGTGAGCGGCAACGTGCAGTAGCACCCGAAGAGTGGTCATCTTCGGGGTGGGAGAGAAGGTCTAAAAGTAGTCAACTCCCTGCCGCTGACTGAAGCCACGAGCCACGTACCGTGCCTTGAAGACAGGCGGAGAACCCGGCGGCCGCTTCACCCTGAAAATCCACATGCCACTGACGATGTTCGCCCCAAGAGGAGGGACAGCGTCAACGTAGGTGCCTGTGGACTTCTAGGACGCCATCTCTGCATCCATAGCTGCCTGCCACTGAGAAGAGTAGGGACCCTCTATTGCCTCCGCGCAAGAGCGCGGAGTCGGGATGTCAAGTGCATCCGGGTCTCCCCCAGGGGTAAGCAGTACGGACACGAGGTGGGGTGAAGCAACGGCCAAGCACTGGAACTCCTCCTGCGTGTCCTCAAGGACGTCCGTGCCAAGAGCACACTCACCCCCGATGGACGGAGGACAGACAGACTCAGACTCAGCGACAAGACTAGCAGCGTAGTCTAGGCGACAGCGAGCAGCAAAGTCGACGAGCTCACCAACGAGGGCAGACGCAGCAGTGGACTCGAAAGAAGGGTCAGTGACGACAGTAGCAAGGAGGCGAGTGACAGTAGGACTGACAGCACGAAGAGAGTCCGACTCCGGGTTGGCAAGAGCAGGAAGAGAGGACGCAGGAGGAGAAGGCAAGGGGGCACGCAGAGGAGCACTGGACGGACGCAGAGACATCTGGTGCGTGCCAGGGACAAGAGGAGGAGGCTGACGCGAACCGCGACCACTAGTGCGAGCAGTACGTACAGGCGACGCAGGACGAGACGCAGGCTCACGACGCTCAGCAAGACCGCCAGTAGGACCAGTGTAAGGAGAGGGAGCAGGTAGTGGGGAGGCAGGCCGTAACTGAAGCTGTGACGGGACAGGCTGTGGACACTCTAAAGAAGGAGGAGGACCTGTAGAAGGCGGAAGACCAAGAACCTGCTCCAGGAGTGGAACGAAGTACGGTCGAGGCCGCGCGGCGACGCCAGACGCAGCAGAGACAGTACCAGTACCCCCAGAAGGAGCACCCGCTCCAGCAGCACCTCCAACAGCTCCAGAACCTCCAGCAGCACCAGTAGCACCCCCAGCAGGACCGCGGGAGGGAGGCTCAGCACCAACGCCCGCAGCAGCACCAGCTCCAGTCGAACCCGCAAGCCCAGCAACTCCAGTACTCCCAGTACGAGCACCTCCGGGACCCGCAGCACCAGCACCCTCAGCAGCCGAAGAACCTCCCGCCCCAGCAGCACGCCTCCAGCGCCGGGCAAACCACTCGCGCAGCTCCGGCGGAGAGAGTGGCTCCCGGCGAGACGAAGTCCCCGGAGGACCTCCAGGTGTAGCACCTCCAGGCTCAGCACTCTCAGTCGCAGCACCCCTAGGCTCAGTACCCCCAAGCTCAGTACCCCCAGTCGCAGCACCCCCAGGCTCAGCACCCCCAGTCGCAGCACCCCCAGGCTCAGCACCCTCAGTCGCAGCACCCCCAGGCTCAGCACCCCCAGGCTCCGCACCCCCAGGCTCAGCACTCCCAGGCTCAGCACCCCCAGTCTCAGCACCCTCAGCAGCACCAGAGTCACCAGTGACCTTGACAGGCTCGACTGCGTCTAACTGGGACACACCTGAAGGGGCAGGACCCTGAGGGGGGAGGGGGTCTATCGGGGGGGGACCTGGGACCAGGAAGAGCGGGGGTGGGGGGAGGGACGGAGTGCACTAGGGGAAGAGGCGGTAGTAGGGGACCGACTCGTCAAACGTGATGTCCTGGGAGGAAAGAACACGGCGAGAAGTGGGGTGGTAGAACTGCCACCCAGGCGCGTCAGGGGGGAACCCCAGGAAGACGCAAGGAGCAGCACGAGGGGACAGCTTGTCCGCACACAAGTCGCGGACAAACGCCTGAGATCCCCAGACCCGGAACGCCGACGCATCGCCAACCTTCCCCATCCACAGCAGGGCTGGAGAGGTCTCCGGTCTAGAGACCCTGGGGTGAAGGTTGAGCTGATGCTCCGCGTACCTGACCGCAAACGGCCACAGAAAATGGGGGGCAGCCGCATGCATCATGGACGTACGAGCGACGTCCATGACCATGCCAATGCGGCGCTCAGCAATCCCATTTTGCTGTGGTGAGTCCGGAAGCGTGAATGTCTGACGGATGCCACCTGCACAGCAGTAGGCTCGCAGAAGGCCAGAGGAGAACTCTCCGCCTCTGTCCGAGTGCAGACGCAGAACAGGAAAGTCCGAGCCAAAGCTCTGCCTGAGCTGGAGACGAGCTGCGCGGATCCAGTCGATCAGCACCTCAGTGACATCACCCTTGCTGCGCAAGGGAAAGACTGTGGTGTAACGCGCGTAGTCGTCAACAACAAGCAGGAAGTAGCGCTCGTGACCCTGTCCACGGATGCGGGCTGGGGCCCACACGTCCATATGAAGCGTCTGTAACAGGGCCTCTGTCGGAGGAAACTGGGAGGAGTGAGGGGCAGCACGCTGGCGCCCCTCGACACAGGGGACACAGGCAGGGCCAGGGCCCTGAGGAAGGGGAGGGAGGGACCGGGGGAGACCAGACACAAGAAGACGGGAGGCCATGCCTCTGAGCCGAAGCAGAGAGGGATGACCAAGGCGGTGGTGCCAGAGGAGAGTCTCGTGAGACAGGAGACGGCACGAACAGGGGGCAGAATCAGGACCAGACCTGGACGCTGCAGCAAACACCTGACCTGACGCAGCTACCCTACCAGACTCAGCAGCAGGAGGAGACGCAGTGGCCAGTGTGTACAGGCTCGACCTCGGCTGACGGGTAAACGTAGCCAGGTGTCGGCCTGTGCAAGCGTCGGTGCAGTGCGTCACCCGCTGGCGCGCAGGAGTGAACTGGTGGACACCCGCATCCTGTAGGTCAGCACCACTCACCAGGTTCGTAGAGAACGAGGGGAGGTAGAGACCAGAGAGGGTGCCAGAGGGAGCCGCCGGACACAGGAGGACTGTAGAGAAGCGAGACAGGACAGGACCCCCAGAGGGGTCAGCCAGAGACACCGCAACCGGCCGACTAAGCGGCGTGAGTGTGGTGCGGTCCCGAAAGAAGGAGCGAGAAGCCCCAGAGTCAAGGGTGAAGGTGAGGGAGGCCGAAGCCGACGTAGTACCTGAGAGCGCAGACTCACCAGTACCTGAGGGCGCAGACGCACTGGCACCTAGAGCAGCAGTCTCACCGGCACCTAGAGCAGCAGTACCAATGCCCGGGTCGGGCGGGAAACACCGGTAACAGTCACCCTCATCACTAATAGTCACATCATACATTGCAGCAAGGATAGCATCAAAGTCAAGATCAAAGATAGCTACTCCTGCCCTAGACAGCTCTCCCCAGCGGGGGATCTTACTGGCCTCCGGGAACTGCTGACGCCAAGCGTCCGTCACCCCCACACTGCTCACCCGCGCGGTCGCCGGTTCGAAGGACGTAGGTGCAGGGGCCAAAGCTCCCACCACGCTGACGCTGCGTGTACCACTCACGGAGCTGCTGAGGGGACAGGCCCTCACGACCGCGCTGCTGCTGCTGCTGGCGCGTGGCACCACCGGAGCCACTCCTCTGCGAAGACCCGCGACCAGCTCCACCGCCACCCCCGCCGCCTCCGCCGCCTCCGCCGCCTCCGCTACTGCTGCCGCCTCCGCCACCGCCTCCACCGCCGCCACCACCTCCACCGCCTCCTCCACCGCCGCCACCGCCACCACCTCCGCCTCCACTGCCGCCACCGACCCCTCCACCCCCACCTCCACCCCCACCGCCACCCCCACTCCCCCCACTGCCGCCACCTCCACCTCCACCGCCCCCGCTCGCTCCTCCTGTGCCCTTGCCCCCCTTGCCCTTGCCAGGGCAGCGTCTCCCACTAGGGGCAGACGCCGCACCGACCGACTCAAGACCAAGGAGGTCGGCCGCAGCAGCAGAGGCAACAGAGGGCAGAAGGGGGGAAGGGGAACACCCCTCAAAGATGGGGGTGCGCGGGTCACCACGAGAGGCCCCTACAGCGACAATGCCCTTCTCGGCCGCTAGTAGGGACTTCTCGAGGAGGTCGACAGTGAGAGTGGTGGGACAGACTGAGAGGAAGTGGTCCCTGATTACGCGAAGGGAGTCAGGGAGACGAGTGACTATGTAGTAGAGGGTGATGTGCATGGGGGGGGGGGGGGGGGTTCTTGGCGCAGAAGTCAGCAGGGAGTGCAGCGCGGTAGCGAGTGTCACTAGTGCGGAGGTGCGTAATGAGGTCAGCGACTGTGGGAAAAGCAGCAAGGTCAGGGAAGAGGTACGGTAGCATGAGACGGCTCAGTGCAGCAGTGGCAGGGGAGGAGTAGCGCGCAACTACAGCGTCGTACAAGGTCTGAGCACTCTTGTACTGACTAAAGTGCGCACGCTCAGAGGTAGGGAGGTGGCGACGCACAGCAAGACGAGCAGCAGCGTCGCGCGTGGCCCACTGGGAGCGAACAGTGGCGTCAGCATCAGCAGCAGGGGCAGGGGCAGTGCCAGAGGTGAGGTCAAAGAGAGAGAGACTGTCTGCCCTGTCGCACTATAAGAACAGCTGCAGGTCATCTAGCGAGACCTCAAAGTCAATGGCCCTACCCTCAGCGTCAAAGGCGAGGACACTAGGAGTAGCCATGACCCTAGACGACCAGTAGTGCAAGCAGTAGGGTGGGGGGGGGAGTGCAGTGACAGAAGGAGCTGTGCTCACCAGACTGTGCAGGTCGGGTGGCTCGGAAGAAGGGCGGCTCGAACGCTCGGCGGCTCGGCTGCTGCAGTAGGGGACGAGCAGGGACAGGCAGCGTACGAGCGGCGAATACCGCACGGGCGGCAACGGGCCGGGGCACAGGCGTCGCACGGGCGGCGTGGGGCCGGGACGGCGGCGCGGGGCCGGGACGGACGGCGTACGGGCGGCGTGGGGCCGGGACGGCGGCGCAGGGCCGGGACGGGCGGCGCACAGGCGACGTAGGGCCGGGACGGCGGTGCGCGACCGGGACGGGCGGCACACGGGCGGCGTGGGGCCGGGACTGGCGGCGCACTGGCGTCGACGGGCGGGGCAGCGGCGCACTGGCGTGGGGCCGGGGCAGCGGCGCGCGGCCGGGACGGGCGGCGCACAGGCGGCGTGGGGCCGAAGCAGCGGCGCGCGGGCGTCTGGGGGCCGGGACGGCGGCCCGCGGGCGTCTAAGGGCCGGGACGGGCGGCGCGCGGGCGTCTAGGAGCCAGGACGGGCGGCGCACGGGCGTCTAGGGGCCGGGACGGACGGCGCGCGGGCGTCTAGGGGCCGGGACGGGCGGCGCGCGGGCGTCTAGGGGCCGGGACGGGTGGCGCGCGGGCGTCTAGGGGCCGGGACGGGCGGCACGTGGGCGTCTAGGGGCAAGGACGGGTGGCGCGCGGGCGTCTAGGGGCCGGGTACGGGCGGCGCGCGGGCGTCTAGGGTGCCGGGACGGGCGGCGCGCGGGCGTTCCTAGGGGCCGGGACGGGTGGTGCGCGGTCGTCTAGGGGTCGGGACGGGCGGCGCGCTGGCATCTAAGAGGCCGGGACGGGCGGTGCGCGGGCGTCTAGGGGCCGGGACGGGCGGCGCGCTGGCGTCTAAGGGCCGCAACGGGCAGCTAAAGGGGCCACTAGGGGCCGAGAGATAGGGGAGCGCGACTCGGGCAGGGGCAGAGTGCGCTCCGGGCAGGAAAAAAAAAAAGAACGTGGGCCCTAGGAACAGTTCCCACGAGGGAACCTGCTCGATACCGTGAGAAAACTAGAACGAGAATGAATGAACTATGATTGAAGTGATTACAAATAGGAAACCCTAATTCGGTTGTACCCCCTATGGGATACCCCACTATAGCCTACACAATAGCATAAGCTATAAAGTTCTGACAGGCAGTAGCAGCAGCAGTGGCTAGAGCAGCAGTAGCTGCGACGGCTGCAGCAGGGGCCGTAGCGGATGTAGCTGCGGCTGCGGTAGCAGCGACGGCTGCAGCAGAGGATGTAGTAACAGCAGCAGGTAATAGCGGCAGCTGTAGCAGTTGTTGCGGCAACGAATAGAAGCAGCAGCAGCCGTAGCTACAGGAGCTGCAGTAGCTGTGGCTATAGTGGCTGCAAGAGCAGGGACGACAACAGCTGTAGCGGCAGCAGCAGGCAGCAAGGTGCGCGCCGCGCGGGGTAGGGGGTCGCGATCGAGCAGGGTAAGGGGGGTCGCAATCGAAATGGCCAGGGGGTCGTAATAAAATAGGTTAGGGGGTCGTGAATGAGCAGGGCAGGGAGACAATTGCGGGCAAGGCAGGGGGTCGCCGTCATGGCAGCAGGAATAACGTACGACGGGCAGCTAAAAACAAATCGCGCAGTCTAGGAACGTCTAGACCAAATCTCTTAATACCATATTACGAGAATAAGGAGAAGTGCGTGTATTAGGTCAAAGGGAGGGGTACAAGAGTATCAAGAGAAAAATGTGTACCTCATAAAGATGCAGTTCACTACAGGCTACACAAAGGAATGGGATATGACATTGAGAATGATTTTTTTACTTGGAGTTGCGAAATCGAACGGATGATAGAAGCAACACAAATCTGGGAGTACTTCACAGAAGAGGTGCAGTTCCCTGTTCATGGAACAGCCGAACAGCAACGCGGTTTCGGCTTTCAGTCAATGATGGTGTTCACAATACTTTTTTTTTGTAACATGTCATTTACTGAACAGCAAGGTATCAGATCAGGAATCCAGCGGTGTTAGCCTTGCAATATTTGAAGCGGTTTCATGAGTCATCAAACGACGTTACACAGAGCAGACTCAACTCGCAGCTGAACAACGAGGAGATGAAACCAGGAGAGAAGGAATTACAATATATTAACAGGTGCAGAGAATCGTGAGATCAACTCAAGCTAGTCGGAGGAAACCTCCCCGAGTCTATGTTTGTGACGGTTGTAGTTGCTAGACTGAGACCACAGTGGTGCCTGATACGCTCGCTTCTTCGAACCCACGACAATGTCTTGGAGATGCACCTTTGCGCAACTCTTCTGGCTGAACAACAGGATATAGACCTATGCAACAGCAAGAGCAACAAGATAGTTAACCAGTTTGCTTTTCTGGCACATAGTCAAGTGGAGCCGCAGAAACAGCAACGACAAAGGCATTTTTGGCTAAAGCAGAAACAGTGACAACAGCAGCCACTGCAGCATCAGCAATAGTATGACACTCCCGTAATCACCACTCACCACATCAACAATCGACTTTGCTCTGCTGGAGCGCGATCGACCAAGTCGTGCTGGCACGCGGTCGACTGTGTTGCGTTGGAAGTCGACTAGCAGCTTTGCTAGTTCTGATGTAGCCTTGCATGCCAATGTTGTCGCACCTATTGTTGCTAGTGAAACTCTTGCCAAGGACGCGGCGCGGGGCCGGGACGGACTGCGTACGGGCGGCGTGGGGCCGGGACGGCGGCGCAGGGCCGGGACGGGCGGCGCACAGGCGACGTAGGGCCGGGACGGCGGTGCGCGACCGGGACGGGCGGCACACGGGCGGCGTGGGGCCGGGACTGGCGGCGCACTGGCGTCGACGGGCGGGGCAAGCGGCGCACTGGCGTGGGGCCGGGGCAGCGGCGCGCGGCCGGGACGGGCGGCGCACAGGCGGCGTGGGGCCGAAGCAGCGGCGCGCGGGCGTCTGGGGGCCGGGACGGCGGCCCGCGGGCGTCTAAGGGCCGGGACGGGCGGCGCGCGGGCGTCTAGGAGCCAGGACGGGCGGCGCACGGGCGTCTAGGGGCCGGGACGGACGGCGCGCGGGCGTCTAGGGGCCGGGACGGGCGGCGCGCGGGCGTCTAGGGGCCGGGACGGGTGGCGCGCGGGCGTCTAGGGGCCGGGACGGGCGGCACGTGGGCGTCTAGGGGCAAGGACGGGTGGCGCGCGGGCGTCTAGGGGCCGGGACGGGCGGCGCGCGGGCGTCTAGGGGCCGGGACGGGCGGCGCGCGGGCGTCTAGGGGCCGGGACGGGTGGTGCGCGGTCGTCTAGGGGTCGGGACGGGCGGCGCGCTGGCATCTAAGAGGCCGGGACGGGCGGTGCGCGGGCGTCTAGGGGCCGGGACGGGCGGCGCGCTGGCGTCTAAGGGCCGCAACGGGCAGCTAAAGGGGCCACTAGGGGCCGAGAGATAGGGGAGCGCGACTCGGGCAGGGGCAGAGTGCGCTCCGGGCAGGAAAAAAAAAAGAACGGTGGGCCCTAGGAACAGTTCCCACGAGGGAACCTGCTCGATACCGTGAGAAAACTAGAACGAGAATGAATGAACTATGATTGAAGTGATTACAAATAGGAAACCCTAATTCGGTTGTACCCCCTATGGGATACCCCACTATAGCCTACACAATAGCATAAGCTATAAAGTTCTGACAGGCAGTAGCAGCAGCAGTGGCTAGAGCAGCAGTAGCTGCGACGGCTGCAGCAGGGGCCGTAGCGGATGTAGCTGCGGCTGCGGTAGCAGCGACGGCTGCAGCAGAGGATGTAGTAACAGCAGCAGGTAATAGCGGCAGCTGTAGCAGTTGTTGCGGCAACGAATAGAAGCAGCAGCAGCCGTAGCTACAGGAGCTGCAGTAGCTGTGGCTATAGTGGCTGCAAGAGCAGGGACGACAACAGCTGTAGCGGCAGCAGCAGGCAGCAAGGTGCGCGCCGCGCGGGGTAGGGGGTCGCGATCGAGCAGGGTAAGGGGGGTCGCAATCGAAATGGCCAGGGGGTCGTAATAAAATAGGTTAGGGGGTCGTGAATGAGCAGGGCAGGGAGACAATTGCGGGCAAGGCAGGGGGTCGCCGTCATGGCAGCAGGAATAACGTACGACGGGCAGCTAAAAACAAATCGCGCAGTCTAGGAACGTCTAGACCAAATCTCTTAATACCATATTACGAGAATAAGGAGAAGTGCGTGTATTAGGTCAAAGGGAGGGGTACAAGAGTATCAAGAGAAAAATGTGTACCTCATAAAGATGCAGTTCACTACAGGCTACACAAAGGAATGGGATATGACATTGAGAATGATTTTTTTACTTGGAGTTGCGAAATCGAACGGATGATAGAAGCAACACAAATCTGGGAGTACTTCACAGAAGAGGTGCAGTTCCCTGTTCATGGAACAGCCGAACAGCAACGCGGTTTCGGCTTTCAGTCAATGATGGTGTTCACAATACTTTTTTTTTGTAACATGTCATTTACTGAACAGCAAGGTATCAGATCAGGAATCCAGCGGTGTTAGCCTTGCAATATTTGAAGCGGTTTCATGAGTCATCAAACGACGTTACACAGAGCAGACTCAACTCGCAGCTGAACAACGAGGAGATGAAACCAGGAGAGAAGGAATTACAATATATTAACAGGTGCAGAGAATCGTGAGATCAACTCAAGCTAGTCGGAGGAAACCTCCCCGAGTCTATGTTTGTGACGGTTGTAGTTGCTAGACTGAGACCACAGTGGTGCCTGATACGCTCGCTTCTTCGAACCCACGACAATGTCTTGGAGATGCACCTTTGCGCAACTCTTCTGGCTGAACAACAGGATATAGACCTATGCAACAGCAAGAGCAACAAGATAGTTAACCAGTTTGCTTTTCTGGCACATAGTCAAGTGGAGCCGCAGAAACAGCAACGACAAAGGCATTTTTGGCTAAAGCAGAAACAGTGACAACAGCAGCCACTGCAGCATCAGCAATAGTATGACACTCCCGTAATCACCACTCACCACATCAACAATCGACTTTGCTCTGCTGGAGCGCGATCGACCAAGTCGTGCTGGCACGCGGTCGACTGTGTTGCGTTGGAAGTCGACTAGCAGCTTTGCTAGTTCTGATGTAGCCTTGCATGCCAATGTTGTCGCACCTATTGTTGTCAACATTTCCTAGTGAAACTCTTGCCAATTCTCCGTGTGAACTAGCAAGTGCTACGAGCACTTGGAAACGACCAAGTGAACGAACGTGGAGATCACCCTCTCACCCTTGTCTAGCCCGTAGTCTAGCTCCTCTTGAAGTAGTTATCTCCGCATGGTGTAGTGAGCGTGGACGGCACCGCGACGTAATTTTCGGCCTAGTCAACTTAGTGGTCACTTACATATTGTGTTTGTAGGCCGGCAGCAGTGCTAGGCGCCATGGTGGACCTCGTAGTGCACGCAGGCGTAGTGGACACCGTTGAGGCACGGCTGGAGAACGCGAGGAGACGTTACGAGGCTAATGAATATGGCGGCCTCCCCTGGGCGGTCCTCGGGGCTGGCATCTGCGCCGTGTGGGCGACGGGGCACCCTTCTCGGCCTGCTTCTCCTCGACCGGTGAACAACGAGGGCGGCGTCGACGTGGGCGTCAATGCTGGTAACCATGTTGGCAGCAGTGCGGGAGGCACGTCGTCGAGGCAGTGAGAAGTGATTCACACCGGTGAAGTCGGCGGCGTTCAGGCGCGAGAGATGCAGTCGTTGGCGGCTGCAGGCACCCCGCAGGGTGACGTCGAAGGACGTCGAAGCAGTGTGACGCCGATGTCGGCGATCCATGTGACAGCGGGCGGGATAGCGCCGAGCTGCGGCTACTTCAAGTTTACGCCGAACACGAGTTCTGTGACCCCCCTGCTCGTCGGTCGACCTGACATTCTCACCCGGAATGAAGCCATCGAGCCTCAGCTAGAGATGGCCAGGCTGATGGGCTTTGCTGCTGGCACCGTGGCGACTCCATCGAAGCTCTACCCCAACCTGCGTGCGGAGTTTCGCGTTATGCAGTTGCTAACCTTCACGGTCATCTCGTGGTGCTGCCGGCCAGGCGTGTAGATCGCCCTAAAGCCGTGCAGGGACTATCTGGACGCCGGCAACCAAGCGTGGCACTTCATCGAGTCGATGTACCAGGTCACCGTCGACCTGTACATTGGCCAACTCGAAGAGCAGACGCATATGCGGATGGGCGACCTACTACTGCAACCGGGCTCGGCGACTTCTCGCCACTATGAGGATGTCCGGCGTGCAATACTCGGCGGCGTCGTACATTACACACGTGCTGAAGGGGCTCCCGAGCAGCTACAACCTGCTGAAACAGCTGTCGGTGGTGCCGAGCACACAGGCGACGCTCAACGAGGACTCCCTGACCTCGTACATCATGCGGGACGAGGCAATGCAAGAAGCCGGGCGGTCCTTAGAGCTCCTGCCGCAGGCGAACAACGTCGCCCCGGCGAACCAAGGTGGTCGATCGGGACAGCGCAGGCACTCTGGCGGCAGTGGTGGTAGTGGCGGGATGCAGACTAAGGACGCCTACAAGAGGAAGTCGGCCCAGGATGGCGATCGAGGAGAAGGAGGTCGACGTCGGGAGTGCTGGTTGTGCCACAGCCCCGCCCATCTCTCCTTCGAGTGCCCCGACCGCAGTGACTCGGACGACGACGACGACGCCAAGGGTGGCCGAGGGAGGTCAGCCGAGCGTCGCCCTTGTTGGGAGAGCAAGCCACGCAGGGAGAAGCAGTCGACCAAGTCGTTGACCACGGCCAAATACGCCGACTCCTTGGCAAACGGCGAGACGACAAGGAGGTGTCGTGCTCGCTGGTTGGCGTTGTGGAGCCGACCTTCTTGCTGGCACGGGAGGCTGGCGAGGATTTCCAAACAATGGCGGCGGCCGTGCAGGTGAACCCGGCGGTGGTCCTGCTCGACAGCGGCTGCTCGCATGACCTGATGGGTACGCAGGAGGTCTTTGTCGACCTGCAGCCAAGCGGCGACGATAGGCACGTGCTCCGCTACAATGGTGCGCTGCAGGACGTCCAGGGCCAAAGTATTGTTGCTCTGCTAGGAGAGGTCGGGAAGCAGGTGCTGATTCCCGATGTGCTCTACGTTCCGAGCGTGCACGCGAACCTGCTGTCGGCTGGCCAGCTGAAGGAGAACGGTGTGAAGCTGAAGCAGGACGGCGACGGGATTTTGCTCGACACGGGGGGAGGGGACGTCCTCGGTCGGGCGTCCTACACTGGCCGGGTCCTCTGCACCGACCTACGTCCCTACTCGACGAAGTCGACGACGTCCACGACGGAGGTGGTGGCCCTGCGGGCGATCGCTTCGGCGACAAATTCCACGCCATACCGACTGCATGCAAGGCTTGCGCACGTCGGCATGGACACCATTCGAAGCTCGGCGAAGGACGAGGTCGCCAATGGGCTGAACCTCATGTCGGCGTCTGCGCCGACCCACCGTGTGTTTCATGCGTCGGCGGGAAGCTGCCGCGGCACGTCTTCCCCGACCAGAGCTCCGACGCCGACGACGTACTGGCCGTCGTGCCTTTCGACCTGTGCGGGCCGTTTCGCATGGCTGCCAAGGATGGCAGCTTATACTTCTTGCTGCTGAAGGACCGCAAGACCTGCTTTGTGTGGGTGAGGCCGGTCGCCAAGAAATCGGACGTGCGGCAAGAGTTTGTGTAGTGGCTGGCAGTCGCTGAGCGGCAGACGAAGAAGTCGGTGCTGATGCTACGCTCTGACCAGGGAGGGGAGTTCCTCGGGAAGGAGTTCACCGCCTTCGTGGATGACAAGGGGATCATCCACGACCTGACCTGCCCGTACACCCCGCAGCAGAACGGCATGGCGGAGCGGGAGATGAGGGCGGTGGTGGAGTTGGTGCGGATGATGTTGCTGCACATGGGCGTGCAGCACCATTGGTGGCATCTCATTCTGCGGCAGGCCGTCTGGGTCCGCAACTGCCTTGAGAGGTTGACGTTGCCGCCGCGGACGACGCCGTACCAGCTGCTCACCAGGAAGAAGCCCGACTTGTCGTTGGCGCATGTGTGGAACTGCATGGCGCAGTTTCTCGTCCCTGACCAGCAGCGTGGTAGGAAGCTGAAGCCGAAGGCCTGGTCAGGCCTTCACATTGGCATGTCAGAGGAGAACAAGGGGTGTGAGCTCCTCGACATCGTAGACAACCGGGAGGTTACCACGTCAAACGTGGTGTTTTACGAGACCATGTCGTTGGAGGTGTGGAAGTCGGAGCATGCCGCTGGAGGTGTGGCCTCCAGCAGCTTCTTTAACTCCTTCAGCATCTCGGCACTACTGCTGGCGGCGATCAAGTCGTCGACCTAAACCAGCACCCAGCAAGTCACCTTGTCGTCGCGGACCTTGAAGTAGAGCACTGTGTCGACCTGGCTCTTCTTCCACTCGGCGCCAACCAGCATGTTGTTGAGTGCCTTGTACCACAACAGTGGCGACTGCTTCAGCCCGTACAGGCTCTTCAACGGCTTGCACCCCCGGCCAGTCCCGTCGTTAAAGTAGTCCGGCTAGTACATGTACAGCAGCCGATCGAGCTTGCTCTGAAAGAAGGTGTTCTTCATGTCGAGCTGCATCAGGCTGAGGTCGAGGACGACGACGAAGCTGAGGAAGATCCTCAGCGTGACGTAGCTGCTTACCAGCGCGTACGTTTCGTCGTAGTTGGCGCCATACACCTGCGTGAAGCCCTTCACGTAAGCCTCGTTTTCTCGCGCCCAACGGTGTCGTAGATGTTGTACTTCGTCGTCAGCACCCACCGGTTCTTCATTATATTCACCCCAGGTGGGCTGTCGACAGCTCTTAGGTTCCCATGCCGATGGGGCTGCGGATCTCCTCCTCCATGGCGGCCTTCACCGCCTTGCCCTTCCAGTCCGCGGACAACGTAACCCTGCCGCAGCTGTTCTATACGCGGGAACTATATACAGAGAGTATCATGGTATTAATATCATGATCAACGTTATCTATATGGAATAAATTGTATAATTGAGAACGTTATCTCTATGGAATAAATTGTATCATTGTATAGATTGTATCAGCGGGAATAACGTACGACGGGCAGCTAAAAACAAATCGCGCAGGCTATAATGTCTTAACCAAATCTCTTAATACGATGTTAAGAGACTAAGCAGAAGTGTGTGTATTAGGCCAAAGGGAGGGGTACAAGAGTATCAAGAGAAAAGTGTGTACCTCATAAGATGCAGATCACTACAGGCTACACAAAGGAATGAGATATGACATTGAGAATTATTTCTTTACTTGGAGTTTTGAAATCGAACGGATAATAGAAGCAACACAAATCTGGGAGTACTTTACAGAATAGGAGCAGTTCCTTGTTCATGGAATACCCGAACAGCAACGCGGTGTCGGCTTTCAGTCAATGATAGTGTTCATAATACTTTTTTTCGTAACCTGTCATTTACTGAACACTTGAAGGTATCATATCATAAATAAGAATTGGGAATCCAGCGGTATTAGCCTTGCAACATTTGAAGCGGTTACATGAGTCATTTGACGACGTTACACAAAGCAGACTCAACTCACAGCTGGACAACGAGGAGATGAAACCAAGAGAGAAGAAATTACAACATATTAACAGGTACAGAGAATCGTGAGATCAACTCAAGCTAGTTGGAGGAAACCTCCTTGAGTCAATGTTTGTAACGGTTGTGATGCTAGCCTCAGACGACAGTAGTGCCAGATGCTGAGCAACAGGATATGGACCTATGCAACAGCAAGAGCAACAAGATAGTTAACCAGGCTACTTTTCTGGCACATAGCCAAGTAGAGCCGCAGAAACAGCAACGACAAAAGCATTTTTGGCTAAAGCAGAAACGATAACAACAGCAGCCACAGCAGCATCAGCAATAGTACGACACTCCCGTAATCACCACTCACCACATCAACAATCGATAACTTAGCGTACATCTGCTGCTTCACCATAGGTTGCTACCGCTATTCTTTCATTTGCACTGGCACAGACAAAACCACAGACTACATCAACACTAACAAAGGGGCAGAACGTGCAAGCTTGGATGCCACAAATGGTTTTTTGCTTCCTAGGCTCACATCCAACCTTTGCACTAGATGAAGTTGAATTGTCAATTTCAAAAACTCTTGAAGTCAACCCACAATATGCAGTTTCAGTTCGTGCAGATTACGGTCCAACGTGTTGTTGCTTGACAGGTGTTGCGTACAGCACATATGCACGTTAGATATCAACAATGGTTACGTAATCAAGCTTGAAACTCGACTCTAACATGAAGATATAATTATAGTTGCAAACAACTTGATATACCAGACGACATGCCAATGTTGTTGAAAATCTTGCCAATTCTCCCTGTGAACTAGCAAGTACTATGAGCACTTGGAAACGACCAAGTGAACGAACACGGAGATCACCCTCTTATCCATGCGTAGCCCGTATTCTGGCTCGCGTCGAAGTAATTATCTCCGCATGGTGCAGTGAGCGTGGACGGCACCGCGATGTAATTTTCAGCCTAGTCAACTTAGTCGTCACTTACCTATTGCATTCGTAGGCCGGCAGCAGTGCTAGACGCCATGGTGGACCTCGTAGTGCAGGCGGGCATAGTGGACACCGTTGAGGTATGGCTGAAGAGACGTCACGAGGCTAATGAATACGGCGACTTCCCCTGGGCGGTCGTCGAGGCTGGCATCCGCGCCGTGTGGGTGACGGAGCACCCTTCTCGGCCTGCTTCTCCTCGACCGGTGAACAACGAGGGCGGCGTCGACGTGGGCGTCAACGCTGGTAACCATGTCGGCAGTAGGGTGGGAGGAGCGTCGTCGAGGCAGCGATGAGTGATTCACACAAGTGAAATCGGCGGTGTTCAGGCGCGAGAGATGCAGTCATTGGCGGCTCCAGGCGCCTCGCAGGGTGACGTCGAAGGACGTCGAAGCGGTGTGACACCGATGTCGGCGACCCACGTGGCAGCGGGCGGGATAGCGACGAGCTGCGGCTACTTTAAGTTTACGCCAGACAGGATTTCTGTGACCCCCCAGCTCGTCGGTCGACCTGACATTCTCACCTAGAAGGAAGCCATCGAGCCTCAGCTAGAGATGGCCAGGCTGATGGTCTTCGCCGCCGGCACTGTGGCGACGCCGTCGGAGCTCTACCCTGACCTGTGTGCGGACTTTCGCGTTATGCAGTTGCTGACCTTCACGATCATCTCGCGGTGCTGCCCGCCGGGCGTGCATATCGCCCTAAAGCCGTGCAGGAACTATCTGGACGCCGGCCACTAAGCGTGGCACTCCATCGAGTCGAATTACTAGGTCATCGACGACCTGTACATTGGCCAGCTCGAAGAACAGACACATCTGCGGATGGGCGACCTACTACTGCAACCCGGCTCGGCGACTTCTCGCCACTATGAGGATGTCCGGCGTGCAATACTCGGCGGCGTCGTACGTCACGCACGTGCTCAAGGGGCTCCCGAGCAGCTACAACCTGCTGAAACAGCTGTCGGTGGTGCCGAGCATACGGGCGACGCTCAACGAGGACTCCCTGACCTCGTACATCATGCGGGACGAGGCAATGCAAGAAGCCAAGCGGTCCTTAGAGCTCTTGCTGCCGGTGGACTACGTCTCCCCGGCGAAACAAAGTGGTCGATCGGGACAGCGCTAGCAGTCTGCGGCAGTGGTGGTAGTGGCGGGACGCCGGCTAAGGACGTCGACAAGAGGAAGTTGGTGTTGGTGTAAAGGCCTAATAAACTAAAGCTACTAAGACTTAATCAAACTTAAAACCTCTCCTCGGGGTCTCTTCCAAGGGTCCCTGGGTGCCAAGTACAAGACCAGCAGCCCCTATCCTCAGGTCCAAGTTTGTAGAGAGAGGAGTCAAGAATGACTTGGTCAAAATAACAAGAGTACCTTTAACGTCGCGCAGTGTATCGTGCAAACAGGATTAAGCTGAGAATTTCCTATATCGAATCTCACTCCAAGAGCTTTAAAATAAGCCAAGTTGCCTCACGAAAAGTTCTGCCATTTTAAAGCTATGGCTCGGACAGTGTTTGTCTAGCGTTGGAGTGCTAGCGTACTAGCGTTGACTCGGGTAGCATTCCGCCGTCGCATCGCGTAGAAACGAAATTCCAGGAAGGGAGGAATTCGCTTGAATCAAATTGAATATATCCAGGTACAAACAGAGAAGTAATATATAGTTCTAGTTAGCAAGGACCTTGGGAATCAACCTGAAAATAACTAGGGATGATCCCAAATAATTCCTAGCAACAGAACCAACCTGGCTGGACAAAATAGTAGGTGGTAGGTGTTGGGTGCAAAATACTCTTTTTGCACTGCAGCCAGCCACCTACATGATGTTATGCATTTTGTGTATGTTCTGTGTTCATTCATTTTCGCATTTTGTTTCACGTGTTGTTGCTGTGGGATCATTATCGGTCGTGACGGATCATGACGAGTCGTGTTCGTTCATGTCGGCTCATGTTCGTGTCAAATTATAATCTTGTGTAGGCTATAGTGGGGTAGCTCATATAGGGTACACATTTCTAGGGTTGCATATTTGTATCACTTCCATTCCATAGTCATTCATTCTCGTTTCTTCTCATGGTATCGAGCAGGTTCCCTCGTGGGAACTGTTCCTAGGGCCCACCAAAATCAAACTTTTTTTTCCTGCCCGGAGCGCACCTCGCTTAGGCCTCCTTCGGCCCCGTCGCGTCGCCCCTAGCGACCTTTCTCGCCGCCCTTAGCGGCCCATCGCCACCCTACGCGGCCCGGCGCTGCCCTTTAGCCGCCCGTCCCGGCCCCACGCCGCCCGTGCGCCGCCCGTCCCGGCCCCGCGCCGCTGCCCCGGCCCGTTGATGCCCGTGCGCCGCCCGTCCCGGCCCCACGCCGCCCGTGCGCCGCCCGTCCCAGCCCCACGCCGCCGCCCCGGCCCCACGCCGCCCGTGCGCCGCCCGTCCCGGCCCCACGCCGCCCGTGCGCCGCCCGTCCCGGCCCCACGCCGCCCGTGCGCCGCCCGTCCCGGCCCCGCGCCGCTGCCCCGGCCCGTCGACGCCCGTGCGCCGCCCGTCCCGGCCCCACGCCGCACATGCGCCGCCCGTCCCGGCCCCACGCCGCTGTCCCGGCCCGTCGCCGCCCGTGCGCCGCTCGTCCCGGCCCCGCGCAGCTGCCCCGGCCCACCGCCGCCCGTGCGCCGCCCGTCGCGGCCCCGCGTCGTTGTCCAGGCCTGTAGCCGCCCGTGCGGTGCCGGCCCCGGCCCCATGCCGCCTGTACCGGCTCTTCGCCGCCCGTGCGCCGCCTGTCCCGGCCCGTCGCCGCCCTTTGCGGCGTCACGTGCCGCCCCTCCCCATGGCTCTGCCGCCTTACCTGCGGCCCCGACACCCTACCTGCGGCCCCGCCACCTCGCTCTCCGCCCCGTCACCTGCTGCATCGCCGAGCCGCCCACCAACCGAGCCGCCCTGCAGCCGGACTCCTAGCAGCCGAGCCGCCCTGCAGCCGGACTCCTAGCAGCCGAGCCGCCCAGCAGCAGAGCAGCAGAGCCGCCGAGCAGCCCAGCAACCGAGCCGCCCAGCAGCCGAGCAAATTGAAGGAAAGGAGGAATTCCCGGGAATCAAATTGACTATATTCAGGTACAAACAGAGAAGGAATATATAGTTCTAGCTAGCAAGGACCTTGGGAATAAACCTGGGAACAACTAGGGATGATCCCAAATAATTCCAAGCAACAGAACCAACCTGGCTGGACAAAACAGCAGGTGGTATGTTAGTAAACAACCTCTGGTTCTGTTTTTCCAACCTAAGAAAACAACAACCAGGTTCAGGTCCTAAAAAACAGAACCTGATTTGTCTTTGCCCAACCAGCCAAATGCTGGTTCCACTGGTTTCCCCTGGCCCTGTAGCAAGCAGATACAGACAAACGACATCCAACCTTCACCTAAATTGTACCCCTATAGTGCCTGCCCTGCTACACTATAGTCAACCAAACAAAATAGTACAATTTCGAGTTGGATATAACTTAATCTGCACAATCAATTCAACCGAACCGCAAAGCTTCCATCTTGGGTTCCTTTGCGAGCTCGTCCTTTTTGCTTGTACTGTTCATAGCGCGTACAATGTTGTGCCGAAGCGCATAATGTCAGAACATATAGCTTACTTATTTGTGTAGGCTATAGTGGGGTATCCCATAGGGGGTACAACCCAATTAGGGTTTCCTATTTGTACTCACTTCGTTCATACTCATTTCATCCTCGTTCAATTCTTCTCATGGAATCAGAGCAGGTCCCCTCCTAGGGACTGTTCCTAGGGCCCACCGAAGCGCGCCCCGAGGCGCGCGTTCTTTTTATTTAGCGACCCTGCGTGTCGCCCCTACCGTCGCGCTCCCGCCGCTCACTCCTCTTACGGCCGCCCGCCCTAGTGCCCTGACGGCCGCCCGCTCTAGCGCCCGAACGCCGCCCGCCCTAGCGCCCTGACGGCCGCCCGCCCTAGCGCCCTGACGGCCGCCCGCCCTAGCGCCCTGACGGCCGCCCGCCCTAGCGCCCTGACGGCCGCCCGCCCCAGCGCCCGAGCGCCGCCCGCCCTAGCGCCCGAGCGCCGCCCGCCCTAGCGCCCGAGCGCCGCCCGCCCTAGCGCCCGAGCGCCGCCCGCCCTAGAGCCCTGACGGCCGCCCGCCCTAGCGCCCGAGCGCCGCTCGCCCTAGCGCCCTGACGGCCGCCCGCCCTAGCGCCCTGACGGCCGCCCGACCTAGCGCCCGAACGCAGCCCGCCCTAGCGCCCTGACGGCCGCCCGCCCTAGCGCCCTGACGGCCGGCCGCCCGCCCCAGCGCCCGACGCCCGCGAGCCGCCCGTCGCAGCCGCCCGTGAGCTCCCTGAGCCGCCCGCGCCGCCGTCCCTGAGCCGCCTGTGCAGCCGCCCGCGAGCCGCCGGCGAGCCGCCCGTCGCGACACCAGCGCCGCACGAGCCGCCCTTACAGCCCAGCAGCCCGAGCCGCCCGAGCCGCCCGCGCCGCCCCAGCAACCCGAGCCGCCCGAGCCGCCCGAGCCGCCCGAGCCGCGCGAGCCGCCCGAGCCGCCCCAGCCGCCCGAGCCGCCCGAGCCGCCCGAGCCGCCCGAGCCGCCCGAGCCGCCCGCGCCGCCCCAGCAACCCGAGCCGCCCGAGCCGTGCCGCTGTTCCTGAGCTGTGTTCCTCTGCTGCTGACCTACCCGACTCTCCCAGCCCGGTGAGACTTTCAGCTGCTGCCATGGCCACCCCCAATGTTCTTACTTTTGACGCTGAGGGGAGGGCCATTGACTTTGCCGTCTGGATCGAAGACCTGCAGCTGTACTTACTGTGTGATGCGATAGATGAGGTCTCTCTCTTTGACTTTGTCTCTGGCGCTGTCCCTGCCCCACCTGCTGATGCTGACTCTGCCGTTCGCTCCAAGTGGGCGACCCGCGATGCTGCTGCACGTCTTGCTGTGCGTCGCCACCTCCCTTCCTCTGAGCGTGCCCACTTTAGCCAGTGCAAGACCGCTCAGGCCTTGTACGACGCTGTAGTTGCACGCTACTCCTCCCCTTCCTCCGCTACCCTTAGCCGCCTCATGCTACCGTTTCTCTTCCCTGACCTCGCCTCCTTTCCCACTGTTGCTGACCTCGTTACCCACCTCCGTGCTAGTGACACCCGCTACCGCGCTGCCCTTCCTGCTGAGTTCCGCGCTGCGAACCCTCCTCCCATGTACATCACTCTCTACTTTCTCGTCACCCGTCTCCCTGAGTCCCTTCGTGTCGTTAGGGACCAGTTTCTCTCTGTCTGTCCCACCACTCTCACTGTCGACCTCCTTGAGGAGTCCCTGCTAGCGGCTGAGAAGAGTATTGTCGCTGTAGGGGCCTCTCGGGGTGACCCTCGCACCCCCATCTTTGAGGGGTGTGGTCCTTCCCCCCTGCTGCCCTCTGTCGCCTCTGCCGCTGCGGCCGACCTCACTGGTTTTGAGTCGGTCGGCGCGGCGTCTGCCCCCAGCGGCAGACGCCGCTCTGGCAAGGGCAAGGGGGGCAAGGGAGCGGGTGGAGCTAGAGGGGGCGGTGGAGGAGGCGGTGGGGGTGGCGGGGGGAGTGGGGGTGGCGGTGGGGGTGGTGGCGGGAGTGGAGGTACTGGTGGCGGCGGTGGAGGCGGAGGTGGCGGCGGCGGTGGTAGCGGAGGAGGCGGTGGGAGCGGTGGGAGCGACGGTCCTGGTGGGGGAGGTGGCGGTGGAGACGGGGGTGGCGGTGGAGGCGGGGGTGGCGGTGGAGGCGGGGGTCGGAGTGGCTCGTCCCAGCGGAGCAGCTCTGGGGGTGGTCAGCGCCAGCAGCAGCAGCAGCAGCAGCAGCAGCCGCAGCAGCAGCCACAGCAGCAGCAGCGCTCTCGCACCGTCCCCGCCCCTCAGCAGCTCCGTGAGTGGTACTTGCAGCGTCAGCGTGGTGGTGCGCTTGGTCCCTGCCCCTACGTTCTTCGCACCGGTGACCGTGCAGGGGAGAGATGTGGAGGCGCCCACACAGCCCGCCGCTGCTTTGGCCGCCTGACCGACGCCTGGCGTCAGCAGTTTCCGGAGGCCGCTGAGATCCCCCGCTGGGGAGAGCTGTCTAGGGCTGGTGTAGCGATTTATGATCTTGATTTTGATGCTATTCTCGCTGCTATGTATGCTGTGACTGGTAGTGATGAGGATGACTGTTACCGGTGTTTCCCGCCCGACCCGGGCATTGGTACTGCCGCGTCAGATACTAGTGAGGCTGCTGCTCTAGGTGCCAGTGCGTCTGTGCTCTCAGGTGCTGGTGAGTCTGCCCTCTCAGGTACTGTATCGGCTTCGGCCTCTCACACCTTCACCCTTGATTCTGGAGCGTCTCGCTCCTTCTTTAGGGACCGCACCACTCTCACGCCGCTGAGTCGGCCGGTTGCGGTGTCCCTGGCTGACCCCTCTGGGGGGCCTGTCCTGTCTCGCTTCTCCACTGTCCTCCCGTGTCCGGCGGCCCCCTCTGGCACCCTGACTGGTCTCTACCTCCCCTCGTTCTCGACGAACTTGGTGAGTGGTGCTGACCTCCAGGATGCGGGTGTCCACCAGTTCACCCCTGCTCGTCAGCGGGTGACTCAATGCACGGAGGCGGATACAGGTCGCCACCTGGCTACGTTTACACGTCGGCCAGGGTCAAGCCTGTACACACTGACCACTGCTTCTCCTCCAGGTGCTGAGTCTGGTAGGGTCCCTTCGTCTGGTCAGGTGTTTGCTGCAGCGTCCAGGTCTGGTCCTGAGTCTGCCCCCTGCTCGTGTCGTCGTCTGTCTCACGAGACCCTCCTTTGGCACCACCGCCTTGGCCACCCCTCTCTGCCTCGGCTCAGAGGCATGGCCTCGCGAGTCCTTGTGTCTGGTCTTCCCCGGTCTCTCCCTCCCCTTCCTCCGGGCCCTGGCCCTACCTGTGTCCCCTGTGTCGAGGGGCGCCAGCGTGCTGCCCCTCACTCCTCCCAGTTTCCTCCGACAGAGGCCCCGTTGCAGACGCTTCACATGGACGTGTGGGGCCCAGCCCGCGTCCGTGGACAGGGTCAGGAGCGCTACTTCCTGCTGGTGGTTGACGACTACTCGCGTTACACCACAGTCTTCCCCTTGCGCAGCAAGGGTGAGGTCACTGAGGTGTTGATCGACTGGATCCGCGCAGCTCGTCTCCAGCTTCGGAGGAGCTTTGGCTCTGACTTCCCTGTTTTGCGTCTGCACTCGGACAGAGGCGGAGAGTTCTCCTCTGACCTCCTCCGTGCCTACTGTCGTGCGCGAGGCATCCGTCAGACCTTCACGCTTCCGGACTCACCACAGCAGAATGGGATTGCTGAGCGCCGCATTGGCATGGTCATGGACGTCGCTCGTACGTCCATGATGCATGCGGCTGCTCCCCATTTTCTGTGGCCGTTTGCGGTCAGGTACGCTGCGCACCAGATCAACCTCCACCCCAGGGTCTCTCGACCGGAGACCTCCCCAGCCCTGCTGTGGACGGGGAAGGTTGGCGATGCGTCGGCGTTCCGGGTCTGGGGATCTCGGGCGTTTGTTCGCGACCTGTCTGCGGACAAGCTGTCCCCTCGTGCTTCTCCCTGCGTCTTCCTGGGGTTCCCCCCCGACGCCCCTGGATGGCAGTTTTACCACCCCACCTCTCGACGTGTTCTGTCCTCCCAGGACGTCACGTTCGACGAGTCGGTACCCTACTACCGCCTCTTCCCCTACCGCACTCCGTCCCTCCCCCCACCCCCGCTCTTCTTGGTACCAGGTCCCCCCCCGGTAGTCCCCCTCCCCCCTCAGGGTCCTGCCCCTTCAGGTGTGTCCCAGGTAGACGCGGTCGAGCCTGTCGAGGTCACTGGTGACTCTGGTGCTGCTGCGGGAGCTGAGCCTGGGGGTGCGGAGTCTGGGGGTGCTGAGCCTGGGGGTGCTGTGCCTGGGGGAGCTGAGCCTGGGGGTGCGGAGTCTGGGGGTGCTGAGCCTGGGGGTGCTGTGCCTGGGGGTGCTGAGCCTGGAGGTGCCGAGCCTGGGGGTACTGTGCCTGGGGGTGCCGAGCCTGGGGGTGCTGTGCCTGGGGGTGCTGTGCCTAGGGGTGCTGAGCCTGAGGGTGCTGAGCCTGGGGGTGCTGTGCCTGGGGGTGCTTCGTCTCGCCGGGAGCCACTCTCCCCACAGGAGCTGCGTGAGTGGTTTGCCAGGCGCTGGAGGCGTGCTGCGGGTGCTGGTGGTTCTTCGGCTGCAGAGGGTACTGCTGCCGCGCGTCCCGCCGGTGCTCGTACTGTGGGTGCTGGAGCCGCTGGGTCTGAGAGTTCTCCTGGAGCTGGTACTGCTGAGGGTGTTGGCGCTGAGCCTGCCGTTGGCGGTCCGACTGAGAGTGCTCCTGGTGCTGCTGCTGGAGGTTCTGGAGCTTCTGGTGGTGCTGCTGGAGGTGCTGCTGGAGTGGGTGCTCCTGCCGGGGCTGCTGGTGCTGTTCCTGCTGTTTCTAGCGTCGCCGCGCGGCCCCGACCGTACTTCGTTCCGCTCCTGCAGCAGGTTCTTGGTCTTACACCTCCTCCTCCTCCCTTAGAGGGTCCGCAGCCTGTCCGATCACAGCCACAGCTACAGCCTGCCTCCCCTTTGCCTGCTCCTTCTCCCTACGCTGGTCCGACTGGAGGTCTTACTGAGCGTCGTGAGCCTGCGTCTCGTCCTGTGTCGCCTGTTCGTACTGAGCGCACTAGTGGTCGCGGGTCGCGTCAGCGTCCTCCTCCTGTCCCTGGCACGCACCGGATGTCACTGCGTCCGTCCACTGCTCCTCTGCGTGCCCCTTTGCCTTCTCCTCCTGCTTCCTCTCTTCCTGCTCTTGCCGACCCGGAGTCGGACTCTCTTCGTGCTGCCAGTCCTACTGTCACGCGTCTCCTTGCTACTGCTGTCACTGACCCTTCCTTCGAGTCGTCTGCTGCGTCTGCCCTTGTCACTGAGCTTGTCGACTTTGCTGCGCGCTGTCGTCTAGACTACGCTGCTCGTCTTGTCACTGAGTCTGAGTCCGCCTGTCCTCCGTCCGTCGGGGGTGAGTGTGCCCTTGGCACGGACGTCCTTGAGGACAGGCAGGAGGAGTTCCAGTGTCTAGCCGCCGCTTCACCTCGTCTCGCGTCTGTACTGCTAGCCCCTGAGGGAGACCCGGATGCACCAGACATCCCGACTCCGCGCTCTTACGCGGAGGCGATAGAGGGTCCCTACTCCTCTCAGTGGCAGGCAGCTATGGATGCAGAGATGGCTTCCTGGAAGTCCACAGGCACCTACGTTGACGCTGTTCCCCCTCCTGGGGCGAACATCGTCAGTGGCATGTGGATTTTCAGGGTGAAGCGGCCGCCGGGCTCTCCGCCTGTCTTCAAGGCGCGTTACGTGGCTCGTGGCTTCAGTCAGCGGCAGGGGGTTGACTACTTTCAGACCTTCTCCCCCACCCCGAAGATGACCACTCTTCGGGTTCTGCTGCACGTTGCTGCTCACCGTGACTACGAGCTGCACTCTCTCGACTTCAGCACAGCTTTCTTGCAGGGCAGCCTGCACGAGGAGATCTGGCTGCGTCGCCCACCTGGCTTCACTGGGTCTTTCCCTCCTGGTACCCAGTGGAGTCTCCGGCGTCCAGTCTACGGTCTCCGCCAGGCGCCACATGAGTGGCACGACACACTGAGGACTACGCTCGCGGCACTTGGGTTTGCTCCGTCTACTGCCGACCCGTCGCTGTTTCTGCGCACCGACACCTCTCTGCCGCCGTTCTACATCCTCGTGTACGTCGACGACTTGGTCTTTGCCACAGCTGACACTGCTGGACTCGCCTACGTGAAGTCCGAGCTGCAGAAGAGACACACGTGCACTGACCTGGGTGAACTGCGCAGCTACCTTGGCTTGCAGATCACCCGGGACAGAGCACGCCGCACCATTACCCTGACTCAGTCACACATGGTGCAGCAGGTCCTTCAGCGCTTCGGCTTCACGTACTCCTCGCCTCAGGCCACTCCTCTGCCTACTCGCCACTCGCTCTCAGCTCTGCCTTCGGATGAGTCCGTAGAGTCGAGTGGCCCGTTTGCAGAGCTTGTTGGCTGCCTCATGTACCTGATGACCTGCACACGACCTGACCTCGCATACCCTCTTAGCATTCTCGCACGCTTTGTTGCTCCTGGGAGACACCGACCAGAGCACATGGCTGCAGCGAAGAGGGTGTTGCGCTACTTGTGCAGTACGTCGGGCATGGGGCTAGTGCTTGGAGGGCGCAGTCCAGTGGTCCTCACTGGGCACGCAGACGCTTCTTGGGCTGACGACCAGGCTACGCAGCGGTCGTCACAGGGTTACACCTTCAGCCTTGGTTCCGGCTCTGTCTCGTGGCGGGCTACCCGCTCGTCTTCTGTTCTCGGCTCCAGTTGTGAGGCTGAGATCTACGCTGGGGCTATGGCTGCACAGGAGTTACGCTGGCTCACCTACCTGCTGACCGACCTTGGAGAGCAGCCTCGTTCTCCTCCAGTCCTGTACGTAGACAACAAGGCCATGCTGGCCTTGTGTCGAGAGCAGCGACTGGAGCACAGAACGAAGCACATTGCTCTCCGCTACTTTCTTGCTCGTGAGCTACAGCAGCGTGGACAGTTGCGACTTGCGTACGTGGCCTCTGAGGCCAACACTGCTGATGTCTTCACCAAGGCACTTGCGCCTTGTGATCATCAGCGTTGCTCATTCCACTCATGCGCACACAACGCCAATGAGGCTCATCCGCAAGCCTCTTGGTGAGGAAGTCTGCTGGCTGCTGGTGAGTCTTGATGTAGATCGGATTCACCGTCCCCCTCTTCACCTCCTTACGCAGCCAGTGCCACTTGATACGCATTTGCTTATTGAGCCCATGAAGCACAGCGTTCCTGGCCATTCCAAGAGCCCCCTTGCTATCACAAAACAGCGGCGTAGCAACCTTCTGCTCCTGGCCAATCTCCTCTAACAACCTCCTCAGCCAAATCACCTCCTTCACCCCATGGAACATCGCCATATACTCTGATTCCACAGAAGAGAGTGCTGTCTCTGTCTGCTTCTTTGACCGCCTACTAACAGGTCCTCCCCCAACTACACAGATGTATCCTCCCACAGATGAGGAATCCTCCTTCTCAGAGGCCCACGTAGCATCGGTAAAGCAAGTGAGAAAGAGCTTGCCTTCTCCAAGCCTCTCCCCCTTTTCTTTCAGCACCTCAACCCCTTTCTGCTTCACCTGTGCAGATGCGGAGTATTGAACTCCAATGCTTGGGTGAGAGTTCAGATACTTCACCACACGCTCGGCTGCACCCACCTGCTCCTCTGATGGATTCTGCACCACCCTAGCCAGCTGCCCAACCGAGAAAGAGATGTCAGGCCTCGTGTGAACAGCTGCATACAAGAGGCTGCCCACCAAGGACTGGAATTGCTGCTGCTCCTCAGCTTCAACCCCTTCATCCTCTACAGCCTTTACAAGCTTGAATTCTGCAGGCAAGGGAGTTGCAACCTTGCGCTCATTCTCAATCCCATGCTTCTCCCCCAGCTCCTTGATGAACTTCTCCTGGTGCAGTTTCAACCACCTGTGATCTAGATCCCTCTCTACGTGCATCCCGAGGTAGTATTTTACCTCCCCAAGGTTCTTGCACTTGAAGTTCTCCATCAGCTGCTGCTGCACTTTCTGGATCTCCTTCATGCTGCTGCTGAAGAGAAGAATGTCGTCCACGTAGACCAGAAACAACACCAGCTTGTCCCCCTCCCCCTTGAGAAAGAGGCTCTCATCACAGCTGCTGGTCCTGAATCCCATCTCCTCTAAAACAGCTGCCAGCTTCTGGTACCAGCAGCGTGGCGCCTGCTTCAAGCCGTAGATGGACTTTTTCAGCTTGCACACCCTGCCCGTACCATCCTCATACCCAGGTGGCTGCGTCATGAACACCTCCTCCTCTAAAATCCCGTTGAGGAATGCCGTTGATATGTCCATCTGGATAATGAACTTCCCACCAACGGCTGCATCTGCCAACAAGACACGAAGGGTAGGGGTTTTGGCAGTGGGAGCAAAGATCTCATTGAAGTCCCGCTTCTCCTTCTGCATAAACCCCTTAGCCACCAACCTACTCTTGTAGATGGTGACCTGCACCTTGTCGTCAGTCGTGATCCTTAGCACCCACTTGCATTGTACCGCTTTCTTTCCCTTAGGCAGCACCACTAGTTCCCAAGTCCCATTCTCCAGCAGGCTCTGGTACTCAGCATCCCTAGAAGCCAGCCATTTGTCCCTATCTGGTCCAGCTAATGCCTCCTCCATGCTAGCTGGTTCCTCTGGTGCAGGGGCAAGAAAACAGTACGCAGGCTCATCCTCCTCATCCGGGTCATAGCCATGCGGTAGAATCAGCAATGCCTCCTCGGTCCCAAGCTGCTGCTCCGCTACATCAGCTCCTGCAGTCAGCTTCTTAGTAGCCATACGGGTACGTCCTGGCCTGGAGACGGGTGTCTCCCACCCCTTCATAACAACACCCTTCGGCTTCTTAGTTTTCCCCTGCTGCTGCTCTCCTCCCTCGGATCCAGCAGCTCCACTAGTGCTACCGCTAGTCTCCACACCATTGTTTTCACCGGGAGGTGCCTCCTGCACCTTCTCTCTAGCACCAACTTCTGCAGCTGCCTCCTCTCCCTCCTCCCACACACTAGGAGTCAGGTCCAGCTGCATGGTGATCTGCTCCATCTGCTGGGACACCCTGGCCTCCGGCTGTTTCTCCCAGCTCCCATACATCATGCCCTCAACAAACTTCACATCCCTGCTGTCAAAAAACACACCCTTGGAAGGCTCCCACAGCAGCCATCCTTTGCTCTCAGCAGCCAGCCCCAAATGCACACACCAGATTGCACTCGCCCCCAACTTACTGCGGTAGGTCTTGGGGACCTGGGCAACTGCCATGCAACCGAACACCCTCAGCATGTCCACCGGCGGCTTCCTCCCAAGCCACCTCTCCAACGGCACCCACGAGTCATCCCCAACCTTTGTGAGTACCCTGTTCCTAACGACGGTAGCGTGCCGAACAGCATGGGGCCACATCAAGTTGCCCAGCCCAGATTCTATTAGCAGCGCCCTAGCTGTCTCCAGAATTGTCCGGTTCGCCCGTTCTGCTACACCATTGGACTGTGGGGTGTAAGCCGTGGTCAGCTCCCTCTGGATGCCCTGCTTCTTGAGCCAGGCCGTCATCTTAGCTCCAAGGAACTCACCACCCCGATCTGTCCTAATCCACTTCACCACACACTCCGCTTGCTTCTCCACAAACGGCAGCCAATCGTTCCGAATCGTGGAGGCGGCGTGATCTTTATGCTTCAGCGGATACGCCCACATAAGCCTGCTCCAGTCATCCACTATCGTTAGGAAGTACCGCTCCCCCTTGTGCCCTTGCACCGGCAGCGGCTCCACCAAGTCTATGTGGACGAGCTCCAACGGCTTTTTGCTCCTGCCAGCCACACTATGGAAGGGGAAACGGGTGAACTTTGAAAGGAGGCAAATTTCATTGTTATCATTGGGTGGTTGTCTGTTCAGCTTCAAGCCCTTAACGGCTCCATCCTTCTCCAGCTGCTTCAGCAAAGGCATTGCCACATGCCCCAAACGTTGGTGTGCAGTTGCCCAATCCGTCTCCCCATATCTGGCCGACACTTTCACACCAACCCCTCCAACGGCGTTGCACTCCCCCTGGGATGCAGACCCCTCTCCAGCCTGCCCCCCACCGTGCCACGCCAGCGCCGGCAGCTGCCACATAGATCTGTACACGTCCTTGCTCTCGTGCAGATCCCAAAGCACCTGATTGCCCAGCTGCCCCTTATAAGTGCGAGCCCCATCCGTGTTGGTGTTCACCCCAGCCTTGCCAAGCTTACGGAGGGAGATAAGGTTGGCCTTCAGGTCGGGGACGAGGAGAACGTCGTGCAGCACCACCGGCTTGCCATCTGCTTCCTTAAACGCAGCTCGTCCCTGCTGGGGTTTCAGGTGGGGCGGCGATTTCAGGTAGCGGGCGGCGATTTCAGGTAGCGGGCGACGAGTGTGGAAGGGCGCGGCGAACGAAGTGTGATGTGCGCGTCGCTGCTGCTGCGCATGCGTGCGGTCGCAGCATACGTGCGCGAGACTGTGCGAGCGGATAATCCTGCACACTCAGCTACGCACATGCTTCTGCTACGCCATCCCAAAATTCAGATCGCAAAACTCACTTTGAAATCGTGGGATACCCAAGGTCACCCTCACAAGGTAACCCACAAGTTCACGCGATGTTCCCTACAGGTAACCTCTAGGCACTGGCGACGTCAGCGACAACCGCCAACCTTATCGACCACCAGCGTAACATATTTTCTGACCAATGGGGAGGGTTTTCAGTTTGATGGGATACCCCAATGTTACCCCAACATTGGCGGGAAAGTCGATGGCCTTGTCATTCTATTGCTACTTCTGCTTCTGCCGAGGTTGCGATGAACAGCAAATTCCAAACCTGTTCAAACTGAATTTCAATACAAACGTTTACAGGTTTGGAACGAGCCCGCTCACCTAATATGCTGACATTGTTTCAGAAAACCAAGCTGATCTTAAGCGCGTTCTTGTTTACTTTACGTAACAGCAGGGCTGTTAAACAAGAAATCCGAGGGTTGCTGTACTAACAAGGAACTCAATATTGCAAACACAAGCGATGGTTTTCGCTTGCGTGGCAGCCAAAAATCGTGCCAGTCACCTTATCAGAATAGTCACCTTCCTGGATGTATTTCAGAACTACATCTCAACCACTTACCTCATTCTGTTCCAGAGCCATCGAACTTGTTCTAGTCCACCATGTCCGCCATTGCGAGAGGCTATGGGTGAACAATAGCTAGCGTAATTCGTCTTCATTCCAATTCAGATCAAGCAACGTTTCTAACCAGACATTTGGATACATTATCGACGAAATGCATTTACTATATCGTCAGTTGCGAATTGCTTCGACGAGCCTTGTGTGTTTATTTGCAGGCATCCCCTACCGTCGTGCCAGGCGCTCGTAGATGGCGCTCATTGTACCCTTATCACCGATAGCCGCGAGCGTCACCACCGATCCGCCGGCTTTGTCACAGAAAATGCTTAAGTTCGCATCGAGGTGGTTCAAGAAGTGCAACGCTGTGGCGTCATGGTATTTTAAGTACTGCTGTTGTTCTAATAACATGCATCTAAATTTATCTTATTCCTTGATTGGTTCTCCACAGCAGATTATCAAACACATGAGTGATGCGTGAGATTTCGACGTCAACGCGTATCGTGTCAACGGGAGTTGGGTATGGCCCCGTCCACGCTTGGGCGGTGCCAACTTTTCGTCGGATGCGAGGGGAGCCGCCGACCTGTACATCGGCCAGCTCGAATAGCAGACGCATCTGCGGATGGGCGATCTACGACTGCAACCGGGCTCGGTGACTTCTCGCCACTATGAGGATGTCCGGCGTGCAATACTCGGCGGCGTCATACGTCACGCACGTGCTCAAGGGGCTACAACCTGCCGAAACTGCTGTCGGTGGTGCCGAGCACACGGGCAACGTTCAACGAGGACTCCTTGACCTTGTACATCCTGCGGGACAAGGCAATGCAGGGAGCCGAGCGGTCCTTAGAACTCTTGCCGCAGGCAAACTACGTCGCCCCGGCGAACTACGTTGCCCCAGCGAACCAAGGTGGTCAATTGGGACAGCACGAGCAGTTTGGCGGCAGTGGTGGCAGTGGCGGGATGGCGGCTAAGGACGCCGACAAGAGGAAGTCAGTTCAGGATGGTGGTCCAGGAGAAGGAGGTCGACGTCGGGAGTGCTGGTTGTGCCATAGCTCCGACCATCTCTCCTTCGAGTGCCCCGACCTCAGTGACTCTCGGACGATGCCAAGGGTGGCCGAGGGAGGTCAGCCGGTAATCGCCCTCGTTGGGAGAGCAAGCCGCGAAGGGATATTGCTCGTCACGCGGGGAGGGGACGTCCTCGGTCGGGCGTCCTACACTGGCCGGGTCCTCTGCACCGACCTAAGTTCCTACTAGACAAAGTCGACGATGGAGGTGGTGGCCCTGCGGGCGATCGCTTTGGCGACAAATTCCACACCGGACCGACTGCATGCGAGGTTTGCGCACGTCCGCATGGACACCATTCGGAGCTCGGCAAAGGACGAGGTCGCCAATGGGCTACATCTCAAGTCGGCATCTGGCGCCAACTCACCGTGTGTTTCATGCGTTGGCGGGAAGCTGGCGAGGCACGCCTTCCCCGACCAGGGCTCCGACGCCGACGACGTGCTGGCCGTCGTGCATATCGACATGTGCAGGCCGTTTCGCCTGGCTGCCATGGATGGCAGCTTGTATTCTTGCTGCTGAAGGACCGCAACACCCACTTCGTGTAGGTAAGGCCGGTCGCCAAGAAGTCGGACGTTCTGCAGGAATTTGTGTAGTGGCTGGCAGTCGCTGAGCGGCAGACGAAGAAGTCGGCGCTGATGCTACGCTCTGACCGGGGAGGGGAGTTCCTCGGGAAGGAGTTCATCGCCTTCGTGGATGGCAAGGGGATCATCCACGACCTGACCTGCCCGTACACCCTGCAGCAGAAAGGCATGCCGGAGCGGGAGATGAGGGCGGTGGTGGAGTTGGTGCGGATGACGTTGCTGCACATGGACGTGCAGCACCACAAGTGGCACCTCGCTTTGCAGCAGGCCGTCTGGATCCGCAACTGCCTTGAGAGGTCGACGCTGTCGTTGGGGACGATGCCGTACTAGCTGCTCACCAGGAAGAAGCCCGACTTGTCGCTGGCGCATGTCTGGAACTGCATGGCGAAGTTTCTCGTCCCCGTACAGCAGCGTGGTGGGAAGCTGAAGCCGAAGGCCCAGTGGGGTCTTCACATTGGCATGTCGGACGAGAGCAAGTGATGGGAGCTTTTCTACATTGTCGACAACCGGGAGGTCACCATGTCGAACGTGGTGTTTTACGAGACCATGTCGCTGGAGGTAGAAAGTCGGAGCATGCCGCTGGAGGTGTGGCCTCCAGCAGCTTCTTCAGCTCCTTTAGCATCTCGGCACTACTGCTGGCGGCGAGCAAGTCGTCGACCTAATCTTGCACCCAGCAAGTCACTGTTGGTGTAAGGGCCTAATAAACTCAAGCTATTAAGACATTATCAAACTTGGGTGCCTGGTACAAGACCAGCCCCTATTCTCGGGTCCAAGTTTGTAGAGAGAGGAGTCAAGAATGACTTAGCCTAAATAATTCCAAGCAACAGAACCAACCTGGTTGGACAAAACAGCAGGTGGTTCTGAATCTGCGCAATCAATTCAACCGAACCGCAAAGCTACCATCTTGGGTTTCTTTGCGAGCTCGTCCTTACTGCTTGTACTGTTTATAGCGCGTACAATGTTGTGGTGAGCGCACATTGCGCGAGTACCTGCAAATGCATCAAGCGAAGAACGCGAAAGCAAACAAACACACGAACATTTCATTCATCTCCTCAGCCTGCCGGCTGCATTTCCAACATTCCATTCTAGTTAATGCTCATTCCACTCATGCGCACACTACGCCAATGAGGCTCATCCGCAAGCCTCTTGGTGAGGAAGTTTGCTGGCTGCTGGTGAGTCTTGATGTAGATTGGATTCACCGTCCCCCTCTTCACCTCCTTACGCAGCCAGTGCCACTTGATCCGTATGTGCTTCTTGAGCCCATGAAGCACAGCATACCTGGTCATCCCAAGCGCCCCCTTGCTATCATAAAACAGCGGCATAGCAACTTCTGCTCCTGGCCAATCTCTTCGAACAGCCTCCTCAGCCAAATCACCTCCATCACCCCATGGAACATCGCCATGTACTCCGATTCCACGAAGAGAGTGCCGTCTCAGACTGCTACTTGGACCTCCAACCACGCAGATGTATCTTCCCAGAGATGAGAAATCCTCCTTCTCAGAAGCCCACGTAACATCGGTAAAGCAAGTGACAAACAGCTTGCCTTCTCCAAGCCGCTCTCCCTTCTCTTTCAGGACCTCAACCCCTTTCTGCTTCACCTGTGCAAATGCAGAGTATTGAACTCTAATGCGTGGGTGAGAGTTCAGGTACTTCACCACAAGCTCAGCTGCATCCACCTGCTCCTCTGATGGATTCTGCACCACCCTTGCCAGCTGCCCAACCGAGAAAGAGATGTCGGGCCTCGTCTGAACCACTGCATACAAGAGGCTACCCACCAAGGATTGAAATTGCTACTGCTCCTCGGCTTCAACCCCTTCATCCTCTGCAGCCTTCACAAGCTTGAATTCTGTTGGCAGGGGAGTTGCAACCTTGCACTCATTCTCAATCCCATACTTCTCTCCCAGCTCCTTGATGATCTTCTCCTGGTGCAACTTCAACCACCTGTGATCTGGATCCCTCTCCCTGTGCATCCCGAGGTAGTACTTTACCTCCCCAAGATTCTTGCACTTGAAGTTCTCCATCAGCTGCTGCTCGACATTGTGGATTTCCTTCATGCTACTGCTACAGAGAAGAATGTCGTCCACGTAGACCAGAAACAGCACCATCTTCTCCCCCTCCCCCTTGAGAAAGAGGCTCTCATCACAGCTGCTGGTCTTGAATCACATTTCCTCTAAAACAGCTGCCAATATCTGGTACCAGTAGCGTGGCGCCTGCTTCAAGCAGTAGATGGATTTCTTAATACCCAGGCGGCTGCGTCATGTACACATCCTCCTTTAAAATCCCATAATGCTGTTAAAATATCCATCTGAATGATGAATTTCCCACTAACGGCTGCATCTGCCAACAAGACACGGAGGGTAGGGGGTTTGGAAGTGGGAGCAATGATCTCATTGAAGTCCTGCTTATCCTTCTGCATAAACCCCTTAGCCACCAGCCCACTCTTGTAGATGGTGACTTGTCCCTTGTCATCAGTCTTGATTCTTAGCGCCCACTTTCACTGTACGAGCTTTCTTCCCCTCATGCAGCACCACCAGATCTCATGTCCTATTCTCTAGCGGGCTCTGGTACTCAGCATCTGTAGAAACTAGCCACTCGTCCCTATGTGGTCCAGCTAATCCCTCCTCCATGCTAGCTGGTTCCTCTAGTGCAGGGGCAAGAAAACAGTAGGCAAGTTCATCCTCCCCATCCGGGTTATAGCGTTGGAGTGCTAGCATACTAGCGTTGACTTGGGTAGCATTCCGCCGTCGCACCGCGTAGAAAGGAAATTCCAGCAAGGAAGGAATTCGCTTGAATCAATGTCACTATATTCAGGTACAAACAGAGAAGGAATAAATAGCTCTAGCTAGTAAGGACCTTGGGAATCAACCTGGGAACAACCAGGGATGATCCCAAATAATTCCAAGCAGCAGAACCAACCTGGCCGGACAAAACAGCAGGTGGTAGGTTGGTAAACAGCCTCTGGTTCTGTTTTTCCAACCTGGGAAAACAACAACCAGGTTGAGGTCCTAAAAACAGAACCTGTTTTGTCTTTGCCCAACCAGCCAAATGCTGGTTCCGCTGGTTTCCCCTGGCCCTGTAGCATGCAGATACAGACAAACAACATCCAACCTTCACCTAAATTGTACCTCTATAGTGCCTGCCCTGCTACACTATAGTCAACCAAACAAAATAGTACAATTTCGAGTTGGATTGAACTGAATCTGCGCAATCAAGTAAGTTGAACCGCAAAGCTTCCATCTTGGGTTCCTTTGCAAGCTCGTCCTTTCTGCTTGTACTGTTCATAGCGCGTACAATGTTGTGCCGAAGCGCACATTGTGCAAGTACCTGCAAATGCATCAAGCGAAAATTGCAAAAGCAAACAAACACCCGAACATTCCATTCACACCTAAATGCATTCGCATACGCATACTCATACAAACAGACGGCAGGATGTCGTGCAATGTGAATTTGTACCCAACGGGATGGACCCCCTGAATCATCACCAGGATGGCAGCGCGCGGAGGAACCAGAAAAACGGCGTAAACATGGTCGCCGATTCGTCCGACAACAACCCAAAGAGCAATGGCGGTGCGGAGAAGAAGGAGCGCACCGCGGGCCAGTTCTTCCATATTGAGAGCAAGGGGAGCAAGGAGACGCCTCTGCCAAGGTTGGAGCAGAGCTGCACCCCCTGAACTATTGGGTGTTGGACACGGGCGCTGCTTGGACAATGACGCCGCGCAAGGACCTGCCGGACAACGTACGCGCTGTACCGATCAATGAGGTGTGCTCTGCCTCTGGACACGCACTGAAGGTGGCTGGTGTGGGGCGAGCTGCGTTTAAGGGAGCGGACAGCAAGCCGGTGGTGCTGCACGACGTTCTCCTCGTTCCTGATCCAGCAGCGTCGCGCGTGGCCCACTGGGAGCGAACAGTGGCGTCAGCATCAGCAGCAGGGGCAGGGGCAGTGCCAGAGGTGAGGTCAAAGAGAGAGAGACTGTCTGCCCTGTCGCACTATAAGAACAGCTGCAGGTCATCTAGCGAGACCTCAAAGTCAATGGCCCTACCCTCAGCGTCAAAGGCGAGGACACTAGGAGTAGCCATGACCCTAGACGACCAGTAGTGCAAGCAGTAGGGTGGGGGGGGGAGTGCAGTGACAGAAGGAGCTGTGCTCACCAGACTGTGCAGGTCGGGTGGCTCGGAAGAAGGGCGGCTCGAACGCTCGGCGGCTCGGCTGCTGCAGTAGGGGACGAGCAGGGACAGGCAGCGTACGAGCGGCGAATACCGCACGGGCGGCAACGGGCCGGGGCACAGGCGTCGCACGGGCGGCGTGGGGCCGGGACGGCGGCGCGGGGCCGGGACGGACGGCGTACGGGCGGCGTGGGGCCGGGACGGCGGCGCAGGGCCGGGACGGGCGGCGCACAGGCGACGTAGGGCCGGGACGGCGGTGCGCGACCGGGACGGGCGGCACACGGGCGGCGTGGGGCCGGGACTGGCGGCGCACTGGCGTCGACGGGCGGGGCAGCGGCGCACTGGCGTGGGGCCGGGGCAGCGGCGCGCGGCCGGGACGGGCGGCGCACAGGCGGCGTGGGGCCGAAGCAGCGGCGCGCGGGCGTCTGGGGGCCGGGACGGCGGCCCGCGGGCGTCTAGGGGCCGGGACGGGCGGCGCGCGGGCGTCTAGGAGCCAGGACGGGCGGCGCACGGGCGTCTAGGGGCCGGGACGGACGGCGCGCGGGCGTCTAGGGGCCGGGACGGGCGGCGCGCGGGCGTCTAGGGGCCGGGACGGGCGGCACGTGGGCGTCTAGGGGCCGGGACGGGCGGCACATGGGCGTCTAGGGGCAAGGACGGGTGGCGCGCGGGCGTCTAGGGGCCGGGACGGGCGGCGCGCGGGCGTCTAGGGGCCGGGACGGGCGGCGCGCGGGCGTCTAGGGGCCGGGACGGGTGGTGCGCGGTCGTCTAGGGGTCGGGACGGGCGGCGCGCTGGCATCTAAGAGGCCGGGACGGGCGGTGCGCGGCGTCTAGGGGCCGGGACGGGCGGCGCGCTGGCGTCTAAGGGCCGCAACGGGCAGCTAAAGGGGCCACTAGGGGCCGAGAGATAGGGGAGCGCGACTCGGGCAGGGGCAGAGTGCGCTCCGGGCAGGAAAAAAAAAAGAACGGTGGGCCCTAGGAACAGTTCCCACGAGGGAACCTGCTCGATACCGTGAGAAAACTAGAACGAGAATGAATGAACTATGATTGAAGTGATTACAAATAGGAAACCCTAATTCGGTTGTACCCCCTATGGGATACCCCACTATAGCCTACACAATAGCATAAGCTATAAAGTTCTGACAGGCAGTAGCAGCAGCAGTGGCTAGAGCAGCAGTAGCTGCGACGGCTGCAGCAGGGGCCGTAGCGGATGTAGCTGCGGCTGCGGTAGCAGCGACGGCTGCAGCAGAGGATGTAGTAACAGCAGCAGGTAATAGCGGCAGCTGTAGCAGTTGTTGCGGCAACGAATAGAAGCAGCAGCAGCCGTAGCTACAGGAGCTGCAGTAGCTGTGGCTATAGTGGCTGCAAGAGCAGGGACGACAACAGCTGTAGCGGCAGCAGCAGGCAGCAAGGTGCGCGCCGCGCGGGGTAGGGGGTCGCGATCGAGCAGGGTAAGGGGGGTCGCAATCGAAATGGCCAGGGGGTCGTAATAAAATAGGTTAGGGGGTCGTGAATGAGCAGGGCAGGGAGACAATTGCGGGCAAGGCAGGGGGTCGCCGTCATGGCAGCAGGAATAACGTACGACGGGCAGCTAAAAACAAATCGCGCAGTCTAGGAACGTCTAGACCAAATCTCTTAATACCATATTACGAGAATAAGGAGAAGTGCGTGTATTAGGTCAAAGGGAGGGGTACAAGAGTATCAAGAGAAAAATGTGTACCTCATAAAGATGCAGTTCACTACAGGCTACACAAAGGAATGGGATATGACATTGAGAATGATTTTTTTACTTGGAGTTGCGAAATCGAACGGATGATAGAAGCAACACAAATCTGGGAGTACTTCACAGAAGAGGTGCAGTTCCCTGTTCATGGAACAGCCGAACAGCAACGCGGTTTCGGCTTTCAGTCAATGATGGTGTTCACAATACTTTTTTTTTGTAACATGTCATTTACTGAACAGCAAGGTATCAGATCAGGAATCCAGCGGTGTTAGCCTTGCAATATTTGAAGCGGTTTCATGAGTCATCAAACGACGTTACACAGAGCAGACTCAACTCGCAGCTGAACAACGAGGAGATGAAACCAGGAGAGAAGGAATTACAATATATTAACAGGTGCAGAGAATCGTGAGATCAACTCAAGCTAGTCGGAGGAAACCTCCCCGAGTCTATGTTTGTGACGGTTGTAGTTGCTAGACTGAGACCACAGTGGTGCCTGATACGCTCGCTTCTTCGAACCCACGACAATGTCTTGGAGATGCACCTTTGCGCAACTCTTCTGGCTGAACAACAGGATATAGACCTATGCAACAGCAAGAGCAACAAGATAGTTAACCAGTTTGCTTTTCTGGCACATAGTCAAGTGGAGCCGCAGAAACAGCAACGACAAAGGCATTTTTGGCTAAAGCAGAAACAGTGACAACAGCAGCCACTGCAGCATCAGCAATAGTATGACACTCCCGTAATCACCACTCACCACATCAACAATCGACTTTGCTCTGCTGGAGCGCGATCGACCAAGTCGTGCTGGCACGCGGTCGACTGTGTTGCGTTGGAAGTCGACTAGCAGCTTTGCTAGTTCTGATGTAGCCTTGCATGCCAATGTTGTCGCACCTATTGTTGTCAACATTTCCTAGTGAAACTCTTGCCAATTCTCCGTGTGAACTAGCAAGTGCTACGAGCACTTGGAAACGACCAAGTGAACGAACGTGGAGATCACCCTCTCACCCTTGTCTAGCCCGTAGTCTAGCTCCTCTTGAAGTAGTTATCTCCGCATGGTGTAGTGAGCGTGGACGGCACCGCGACGTAATTTTCGGCCTAGTCAACTTAGTGGTCACTTACATATTGTGTTTGTAGGCCGGCAGCAGTGCTAGGCGCCATGGTGGACCTCGTAGTGCACGCAAGCGTAGTGGACACCGTTGAGGCACGGCTGGAGAACGCGAGGAGACGTTACGAGGCTAATGAATATGGCGGCCTCCCCTGGGCGGTCCTCGGGGCTGGCATCTGCGCCGTGTGGGCGACGGGGCACCCTTCTCGGCCTGCTTCTCCTCGACCGGTGAACAACGAGGGCGGCGTCGACGTGGGCGTCAATGCTGGTAACCATGTTGGCAGCAGTGCGGGAGGCACGTCGTCGAGGCAGTGAGAAGTGATTCACACCGGTGAAGTCGGCGGCGTTCAGGCGCGAGAGATGCAGTCGTTGGCGGCTGCAGGCACCCCGCAGGGTGACGTCGAAGGACGTCGAAGCAGTGTGACGCCGATGTCGGCGATCCATGTGACAGCGGGCGGGATAGCGCCGAGCTGCGGCTACTTCAAGTTTACGCCGAACACGAGTTCTGTGACCCCCCTGCTCGTCGGTCGACCTGACATTCTCACCCGGAATGAAGCCATCGAGCCTCAGCTAGAGATGGCCAGGCTGATGGGCTTTGCTGCTGGCACCGTGGCGACTCCATCGAAGCTCTACCCCAACCTGCGTGCGGAGTTTCGCGTTATGCAGTTGCTAACCTTCACGGTCATCTCGTGGTGCTGCCGGCCAGGCGTGTAGATCGCCCTAAAGCCGTGCAGGGACTATCTGGACGCCGGCAACCAAGCGTGGCACTTCATCGAGTCGATGTACCAGGTCACCGTCGACCTGTACATTGGCCAACTCGAAGAGCAGACGCATATGCGGATGGGCGACCTACTACTGCAACCGGGCTCGGCGACTTCTCGCCACTATGAGGATGTCCGGCGTGCAATACTCGGCGGCGTCGTACATTACACACGTGCTGAAGGGGCTCCCGAGCAGCTACAACCTGCTGAAACAGCTGTCGGTGGTGCCGAGCACACAGGCGACGCTCAACGAGGACTCCCTGACCTCGTACATCATGCGGGACGAGGCAATGCAAGAAGCCGGGCGGTCCTTAGAGCTCCTGCCGCAGGCGAACAACGTCGCCCCGGCGAACCAAGGTGGTCGATCGGGACAGCGCAGGCACTCTGGCGGCAGTGGTGGTAGTGGCGGGATGCAGACTAAGGACGCCTACAAGAGGAAGTCGGCCCAGGATGGCGATCGAGGAGAAGGAGGTCGACGTCGGGAGTGCTGGTTGTGCCACAGCCCCGCCCATCTCTCCTTCGAGTGCCCCGACCGCAGTGACTCGGACGACGACGACGACGCCAAGGGTGGCCGAGGGAGGTCAGCCGAGCGTCGCCCTTGTTGGGAGAGCAAGCCACGCAGGGAGAAGCAGTCGACCAAGTCGTTGACCACGGCCAAATACGCCGACTCCTTGGCAAACGGCGAGACGACAAGGAGGTGTCGTGCTCGCTGGTTGGCGTTGTGGAGCCGACCTTCTTGCTGGCACGGGAGGCTGGCGAGGATTTCCAAACAATGGCGGCGGCCGTGCAGGTGAACCCGGCGGTGGTCCTGCTCGACAGCGGCTGCTCGCATGACCTGATGGGTACGCAGGAGGTCTTTGTCGACCTGCAGCCAAGCGGCGACGATAGGCACGTGCTCCGCTACAATGGTGCGCTGCAGGACGTCCAGGGCCAAAGTATTGTCGCTCTGCTAGGAGAGGTCGGGAAGCAGGTGCTGATTCCCGATGTGCTCTACGTTCCGAGCGTGCACGCGAACCTGCTGTCGGCTGGCCAGCTGAAGGAGAACGGTGTGAAGCTGAAGCAGGACGGCGACGGGATTTTGCTCGACACGGGGGGAGGGGACGTCCTCGGTCGGGCGTCCTACACTGGCCGGGTCCTCTGCACCGACCTACGTCCCTACTCGACGAAGTCGACGACGTCCACGACGGACGTGGTGGCCCTGCGGGCGATCGCTTCGGCGACAAATTCCACGCCATACCGACTGCATGCAAGGCTTGCGCACGTCGGCATGGACACCATTCGAAGCTCGGCAAAGGACGAGGTCGCCAATGGGCTGAACCTCATGTCGGCGTCTGCGCCGACCCACCGTGTGTTTCATGCGTCGGCGGGAAGCTGCCGCGGCACGTCTTCCCCGACCAGAGCTCCGACGCCGACGACGTACTGGCCGTCGTGCCTTTCGACCTGTGCGGGCCGTTTCGCATGGCTGCCAAGGATGGCAGCTTATACTTCTTGCTGCTGAAGGACCGCAAGACCTGCTTTGTGTGGGTGAGGCCGGTCGCCAAGAAATCGGACGTGCGGCAAGAGTTTGTGTAGTGGCTGGCAGTCGCTGAGCGGCAGACGAAGAAGTCGGTGCTGATGCTACGCTCTGACCAGGGAGGGGAGTTCCTCGGGAAGGAGTTCACCGCCTTCGTGGATGACAAGGGGATCATCCACGACCTGACCTGCCCGTACACCCCGCAGCAGAACGGCATGGCGGAGCGGGAGATGAGGGCGGTGGTGGAGTTGGTGCGGATGATGTTGCTGCACATGGGCGTGCAGCACCATTGGTGGCATCTCATTCTGCGGCAGGCCGTCTGGGTCCGCAACTGCCTTGAGAGGTTGACGTTGCCGCCGCGGACGACGCCGTACCAGCTGCTCACCAGGAAGAAGCCCGACTTGTCGTTGGCGCATGTGTGGAACTGCATGGCGCAGTTTCTCGTCCCTGACCAGCAGCGTGGTAGGAAGCTGAAGCCGAAGGCCTGGTCAGGCCTTCACATTGGCATGTCAGAGGAGAACAAGGGGTGTGAGCTCCTCGACATCGTAGACAACCGGGAGGTTACCACGTCAAACGTGGTGTTTTACGAGACCATGTCGTTGGAGGTGTGGAAGTCGGAGCATGCCGCTGGAGGTGTGGCCTCCAGCAGCTTCTTTAACTCCTTCAGCATCTCGGCACTACTGCTGGCGGCGATCAAGTCGTCGACCTAAACCAGCACCCAGCAAGTCACCTTGTCGTCGCGGACCTTGAAGTAGAGCACTGTGTCGACCTGGCTCTTCTTCCACTCGGCGCCAACCAGCATGTTGTTGAGTGCCTTGTACCACAACAGTGGCGACTGCTTCAGCCCGTACAGGCTCTTCAACGGCTTGCACCCCCGGCCAGTCCCGTCGTTAAAGTAGTCCGGCTAGTACATGTACAGCAGCCGATCGAGCTTGCTCTGAAAGAAGGTGTTCTTCATGTCGAGCTGCATCAGGCTGAGGTCGAGGACGACGACGAAGCTGAGGAAGATCCTCAGCGTGACGTAGCTGCTTACCAGCGCGTACGTTTCGTCGTAGTTGGCGCCATACACCTGCGTGAAGCCCTTCACGTAAGCCTCGTTTTCTCGCGCCCAACGGTGTCGTAGATGTTGTACTTCGTCGTCAGCACCCACCGGTTCTTCATTATATTCACCCCAGGTGGGCTGTCGACAGCTCTTAGGTTCCCATGCCGATGGGGCTGCGGATCTCCTCCTCCATGGCGGCCTTCACCGCCTTGCCCTTCCAGTCCGCGGACAACGTAACCCTGCCGCAGCTGTTCTATACGCGGGAACTATATACAGAGAGTATCATGGTATTAATATCATGATCAACGTTATCTATATGGAATAAATTGTATAATTGAGAACGTTATCTCTATGGAATAAATTGTATCATTGTATAGATTGTATCAGCGGGAATAACGTACGACGGGCAGCTAAAAACAAATCGCGCAGGCTATAATGTCTTAACCAAATCTCTTAATACGATGTTAAGAGACTAAGCAGAAGTGTGTGTATTAGGCCAAAGGGAGGGGTACAAGAGTATCAAGAGAAAAGTGTGTACCTCATAAGATGCAGATCACTACAGGCTACACAAAGGAATGAGATATGACATTGAGAATTATTTCTTTACTTGGAGTTTTGAAATCGAACGGATAATAGAAGCAACACAAAGCTGGGAGTACTTTACAGAATAGGAGCAGTTCCTTGTTCATGGAATACCCGAACAGCAACGCGGTGTCGGCTTTCAGTCAATGATAGTGTTCATAATACTTTTTTTCGTAACCTGTCATTTACTGAACACTTGAAGGTATCATATCATAAATAAGAATTGGGAATCCAGCGGTATTAGCCTTGCAACATTTGAAGCGGTTACATGAGTCATTTGACGACGTTACACAAAGCAGACTCAACTCACAGCTGGACAACGAGGAGATGAAACCAAGAGAGAAGAAATTACAACATATTAACAGGTACAGAGAATCGTGAGATCAACTCAAGCTAGTTGGAGGAAACCTCCTTGAGTCAATGTTTGTAACGGTTGTGATGCTAGCCTCAGACGACAGTAGTGCCAGATGCTGAGCAACAGGATATGGACCTATGCAACAGCAAGAGCAACAAGATAGTTAACCAGGCTACTTTTCTGGCACATAGCCAAGTAGAGCCGCAGAAACAGCAACGACAAAAGCATTTTTGGCTAAAGCAGAAACGATAACAACAGCAGCCACAGCAGCATCAGCAATAGTACGACACTCCCGTAATCACCACTCACCACATCAACAATCGATAACTTAGCGTACATCTGCTGCTTCACCATAGGTTGCTACCGCTATTCTTTCATTTGCACTGGCACAGACAAAACCACAGACTACATCAACACTAACAAAGGGGCAGAACGTGCAAGCTTGGATGCCACAAATGGTTTTTTGCTTCCTAGGCTCACATCCAACCTTTGCACTAGATGAAGTTGAATTGTCAATTTCAAAAACTCTTGAAGTCAACCCACAATATGCAGTTTCAGTTCGTGCAGATTACGGTCCAACGTGTTGTTGCTTGACAGGTGTTGCGTACAGCACATATGCACGTTAGATATCAACAATGGTTACGTAATCAAGCTTGAAACTCGACTCTAACATGAAGATATAATTATAGTTGCAAACAACTTGATATACCGGACGACATGCCAATGTTGTTGAAAATCTTGCCAATTCTCCCTGTGAACTAGCAAGTACTATGAGCACTTGGAAACGACCAAGTGAACGAACACGGAGATCACCCTCTTATCCATGCGTAGCCCGTATTCTGGCTCGCGTCGAAGTAATTATCTCCGCATGGTGCAGTGAGCGTGGACGGCACCGCGATGTAATTTTCAGCCTAGTCAACTTAGTCGTCACTTACCTATTGCATTCGTAGGCCGGCAGCAGTGCTAGACGCCATGGTGGACCTCGTAGTGCAGGCGGGCATAGTGGACACCGTTGAGGTATGGCTGAAGAGACGTCACGAGGCTAATGAATACGGCGACTTCCCCTGGGCGGTCGTCGAGGCTGGCATCCGCGCCGTGTGGGTGACGGAGCACCCTTCTCGGCCTGCTTCTCCTCGACCGGTGAACAACGAGGGCGGCGTCGACGTGGGCGTCAACGCTGGTAACCATGTCGGCAGTAGGGTGGGAGGAGCGTCGTCGAGGCAGCGATGAGTGATTCACACAAGTGAAATCGGCGGCGTTCAGGCGCGAGAGATGCAGTCATTGGCGGCTCCAGGCGCCTCGCAGGGTGACGTCGAAGGACGTCGAAGCGGTGTGACACCGATGTCGGCGACCCACGTGGCAGCGGGCGGGATAGCGACGAGCTGCGGCTACTTTAAGTTTACGCCAGACAGGATTTCTGTGACCCCCCAGCTCGTCGGTCGACCTGACATTCTCACCTAGAAGGAAGCCATCGAGCCTCAGCTAGAGATGGCCAGGCTGATGGTCTTCGCCGCCGGCACTGTGGCGACGCCGTCGGAGCTCTACCCTGACCTGTGTGCGGACTTTCGCGTTATGCAGTTGCTGACCTTCACGATCATCTCGCGGTGCTGCCCGCCGGGCGTGCATATCGCCCTAAAGCCGTGCAGGAACTATCTGGACGCCGGCCACTAAGCGTGGCACTCCATCGAGTCGAATTACTAGGTCATCGACGACCTGTACATTGGCCAGCTCGAAGAACAGACACATCTGCGGATGGGCGACCTACTACTGCAACCCGGCTCGGCGACTTCTCGCCACTATGAGGATGTCCGGCGTGCAATACTCGGCGGCGTCGTACGTCACGCACGTGCTCAAGGGGCTCCTGAGCAGCTACAACCTGCTGAAACAGCTGTCGGTGGTGCCGAGCATACGGGCGACGCTCAACGAGGACTCCCTGACCTCGTACATCATGCGGGACGAGGCAATGCAAGAAGCCAAGCGGTCCTTAGAGCTCTTGCTGCCGGTGGACTACGTCTCCCCGGCGAAACAAAGTGGTCGATCGGGACAGCGCTAGCAGTCTGCGGCAGTGGTGGTAGTGGCGGGACGCCGGCTAAGGACGCCGACAAGAGGAAGTTGGTGTTGGTGTAAAGGCCTAATAAACTAAAGCTACTAAGACTTAATCAAACTTAAAACCTCTCCTCGGGGTCTCTTCCAAGGGTCCCTGGGTGCCAAGTACAAGACCAGCAGCCCCTATCCTCAGGTCCAAGTTTGTAGAGAGAGGAGTCAAGAATGACTTGGTCAAAATAACAAGAGTACCTTTAACGTCGCGCAGTGTATCGTGCAAACAGGATTAAGCTGAGAATTTCCTATATCGAATCTCACTCCAAGAGCTTTAAAATAAGCCAAGTTGCCTCACGAAAAGTTCTGCCATTTTAAAGCTATGGCTCGGACAGTGTTTGTCTAGCGTTGGAGTGCTAGCGTACTAGCGTTGACTCGGGTAGCATTCCGCCGTCGCATCGCGTAGAAACGAAATTCCAGGAAGGGAGGAATTCGCTTGAATCAAATTGAATATATCCAGGTACAAACAGAGAAGTAATATATAGTTCTAGTTAGCAAGGACCTTGGGAATCAACCTGAAAATAACTAGGGATGATCCCAAATAATTCCTAGCAACAGAACCAACCTGGCTGGACAAAATAGTAGGTGGTAGGTGTTGGGTGCAAAATACTATTTTTGCACTGCAGCCAGCCACCTACATGATGTTATGCATTTTGTGTATGTTCTGTGTTCATTCATTTTCGCATTTCGTTTCACGTGTTGTTGCTGTGGGATCATTATCGGTCGTGACGGATCATGACGAGTCGTGTTCGTTCATGTCGGCTCATGTTCGTGTCAAATTATAATCTTGTGTAGGCTATAGTGGGGTAGCTCATATAGGGTACACATTTCTAGGGTTGCATATTTGTATCACTTCCATTCCATAGTCATTCATTCTCGTTTCTTCTCATGGTATCGAGCAGGTTCCCTCGTGGGAACTGTTCCTAGGGCCCACCAAAATCAAACTTTTTTTTCCTGCCCGGAGCGCACCTCGCTTAGGCCTCCTTCGGCCCCGTCGCGTCGCCCCTAGCGACCTTTCTCGCCGCCCTTAGCGGCCCATCGCCACCCTACGCGGCCCGGCGCTGCCCTTTAGCCGCCCGTCCCGGCCCCACGCCGCCCGTGCGCCGCCCGTCCCGGCCCCGCGCCGCTGCCCCGGCCCGTTGATGCCCGTGCGCCGCCCGTCCCGGCCCCACGCCGCCCGTGCGCCGCCCGTCCCAGCCCCACGCCGCCGCCCCGGCCCCACGCCGCCCGTGCGCCGCCCGTCCCGGCCCCACGCCGCCCGTGCGCCGCCCGTCCCGGCCCCACGCCGCCCGTGCGCCGCCCGTCCCGGCCCCGCGCCGCTGCCCCGGCCCGTCGACGCCCGTGCGCCGCCCGTCCCGGCCCCACGCCGCACATGCGCCGCCCGTCCCGGCCCCACGCCGCTGTCCCGGCCCGTCGCCGCCCGTGCGCCGCTCGTCCCGGCCCCGCGCAGCTGCCCCGGCCCACCGCCGCCCGTGCGCCGCCCGTCGCGGCCCCGCGTCGTTGTCCAGGCCTGTAGCCGCCCGTGCGGTGCCGGCCCCGGCCCCATGCCGCCTGTACCGGCTCTTCGCCGCCCGTGCGCCGCCTGTCCCGGCCCGTCGCCGCCCTTTGCGGCGTCACGTGCCGCCCCTCCCCATGGCTCTGCCGCCTTACCTGCGGCCCCGACACCCTACCTGCGGCCCCGCCACCTCGCTCTCCGCCCCGTCACCTGCTGCATCGCCGAGCCGCCCACCAACCGAGCCGCCCTGCAGCCGGACTCCTAGCAGCCGAGCCGCCCTGCAGCCGGACTCCTAGCAGCCGAGCCGCCCAGCAGCAGAGCAGCAGAGCCGCCGAGCAGCCCAGCAACCGAGCCGCCCAGCAGCCGAGCAAATTGAAGGAAAGGAGGAATTCCCGGGAATCAAATTGACTATATTCAGGTACAAACAGAGAAGGAATATATAGTTCTAGCTAGCAAGGACCTTGGGAATAAACCTGGGAACAACTAGGGATGATCCCAAATAATTCCAAGCAACAGAACCAACCTGGCTGGACAAAACAGCAGGTGGTATGTTAGTAAACAACCTCTGGTTCTGTTTTTCCAACCTAAGAAAACAACAACCAGGTTCAGGTCCTAAAAAACAGAACCTGATTTGTCTTTGCCCAACCAGCCAAATGCTGGTTCCACTGGTTTCCCCTGGCCCTGTAGCAAGCAGATACAGACAAACGACATCCAACCTTCACCTAAATTGTACCCCTATAGTGCCTGCCCTGCTACACTATAGTCAACCAAACAAAATAGTACAATTTCGAGTTGGATATAACTTAATCTGCACAATCAATTCAACCGAACCGCAAAGCTTCCATCTTGGGTTCCTTTGCGAGCTCGTCCTTTTTGCTTGTACTGTTCATAGCGCGTACAATGTTGTGCCGAAGCGCATAATGTCAGAACATATAGCTTACTTATTTGTGTAGGCTATAGTGGGGTATCCCATAGGGGGTACAACCCAATTAGGGTTTCCTATTTGTACTCACTTCGTTCATACTCATTTCATCCTCGTTCAATTCTTCTCATGGAATCAGAGCAGGTCCCCTCCTAGGGACTGTTCCTAGGGCCCACCGAAGCGCGCCCCGAGGCGCGCGTTCTTTTTATTTAGCGACCCTGCGTGTCGCCCCTACCGTCGCGCTCCCGCCGCTCACTCCTCTTACGGCCGCCCGCCCTAGTGCCCTGACGGCCGCCCGCTCTAGCGCCCGAACGCCGCCCGCCCTAGCGCCCTGACGGCCGCCCGCCCTAGCGCCCTGACGGCCGCCCGCCCTAGCGCCCTGACGGCCGCCCGCCCTAGCGCCCTGACGGCCGCCCGCCCCAGCGCCCGAGCGCCGCCCGCCCTAGCGCCCGAGCGCCGCCCGCCCTAGCGCCCGAGCGCCGCCCGCCCTAGCGCCCGAGCGCCGCCCGCCCTAGAGCCCTGACGGCCGCCCGCCCTAGCGCCCGAGCGCCGCTCGCCCTAGCGCCCTGACGGCCGCCCGCCCTAGCGCCCTGACGGCCGCCCGACCTAGCGCCCGAACGCAGCCCGCCCTAGCGCCCTGACGGCCGCCCGCCCTAGCGCCCTGACGGCCGGCCGCCCGCCCCAGCGCCCGACGCCCGCGAGCCGCCCGTCGCAGCCGCCCGTGAGCTCCCTGAGCCGCCCGCGCCGCCGTCCCTGAGCCGCCTGTGCAGCCGCCCGCGAGCCGCCGGCGAGCCGCCCGTCGCGACACCAGCGCCGCACGAGCCGCCCTTACAGCCCAGCAGCCCGAGCCGCCCGAGCCGCCCGCGCCGCCCCAGCAACCCGAGCCGCCCGAGCCGCCCGAGCCGCCCGAGCCGCGCGAGCCGCCCGAGCCGCCCCAGCCGCCCGAGCCGCCCGAGCCGCCCGAGCCGCCCGAGCCGCCCGAGCCGCCCGCGCCGCCCCAGCAACCCGAGCCGCCCGAGCCGTGCCGCTGTTCCTGAGCTGTGTTCCTCTGCTGCTGACCTACCCGACTCTCCCAGCCCGGTGAGACTTTCAGCTGCTGCCATGGCCACCCCCAATGTTCTTACTTTTGACGCTGAGGGGAGGGCCATTGACTTTGCCGTCTGGATCGAAGACCTGCAGCTGTACTTACTGTGTGATGCGATAGATGAGGTCTCTCTCTTTGACTTTGTCTCTGGCGCTGTCCCTGCCCCACCTGCTGATGCTGACTCTGCCGTTCGCTCCAAGTGGGCGACCCGCGATGCTGCTGCACGTCTTGCTGTGCGTCGCCACCTCCCTTCCTCTGAGCGTGCCCACTTTAGCCAGTGCAAGACCGCTCAGGCCTTGTACGACGCTGTAGTTGCACGCTACTCCTCCCCTTCCTCCGCTACCCTTAGCCGCCTCATGCTACCGTTTCTCTTCCCTGACCTCGCCTCCTTTCCCACTGTTGCTGACCTCGTTACCCACCTCCGTGCTAGTGACACCCGCTACCGCGCTGCCCTTCCTGCTGAGTTCCGCGCTGCGAACCCTCCTCCCATGTACATCACTCTCTACTTTCTCGTCACCCGTCTCCCTGAGTCCCTTCGTGTCGTTAGGGACCAGTTTCTCTCTGTCTGTCCCACCACTCTCACTGTCGACCTCCTTGAGGAGTCCCTGCTAGCGGCTGAGAAGAGTATTGTCGCTGTAGGGGCCTCTCGGGGTGACCCTCGCACCCCCATCTTTGAGGGGTGTGGTCCTTCCCCCCTGCTGCCCTCTGTCGCCTCTGCCGCTGCGGCCGACCTCACTGGTTTTGAGTCGGTCGGCGCGGCGTCTGCCCCCAGCGGCAGACGCCGCTCTGGCAAGGGCAAGGGGGGCAAGGGAGCGGGTGGAGCTAGAGGGGGCGGTGGAGGAGGCGGTGGGGGTGGCGGGGGGAGTGGGGGTGGCGGTGGGGGTGGTGGCGGGAGTGGAGGTACTGGTGGCGGCGGTGGAGGCGGAGGTGGCGGCGGCGGTGGTAGCGGAGGAGGCGGTGGGAGCGGTGGGAGCGACGGTCCTGGTGGGGGAGGTGGCGGTGGAGACGGGGGTGGCGGTGGAGGCGGGGGTGGCGGTGGAGGCGGGGGTCGGAGTGGCTCGTCCCAGCGGAGCAGCTCTGGGGGTGGTCAGCGCCAGCAGCAGCAGCAGCAGCAGCAGCAGCCGCAGCAGCAGCCACAGCAGCAGCAGCGCTCTCGCACCGTCCCCGCCCCTCAGCAGCTCCGTGAGTGGTACTTGCAGCGTCAGCGTGGTGGTGCGCTTGGTCCCTGCCCCTACGTTCTTCGCACCGGTGACCGTGCAGGGGAGAGATGTGGAGGCGCCCACACAGCCCGCCGCTGCTTTGGCCGCCTGACCGACGCCTGGCGTCAGCAGTTTCCGGAGGCCGCTGAGATCCCCCGCTGGGGAGAGCTGTCTAGGGCTGGTGTAGCGATTTATGATCTTGATTTTGATGCTATTCTCGCTGCTATGTATGCTGTGACTGGTAGTGATGAGGATGACTGTTACCGGTGTTTCCCGCCCGACCCGGGCATTGGTACTGCCGCGTCAGGTACTAGTGAGGCTGCTGCTCTAGGTGCCAGTGCGTCTGTGCTCTCAGGTGCTGGTGAGTCTGCCCTCTCAGGTACTGTATCGGCTTCGGCCTCTCACACCTTCACCCTTGATTCTGGAGCGTCTCGCTCCTTCTTTAGGGACCGCACCACTCTCACGCCGCTGAGTCGGCCGGTTGCGGTGTCCCTGGCTGACCCCTCTGGGGGGCCTGTCCTGTCTCGCTTCTCCACTGTCCTCCCGTGTCCGGCGGCCCCCTCTGGCACCCTGACTGGTCTCTACCTCCCCTCGTTCTCGACGAACTTGGTGAGTGGTGCTGACCTCCAGGATGCGGGTGTCCACCAGTTCACCCCTGCTCGTCAGCGGGTGACTCAATGCACGGAGGCGGATACAGGTCGCCACCTGGCTACGTTTACACGTCGGCCAGGGTCAAGCCTGTACACACTGACCACTGCTTCTCCTCCAGGTGCTGAGTCTGGTAGGGTCCCTTCGTCTGGTCAGGTGTTTGCTGCAGCGTCCAGGTCTGGTCCTGAGTCTGCCCCCTGCTCGTGTCGTCGTCTGTCTCACGAGACCCTCCTTTGGCACCACCGCCTTGGCCACCCCTCTCTGCCTCGGCTCAGAGGCATGGCCTCGCGAGTCCTTGTGTCTGGTCTTCCCCGGTCTCTCCCTCCCCTTCCTCCGGGCCCTGGCCCTACCTGTGTCCCCTGTGTCGAGGGGCGCCAGCGTGCTGCCCCTCACTCCTCCCAGTTTCCTCCGACAGAGGCCCCGTTGCAGACGCTTCACATGGACGTGTGGGGCCCAGCCCGCGTCCGTGGACAGGGTCAGGAGCGCTACTTCCTGCTGGTGGTTGACGACTACTCGCGTTACACCACAGTCTTCCCCTTGCGCAGCAAGGGTGAGGTCACTGAGGTGTTGATCGACTGGATCCGCGCAGCTCGTCTCCAGCTTCGGAGGAGCTTTGGCTCTGACTTCCCTGTTTTGCGTCTGCACTCGGACAGAGGCGGAGAGTTCTCCTCTGGCCTCCTCCGTGCCTACTGTCGTGCGCGAGGCATCCGTCAGACCTTCACGCTTCCGGACTCACCACAGCAGAATGGGATTGCTGAGCGCCGCATTGGCATGGTCATGGACGTCGCTCGTACGTCCATGATGCATGCGGCTGCTCCCCATTTTCTGTGGCCGTTTGCGGTCAGGTACGCTGCGCACCAGATCAACCTCCACCCCAGGGTCTCTCGACCGGAGACCTCCCCAGCCCTGCTGTGGACGGGGAAGGTTGGCGATGCGTCGGCGTTCCGGGTCTGGGGATCTCGGGCGTTTGTTCGCGACCTGTCTGCGGACAAGCTGTCCCCTCGTGCTTCTCCCTGCGTCTTCCTGGGGTTCCCCCCCGACGCCCCTGGGTGGCAGTTTTACCACCCCACCTCTCGACGTGTTCTGTCCTCCCAGGACGTCACGTTCGACGAGTCGGTACCCTACTACCGCCTCTTCCCCTACCGCACTCCGTCCCTCCCCCCACCCCCGCTCTTCTTGGTACCAGGTCCCCCCCCGGTAGTCCCCCTCCCCCCTCAGGGTCCTGCCCCTTCAGGTGTGTCCCAGGTAGACGCGGTCGAGCCTGTCGAGGTCACTGGTGACTCTGGTGCTGCTGCGGGAGCTGAGCCTGGGGGTGCGGAGTCTGGGGGTGCTGAGCCTGGGGGTGCTGTGCCTGGGGGAGCTGAGCCTGGGGGTGCGGAGTCTGGGGGTGCTGAGCCTGGGGGTGCTGTGCCTGGGGGTGCTGAGCCTGGAGGTGCCGAGCCTGGGGGTACTGTGCCTGGGGGTGCCGAGCCTGGGGGTGCTGTGCCTGGGGGTGCTGTGCCTAGGGGTGCTGAGCCTGAGGGTGCTGAGCCTGGGGGTGCTGTGCCTGGGGGTGCTTCGTCTCGCCGGGAGCCACTCTCCCCACAGGAGCTGCGTGAGTGGTTTGCCAGGCGCTGGAGGCGTGCTGCGGGTGCTGGTGGTTCTTCGGCTGCAGAGGGTACTGCTGCCGCGCGTCCCGCCGGTGCTCGTACTATGGGTGCTGGAGCCGCTGGGTCTGAGAGTTCTCCTGGAGCTGGTACTGCTGAGGGTGTTGGCGCTGAGCCTGCCGTTGGCGGTCCGACTGAGAGTGCTCCTGGTGCTGCTGCTGGAGGTTCTGGAGCTTCTGGTGGTGCTGCTGGAGGTGCTGCTGGAGTGGGTGCTCCTGCCGGGGCTGCTGGTGCTGTTCCTGCTGTTTCTAGCGTCGCCGCGCGGCCCCGACCGTACTTCGTTCCGCTCCTGCAGCAGGTTCTTGGTCTTACACCTCCTCCTCCTCCCTTAGAGGGTCCGCAGCCTGTCCGATCACAGCCACAGCTACAGCCTGCCTCCCCTTTGCCTGCTCCTTCTCCCTACGCTGGTCCGACTGGAGGTCTTACTGAGCGTCGTGAGCCTGCGTCTCGTCCTGTGTCGCCTGTTCGTACTGAGCGCACTAGTGGTCGCGGGTCGCGTCAGCGTCCTCCTCCTGTCCCTGGCACGCACCGGATGTCACTGCGTCCGTCCACTGCTCCTCTGCGTGCCCCTTTGCCTTCTCCTCCTGCTTCCTCTCTTCCTGCTCTTGCCGACCCGGAGTCGGACTCTCTTCGTGCTGCCAGTCCTACTGTCACGCGTCTCCTTGCTACTGCTGTCACTGACCCTTCCTTCGAGTCGTCTGCTGCGTCTGCCCTTGTCACTGAGCTTGTCGACTTTGCTGCGCGCTGTCGTCTAGACTACGCTGCTCGTCTTGTCACTGAGTCTGAGTCCGCCTGTCCTCCGTCCGTCGGGGGTGAGTGTGCCCTTGGCACGGACGTCCTTGAGGACAGGCAGGAGGAGTTCCAGTGTCTAGCCGCCGCTTCACCTCGTCTCGCGTCTGTACTGCTAGCCCCTGAGGGAGACCCGGATGCACCAGACATCCCGACTCCGCGCTCTTACGCGGAGGCGATAGAGGGTCCCTACTCCTCTCAGTGGCAGGCAGCTATGGATGCAGAGATGGCTTCCTGGAAGTCCACAGGCACCTACGTTGACGCTGTTCCCCCTCCTGGGGCGAACATCGTCAGTGGCATGTGGATTTTCAGGGTGAAGCGGCCGCCGGGCTCTCCGCCTGTCTTCAAGGCGCGTTACGTGGCTCGTGGCTTCAGTCAGCGGCAGGGGGTTGACTACTTTCAGACCTTCTCCCCCACCCCGAAGATGACCACTCTTCGGGTTCTGCTGCACGTTGCTGCTCACCGTGACTACGAGCTGCACTCTCTCGACTTCAGCACAGCTTTCTTGCAGGGCAGCCTGCACGAGGAGATCTGGCTGCGTCGCCCACCTGGCTTCACTGGGTCTTTCCCTCCTGGTACCCAGTGGAGTCTCCGGCGTCCAGTCTACGGTCTCCGCCAGGCGCCACATGAGTGGCACGACACACTGAGGACTACGCTCGCGGCACTTGGGTTTGCTCCGTCTACTGCCGACCCGTCGCTGTTTCTGCGCACCGACACCTCTCTGCCGCCGTTCTACATCCTCGTGTACGTCGACGACTTGGTCTTTGCCACAGCTGACACTGCTGGACTCGCCTACGTGAAGTCCGAGCTGCAGAAGAGACACACGTGCACTGACCTGGGTGAACTGCGCAGCTACCTTGGCTTGCAGATCACCCGGGACAGAGCACGCCGCACCATTACCCTGACTCAGTCACACATGGTGCAGCAGGTCCTTCAGCGCTTCGGCTTCACGTACTCCTCGCCTCAGGCCACTCCTCTGCCTACTCGCCACTCGCTCTCAGCTCTGCCTTCGGATGAGTCCGTAGAGTCGAGTGGCCCGTTTGCAGAGCTTGTTGGCTGCCTCATGTACCTGATGACCTGCACACGACCTGACCTCGCATACCCTCTTAGCATTCTCGCACGCTTTGTTGCTCCTGGGAGACACCGACCAGAGCACATGGCTGCAGCGAAGAGGGTGTTGCGCTACTTGTGCAGTACGTCGGGCATGGGGCTAGTGCTTGGAGGGCGCAGTCCAGTGGTCCTCACTGGGCACGCAGACGCTTCTTGGGCTGACGACCAGGCTACGCAGCGGTCGTCACAGGGTTACACCTTCAGCCTTGGTTCCGGCTCTGTCTCGTGGCGGGCTACCCGCTCGTCTTCTGTTCTCGGCTCCAGTTGTGAGGCTGAGATCTACGCTGGGGCTATGGCTGCACAGGAGTTACGCTGGCTCACCTACCTGCTGACCGACCTTGGAGAGCAGCCTCGTTCTCCTCCAGTCCTGTACGTAGACAACAAGGCCATGCTGGCCTTGTGTCGAGAGCAGCGACTGGAGCACAGAACGAAGCACATTGCTCTCCGCTACTTTCTTGCTCGTGAGCTACAGCAGCGTGGACAGTTGCGACTTGCGTACGTGGCCTCTGAGGCCAACACTGCTGATGTCTTCACCAAGGCACTTGCGCCTTGTGATCATCAGCGTTGCTCATTCCACTCATGCGCACACAACGCCAATGAGGCTCATCCGCAAGCCTCTTGGTGAGGAAGTCTGCTGGCTGCTGGTGAGTCTTGATGTAGATCGGATTCACCGTCCCCCTCTTCACCTCCTTACGCAGCCAGTGCCACTTGATACGCATTTGCTTATTGAGCCCATGAAGCACAGCGTTCCTGGCCATTCCAAGAGCCCCCTTGCTATCACAAAACAGCGGCGTAGCAACCTTCTGCTCCTGGCCAATCTCCTCTAACAACCTCCTCAGCCAAATCACCTCCTTCACCCCATGGAACATCGCCATATACTCTGATTCCACAGAAGAGAGTGCTGTCTCTGTCTGCTTCTTTGACCGCCTACTAACAGGTCCTCCCCCAACTACACAGATGTATCCTCCCACAGATGAGGAATCCTCCTTCTCAGAGGCCCACGTAGCATCGGTAAAGCAAGTGAGAAAGAGCTTGCCTTCTCCAAGCCTCTCCCCCTTTTCTTTCAGCACCTCAACCCCTTTCTGCTTCACCTGTGCAGATGCGGAGTATTGAACTCCAATGCTTGGGTGAGAGTTCAGATACTTCACCACACGCTCGGCTGCACCCACCTGCTCCTCTGATGGATTCTGCACCACCCTAGCCAGCTGCCCAACCGAGAAAGAGATGTCAGGCCTCGTGTGAACAGCTGCATACAAGAGGCTGCCCACCAAGGACTGGAATTGCTGCTGCTCCTCAGCTTCAACCCCTTCATCCTCTACAGCCTTTACAAGCTTGAATTCTGCAGGCAAGGGAGTTGCAACCTTGCGCTCATTCTCAATCCCATGCTTCTCCCCCAGCTCCTTGATGAACTTCTCCTGGTGCAGTTTCAACCACCTGTGATCTAGATCCCTCTCTACGTGCATCCCGAGGTAGTATTTTACCTCCCCAAGGTTCTTGCACTTGAAGTTCTCCATCAGCTGCTGCTGCACTTTCTGGATCTCCTTCATGCTGCTGCTGAAGAGAAGAATGTCGTCCACGTAGACCAGAAACAACACCAGCTTGTCCCCCTCCCCCTTGAGAAAGAGGCTCTCATCACAGCTGCTGGTCCTGAATCCCATCTCCTCTAAAACAGCTGCCAGCTTCTGGTACCAGCAGCGTGGCGCCTGCTTCAAGCCGTAGATGGACTTTTTCAGCTTGCACACCCTGCCCGTACCATCCTCATACCCAGGTGGCTGCGTCATGAACACCTCCTCCTCTAAAATCCCGTTGAGGAATGCCGTTGATATGTCCATCTGGATAATGAACTTCCCACCAACGGCTGCATCTGCCAACAAGACACGAAGGGTAGGGGTTTTGGCAGTGGGAGCAAAGATCTCATTGAAGTCCCGCTTCTCCTTCTGCATAAACCCCTTAGCCACCAACCTACTCTTGTAGATGGTGACCTGCACCTTGTCGTCAGTCGTGATCCTTAGCACCCACTTGCATTGTACCGCTTTCTTTCCCTTAGGCAGCACCACTAGTTCCCAAGTCCCATTCTCCAGCAGGCTCTGGTACTCAGCATCCCTAGAAGCCAGCCATTTGTCCCTATCTGGTCCAGCTAATGCCTCCTCCATGCTAGCTGGTTCCTCTGGTGCAGGGGCAAGAAAACAGTACGCAGGCTCATCCTCCTCATCCGGGTCATAGCCATGCGGTAGAATCAGCAATGCCTCCTCGGTCCCAAGCTGCTGCTCCGCTACATCAGCTCCTGCAGTCAGCTTCTTAGTAGCCATACGGGTACGTCCTGGCCTGGAGACGGGTGTCTCCCACCCCTTCATAACAACACCCTTCGGCTTCTTAGTTTTCCCCTGCTGCTGCTCTCCTCCCTCGGATCCAGCAGCTCCACTAGTGCTACCGCTAGTCTCCACACCATTGTTTTCACCGGGAGGTGCCTCCTGCACCTTCTCTCTAGCACCAACTTCTGCAGCTGCCTCCTCTCCCTCCTCCCACACACTAGGAGTCAGGTCCAGCTGCATGGTGATCTGCTCCATCTGCTGGGACACCCTGGCCTCCGGCTGTTTCTCCCAGCTCCCATACATCATGCCCTCAACAAACTTCACATCCCTGCTGTCAAACAACACACCCTTGGAAGGCTCCCACAGCAGCCATCCTTTGCTCTCAGCAGCCAGCCCCAAATGCACACACCAGATTGCACTCGCCCCCAACTTACTGCGGTAGGTCTTGGGGACCTGGGCAACTGCCATGCAACCGAACACCCTCAGCATGTCCACCGGCGGCTTCCTCCCAAGCCACCTCTCCAACGGCACCCACGAGTCATCCCCAACCTTTGTGAGTACCCTGTTCCTAACGACGGTAGCGTGCCGAACAGCATGGGGCCACATCAAGTTGCCCAGCCCAGATTCTATTAGCAGCGCCCTAGCTGTCTCCAGAATTGTCCGGTTCGCCCGTTCTGCTACACCATTGGACTGTGGGGTGTAAGCCGTGGTCAGCTCCCTCTGGATGCCCTGCTTCTTGAGCCAGGCCGTCATCTTAGCTCCAAGGAACTCACCACCCCGATCTGTCCTAATCCACTTCACCACACACTCCGCTTGCTTCTCCACAAACGGCAGCCAATCGTTCCGAATCGTGGAGGCGGCGTGATCTTTATGCTTCAGCGGATACGCCCACATAAGCCTGCTCCAGTCATCCACTATCGTTAGGAAGTACCGCTCCCCCTTGTGCCCTTGCACCGGCAGCGGCTCCACCAAGTCTATGTGGACGAGCTCCAACGGCTTTTTGCTCCTGCCAGCCACACTATGGAAGGGGAAACGGGTGAACTTTGAAAGGAGGCAAATTTCATTGTTATCATTGGGTGGTTGTCTGTTCAGCTTCAAGCCCTTAACGGCTCCATCCTTCTCCAGCTGCTTCAGCAAAGGCATTGCCACATGCCCCAAACGTTGGTGTGCAGTTGCCCAATCCGTCTCCCCATATCTGGCCGACACTTTCACACCAACCCCTCCAACGGCGTTGCACTCCCCCTGGGATGCAGACCCCTCTCCAGCCTGCCCCCCACCGTGCCACGCCAGCGCCGGCAGCTGCCACATAGATCTGTACACGTCCTTGCTCTCGTGCAGATCCCAAAGCACCTGATTGCCCAGCTGCCCCTTATAAGTGCGAGCCCCATCCGTGTTGGTGTTCACCCCAGCCTTGCCAAGCTTACGGAGGGAGATAAGGTTGGCCTTCAGGTCGGGGACGAGGAGAACGTCGTGCAGCACCACCGGCTTGCCATCTGCTTCCTTAAACGCAGCTCGTCCCTGCTGGGGTTTCAGGTGGGGCGGCGATTTCAGGTAGCGGGCGGCGATTTCAGGTAGCGGGCGACGAGTGTGGAAGGGCGCGGCGAACGAAGTGTGATGTGCGCGTCGCTGCTGCTGCGCATGCGTGCGGTCGCAGCATACGTGCGCGAGACTGTGCGAGCGGATAATCCTGCACACTCAGCTACGCACATGCTTCTGCTACGCCATCCCAAAATTCAGATCGCAAAACTCACTTTGAAATCGTGGGATACCCAAGGTCACCCTCACAAGGTAACCCACAAGTTCACGCGATGTTCCCTACAGGTAACCTCTAGGCACTGGCGACGTCAGCGACAACCGCCAACCTTATCGACCACCAGCGTAACATATTTTCTGACCAATGGGGAGGGTTTTCAGTTTGATGGGATACCCCAATGTTACCCCAACATTGGCGGGAAAGTCGATGGCCTTGTCATTCTATTGCTACTTCTGCTTCTGCCGAGGTTGCGATGAACAGCAAATTCCAAACCTGTTCAAACTGAATTTCAATACAAACGTTTACAGGTTTGGAACGAGCCCGCTCACCTAATATGCTGACATTGTTTCAGAAAACCAAGCTGATCTTAAGCGCGTTCTTGTTTACTTTACGTAACAGCAGGGCTGTTAAACAAGAAATCCGAGGGTTGCTGTACTAACAAGGAACTCAATATTGCAAACACAAGCGATGGTTTTCGCTTGCGTGGCAGCCAAAAATCGTGCCAGTCACCTTATCAGAATAGTCACCTTCCTGGATGTATTTCAGAACTACATCTCAACCACTTACCTCATTCTGTTCCAGAGCCATCGAACTTGTTCTAGTCCACCATGTCCGCCATTGCGAGAGGCTATGGGTGAACAATAGCTAGCGTAATTCGTCTTCATTCCAATTCAGATCAAGCAACGTTTCTAACCAGACATTTGGATACATTATCGACGAAATGCATTTACTATATCGTCAGTTGCGAATTGCTTCGACGAGCCTTGTGTGTTTATTTGCAGGCATCCCCTACCGTCGTGCCAGGCGCTCGTAGATGGCGCTCATTGTACCCTTATCACCGATAGCCGCGAGCGTCACCACCGATCCGCCGGCTTTGTCACAGAAAATGCTTAAGTTCGCATCGAGGTGGTTCAAGAAGTGCAACGCTGTGGCGTCATGGTATTTTAAGTACTGCTGTTGTTCTAATAACATGCATCTAAATTTATCTTATTCCTTGATTGGTTCTCCACAGCAGATTATCAAACACATGAGTGATGCGTGAGATTTCGACGTCAACGCGTATCGTGTCAACGGGAGTTGGGTATGGCCCCGTCCACGCTTGGGCGGTGCCAACTTTTCGTCGGATGCGAGGGGAGCCGCCGACCTGTACATCGGCCAGCTCGAATAGCAGACGCATCTGCGGATGGGCGATCTACGACTGCAACCGGGCTCGGTGACTTCTCGCCACTATGAGGATGTCCGGCGTGCAATACTCGGCGGCGTCATACGTCACGCACGTGCTCAAGGGGCTACAACCTGCCGAAACTGCTGTCGGTGGTGCCGAGCACACGGGCAACGTTCAACGAGGACTCCTTGACCTTGTACATCCTGCGGGACAAGGCAATGCAGGGAGCCGAGCGGTCCTTAGAACTCTTGCCGCAGGCAAACTACGTCGCCCCGGCGAACTACGTTGCCCCAGCGAACCAAGGTGGTCAATTGGGACAGCACGAGCAGTTTGGCGGCAGTGGTGGCAGTGGCGGGATGGCGGCTAAGGACGCCGACAAGAGGAAGTCAGTTCAGGATGGTGGTCCAGGAGAAGGAGGTCGACGTCGGGAGTGCTGGTTGTGCCATAGCTCCGACCATCTCTCCTTCGAGTGCCCCGACCTCAGTGACTCTCGGACGATGCCAAGGGTGGCCGAGGGAGGTCAGCCGGTAATCGCCCTCGTTGGGAGAGCAAGCCGCGAAGGGATATTGCTCGTCACGCGGGGAGGGGACGTCCTCGGTCGGGCGTCCTACACTGGCCGGGTCCTCTGCACCGACCTAAGTTCCTACTAGACAAAGTCGACGATGGAGGTGGTGGCCCTGCGGGCGATCGCTTTGGCGACAAATTCCACACCGGACCGACTGCATGCGAGGTTTGCGCACGTCCGCATGGACACCATTCGGAGCTCGGCAAAGGACGAGGTCGCCAATGGGCTACATCTCAACGACAAAGGCATTTTTGGCTAAAGCAGAAACAGTGACAACAGCGCCACTGCAGCATCAGCAATAGTATGACACTCCCGTAATCACCACTCACCACATCAACAATCGACTTTGCTCTGCTGGAGCGCGATCGACCAAGTCGTGCTGGCACGCGGTCGACTGTGTTGCGTTGGAAGTCGACTAGCAGCTTTGCTAGTTCTGATGTAGCCTTGCATGCCAATGTTGTCGCACCTATTGTTGTCAACATTTCCTAGTGAAACTCTTGCCAATTCTCCGTGTGAACTAGCAAGTGCTACGAGCACTTGGAAACGACCAAGTGAACGAACGTGGAGATCACCCTCTCACCCTTGTCTAGCCCGTAGTCTAGCTCCTCTTGAAGTAGTTATCTCCGCATGGTGTAGTGAGCGTGGACGGCACCGCGACGTAATTTTCGGCCTAGTCAACTTAGTGGTCACTTACATATTGTGTTTGTAGGCCGGCAGCAGTGCTAGGCGCCATGGTGGACCTCGTAGTGCACGCAAGCGTAGTGGACACCGTTGAGGCACGGCTGGAGAACGCGAGGAGACGTTACGAGGCTAATGAATATGGCGGCCTCCCCTGGGCGGTCCTCGGGGCTGGCATCTGCGCCGTGTGGGCGACGGGGCACCCTTCTCGGCCTGCTTCTCCTCGACCGGTGAACAACGAGGGCGGCGTCGACGTGGGCGTCAATGCTGGTAACCATGTTGGCAGCAGTGCGGGAGGCACGTCGTCGAGGCAGTGAGAAGTGATTCACACCGGTGAAGTCGGCGGCGTTCAGGCGCGAGAGATGCAGTCGTTGGCGGCTGCAGGCACCCCGCAGGGTGACGTCGAAGGACGTCGAAGCAGTGTGACGCCGATGTCGGCGATCCATGTGACAGCGGGCGGGATAGCGCCGAGCTGCGGCTACTTCAAGTTTACGCCGAACACGAGTTCTGTGACCCCCCTGCTCGTCGGTCGACCTGACATTCTCACCCGGAATGAAGCCATCGAGCCTCAGCTAGAGATGGCCAGGCTGATGGGCTTTGCTGCTGGCACCGTGGCGACTCCATCGAAGCTCTACCCCAACCTGCGTGCGGAGTTTCGCGTTATGCAGTTGCTAACCTTCACGGTCATCTCGTGGTGCTGCCGGCCAGGCGTGTAGATCGCCCTAAAGCCGTGCAGGGACTATCTGGACGCCGGCAACCAAGCGTGGCACTTCATCGAGTCGATGTACCAGGTCACCGTCGACCTGTACATTGGCCAACTCGAAGAGCAGACGCATATGCGGATGGGCGACCTACTACTGCAACCGGGCTCGGCGACTTCTCGCCACTATGAGGATGTCCGGCGTGCAATACTCGGCGGCGTCGTACATTACACACGTGCTGAAGGGGCTCCCGAGCAGCTACAACCTGCTGAAACAGCTGTCGGTGGTGCCGAGCACACAGGCGACGCTCAACGAGGACTCCCTGACCTCGTACATCATGCGGGACGAGGCAATGCAAGAAGCCGGGCGGTCCTTAGAGCTCCTGCCGCAGGCGAACAACGTCGCCCCGGCGAACCAAGGTGGTCGATCGGGACAGCGCAGGCACTCTGGCGGCAGTGGTGGTAGTGGCGGGATGCAGACTAAGGACGCCTACAAGAGGAAGTCGGCCCAGGATGGCGATCGAGGAGAAGGAGGTCGACGTCGGGAGTGCTGGTTGTGCCACAGCCCCGCCCATCTCTCCTTCGAGTGCCCCGACCGCAGTGACTCGGACGACGACGACGACGCCAAGGGTGGCCGAGGGAGGTCAGCCGAGCGTCGCCCTTGTTGGGAGAGCAAGCCACGCAGGGAGAAGCAGTCGACCAAGTCGTTGACCACGGCCAAATACGCCGACTCCTTGGCAAACGGCGAGACGACAAGGAGGTGTCGTGCTCGCTGGTTGGCGTTGTGGAGCCGACCTTCTTGCTGGCACGGGAGGCTGGCGAGGATTTCCAAACAATGGCGGCGGCCGTGCAGGTGAACCCGGCGGTGGTCCTGCTCGACAGCGGCTGCTCGCATGACCTGATGGGTACGCAGGAGGTCTTTGTCGACCTGCAGCCAAGCGGCGACGATAGGCACGTGCTCCGCTACAATGGTGCGCTGCAGGACGTCCAGGGCCAAAGTATTGTCGCTCTGCTAGGAGAGGTCGGGAAGCAGGTGCTGATTCCCGATGTGCTCTACGTTCCGAGCGTGCACGCGAACCTGCTGTCGGCTGGCCAGCTGAAGGAGAACGGTGTGAAGCTGAAGCAGGACGGCGACGGGATTTTGCTCGACACGGGGGGAGGGGACGTCCTCGGTCGGGCGTCCTACACTGGCCGGGTCCTCTGCACCGACCTACGTCCCTACTCGACGAAGTCGACGACGTCCACGACGGACGTGGTGGCCCTGCGGGCGATCGCTTCGGCGACAAATTCCACGCCATACCGACTGCATGCAAGGCTTGCGCACGTCGGCATGGACACCATTCGAAGCTCGGCAAAGGACGAGGTCGCCAATGGGCTGAACCTCATGTCGGCGTCTGCGCCGACCCACCGTGTGTTTCATGCGTCGGCGGGAAGCTGCCGCGGCACGTCTTCCCCGACCAGAGCTCCGACGCCGACGACGTACTGGCCGTCGTGCCTTTCGACCTGTGCGGGCCGTTTCGCATGGCTGCCAAGGATGGCAGCTTATACTTCTTGCTGCTGAAGGACCGCAAGACCTGCTTTGTGTGGGTGAGGCCGGTCGCCAAGAAATCGGACGTGCGGCAAGAGTTTGTGTAGTGGCTGGCAGTCGCTGAGCGGCAGACGAAGAAGTCGGTGCTGATGCTACGCTCTGACCAGGGAGGGGAGTTCCTCGGGAAGGAGTTCACCGCCTTCGTGGATGACAAGGGGATCATCCACGACCTGACCTGCCCGTACACCCCGCAGCAGAACGGCATGGCGGAGCGGGAGATGAGGGCGGTGGTGGAGTTGGTGCGGATGATGTTGCTGCACATGGGCGTGCAGCACCATTGGTGGCATCTCATTCTGCGGCAGGCCGTCTGGGTCCGCAACTGCCTTGAGAGGTTGACGTTGCCGCCGCGGACGACGCCGTACCAGCTGCTCACCAGGAAGAAGCCCGACTTGTCGTTGGCGCATGTGTGGAACTGCATGGCGCAGTTTCTCGTCCCTGACCAGCAGCGTGGTAGGAAGCTGAAGCCGAAGGCCTGGTCAGGCCTTCACATTGGCATGTCAGAGGAGAACAAGGGGTGTGAGCTCCTCGACATCGTAGACAACCGGGAGGTTACCACGTCAAACGTGGTGTTTTACGAGACCATGTCGTTGGAGGTGTGGAAGTCGGAGCATGCCGCTGGAGGTGTGGCCTCCAGCAGCTTCTTTAACTCCTTCAGCATCTCGGCACTACTGCTGGCGGCGATCAAGTCGTCGACCTAAACCAGCACCCAGCAAGTCACCTTGTCGTCGCGGACCTTGAAGTAGAGCACTGTGTCGACCTGGCTCTTCTTCCACTCGGCGCCAACCAGCATGTTGTTGAGTGCCTTGTACCACAACAGTGGCGACTGCTTCAGCCCGTACAGGCTCTTCAACGGCTTGCACCCCCGGCCAGTCCCGTCGTTAAAGTAGTCCGGCTAGTACATGTACAGCAGCCGATCGAGCTTGCTCTGAAAGAAGGTGTTCTTCATGTCGAGCTGCATCAGGCTGAGGTCGAGGACGACGACGAAGCTGAGGAAGATCCTCAGCGTGACGTAGCTGCTTACCAGCGCGTACGTTTCGTCGTAGTTGGCGCCATACACCTGCGTGAAGCCCTTCACGTAAGCCTCGTTTTCTCGCGCCCAACGGTGTCGTAGATGTTGTACTTCGTCGTCAGCACCCACCGGTTCTTCATTATATTCACCCCAGGTGGGCTGTCGACAGCTCTTAGGTTCCCATGCCGATGGGGCTGCGGATCTCCTCCTCCATGGCGGCCTTCACCGCCTTGCCCTTCCAGTCCGCGGACAACGTAACCCTGCCGCAGCTGTTCTATACGCGGGAACTATATACAGAGAGTATCATGGTATTAATATCATGATCAACGTTATCTATATGGAATAAATTGTATAATTGAGAACGTTATCTCTATGGAATAAATTGTATCATTGTATAGATTGTATCAGCGGGAATAACGTACGACGGGCAGCTAAAAACAAATCGCGCAGGCTATAATGTCTTAACCAAATCTCTTAATACGATGTTAAGAGACTAAGCAGAAGTGTGTGTATTAGGCCAAAGGGAGGGGTACAAGAGTATCAAGAGAAAAGTGTGTACCTCATAAGATGCAGATCACTACAGGCTACACAAAGGAATGAGATATGACATTGAGAATTATTTCTTTACTTGGAGTTTTGAAATCGAACGGATAATAGAAGCAACACAAATCTGGGAGTACTTTACAGAATAGGAGCAGTTCCTTGTTCATGGAATACCCGAACAGCAACGCGGTGTCGGCTTTCAGTCAATGATAGTGTTCATAATACTTTTTTTCGTAACCTGTCATTTACTGAACACTTGAAGGTATCATATCATAAATAAGAATTGGGAATCCAGCGGTATTAGCCTTGCAACATTTGAAGCGGTTACATGAGTCATTTGACGACGTTACACAAAGCAGACTCAACTCACAGCTGGACAACGAGGAGATGAAACCAAGAGAGAAGAAATTACAACATATTAACAGGTACAGAGAATCGTGAGATCAACTCAAGCTAGTTGGAGGAAACCTCCTTGAGTCAATGTTTGTAACGGTTGTGATGCTAGCCTCAGACGACAGTAGTGCCAGATGCTGAGCAACAGGATATGGACCTATGCAACAGCAAGAGCAACAAGATAGTTAACCAGGCTACTTTTCTGGCACATAGCCAAGTAGAGCCGCAGAAACAGCAACGACAAAAGCATTTTTGGCTAAAGCAGAAACGATAACAACAGCAGCCACAGCAGCATCAGCAATAGTACGACACTCCCGTAATCACCACTCACCACATCAACAATCGATAACTTAGCGTACATCTGCTGCTTCACCATAGGTTGCTACCGCTATTCTTTCATTTGCACTGGCACAGACAAAACCACAGACTACATCAACACTAACAAAGGGGCAGAACGTGCAAGCTTGGATGCCACAAATGGTTTTTTGCTTCCTAGGCTCACATCCAACCTTTGCACTAGATGAAGTTGAATTGTCAATTTCAAAAACTCTTGAAGTCAACCCACAATATGCAGTTTCAGTTCGTGCAGATTACGGTCCAACGTGTTGTTGCTTGACAGGTGTTGCGTACAGCACATATGCACGTTAGATATCAACAATGGTTACGTAATCAAGCTTGAAACTCGACTCTAACATGAAGATATAATTATAGTTGCAAACAACTTGATATACCGGACGACATGCCAATGTTGTTGAAAATCTTGCCAATTCTCCCTGTGAACTAGCAAGTACTATGAGCACTTGGAAACGACCAAGTGAACGAACACGGAGATCACCCTCTTATCCATGCGTAGCCCGTATTCTGGCTCGCGTCGAAGTAATTATCTCCGCATGGTGCAGTGAGCGTGGACGGCACCGCGATGTAATTTTCAGCCTAGTCAACTTAGTCGTCACTTACCTATTGCATTCGTAGGCCGGCAGCAGTGCTAGACGCCATGGTGGACCTCGTAGTGCAGGCGGGCATAGTGGACACCGTTGAGGTATGGCTGAAGAGACGTCACGAGGCTAATGAATACGGCGACTTCCCCTGGGCGGTCGTCGAGGCTGGCATCCGCGCCGTGTGGGTGACGGAGCACCCTTCTCGGCCTGCTTCTCCTCGACCGGTGAACAACGAGGGCGGCGTCGACGTGGGCGTCAACGCTGGTAACCATGTCGGCAGTAGGGTGGGAGGAGCGTCGTCGAGGCAGCGATGAGTGATTCACACAAGTGAAATCGGCGGCGTTCAGGCGCAAGAGATGCAGTCATTGGCGGCTCCAGGCGCCTCGCAGGGTGACGTCGAAGGACGTCGAAGCGGTGTGACACCGATGTCGGCGACCCACGTGGCAGCGGGCGGGATAGCGACGAGCTGCGGCTACTTTAAGTTTACGCCAGACAGGATTTCTGTGACCCCCCAGCTCGTCGGTCGACCTGACATTCTCACCTAGAAGGAAGCCATCGAGCCTCAGCTAGAGATGGCCAGGCTGATGGTCTTCGCCGCCGGCACTGTGGCGACGCCGTCGGAGCTCTACCCTGACCTGTGTGCGGACTTTCGCGTTATGCAGTTGCTGACCTTCACGATCATCTCGCGGTGCTGCCCGCCGGGCGTGCATATCGCCCTAAAGCCGTGCAGGAACTATCTGGACGCCGGCCACTAAGCGTGGCACTCCATCGAGTCGAATTACTAGGTCATCGACGACCTGTACATTGGCCAGCTCGAAGAACAGACACATCTGCGGATGGGCGACCTACTACTGCAACCCGGCTCGGCGACTTCTCGCCACTATGAGGATGTCCGGCGTGCAATACTCGGCGGCGTCGTACGTCACGCACGTGCTCAAGGGGCTCCTGAGCAGCTACAACCTGCTGAAACAGCTGTCGGTGGTGCCGAGCATACGGGCGACGCTCAACGAGGACTCCCTGACCTCGTACATCATGCGGGACGAGGCAATGCAAGAAGCCAAGCGGTCCTTAGAGCTCTTGCTGCCGGTGGACTACGTCTCCCCGGCGAAACAAAGTGGTCGATCGGGACAGCGCTAGCAGTCTGCGGCAGTGGTGGTAGTGGCGGGACGCCGGCTAAGGACGCCGACAAGAGGAAGTTGGTGTTGGTGTAAAGGCCTAATAAACTAAAGCTACTAAGACTTAATCAAACTTAAAACCTCTCCTCGGGGTCTCTTCCAAGGGTCCCTGGGTGCCAAGTACAAGACCAGCAGCCCCTATCCTCAGGTCCAAGTTTGTAGAGAGAGGAGTCAAGAATGACTTGGTCAAAATAACAAGAGTACCTTTAACGTCGCGCAGTGTATCGTGCAAACAGGATTAAGCTGAGAATTTCCTATATCGAATCTCACTCCAAGAGCTTTAAAATAAGCCAAGTTGCCTCACGAAAAGTTCTGCCATTTTAAAGCTATGGCTCGGACAGTGTTTGTCTAGCGTTGGAGTGCTAGCGTACTAGCGTTGACTCGGGTAGCATTCCGCCGTCGCATCGCGTAGAAACGAAATTCCAGGAAGGGAGGAATTCGCTTGAATCAAATTGAATATATCCAGGTACAAACAGAGAAGTAATATATAGTTCTAGTTAGCAAGGACCTTGGGAATCAACCTGAAAATAACTAGGGATGATCCCAAATAATTCCTAGCAACAGAACCAACCTGGCTGGACAAAATAGTAGGTGGTAGGTGTTGGGTGCAAAATACTATTTTTGCACTGCAGCCAGCCACCTACATGATGTTATGCATTTTGTGTATGTTCTGTGTTCATTCATTTTCGCATTTCGTTTCACGTGTTGTTGCTGTGGGATCATTATCGGTCGTGACGGATCATGACGAGTCGTGTTCGTTCATGTCGGCTCATGTTCGTGTCAAATTATAATCTTGTGTAGGCTATAGTGGGGTAGCTCATATAGGGTACACATTTCTAGGGTTGCATATTTGTATCACTTCCATTCCATAGTCATTCATTCTCGTTTCTTCTCATGGTATCGAGCAGGTTCCCTCGTGGGAACTGTTCCTAGGGCCCACCAAAATCAAACTTTTTTTTCCTGCCCGGAGCGCACCTCGCTTAGGCCTCCTTCGGCCCCGTCGCGTCGCCCCTAGCGACCTTTCTCGCCGCCCTTAGCGGCCCATCGCCACCCTACGCGGCCCGGCGCTGCCCTTTAGCCGCCCGTCCCGGCCCCACGCCGCCCGTGCGCCGCCCGTCCCGGCCCCGCGCCGCTGCCCCGGCCCGTTGATGCCCGTGCGCCGCCCGTCCCGGCCCCACGCCGCCCGTGCGCCGCCCGTCCCAGCCCCACGCCGCCGCCCCGGCCCCACGCCGCCCGTGCGCCGCCCGTCCCGGCCCCACGCCGCCCGTGCGCCGCCCGTCCCGGCCCCACGCCGCCCGTGCGCCGCCCGTCCCGGCCCCGCGCCGCTGCCCCGGCCCGTCGACGCCCGTGCGCCGCCCGTCCCGGCCCCACGCCGCACATGCGCCGCCCGTCCCGGCCCCACGCCGCTGTCCCGGCCCGTCGCCGCCCGTGCGCCGCTCGTCCCGGCCCCGCGCAGCTGCCCCGGCCCACCGCCGCCCGTGCGCCGCCCGTCGCGGCCCCGCGTCGTTGTCCAGGCCTGTAGCCGCCCGTGCGGTGCCGGCCCCGGCCCCATGCCGCCTGTACCGGCTCTTCGCCGCCCGTGCGCCGCCTGTCCCGGCCCGTCGCCGCCCTTTGCGGCGTCACGTGCCGCCCCTCCCCATGGCTCTGCCGCCTTACCTGCGGCCCCGACACCCTACCTGCGGCCCCGCCACCTCGCTCTCCGCCCCGTCACCTGCTGCATCGCCGAGCCGCCCACCAACCGAGCCGCCCTGCAGCCGGACTCCTAGCAGCCGAGCCGCCCTGCAGCCGGACTCCTAGCAGCCGAGCCGCCCAGCAGCAGAGCAGCAGAGCCGCCGAGCAGCCCAGCAACCGAGCCGCCCAGCAGCCGAGCAAATTGAAGGAAAGGAGGAATTCCCGGGAATCAAATTGACTATATTCAGGTACAAACAGAGAAGGAATATATAGTTCTAGCTAGCAAGGACCTTGGGAATAAACCTGGGAACAACTAGGGATGATCCCAAATAATTCCAAGCAACAGAACCAACCTGGCTGGACAAAACAGCAGGTGGTATGTTAGTAAACAACCTCTGGTTCTGTTTTTCCAACCTAAGAAAACAACAACCAGGTTCAGGTCCTAAAAAACAGAACCTGATTTGTCTTTGCCCAACCAGCCAAATGCTGGTTCCACTGGTTTCCCCTGGCCCTGTAGCAAGCAGATACAGACAAACGACATCCAACCTTCACCTAAATTGTACCCCTATAGTGCCTGCCCTGCTACACTATAGTCAACCAAACAGAATAGTACAATTTCGAGTTGGATATAACTTAATCTGCACAATCAATTCAACCGAACCGCAAAGCTTCCATCTTGGGTTCCTTTGCGAGCTCGTCCTTTTTGCTTGTACTGTTCATAGCGCGTACAATGTTGTGCCGAAGCGCATAATGTCAGAACATATAGCTTACTTATTTGTGTAGGCTATAGTGGGGTATCCCATAGGGGGTACAACCCAATTAGGGTTTCCTATTTGTACTCACTTCGTTCATACTCATTTCATCCTCGTTCAATTCTTCTCATGGAATCAGAGCAGGTCCCCTCCTAGGGACTGTTCCTAGGGCCCACCGAAGCGCGCCCCGAGGCGCGCGTTCTTTTTATTTAGCGACCCTGCGTGTCGCCCCTACCGTCGCGCTCCCGCCGCTCACTCCTCTTACGGCCGCCCGCCCTAGTGCCCTGACGGCCGCCCGCTCTAGCGCCCGAACGCCGCCCGCCCTAGCGCCCTGACGGCCGCCCGCCCTAGCGCCCTGACGGCCGCCCGCCCTAGCGCCCTGACGGCCGCCCGCCCTAGCGCCCTGACGGCCGCCCGCCCCAGCGCCCGAGCGCCGCCCGCCCTAGCGCCCGAGCGCCGCCCGCCCTAGCGCCCGAGCGCCGCCCGCCCTAGCGCCCGAGCGCCGCCCGCCCTAGAGCCCTGACGGCCGCCCGCCCTAGCGCCCGAGCGCCGCTCGCCCTAGCGCCCTGACGGCCGCCCGCCCTAGCGCCCTGACGGCCGCCCGACCTAGCGCCCGAACGCAGCCCGCCCTAGCGCCCTGACGGCCGCCCGCCCTAGCGCCCTGACGGCCGGCCGCCCGCCCCAGCGCCCGACGCCCGCGAGCCGCCCGTCGCAGCCGCCCGTGAGCTCCCTGAGCCGCCCGCGCCGCCGTCCCTGAGCCGCCTGTGCAGCCGCCCGCGAGCCGCCGGCGAGCCGCCCGTCGCGACACCAGCGCCGCACGAGCCGCCCGTACAGCCCAGCAGCCCGAGCCGCCCGAGCCGCCCGCGCCGCCCCAGCAACCCGAGCCGCCCGAGCCGCCCGAGCCGCCCGAGCCGCGCGAGCCGCCCGAGCCGCCCCAGCCGCCCGAGCCGCCCGAGCCGCCCGAGCCGCCCGAGCCGCCCGAGCCGCCCGCGCCGCCCCAGCAACCCGAGCCGCCCGAGCCGTGCCGCTGTTCCTGAGCTGTGTTCCTCTGCTGCTGACCTACCCGACTCTCCCAGCCCGGTGAGACTTTCAGCTGCTGCCATGGCCACCCCCAATGTTCTTACTTTTGACGCTGAGGGGAGGGCCATTGACTTTGCCGTCTGGATCGAAGACCTGCAGCTGTACTTACTGTGTGATGCGATAGATGAGGTCTCTCTCTTTGACTTTGTCTCTGGCGCTGTCCCTGCCCCACCTGCTGATGCTGACTCTGCCGTTCGCTCCAAGTGGGCGACCCGCGATGCTGCTGCACGCCTTGTTGTGCGTCGCCACCTCCCTTCCTCTGAGCGTGCCCACTTTAGCCAGTGCAAGACCGCTCAGGCCTTGTACGACGCTGTAGTTGCACGCTACTCCTCCCCTTCCTCCGCTACCCTTAGCCGCCTCATGCTACCGTTTCTCTTCCCTGACCTCGCCTCCTTTCCCACTGTTGCTGACCTCGTTACCCACCTCCGTGCTAGTGACACCCGCTACCGCGCTGCCCTTCCTGCTGAGTTCCGCGCTGCGAACCCTCCTCCCATGTACATCACTCTCTACTTTCTCGTCACCCGTCTCCCTGAGTCCCTTCGTGTCGTTAGGGACCAGTTTCTCTCTGTCTGTCCCACCACTCTCACTGTCGACCTCCTTGAGGAGTCCCTGCTAGCGGCTGAGAAGAGTATTGTCGCTGTAGGGGCCTCTCGGGGTGACCCTCGCACCCCCATCTTTGAGGGGTGTGGTCCTTCCCCCCTGCTGCCCTCTGTCGCCTCTGCCGCTGCGGCCGACCTCACTGGTTTTGAGTCGGTCGGCGCGGCGTCTGCCCCCAGCGGCAGACGCCGCTCTGGCAAGGGCAAGGGGGGCAAGGGAGCGGGTGGAGCTAGAGGGGGCGGTGGAGGAGGCGGTGGGGGTGGCGGGGGGAGTGGGGGTGGCGGTGGGGGTGGTGGCGGGAGTGGAGGTACTGGTGGCGGCGGTGGAGGCGGAGGTGGCGGCGGCGGTGGTAGCGGAGGAGGCGGTGGGAGCGGTGGGAGCGACGGTCCTGGTGGGGGAGGTGGCGGTGGAGACGGGGGTGGCGGTGGAGGCGGGGGTGGCGGTGGAGGCGGGGGTCGGAGTGGCTCGTCCCAGCGGAGCAGCTCTGGGGGTGGTCAGCGCCAGCAGCAGCAGCAGCAGCAGCAGCAGCCGCAGCAGCAGCCACAGCAGCAGCAGCGCTCTCGCACCGTCCCCGCCCCTCAGCAGCTCCGTGAGTGGTACTTGCAGCGTCAGCGTGGTGGTGCGCTTGGTCCCTGCCCCTACGTTCTTCGCACCGGTGACCGTGCAGGGGAGAGATGTGGAGGCGCCCACACAGCCCGCCGCTGCTTTGGCCGCCTGACCGACGCCTGGCGTCAGCAGTTTCCGGAGGCCGCTGAGATCCCCCGCTGGGGAGAGCTGTCTAGGGCTGGTGTAGCGATTTATGATCTTGATTTTGATGCTATTCTCGCTGCTATGTATGCTGTGACTGGTAGTGATGAGGATGACTGTTACCGGTGTTTCCCGCCCGACCCGGGCATTGGTACTGCCGCGTCAGGTACTAGTGAGGCTGCTGCTCTAGGTGCCAGTGCGTCTGTGCTCTCAGGTGCTGGTGAGTCTGCCCTCTCAGGTACTGTATCGGCTTCGGCCTCTCACACCTTCACCCTTGATTCTGGAGCGTCTCGCTCCTTCTTTAGGGACCGCACCACTCTCACGCCGCTGAGTCGGCCGGTTGCGGTGTCCCTGGCTGACCCCTCTGGGGGGCCTGTCCTGTCTCGCTTCTCCACTGTCCTCCCGTGTCCGGCGGCCCCCTCTGGCACCCTGACTGGTCTCTACCTCCCCTCGTTCTCGACGAACTTGGTGAGTGGTGCTGACCTCCAGGATGCGGGTGTCCACCAGTTCACCCCTGCTCGTCAGCGGGTGACTCAATGCACGGAGGCGGATACAGGTCCCCACCTGGCTACGTTTACACGTCGGCCAGGGTCAAGCCTGTACACACTGACCACTGCTTCTCCTCCAGGTGCTGAGTCTGGTAGGGTCCCTTCGTCTGGTCAGGTGTTTGCTGCAGCGTCCAGGTCTGGTCCTGAGTCTGCCCCCTGCTCGTGTCGTCGTCTGTCTCACGAGACCCTCCTTTGGCACCACCGCCTTGGCCACCCCTCTCTGCCTCGGCTCAGAGGCATGGCCTCGCGAGTCCTTGTGTCTGGTCTTCCCCGGTCTCTCCCTCCCCTTCCTCCGGGCCCTGGCCCTACCTGTGTCCCCTGTGTCGAGGGGCGCCAGCGTGCTGCCCCTCACTCCTCCCAGTTTCCTCCGACAGAGGCCCCGTTGCAGACGCTTCACATGGACGTGTGGGGCCCAGCCCGCGTCCGTGGACAGGGTCAGGAGCGCTACTTCCTGCTGGTGGTTGACGACCACTCGCGTTACACCACAGTCTTCCCCTTGCGCAGCAAGGGTGAGGTCACTGAGGTGTTGATCGACTGGATCCGCGCAGCTCGTCTCCAGCTTCGGAGGAGCTTTGGCTCTGACTTCCCTGTTTTGCGTCTGCACTCGGACAGAGGCGGAGAGTTCTCCTCTGGCCTCCTGAGTGCCTACTGTCGTGCGCGAGGCATCCGTCAGACCTTCACGCTTCCGGACTCACCACAGCAGAATGGGATTGCTGAGCGCCGCATTGGCATGGTCATGGACGTCGCTCGTACGTCCATGATGCATGCGGCTGCTCCCCATTTTCTGTGGCCGTTTGCGGTCAGGTACGCTGCGCACCAGATCAACCTCCACCCCAGGGTCTCTCGACCGGAGACCTCCCCAGCCCTGCTGTGGACGGGGAAGGTTGGCGATGCGTCGGCGTTCCGGGTCTGGGGATCTCGGGCGTTTGTTCGCGACCTGTCTGCGGACAAGCTGTCCCCTCGTGCTTCTCCCTGCGTCTTCCTGGGGTTCCCCCCCGACGCCCCTGGGTGGCAGTTTTACCACCCCACCTCTCGACGTGTTCTGTCCTCCCAGGACGTCACGTTCGACGAGTCGGTACCCTACTACCGCCTCTTCCCCTACCGCACTCCGTCCCTCCCCCCACCCCCGCTCTTCTTGGTACCAGGTCCCCCCCCGGTAGTCCCCCTCCCCCCTCAGGGTCCTGCCCCTTCAGGTGTGTCCCAGGTAGACGCGGTCGAGCCTGTCGAGGTCACTGGTGACTCTGGTGCTGCTGCGGGAGCTGAGCCTGGGGGTGCGGAGTCTGGGGGTGCTGAGCCTGGGGGTGCTGTGCCTGGGGGAGCTGAGCCTGGGGGTGCGGAGTCTGGGGGTGCTGAGCCTGGGGGTGCTGTGCCTGGGGGTGCTGAGCCTGGAGGTGCCGAGCCTGGGGGTACTGTGCCTGGGGGTGCCGAGCCTGGGGGTGCTGTGCCTGGGGGTGCTGTGCCTAGGGGTGCTAAGCCTGAGGGTGCTGAGCCTGGGGGTGCTGTGCCTGGGGGTGCTTCGTCTCGCCGGGAGCCACTCTCCCCACAGGAGCTGCGTGAGTGGTTTGCCAGGCGCTGGAGGCGTGCTGCGGGTGCTGGTGGTTCTTCGGCTGCAGAGGGTACTGCTGCCGCGCGTCCCGCCGGTGCTCGTACTGTGGGTGCTGGAGCCGCTGGGTCTGAGAGTTCTCCTGGAGCTGGTACTGCTGAGGGTGTTGGCGCTGAGCCTGCCGTTGGCGGTCCGACTGAGAGTGCTCCTGGTGCTGCTGCTGGAGGTTCTGGAGCTTCTGGTGGTGCTGCTGGAGGTGCTGCTGGAGTGGGTGCTCCTGCCGGGGCTGCTGGTGCTGTTCCTGCTGTTTCTAGCGTCGCCGCGCGGCCCCGACCGTACTTCGTTCCGCTCCTGCAGCAGGTTCTTGGTCTTACACCTCCTCCTCCTCCCTTAGAGGGTCCGCAGCCTGTCCGATCACAGCCACAGCTACAGCCTGCCTCCCCTTTGCCTGCTCCTTCTCCCTACGCTGGTCCGACTGGAGGTCTTACTGAGCGTCGTGAGCCTGCGTCTCGTCCTGTGTCGCCTGTTCGTACTGAGCGCACTAGTGGTCGCGGGTCGCGTCAGCGTCCTCCTCCTGTCCCTGGCACGCACCGGATGTCACTGCGTCCGTCCACTGCTCCTCTGCGTGCCCCTTTGCCTTCTCCTCCTGCTTCCTCTCTTCCTGCTTTTGCCGACCCGGAGTCGGACTCTCTTCGTGCTGCCAGTCCTACTGTCACGCGTCTCCTTGCTACTGCTGTCACTGACCCTTCCTTCGAGTCGTCTGCTGCGTCTGCCCTTGTCACTGAGCTTGTCGACTTTGCTGCGCGCTGTCGTCTAGACTACGCTGCTCGTCTTGTCACTGAGTCTGAGTCCGCCTGTCCTCCGTCCGTCGGGGGTGAGTGTGCCCTTGGCACGGACGTCCTTGAGGACAGGCAGGAGGAGTTCCAGTGTCTAGCCGCCGCTTCACCTCGTCTCGCGTCTGTACTGCTAGCCCCTGAGGGAGACCCGGATGCACCAGACATCCCGACTCCGCGCTCTTACGCGGAGGCGATAGAGGGTCCCTACTCCTCTCAGTGGCAGGCAGCTATGGATGCAGAGATGGCTTCCTGGAAGTCCACAGGCACCTACGTTGACGCTGTTCCCCCTCCTGGGGCGAACATCGTCAGTGGCATGTGGATTTTCAGGGTGAAGCGGCCGCCGGGCTCTCCGCCTGTCTTCAAGGCGCGTTACGTGGCTCGTGGCTTCAGTCAGCGGCAGGGGGTTGACTACTTTCAGACCTTCTCCCCCACCCCGAAGATGACCACTCTTCGGGTTCTGCTGCACGTTGCTGCTCACCGTGACTACGAGCTGCACTCTCTCGACTTCAGCACAGCTTTCTTGCAGGGCAGCCTGCACGAGGAGATCTGGCTGCGTCGCCCACCTGGCTTCACTGGGTCTTTCCCTCCTGGTACCCAGTGGAGTCTCCGGCGTCCAGTCTACGGTCTCCGCCAGGCGCCACATGAGTGGCACGACACACTGAGGACTACGCTCGCGGCACTTGGGTTTGCTCCTTCTACTGCCGACCCGTCGCTGTTTCTGCGCACCGACACCTCTCTGCCGCCGTTCTACATCCTCGTGTACGTCGACGACTTGGTCTTTGCCACAGCTGACACTGCTGGACTCGCCTACGTGAAGTCCGAGCTGCAGAAGAGACACACGTGCACTGACCTGGGTGAACTGCGCAGCTACCTTGGCTTGCAGATCACCCGGGACAGAGCACGCCGCACCATTACCCTGACTCAGTCACACATGGTGCAGCAGGTCCTTCAGCGCTTCGGCTTCACGTACTCCTCGCCTCAGGCCACTCCTCTGCCTACTCGCCACTCGCTCTCAGCTCTGCCTTCGGATGAGTCCGTAGAGTCGAGTGGCCCGTTTGCAGAGCTTGTTGGCTGCCTCATGTACCTGATGACCTGCACACGACCTGACCTCGCATACCCTCTTAGCATTCTCGCACGCTTTGTTGCTCCTGGGAGACACCGACCAGAGCACATGGCTGCAGCGAAGAGGGTGTTGCGCTACTTGTGCAGTACGTCGGGCATGGGGCTAGTGCTTGGAGGGCGCAGTCCAGTGGTCCTCACTGGGCACGCAGACGCTTCTTGGGCTGACGACCAGGCTACGCAGCGGTCGTCACAGGGTTACACCTTCAGCCTTGGTTCCGGCTCTGTCTCGTGGCGGGCTACCCGCTCGTCTTCTGTTCTCGGCTCCAGTTGTGAGGCTGAGATCTACGCTGGGGCTATGGCTGCACAGGAGTTACGCTGGCTCACCTACCTGCTGACCGACCTTGGAGAGCAGCCTCGTTCTCCTCCAGTCCTGTACGTAGACAACAAGGCCATGCTGGCCTTGTGTCGAGAGCAGCGACTGGAGCACAGAACGAAGCACATTGCTCTCCGCTACTTTCTTGCTCGTGAGCTACAGCAGCGTGGACAGTTGCGACTTGCGTACGTGGCCTCTGAGGCCAACACTGCTGATGTCTTCACCAAGGCACTTGCGCCTTGTGATCATCAGCGTTGCTGCACGCAGTTGGGTCTTGTGCCTGTCTTGCCTCACTTGCTCTCCTCTTGACCTTGCTTGTACCTTCGCATATATATACCCTTGCTCTTGCTTACTTGACTCTTGTATACCTCTATATATGATCTTGCATGTGAACTGGCCTTCTGGCCTTTGAACTTGTGCTCGGAATGCGTGGTGACTTAGTGATCCACCCTGAGCTTTGCTTTGCTTTGCTTGACTGGTCTTGTGACCCCTTGTTCTCCCCCACTTTGCCTATGGGGGTGTGTCAGAACATATAGCTTACTTATTTGTGTAGGCTATAGTGGGGTATCCCATAGGGGGTACAACCCAATTAGGGTTTCCTATTTGTACTCACTTCGTTCATACTCATTTCATCCTCGTTCAATTCTTCTCACATAATGCGCGAGTACCTGCAAATGCTTCAAGCAAAAATTGCGAAAGCAAACAAACACACGAACATTCCATTCACACCCAAATGCATTCGCACACGCATACTCATACAAACAGACGGCAGGATGTCGTGCAATGTGAATTTGCACCCAACAATGTCCGCTCATGTTTGTTTTCATCGACGAACATGTGCGTTCATGAATCTTCTGTGTTTCATGAATGTTCTGTGTTTCATGAATGTCGAATTGTTTTCATGAATGCTGTTGAGAGTGTTGAGTGTGTTGAGTTTGGGGCTCGATAGTTTGACCAGCCCCGTTGACCATTTTGCGCTGGTCAATTAGAAAGTGCGCAAAGTCAGGACCCGCGCGTGTAATTCTTACACGCGCGTGTGGTCGTGCAGGGCCCATGCGTGAGTCGTCACTGTTTCGATCGCACACAGTGCGCACGATAGATACAAGACAGGGCGACATGATCGCTCCGTCACGCGCAGGTCAACGCACGATTGCGTCAGCGATCGTCTTGTCTTGCCCGACCGAGAAATAGCTCGGTCGTGATGAGGGGCACGTGTGGCATGCGAGACTTCGCAGTTGACTAGCGGAATTTTCGCGCTGACTCGGCGAGCAAGAAAATTCGCCAGAAAGTCGCGCTGCTTTGCGTCATTATTTCGACAGTGGTACAAAACGGTAAAATCCGTTTGTAACTAAAAAACCGGAATCTCACACGGGCGTTCATGATCGCACACGAGTAAACATGAATGTTCGCGAGGAGAGTCAGCAGGAGAATTTGACAGCAGTGCAGGTTGAAGAGAGTTATTCTACAGCGGCAAATCAAGCCAAATTCTAAAGCAGTTTTACAACCGTTTTTCAAAGACAGTAAAGCAAAGACCTGGACGACACTTAGACAACTGTTTTGTGTGTTTTTCCTTTGTGCACCTAGGACCTCTCTCATATGTGTGCTTGTATTTGCTTTGATCAACAATGCTTTCATGATTTCAAGCGTACAATCTACTACTAAATATTGACGAGAGTAGATACACAACGAAGTACTGCCGAAACTCTGCTCAACCGAAACAATTATTCTACAAGCTAAGCTTGGCATAACTACTCACTTGGTTCACAAGTGATGTAAAGTGTGTTGGGTGCAAATTCACATTGCACGGCATCCTGACGTCTGTTTGTACGAGTATGCGTGTACGAATGTATTTGGGTATGGATGGAATGTTCGTGTGTTTGTTTTCTTTCGCAATTTTTGCTTGATGCTTTTGCAGGTACTCGCGCAATGTGCACTTCGGCACAACATTGTACGCGCTATTGTTAACAGGAACGGATTGTTGGCCCCGCCCTCGCTTGGGGAACGCCGACGACTTGGTCGGATGCACGGGAGTAGCAGCCGACTGCTCACAGTGGGATAGCTGCTCGACAGGCTATGTCGAGCTGCAGCGGACCGCTGTGGTGTTGCTGTCGACCAAGGAGCTCGACAACTGCAACTGACTGGTCTGTGCGACGGGTGGGCCGTCAGGGAGGTCGACGAAGCAGTCCGTCGACCTACAGTTCGACCGGGAGGTCGACAGAGCAGTTCTGGTCGACAGAAGGGGTCCGTCGACCAGGGGGTAGCTCGACAGGAGTTGTGGTCGACCACGAACGCCTGGTGGTCGACCAGAGGGACCCAGTGGTCGACCAGAGGCACCTGGGGGTCGACCAGAGCACCAGGGGTCGACCAGGTCGACCGAGTAACCTGCTCGACGAGTTTTGCGAAGGCTCGCGAACGTCATCAAGATCGCGATGGCGCAGGCGACTTCGGACTGGTATCCTGAAGTCGATGTGGCTCGTCAGGCGCAGACAACAGCCGACGGATGCCCAACAAGGCAAGTCGGGCCAATCGTCTGCGCACACCTGCTAGCGCGCGCACTGCTGTGTTCTACGGGGCACGCCGTCGACCTGCTTTGTTGGCAGGTCGCCCTTCTGCAGTGCTGGCGCGGCTCCTCTACGCAATGCTGGCAGGCGGTCGACCGAGCTGCGCTGGCGGTCGACCAGGCTAGCTATAGGGTTGCTAGGTGCCTGATGTAGTCATTGTTGTAATTTTTCTTCTTGTATTGTTCTCGATTCTTAACTTTGCTAGTGGAAACTCTTGCCAATTTTCTCCCGTGAATATGCAAGCACTAAGGAACCAAGCAAAGCTACGATCACCTCTAGTAGTTCGTGCCAAACCTGTAGTCCATCTCACTACCGCTGTAGAGTGTATCTCCGCAGCTATGAACAGTATAAGCAGAAAGGAAGAGCTCGCAAAGGAACCCAAGATGGAAGCTTTGCGGTTCAATTTATTTGATTGCGCAGATTCAGTTCTATCCAACTCGAAGTTGGTTCTCTTTAAAGCTCTTGGAGTGAGCTTCGATACAGGAAATTCTCAGCTTAATCCGATCGACGGTCTGCAAGATACGCTGCGCGACGTTCAAGGTACTCTTGCTATTTTGGGTAAGTCGTTCTTGACTCCTCTCTCTACAATCTCGGACCCGAGGATAGGGGCTGGTCTTGTACCAGGCACCCAAGGACCCTTGGAGGTGACCCCGAGGAGAGGTTTTAAGTTTGATTATGTCTTTTTAGCTTGAGTTTATTAGGCCCTTACACCAACAAAGTGTTGCCTAGTTTTTGTTTGTGGTACTGAGTTAATCGCTTCCTCATAGTACTTAGACTTAACACGTGGTATCAGAGCTGGTCATTAGTCGTTCCTGACGTACCCGACGATGTGAGAAACTGGTAAAGAAGATAACTCAGCCCCCGCGAGCAGTGGTAGCCAGGAATCTGAAGTATCCGTGCCTATGGGAGCACGGACGAACCAGGGCCCGCTGCTAAGGGAAGTGTTGAAGAACTTCACAGTTGAAGTACTGAGTTAATCGCTTCCTCATAGTACTTAGACTTAACACTTGGTATCAGAGCTGGTCATTAGTCGTTCCTGACGTACCCGACGATGTGAGAAACTGGTAAAGAAGAGAACTCAGCCCCCGCGAGCAGTGGTAGCCAGGAATCTGAAGTATCCGTGCCTATGGGAGCACGGACGAACCAGGGCCCGCTGCTAAGGGAAGTGTTGAAGAACTTCACAGTTGAAAAATTCAGTGGTGAAGGCTACGACGACTGGTCTTGGAAGATGCAGCTTTATTTTCGGCAGATAGGACTTCTCAAGGTCATGATCGGTAGTGAAAAACGCCCTAGCAATACGGAGCTTCAGGGCGACTGGGATGAACGTTCATCAGCTGGATATTATATCCTTTCTCAGAGCCTAGACCTTGCCCAACGCCAGCACATAATGCACCTCTTCCCGGAGGAAGAGTGTGGACCTAAGGCATGGAGGGTGCTCAAGGATCTACAAGCCCCCACATCAGTTGTAGCTACCTTCATGTTGGAGAGGGAGCTCTCCACCCTTCGCCTCAGCAAAGGAGAACCCCTTCAACCCAGATCCCATGTCCCATTCTCTAGCAGGCTCTGGTACTTAGCATCCCTAGAAACCAGCCACTTCTCCCTTTCTGGTCCAGCTAATGCCTCCTCCATGCTAACTGGTTCCTCTGGTGCAGGGGCAAGGAAACAGTAGGCAGGTTCATCCTTCTCATCCGGGTCATAGCCATGTGGGAGAATCAGCAATGCCTTCTTTGTCCAAAGCTGCTGCTTTGCTACATCAGCTCCTGCAGTCAGCTTCTTAGTAGCCATACGGGTACGTCCTGGCCTGGAGATGGGTGTCTCCCATCTCTTCATAACGACACCCTTCGGTTTCTTAGTTTTCCCCTACTGCTGCTCTCCACCCTCGGATCCAGCAGCTCCACTAGTGCTAGTCTCCACATCATTTTCTCCACCAGCAGGTGCCTTCTGTACCTTCTTTTCATCACCAACCTCTGCAGCTGCCACCTCTCGCTCCTCCCACACACTAGGAGTCAGGTCCAGCTGCATGGTGATCTGCTCCATCTGCTGGGACACTCTGGCCTCCGGCTGTTTCTCCCAGCTCCCATACATCATGCCCTCAACAAACTTCACATCCCTGCTGTCAAATAACACACCTCTAGATGGTTCCCACAGCAGCCATCCCTTGCTCTCAGCAGCCAGCCCCAAATGCACACACCAGATTGCATTCGCCCCCAATTTACTGCGGTAGGTCTTGGGGACGTGGGCGACTGCCATGCAACCGAACACCCTCAGCATGTCCACTGGCGGCTTCCTCCCAAGCCACCTCTCCATCGGCACCCACGAGTCATCCCCAGCCTTGGCGAGCACCTTGTTTCTGGCCACGGTAGCGTGCCAGACTGCATGGGGCCACATCAAGTTGCCCAGCCAAGATTCTATGAGCAGCGCCCTAGCTGTCTCCAGAATTGTCCGGTTCGCCCGTTCTGCTACACCGTTAGACTGTGGGGTGTAAGCTATGGTCAGCTCCCTCTGGATGCCCTGCTTCTTCAGACAGGCCGTCATCTCAGCTTCAAGAAACTCACCAACCCGAGTCTAATCCGCTTCACCACACGCTCTGCTTGCTTCTCCACGAATGGCAGCCAATCTTCCCGTATCGTAGAGGCGGCATGGTCCTTCTGCTAGAACGGATATGCCCACATATGCCTGCTCTAATCATCCACTATGGTCAGAAAGTACCGCTCTCCCTTGTGCCCCTGAACCTGCAGTGGCCCCACCAAGTCCATGTGGACCAACTCCTGCAAGTCACACTATGGAAGGGGAAACGGGTAAACTTTGAGAGCAAACAGATTTCACAATTCTCATCAGGTGGCTGTCCGTTCAGCTTCAGACCCTTAACGGTTCCATCTTTCTCCAACTGCTTCAACAAGGGCATTGCCACATGCCCCAAGCGTAAGTGTGCAGTTGCCCAATCCGTCTCCCCAGATCTGGCCGATATTTTCACACCAACCCCTCCAACGGCGTTGCACTCCCCCTGGGATGCAGACCCCTCTCCAGCCTGCCCCCCCACCGTGCCACGCCAATGCCAGCAGCTGCCACATGGATCTGTACACATCTTTGCTCTCGTGCAGATCTCGAAGCACATGATAGCCCAGCTGCCCCTTGTACGTGCATGCCCCATCCGTGCTAGTGCTCACCCCAGCCTTGCCAAGCTTATGGAGGGAGATGAGGTTGGCCTTGAGATCAGGAACAAGGAGAACGTCGTCCAGCACCACCGGCTTGCCATCCGCTCCCTTCAAAGAAGCTTGTCCCGCACCAGCCACCTTCAGCGCGTGTCCAGAGGTAGAGCACACCTCATTGATCAGTGCAGCGCGTACGTCGTTCAGCAGGTCCTTGCGCGGCGTCATCGTCCAAGCAGCGCCCGTGTCCAACACCCAATAGTTCAACGGGTGCAGCTCTGCTCCAACCTTGGGAGAGGCGTCTCCTTGCTCCCCCTGCTCTCCAATATGGAAGAACTGGCCTACGGTGCGCTCCTTATTCTTCTCCGCACCGCCGTTGCTCTTCGGGTTGTTGTCGGACGAATCGGCGACCATGCTCGCGCCGTTTTTCTGGTTCCTCCGCGCGCCACCATCGTGGTGACGATTCTGGGGGGTCCAACCTTCGGGTTTCTTGTAACACAAGAACCAGGGGTGCCCTTCCTTCTCGCAATACCAGCAACTCCCTTTCATTTTGCCACCAGCACCCGACTTGCCGAGCAAAAATCTCATTGAATTCCTGCTTCTCCTTCTGCATAAACCCCTTAGCCACTAGCCTACTCTTGTTGACGGTGACCTGACCCTTGTTATCGGTCTTGATCCGTAGCACCCATTTGCACTGTACAACTTTCTTCCCATCGGGCAGGACCACCAGATCCCATGTTCCATTGTCTAGCAGGCTCTGGTACTCAGCATCCCTAGAATCCAGCCACTTCTCCATTTCTGGTCCAGCTAATGCCTCCTCCATGCTAGCTGGTTCCTGTGGTGCAGGGGCAAGAATACAGTAGGCAGGTTCATCCTCCTCATCTGGGTCATAGCCATGCAGTAGGCATGGTCATCCTCCTCACACCAGATTGCACTTGCCCCCAACTTACTGCGGTAGGTCTTGGGGACGTGGGCGACTGCCATGCAACCGAACACCCTCAGCATGTCCACCGGCGGCTTCCTCCCAAGCCACCTCTTCAACGGCACCCACGAGTCACCCCCAACCTTTGTGAGTACCCTGTTCCTAGCGACGGTAGCGTGCCGAACAGCATGGGGCCACATCAAGTTGCCCAGCCCAGATTCTATGAGCAGCGCCCTAGCTGTCTCCAAAATTGTCCGGTTCGCCCGTTCTGCTACACCGTTAGACTGTGGGGTGTAAGCCATGGTCAGCTCCATCTGGATGCCCTGCTTCTTTAGCCAGGCCGTCATCTCAGCTTCAAGGAGCTCACCACCCCGATCTGTATTAATACGCTTCACCACACACCTCGCTTGCTTCTCCACGAATGGCAGCCAATATTCCCGTATCGTAGAGGCGGTGTGGTCCTGCTTTAGCGGATATGCCCACATAAGCCTGCTCCAATCATCCACTATGGTCAGAAAGTACCGCTCCCCCTTGTGCCCCTGAACCGGCAGCGGGCCCACCATGTCCATTTGGACCAACTCCAAAGGCTTCTTGCTCCTGTCAGTCATTTCATGGAAGGGGAAACGGGTAAACTTTGAGAGCAAACAGATTTCACAATTCTCATCAGGTGGCTGTCCGTTCAGCTTCAGACCCTTAACGGCTCCATCTTTCTTCAACTGCTTCAACAAGGGCATTTCCACATGCCCCAAGCGTCGATGTGCCGTTGCCCAATCCGTCTCCCCAGATCTGGCCGATACTTTCACACCAACCCCTCCAACGGCGTTGCACTGCCCCTGGGATGCAGACCCCTCTCCAGCCTGCCCCCCACCGTGCCACGCCAACGCTTGTAGCTGCCACATGGATCTGTACACGTCCTTGCTCTCCTGCAGATCCCAAAGAACCCGATTTCCCAGCTGCCCCTTTTACGTGCGTGCCCCATCCATGCTAGTGCTCACCCCAGCCTTGCCAAGCTTACGGTGGGAGATGAGGTCGGCCTTGAGATCAGGAACGAGGAGACCGTCGTGCAGCACCACTGGCTTGCCATCCGCTCCCTTAAACGCAGCTCGTCCTGCTCCAGCCACCTTCAGCGCGTGTCCAGAGGCAGAGCACAACTCATTGATCAGTGCAGCGCATACGTCGTCCAGCAGGTCCTTGCGCGGCGTCATCGTCCAAGAAGCGCCCGTGTACAATACCCAATAGTTCAGGGGGTGCAGCTCTACTCCAACCTTGGCAAAGGCGTCTCCTTGCTCCCCCTGCTCCCCCTGCCCTTCATTATGGAAGATCTCGCCCGCGGTGCGCTCCTTCTTCTCCGCACCGCCGTTGCTTTTCGGGTTGTTGTCGGACGAATCGACGACCATGCTCGAGCCGTTTTTCTGGTTCCTCCGCGCGCCGCCATCCTGGTGACGATTCTGGGGGGTCCATCCATCGGGTTTCTTACAGCACAAAAACCAGGGGTGCCCCTCCTTCCCACAATACCAGCAACTCCCTTTCATTTTGCCACCAGCATCCGACTTGCCCCCACGTCCAGATTTCGCACCGCGACCCCAACCGATACCTCCTTGTTGGTCGTCCCAATCTTCCTGCAGCGCGGGGTCACTCGGTCTAGGCTCCTCCCCAATCATTGGTTTCAGCAATCCAATCTAACGGAAATATAGTTGCATTTTCCAGGCCCAATCATCATAGCCCTCACCATTGAACTTCTCGACGGTGAAATTCTTCAGCACCTCCTTGACCAGCGAGCCCTGGTTTGTTCGCGCTACCCTTGGCGCTGAAACACCAGAATCTTGGCTGCCGCTACGATCTTGGGCTGAAGATTCACCAGCTCCCGTCGAGGTGTTGCCTGCCATAGCTACCTATAACGAGGATCACTATAACGCAGCTCTGATACCAGCTTGTTAATGTAAGGGCCTAATAAACTCAAGCTATTAAGACTTAATCAAACTGAAAACCTCTCCTCGGTGCCTGGTACAAGACCAGCCCCTATCCTTGGGTCCGAGTTTGTAGAGAGAGGAGTCAAGAATGACTTAGCTAAAATAACAAGAGTACCTTGAACGTCACGCAGCGTATGATGCAGACCGTCGACCGGATTAAGCTGAAAATTTCCTATATCGAAGCTCGCTCCAAGAGCTTTAAAATAAGCAAAGTTGCCTCGCGAACAGTTTTGCCATTATGGACTTATGGCTTGGACAGCGTTTGCCTAGCGTTGGAGTGCTAGCGTACTAGCGTTGACCCGGGTAGCATTCCGCCGTCGAACCGCGTAGAAACGAAATTCCAAGAAGGGAGGAATTCGCTTGAATTTAATTGATTATATCCAGGTACAAACAGAGAAGGAATAAATAGTTCTAGCTAGCAAGGACCGTGGGAATCAACCTGGGAACAACCAGGGATGATCCCAACTAATTCCAAGCAACAGAACCAGCCTGGCTAGACAAAACAGCAGGTGGTAGGTTGGTAAACAACCTCTGGTTCTGTTTTTCCAACCTGGGAAAACAACTAGGTTCAGGTCCTAAAAACAGAACCTGTTTTGTCTTTGCCCAACCAGCCAAATGCTGGTTCCGCTGGTTTCCCCTGGCCTTGTAGCATGCAGATACAGATAAACAACATCCAACCTTCACCTAAATTGTACCCCTATAGTGCCTGCCCTGCTACAATATAGTTAACCAAACAAAACAGTACAATTTTGAGTTGGATAGAACTGAATCTGCGCAATCAAGTAAGCTGAACCGCAAAGCTTCCATCTTGGGTTCCTTTGTGAGCTCGTCCATTCTTCTTGTACTTTTCATAGCGCGTACAATGGTGTGCCGAAGTTCACAATGTACGAGTACCTGCAAATGCATCAAGCAAAAACTGCGAAAGCAAACAAACACACGAACATTCCATTCATACGCAAATGCATTCGCATATGTATACTCGTACAAACAGATAGCAGGATGTCTTCCATTGTAATTTTGCACCCAACAGTTGGCCCAGGATGGCGATCGAGAGAAGAAGGTCGATGTCGGGAGTGCTGGTTGTGCCACAGCCCCGACCATCTCTCCTTCGAGTGCCCCGACCGAAGTGACTTGGACGACGACGATGCCAAGGGTGGCCGAGGGAGGTCAGCCGAGCGACGCCCTTGTCGGGAGAGCAAGCCGCGAAGGAAGAAGCAGTCGACCAAGTCGTTGACCACGGCGAAATACGCCGACTCCTCTGCTGGCGGCAAAGGGCGAAACGACAAGGAGGTGTCATGCTCGCTGGTCGGTGTTGTAAAGCCGACCTTCTCGCTGGCGCCGGAGGCTGGCGAGGATTTCCAGGCAATGGCGGCGGTCGTGCAGGCGAACCCGGCGGTAGTCCTGCTCGCATGACCTGATGGGGACGAAGGAGGTCTTCGTCGACCTGCAGCCGAGAGACGACGTCAAGCACGTGCGACGCTTCAGTGATGGGCTGCAGGACGTCCAGGGCTGAGGTAATGTTGCTCTGCCCGGGGAGGCCCGGAAGCAGGTGCTCATTTCCGATGTGCTCTATGTTCCGGGCGTGCACGCGAACCTGATGTCGGCTGGCCAGCTGAAGGAGAATGGTGTGAAGCTGAAGTAGGACGGCGACGGGATGTTGCTCGTTGTGGGGGGGAGGGGACGTCCTCGGTCGGGCGTGCCACACTGGCCGGGTCCTCTGCACCGACCTACGTCCCTACTCGACGAAGTCGACGACGTCCACGACGGAGGTGGTGGCCTTGCGGGCGATCGCTTTGGCGACAAATTCTACGCCGTACCGACTGCATGCGAGGCTTGCGCACGTTGCCATGGACACCATTCGGAGCTCGGCGAAGGACGAGGTTGCCAATGGGCTGAACCTCATGTCGGCGTCTGCGCCGACCCACCGTGTGTTTCATGCGTCGGCGGGAAGCTGCCGCGGCACGTCTTCCCCGACCAGAGCTCCGACGCCGACGACGTACTGGCCGTCGTGCCTTTCGACCTGTGCGGGCCGTTTCGCATGGCTGCCAAGGATGGCAGCTTATACTTCTTGCTGCTGAAGGACCGCAAGACCTGCTTTGTGTGGGTGAGGCCGGTCGCCAAGAAATCGGACGTGCGGCAAGAGTTTGTGTAGTGGCTGGCAGTCGCTGAGCGGCAGACGAAGAAGTCGGTGCTGATGCTACGCTCTGACCAGGGAGGGGAGTTCCTCGGGAAGGAGTTCACCGCCTTCGTGGATGACAAGGGGATCATCCACGACCTGACCTGCCCGTACACCCCGCAGCAGAACGGCATGGCGGAGCGGGAGATGAGGGCGGTGGTGGAGTTGGTGCGGATGATGTTGCTGCACATGGGCGTGCAGCACCATTGGTGGCATCTCATTCTGCGGCAGGCCGTCTGGGTCCGCAACTGCCTTGAGAGGTTGACGTTGCCGCCGCGGACGACGCCGTACCAGCTGCTCACCAGGAAGAAGCCCGACTTGTCGTTGGCGCATGTGTGGAACTGCATGGCGCAGTTTCTCGTCCCTGACCAGCAGCGTGGTAGGAAGCTGAAGCCGAAGGCCTGGTCAGGCCTTCACATTGGCATGTCAGAGGAGAACAAGGGGTGTGAGCTCCTCGACATCGTAGACAACCGGGAGGTTACCACGTCAAACGTGGTGTTTTACGAGACCATGTCGTTGGAGGTGTGGAAGTCGGAGCATGCCGCTGGAGGTGTGGCCTCCAGCAGCTTCTTTAACTCCTTCAGCATCTCGGCACTACTGCTGGCGGCGATCAAGTCGTCGACCTAAACCAGCACCCAGCAAGTCACCTTGTCGTCGCGGACCTTGAAGTAGAGCACTGTGTCGACCTGGCTCTTCTTCCACTCGGCGCCAACCAGCATGTTGTTGAGTGCCTTGTACCACAACAGTGGCGACTGCTTCAGCCCGTACAGGCTCTTCAACGGCTTGCACCCCCGGCCAGTCCCGTCGTTAAAGTAGTCCGGCTAGTACATGTACAGCAGCCGATCGAGCTTGCTCTGAAAGAAGGTGTTCTTCATGTCGAGCTGCATCAGGCTGAGGTCGAGGACGACGACGAAGCTGAGGAAGATCCTCAGCGTGACGTAGCTGCTTACCAGCGCGTACGTTTCGTCGTAGTTGGCGCCATACACCTGCGTGAAGCCCTTCACGTAAGCCTCGTTTTCTCGCGCCCAACGGTGTCGTAGATGTTGTACTTCGTCGTCAGCACCCACCGGTTCTTCATTATATTCACCCCAGGTGGGCTGTCGACAGCTCTTAGGTTCCCATGCCGATGGGGCTGCGGATCTCCTCCTCCATGGCGGCCTTCACCGCCTTGCCCTTCCAGTCCGCGGACAACGTAACCCTGCCGCAGCTGTTCTATACGCGGGAACTATATACAGAGAGTATCATGGTATTAATATCATGATCAACGTTATCTATATGGAATAAATTGTATAATTGAGAACGTTATCTCTATGGAATAAATTGTATCATTGTATAGATTGTATCAGCGGGAATAACGTACGACGGGCAGCTAAAAACAAATCGCGCAGGCTATAATGTCTTAACCAAATCTCTTAATACGATGTTAAGAGACTAAGCAGAAGTGTGTGTATTAGGCCAAAGGGAGGGGTACAAGAGTATCAAGAGAAAAGTGTGTACCTCATAAGATGCAGATCACTACAGGCTACACAAAGGAATGAGATATGACATTGAGAATTATTTCTTTACTTGGAGTTTTGAAATCGAACGGATAATAGAAGCAACACAAATCTGGGAGTACTTTACAGAATAGGAGCAGTTCCTTGTTCATGGAATACCCGAACAGCAACGCGGTGTCGGCTTTCAGTCAATGATAGTGTTCATAATACTTTTTTTCGTAACCTGTCATTTACTGAACACTTGAAGGTATCATATCATAAATAAGAATTGGGAATCCAGCGGTATTAGCCTTGCAACATTTGAAGCGGTTACATGAGTCATTTGACGACGTTACACAAAGCAGACTCAACTCACAGCTGGACAACGAGGAGATGAAACCAAGAGAGAAGAAATTACAACATATTAACAGGTACAGAGAATCGTGAGATCAACTCAAGCTAGTTGGAGGAAACCTCCTTGAGTCAATGTTTGTAACGGTTGTGATGCTAGCCTCAGACGACAGTAGTGCCAGATGCTGAGCAACAGGATATGGACCTATGCAACAGCAAGAGCAACAAGATAGTTAACCAGGCTACTTTTCTGGCACATAGCCAAGTAGAGCCGCAGAAACAGCAACGACAAAAGCATTTTTGGCTAAAGCAGAAACGATAACAACAGCAGCCACAGCAGCATCAGCAATAGTACGACACTCCCGTAATCACCACTCACCACATCAACAATCGATAACTTAGCGTACATCTGCTGCTTCACCATAGGTTGCTACCGCTATTCTTTCATTTGCACTGGCACAGACAAAACCACAGACTACATCAACACTAACAAAGGGGCAGAACGTGCAAGCTTGGATGCCACAAATGGTTTTTTGCTTCCTAGGCTCACATCCAACCTTTGCACTAGATGAAGTTGAATTGTCAATTTCAAAAACTCTTGAAGTCAACCCACAATATGCAGTTTCAGTTCGTGCAGATTACGGTCCAACGTGTTGTTGCTTGACAGGTGTTGCGTACAGCACATATGCACGTTAGATATCAACAATGGTTACGTAATCAAGCTTGAAACTCGACTCTAACATGAAGATATAATTATAGTTGCAAACAACTTGATATACCGGACGACATGCCAATGTTGTTGAAAATCTTGCCAATTCTCCCTGTGAACTAGCAAGTACTATGAGCACTTGGAAACGACCAAGTGAACGAACACGGAGATCACCCTCTTATCCATGCGTAGCCCGTATTCTGGCTCGCGTCGAAGTAATTATCTCCGCATGGTGCAGTGAGCGTGGACGGCACCGCGATGTAATTTTCAGCCTAGTCAACTTAGTCGTCACTTACCTATTGCATTCGTAGGCCGGCAGCAGTGCTAGACGCCATGGTGGACCTCGTAGTGCAGGCGGGCATAGTGGACACCGTTGAGGTATGGCTGAAGAGACGTCACGAGGCTAATGAATACGGCGACTTCCCCTGGGCGGTCGTCGAGGCTGGCATCCGCGCCGTGTGGGTGACGGAGCACCCTTCTCGGCCTGCTTCTCCTCGACCGGTGAACAACGAGGGCGGCGTCGACGTGGGCGTCAACGCTGGTAACCATGTCGGCAGTAGGGTGGGAGGAGCGTCGTCGAGGCAGCGATGAGTGATTCACACAAGTGAAATCGGTGGTGTTCAGGCGCGAGAGATGCAGTCATTGGCGGCTCCAGGCGCCTCGCAGGGTGACGTCGAAGGACGTCGAAGCGGTGTGACACCGATGTCGGCGACCCACGTGGCAGCGGGCGGGATAGCGACGAGCTGCGGCTACTTTAAGTTTACGCCAGACAGGATTTCTGTGACCCCCCAGCTCGTCGGTCGACCTGACATTCTCACCTAGAAGGAAGCCATCGAGCCTCAGCTAGAGATGGCCAGGCTGATGGTCTTCGCCGCCGGCACTGTGGCGACGCCGTCGGAGCTCTACCCTGACCTGTGTGCGGACTTTCGCGTTATGCAGTTGCTGACCTTCACGATCATCTCGCGGTGCTGCCCGCCGGGCGTGCATATCGCCCTAAAGCCGTGCAGGAACTATCTGGACGCCGGCCACTAAGCGTGGCACTCCATCGAGTCGAATTACTAGGTCATCGACGACCTGTACATTGGCCAGCTCGAAGAACAGACACATCTGCGGATGGGCGACCTACTACTGCAACCCGGCTCGGCGACTTCTCGCCACTATGAGGATGTCCGGCGTGCAATACTCGGCGGCGTCGTACGTCACGCACGTGCTCAAGGGGCTCCCGAGCAGCTACAACCTGCTGAAACAGCTGTCGGTGGTGCCGAGCATACGGGCGACGCTCAACGAGGACTCCCTGACCTCGTACATCATGCGGGACGAGGCAATGCAAGAAGCCAAGCGGTCCTTAGAGCTCTTGCTGCCGGTGGACTACGTCTCCCCGGCGAAACAAAGTGGTCGATCGGGACAGCGCTAGCAGTCTGCGGCAGTGGTGGTAGTGGCGGGACGCCGGCTAAGGACGCCGACAAGAGGAAGTTGGTGTTGGTGTAAAGGCCTAATAAACTAAAGCTACTAAGACTTAATCAAACTTAAAACCTCTCCTCGGGGTCTCTTCCAAGGGTCCCTGGGTGCCAAGTACAAGACCAGCAGCCCCTATCCTCAGGTCCAAGTTTGTAGAGAGAGGAGTCAAGAATGACTTGGTCAAAATAACAAGAGTACCTTTAACGTCGCGCAGTGTATCGTGCAAACAGGATTAAGCTGAGAATTTCCTATATCGAATCTCACTCCAAGAGCTTTAAAATAAGCCAAGTTGCCTCACGAAAAGTTCTGCCATTTTAAAGCTATGGCTCGGACAGTGTTTGTCTAGCGTTGGAGTGCTAGCGTACTAGCGTTGACTCGGGTAGCATTCCGCCGTCGCATCGCGTAGAAACGAAATTCCAGGAAGGGAGGAATTCGCTTGAATCAAATTGAATATATCCAGGTACAAACAGAGAAGTAATATATAGTTCTAGTTAGCAAGTTTATTCCCAAGGTCCTTGCTAGCTACAACTATATATTCCTTCTCTGTTTGTACATAAATATAGTGGAATTGATGTCAAGAAGTGAACGAGAGAATGAGTGAACTATGAACGAAGTGAGTACAAATAGGAAACCCTAGTTGGGTTGTACCCCCTATGGGATACCCCACTATAGCCTACACAAATAAGTAAGCTATAATGTTCTGACACACCCCCATAGGCAAACTGGGGGAGAACAAGGGGTCACAAGACCAGTCAAGCAAAGTAAAGCAAAGCTCAGGGTGGATCACAAAGTCACCACACATTCCGAGCACAAGTTCAAGGGCCACAAGGCCAGTTCACATGCAAGATCATATATATAGAGATATACAAGAGTCAAGCAAGCAAGAGCAAGACTATATATATGTGACGGTACAAGGAAGGTCAAGAAGTGAGCAAGTGAGGCAAGACAGACACAAGACCCAGCTGCGTGCAGCAACGCTGATGATCACAAGGCGCAAGTGCCTTGGTGAACACATCAGCAGTGTTGGCCTCAGAGGCCACGTACGCAAGTCGCAACTGTCCACGCTGCTGTAGCTCACGAGCAAGAAAGTAGCGGAGAGCAATGTGCTTTGTCCTGTGCTCCAGTCTCTGCTCTCGACACAAGGCCAGCATGGCCTTGTTGTCTACGTACAGGACTGGAGGAGAACGAGGCTGCTCTCCAAGGTCGGTCAGCAGGTAGGTGAGCCAGCGTAACTCCTGTGCAGCCATAGCCCCAGCGTAGATCTCAGCCTCACAACTGGAGCCGAGAACAGAAGACGAGCGGGTAGCCCGCCACGAAACAGAGCCGGAACCAAGGCTGAAGGTGTAACCCTGTGACGACCGCTGCGTAGCCTGGTCGTCAGCCCAAGAAGCGTCTGCGTGCCCAGTGAGGACCAGTGGACTGCGCCCTCCAAGCACTAGCCCCATGCCTGACGTACTGCACAAGTAGCGCAACACCCTCTTCGCTGCAGCCATGTGCTCTGGTCGGTGTCTCCCAGGAGCAACATAGCGTGCGAGAATGCTAAGAGGGTATGCAAGGTCAGGTCGAGTGCAGGTCATCAGGTACATGAGGCAGCCAACAAGCTCTGCATACGGGCCACTCGACTCTACGGACTCATCCGAAGGCAGAGCTGAGAGCGAGTGGCGAGTAGGCAGAGGAGTGGCCTGAGGCGAGGAGTACGTGAAGCCGAAGCGCTGAAGGACCTGCTGCACCATGTGTGACTGAGTCAGGGTAATGGTGCGGCGTGCTCTGTCCCGGGTGATCTGCAAGCCAAGGTAGCTGCGCAGTTCACCCAGGTCAGTGCACGTGTGTCTCTTCTGCAGCTCGGACTTCACGTAGGCGAGTCCAGCAGTGTCAGCTGTGGCAAAGACCAAGTCGTCGACGTACACGAGGATGTAGAACGGCCGCAGAGAGGTGTCGGTGCGCAGAAACAGCGACGGGTCGGCAGTAGACGGAGCAAACCCAAGTGCCGCGAGCGTAGTCCTCAGTGTGTCGTGCCACTCACGTGGCGCCTGGCGGAGACCGTAGACTGGACGCCGGAGACTCCACTGGGTACCAGGTGGGAAAGACCCAGTGAAGCCAGGTGGGCGGCGCAGCCAGATCTCCTCGTGCAGACTGCCCTGCAAGAGAGCTGTGCTGAAGTCGAGAGAGTGCAGCTCGTAGTCACGGTGAGCAGCAACGTGCAGCAGAACCCGAAGAGTGGTCATCTTCGGGGTGGGGGAGAAGGTCTGAAAGTAGTCAACCCCCTGCCGCTGACTGAAGCCACGAGCCACGTAACGCGCCTTGAAGACAGGCGGAGAACCCGGCGGCCGCTTCACCCTGAAAATCCACATGCCACTGACGATGTTCGCCCCAGGAGGGGGGACAGCGTCGACGTAGGTGCCTGTGGACTTCCAGGAAGCCATCTCTGCGTCCATAGCTGCCTGCCACTGAGAGGAGTAGGGACCCTCTATCGCCTCCGCGTAAGAGCGCGGAGTCGGGATGTCTGGTGCATCCGGGTCTCCCTCAGGGGCTAGCAGTACAGACGCGAGATGGGGTGAAGCAGCGGCCAGACACTGGAACTCCTCCTGCCTGTCCTCTAGGACGTCCGTGCCGAGTGCACACTCACCCCCGACGGACGGAGGACAGGCAGACTCAGACTCAGCGACAAGACTGGCAGCGTAGTCTAGACGAGAGCGCGCAGCAAAGTCGACAAGCTCAGTGACAAGGGCAGACGCAGCAGACGACTCGAAGGAAGGGTCAGTGACAGCAGTAGCAAGGAGACGCGTGACAGTAGGACTGGCAGCACGAAGAGAGTCCGACTCTGGGTCGGCAAGAGCAGGAAGAGAGGAAGCAGGAGGAGAAGGCAAAGGGGCACGCAGAGGAGCAGTGGACGGACGCAGAGACATCCGATGCGTGCCAGGGACAGGAGGAGGACGCTGACGCGAACCGCGACCACTAGCGCGCTCTGGACGAAGAGGCGACGCAGGACGAGACGCAGGCTCACGACGCTCAGTAAGACCTCCAGTCGGACCAGCGTAGGGAGAAGGAACAGGCAAAGGGGAGGCAGGCTGTAGCTGTGGCTGTGACCGGACAGGCTGCGGACCCTCTAAGGGAGGAGGAGAAAGTGGAAGACCAAGAACCTGCTGCAGGAGCGGAACGAAGTACGGTCGGGGCCGCGCGGCGACTCCAGAAACAGCAGGAACAGTACCAGCACTCTCGGCAGGAGCACCCACTCCAGTAGCACCTCCAGCAGCACCACCAGAAGCTCCAGAACCTCCAGCAGCAGCACCAGGAGCACTGTCAGTCAAACCGCCAGCAGCAGGCTCAGCGCCAACACCCTCAGCAGCACCAGCTCCAGGAGAACTCGCAGACCCAACAGCTCCAGCACCCACAGGACGAGCACCGTCGGGACGCACGGCAGCAGCGCCCTCTGCAGCCGAAGAACCACCAGCACTAGCAGCACGCCTCCAGCGCCTGGCAAACCACTCACGCAGCTCCTGTGGGGAGAGGGGCTCCCGGCGAGACGAAGCACCCCCAGGCTCAGCACCCCCAGGCACAGGAGTCCCAGGCACAGCACCCCCAGGCACAGCACCTCCAGGCTCAGCACCCCCAGACTCAGCACCCCCAGACTCCGCACCCCCAGACTCCGCACCCCCAGGCTCAGCACCCCCAGACTCCGCACCCCCAGGCTCAGCACCCCCAGACTCTGCACCCCCAGGCTCAGCTCTCGCAGCAGCACCAGAGTCACCAGTGACCTCGACAGGCTCGACCGCGTCTACCTGGGACACACCTGACGGGGCAGGACCCTGAGGGGGGAGGGGGTCTACCGGGGGGGGACCTGGTACCAGGAAAAGCGGGGGCGGGGGGAGGGACGGAGTGCGGTAGGGGAAGAGGCGGTAGTAGGGTACCGACTCGTCGAACGTGACGTCCTGGGAGGACAGAACACGTCGAGAGGTGGGGTGGTAGAACTGCCACCCAGGGGCGTTGGGGGGGAACCCCAGGAAGACGCAGGGAGCAGCGCGAGGGGACAGCTTGTCCGCAGACAAGTCGCGGACAAACGCCCGAGATCCCCAGACCCGGAACGCCGACGCATCGCCAACCTTCCCCGTCCACAGCAGGGCTGGGGAGGTCTCCGGCCTGGAGACCCTGGGGTGGAGGTTGAGCTGATGCGCTGCGTACCTGACCGCAAACGGCCACAGAAAATGGGGGGCAGCCGCATGCATCATGGACGTACGGGCGACGTCCATGACCATGCCAATGCGGCGCTCAGCAATCCCATTTTGCTGTGGGGAGTCCGGAAGCGTGAAGGACTAGCGGATGCCTCGCGCTCGACAGTAGGCACGAAGAAGGCCAGAGGAGAACTCTCCGCCTCTGTCAGAGTGCAGACGCAACACAGGAAAGTCGAAGCCAAAGCTCTGCCTGAGCTGAAGACGAGCTGCGCGGATCCAGTCGATCAGCACCTCAGTAACCTCACCCTTGCTGCGCAAGGGGAAGACTGTGGTGTAACGCGAGTAGTCGTCAACAACGAGCAGGAAGTAGCGCTCCTGACCCTGTCCAAGGACGCGGGCCGGGCCCCACACGTCCATGTGAAGTGTCTGCAGCGGGGCCTCTGTCGGAGGAAACTGGGAGGAGTGAGGGGCAGCACGCTGGCGGCCCTCGACACAGGGGACACAGGCAGGGCCAGGGCCCTGAGGAAGGGGAGGTAGGGACCGGGGGAGACCAGACACAAGAAGACGGGAGGCCATGCCTCTGAGCCGAAGCAGAGAGGGGTGGCCAAGGCGGTGGTGCCAGAGGAGGGTCTCGTGAGACAGACGACGACACAAACAGGGGGAAGACTCAGGACCAGACCTGGACGCTGCTGCAAACACCTGACCAGACGAAGGGACCGTACCAGACTCAGTACCTGGAGGAGAAGCAGTGGTCAGTGTGTACAGGCTCGACCCTGGCCGACGTGTAAACGTAGCCAGGTGGCGTCCCGTGCTAGCCTCCGTGCAGTGGGTCACCCGCTGACGAGCTGGAGTGAACTGGTGGACACCCGCATCCTGTAGGTCAGCACCACTCACCAGGTTCGTCGAGAACGAGGGGAGGTAGAGACCAGACAGGGTGCCAGAGGGGGCCGCCGGACACGTAAGTACCGTGGAGAAGCGAGACAGGACAGGCCCCCCAGAGGGGTCAGCCAGGGACACCGCAACCGGCCGACTCAGCGGCGTGAGAGTAGTGCGGTCCCGAAAGAAGGAGCGAGACGCTCCAGAGTCAAGTGTGAAGGTGTGAGAGGCCGAAGCCGACACAGTACCTGAGAGGGCAGACTCACCAGTACCTGAGAGCTCAGACGCACTGGCACCTAGAGCAGCAGCCTCACTAGTACCTGACGCGGCAGTACCAATGCCCGGGTCGGGCGGGAAACACCGGTAACAGTCATTCTCATCACTACCAGTCACAACATACATAGCAGAAAGAATAGCATCAAAGTCAAGATCATAAATGGCTACACCAGCCCTAGACAGCTCCCCCCAGCGGGGGATCTCAGCGGCCTCCGGAAACTGCTGACGCCAGGCGTCGGTCAGGCGGCCAAAGCAGCGGCGGGCCGTGTGGGTGCCTCCACACCTCTCCCCCGCACGGTCGCCGGTGCGAAGAACGTAGGGGCAGGGACCAAACGCACCACCACGCTGACGCTGCAAGTACCACTCACGGAGCTGCTGAGGGGCGGGGACGGTGCGAGAGCGTTGCTGCTGCTGCTGCTGCTGCTGCTGCTGCTGGCGCTGACCACCCCCAGAGCTGCTGCGCTGGGACGAGACACTCCGACCCCCGCCGCCACCGCCACTCCCGCCTCCACCACCGCCCCCGTCTCCACCGCCCCCGCCCCCACTTGTACCCTCGCCCCCGCCTCCTCCGCTACCGCCCCCGCCGCCACCTCCGCCTCCACCGCCTCCACCAGTACCTCCACTCCCGCCACCACCTCCACCGCCACCCCCACTCCCCCCGCCACCCCCACCTCCTCCGCCACTGCCCCCTCTAGCTCCACCCGCTCCCTTGCCCCCCTTGCCCTTGCCAGAGCGGCGTCTACCGCTGGGGGCAGACGCCGCACCGACCGACTCAAAACCAGCGAGGTCGGCCGCAGCGGCAGAGGCGACAGAGGGCAGCAGGGGGGAAGGAGAACACCCCTCAAAGATGGGGGTGCGAGGGTCACCCCGAGAGGCCCCTACAGCGACTATGCTCTTCTCAGCCGCTAGCAGGGACTCCTCAAGGAGGTCGACAGTGAGGGTGGTGGGACAGACAGAGAGAAACTGGTCCCTAACGACACGGAGGGACTCAGGGAGACGGGTGACAAGAAAGTAGAGAGTGATGTACATGGGAGGAGGGTTGGCGGCGCGGAACTCAGCAGGAAGGGCAGCGCGGTAGCGAGGGTCACTAGCGCGGAGGTGGGTAATGAGGTCAGCGACAGTGGGAAAGGCAGCGAGGTCAGGGAAGAGAAAAGGTAGCATGAGGCGGCTCAGCGTAGCGGAGGAAGGGGAGGAGTAGCGTGCAACTACAGCGTCGTACAAGGCCTGAGCGGTCTTGCACTGACTAAAGTGGGCACGCTCGGAGGAAGGGAGGTGGCGACGCACAGCAAGACGTGCAGCAGCATCGCGGGTCGCCCACTTGGAGCGAACGGCGGAATCAGCATCAGGAGGAGGGGCAGGGACAGCGCCAGAGACAAAGTCAAAGAGAGAGACCTCATCGACCGCATCACACAGTAAGTACAGCTGTAGGTCCTCAATCCAGACTGCAAAGTCAATGGCTCTACCCTCAGCGTCAAAAGCTAGGACATTGGGGGTGGCCATGACAGCAGCTGACAGTCTCACCGGGCAGGAAGAGTCGGGTAGGTCAGCGGCGCAGGTACACAGCCCAGGAGCAGCAGTAGCCCGACAGGAGCAGGAGAGCAGCTCCTCTGGTGGCTCGGGCAGCTCGGGCGGCTCGGGCGGCTCGGGCGGCTCGGGCGGCTCGGGCGGCGAGGGCGGCTCGGGCGACTCAGGTGGCTAGGGCGGCGCAGGCGGCCCGGGCGGCTCGGGCGGTTCAGGCGGCTCGGGCGGCGGCACGGGCGGCTGGGGCAGCTCGGTGGCGGCTCACGGGCGGCTGGGACGGCGCGCGGGGAGCTCACGGGCGGCTGGGCGGGCGGCCAGGGCGGCTCACGGGCGGCGGTGGCGGCGTCGGCGGCTCACGGGCGACGGCGGCTCACGGGCGGCGGCGGCGGCGTCGGCGGCTCACGGGCGGCGGCGGCGGCGTCGGCGGCTCACGGGCGACGGCAGCGGCAGCGGCGTCGGCGGCTCACGGGCGGCGTCGGCGGCTCACGGGTGGCGGCGGCGGCGTCGGCTGCTCACGGGCGGCGTCGGCAGCTCACGGGCGGGCTGAAGGCCCACGGGTGGGCGGTTCGCGGGCAGTGCCGGCTCACGGGCGGGCGGCGTGACGAGCGGGCGGCGGGACGGGCGGCGGCGTCACGGGGGGGGGGGGAGGGGGGGCGACGGGACGGGCGGCGGCGTCACGGGCGGCGGCGTCACGGGCGGCGGTTCACGGGCGGCTGCGTCACGGGCGGCGCTCACGGGCGGCGCTAAAGGGTGGCGACGGGCGGCGGCTCACGGGCGGCGCTACGGGCTGCGGCTCACGGGGAGCGCTACGGGCGACCGCACGGGCGGCGCTAACGGGCGGCCGCACGGGCGGCGCTACGGGCTGCGCAAAGGGCGGCGCGAACGTCCAGCCGCACGGGCGGCGCTAACGGGCGGCGCTAACGGGCGGCGCAAACGGGCGGCTCGAAAGGGCGGGCGCTAGGGCGGGCGCTAGGGCGGGCACTAGGGCGGGCGCCAGGGCAGAAAAAAAAGTTCTAGGTGGTGGGCCCGAAGCACAGTTCCCACAGGGGAACCTGCTCTGATTCCATGTCAAGAAGTGAACGAGAGAATGAGTGAACTATGAACGAAGTGAGTACAAATAGGAAACCCTAGTTGGGTTGTACCCCCTATGGGATACCCCACTATAGCCTACACAAATAAGTAAGCTATAATGTTCTGACAATCGATTCAAGCGAATTCCTTCCTTGCTGGAATTTCCTTTCTACGCGGTGCGACGGCGGAATGCTACCCGAGTTAACGCTATTACGCTAGCACTCCAACGCTAGGCAAACGCTGTCCGATCCATAACTTTGTAATGGCAGACCTTTTCGCGAGGCATCTTGGCTTTTTTTAAAGCTCTTGGAGTGAGCTTTGATATAGGGAATTCTCAGCTTAATCCGGTCGACGGTCTGCAGGATACGCTGCGCGACGTTCAAGGTACTTTTGTTATTTTGACTAAGTCATTCTTGATCCCTCTCTCTACAAACTCGGACCCGAGGATAGGGGCTGGTCTTGTACCAGGCACCCAAGGACCCTTGGAGGTGACCCTGAGGAGAGGTTTTAAGTTTGATAAAGTCTTAATAGCTTGAGTTTATTAGACCCGTACACTAACACTTTTGAACAAGATAAAGTTGAATTGTCAATTTCAAAAACTCTTGAAGTCAACCCGCAATATGCAGTTTCAGTTCGTGCAGATTACGGTCCCAACGTGTTGTTTCTTGACAGCTGTTGCGTACAGCACATGTGCACGTTAGATACGGTTTCGTAATCAAGCTTGAAACTCAACTTTAACATGAAGATATAATTATAGTTCCAAACAACCAGATATGCCCAATGATATGCCAATGTTGTTGCACCCATTGTTGTCAACATTTCTTAGTGAAACTCTTGCAAATTCTCCCTGTGAACTAGCAAGTACTATGAGCACTTGGAAACGACCAAGTGAACGAACGCGGAGATCACCCTCTTATTTGTGCGTACCCTGTTTTCCGTCGAAGTAATTATCTCCGCATGGTGCAGTGAGCGTGGACGGCACCGCGATGTAATTTTCAGCCTAGTCAACTTAGTGGTCACTTACCTATTGTATTCGTAGGCCGACAGCAGTGCTAGATGCTATGGTGGACCTCGTAGTGCAGGCGGGCATAGTGGACACCGTTGAGGCACGGCTGAGGAGACGTCACGAGGTTAATGAATACGGCGACTTCCCCTGGGCGGTCGTCGAGGCTGGCATCCGCGCCGTGTGCGCGACGGAGCACCCTTCTCTGCCTGCTTCTCCTCGACCGGTGAACAACGAGGGCGGCGTCGACGTGGGCGTCAACGCTGGTAACCATGTCAGAAGCAGTGTGGGAAGCACGTCGTCGAGGCAGCGAGATGTGATTCACACCGGTGAAGTCGGCGGCGTTCAGGAGCGAGGGATGCAGTCGTTGGCGACTGCAGGCACCTCGCAGGGTGACGTCGAAGCGGTGTGACGCCGATGTCGCCGATCCACGTGACAGCGGGCGGGATAGCGACGAGCTGCGGCTACTTCAATTTTACGCCAGACAAGATTTCTGTAACCCCCCTGCTCGTCGGTCGACCTGCCATTCTCACCTGGAAGAAAGCCATCGAGCCTCAGCTAGAGATGGCCAGGCTGATGGGCTTCGCCGCCGGCACTGTGGCGACGCCGTCGGAGCTCTACCCCGACTTGTGTGCGGAGTTTTGCGTTATGCAGTTGCTGACCATCACAGTCATCTCGCGGTGCTGCCGGCCGGGCGTGCATATTGCCCTAAAGCCATGCAGGGACTATCTGGACGCCGGCCACTAAGCGTGGCACTTCATCGAGGCGACGTACTAGGTCATTGACGACCTGTACATCGGACAGCTCGAAGAACAGACGCATCTGCGGATGGGCGACCTACTACTGCAACCGGGCTCGGCGACTTCTCGCCACTATGAGGATGTCCGACGTGCAATACTCGGCGGCGTCGTACGTCACGCACGTACTCAAGGGGCTCCCGAGCAGCTACAATCTGCTGAAACAGCTGTCGGTGGTGCCGAGCACATGGGCGACGCTTAACGAGGACTCCCTGACCTCGTACATCCTACGGGACGAGGCAATGCAAGAAGCCGAGCGGTCCTTAGAGCTCTTGCTGCCGGTGGACTACGTCGCCCCGGCGAACCAAGGTGGTCGATCGGGACAGCGCGGGCAGTGTGGCGGCAGTGGTGGTAGTGGCGGGACGACGGCTAAGGACGCCGACAAGAGGAAGTTGATGTTGTTGTAAGGGCCTAATAAACTCAAGCTACTAAGACTTAATCAAACTTAAAAACCTCACGTCGGGGTCACCTCCAAGGGTCCCTAGGTGCCAAGTACAAAACCAGCAGCCCCTATCCTTAGGTCCGAGTTTGTAGAGAGAGGAGTCAATAATGACTTAGCCAAAATAACAAGAGTACCTTGAACGTCGCACAGCGTATCGTGTGAACCGTCGATCGGATTAAGCTCACTCCAAGAGCTTTAAACTAAGCCACGTTATGGCTCGGACAGCGTTTGTCTAGCGTTGGAGTGCTAGCATACTAGTGTTGACTTGGGCAGCATTCCGCCGTCGCACCGCGTTGAAACAAAATTCCAGGTGCGGTTGGCCTTGAGATCAGGAACGTAGAGAAGGTCGTCCAGCACCACCGGCTTGCCATCCGCTCCCTTCAACGCAGCTCGTTCCGCACCAGCCACCTTCAGGGCGTGTCCAGAGGCAGAGCACACCTCATTGATCGGTGCAGCGCGTACGACGTCCAGCAGGTCCTTGCGCGGCGTCATCGTCCAAACAGTGCCCGTGTCCAACACCCAGTATGGAAGAACTGGCCCACGGTGCGCTCCTTATTCTTCTCCGCACCGCCGTTGCTCTTCGGGTTGTTGTAGGACGAATCGGCGACCATGCTCGAGCCGTTTTTCTGGTTCCTCTTCGCGCCGCCATCCTGGTGACGATTCTGGGGGGTCCAACCTTCGGGTTTCTTGTAACACAAGAACCAGGGGTGCCCTTTCTTCTCACAATACCAGCAACTCCCTTTCATTTTGCCACCAGCACCCGACTTACCCCCACGTCCAGATTTCGCACCGCGACCCCAACCGTAACCTCCTTGTTGGTCGTTGGAGTCGTCGTCCTTCTTTGCACCGCATCCATCACCACCGAAGCCTCGTCTTCTGCCACGCCAGCTCCCTTGCATCCCATAGCCGCTGCTGCCGTCGTCTCCACCCCTCAGTTGGCGGCGACGGAATTCCTCCTCCAGAATCTTCGTCCGCACCCACTCTAGTGTCCACAAGCTCTCGTTCTGCGACAGGCTCAATCCGCTCGTGAATTGAAGCCACGATTCCGGCAGCAGCGAGAGCATTTTCAAGCACTTGGTCTGCTCTGGGTAGGTGATTCTCGCGGTCGCCAACTTTGCGTAGAGGTCGGGCATCTTGTCCAAGATAGGTTGCACCGGCTCTCCCTCGCTCGGGCGCAACGCGGACAGCTCCCTGTCCAGCATCAACGTTGCAACAACGGAAGTTGGGGCGTGCAGCTCCTTCAACACGGTCCACGCCTTCGGACCGCACTCAACCTCCGGCAGCAGGTGCATGACGTGGTGACGCTGGTTCAGCTCCAAACTCTGCGACATCAAATAGTAGCCAGCCGAGGAGTGCTCGTCCCAATCTTCCTGCAGCGTGGGGTCACTCGGTCTAAGCTCCTCCCCAATCATTAGTTTCAGCAATTCAATCTGACGGAAAGAGAGTTGCATTTTCCAGGCCCAATCATCATAGTCCTCACCATTGAACTTCTCGACGGTGAAGTTCTTCAGCACGTCATTGACCAGCGAGCCCTGGTTTGTTCGCGCTCCCCTTGGCGCTGAAACACCAGAATCTTGGCTGCCGCTATGATCTTGGGCTGAAGATTCACCAGCTCCCGTCGAGGTGTTGCCTGCCATAGCTACCTATAACGAGGATCACTATAACGCAGCTCTGATACCAGCTTGTTGGTGTAAGGGCCTAATAAACACAAGCTACAAAGACTTTATCAAACTTAAAACCTCTCCTCGGGGTCACCTCCAAGGGTCCTTGGGTGCCTGGTACAAGACCAGCCCTTATCCTCGGGTCCGAGTTCGTAGAGAGAGGAGACAAGAATGACTTGGCCAAATTAACAAGAGTATCTTGAACGTCGCGCAGCGTAATCATGCAGACTGTCGACCGGATTAAGCTGAGAATTTCCTATATCGAAGCTCGCTCCAAGAGTTTTAAAATAAGCCAAGTTTCCTCGCGAAACGTTCTGCCATTACGAAGTTATGGCTCAGACAGCGTTTGCCTAGTGTTGGAGTGCTAGCGTACTAGCGTTGACTCGGGTAGCATTCCGCCTTCGTACCGTGTAGAAACAAAATTCCAGGAAGGGAGGAATTTGCTTGAATCAAATTGACTATATCCAGGTACAAACAGAGAAGGAATAAATAGTTCTAGCTAGCAAGGACCTTGGGAATCAACTTGGGAACAACCAGGGATGATCCCAAATAATTCCAAGCAACAGAACCAACCTGGCTAGACAAAACAGCAGGTGGTAGGTTGGTAAACAACCTCTGGTTCTGTTTTTCCAACCTGGGAAAACAACAACCAGGTTCAGGTCCTAAAAAACAGAACATGTTTTGTCTTTGCCCAACCAGCCAAATGCTGGTTCCGCTGGTTTCCCTTGGCCCTATAGCATGCAGATACAGACAAACATCGAACCTTCACCTAAATTACCCCTATAGTGCCTGCCCTGTTACACTATAGTCAACCAAACAAAACAGTACAATTTCGAGTTGGATAGAACTGAATCTGCGCAATCAATTCAACCGAACCGCAAAGCTTCCATCAATTCATCCTTTGCGAGCTCGTCCTTTCTGCTTGTACTGCTCATAGCGCGTACAATATGTTGTGCCGAAACGCACAATGCGCGAGTACCTGCAAATGCATCAAGCAAAATTTGCGAAAGCAAACAAACACACGAACATTTCATTCATGCCCAAATGCATTCGCACACGCCTACTCGTACAAATAGACGGCAGGATGTCGTGCAATGTGAATTTGCACCCAACAGGAGACGAGCAAAGGAGTGGTGTTTGACAGCAGAGCTGTCAAATTCATGGAGGACATCACCTACGGGAGCTGGTCCAAGCAGCCAAAGGAGAAGCTCGTGCAGCAGCTGGAGCAAACAACAATGGGGTTTGATGCGGAGGAGTGGGTAGAAGTAGAAAGTGCAGCGGCACTTGAAGAGGAGGGTGCAGCAGAGCTTCCCGTGATCAAGGACGTGGAGCCAAAGGCTGTACCTGAAGAACCTCATCCCATAACACGTATGCTTCTCCCCACTCTTCCCTCAAGAAGGACCCAAATCAAATCCCATCCCACAGGACGTGCTCTTTTACCCATGATCGCAAGTCAGATGCGAGCAGCCGTATTGAAGCTGAGGGACTATGGAGGAGCAAGGGGAGAGCAGCAGCAAAACAACGCATTGCTGGTGCTGCAATGTAACTGTGACTCTGGTGAGGAAGAGGAGGAGGACGTCTATTTCTTCATGGCACCTGCACCAACTCAGCCACTGACCATGGAAAAGTCCCTTAACGGACCAGACCGGGACAAGTGGCTGGCATCAAGAGATGCTGAATATAATAGCCAGATGGAGAATGGGATATGGGAGCTGGTGCTCTGCCGGAGGGGAAGAAAGCCATAAGCTGTGGCTGGATTCCAAGGATTAAAACTGACAACAAAGGCGCCGTGTCAGTTTACAAGAGTAGGTGGTGGCTTGGGGTTATCAACAGAAAGAAAGGGAGGACTTCAAGGAGACCTTTGCAGAAACTGCTAAGTCACCAACATTGTGTGTTCTCCTCGCCGGTGCAGCCGTATGTGGGTGGGTGATAGTCCAGATGGACATCACCACAGCCTTCCTCTATGGGCTGATAGATGTGGAGGTGTTCATGTCGCAGCCGCCAGGTTATGAGTATGGCACCGGGCGTGTGTGCAAGCTGAAGAACGCCATTTATGGCCTCAAACAAGCACCACGCTGTTGGCACAAGAAGCTGTCTTCGGTTTTAAAGGAGATAGGGTTCAGGGCGAGTGCATGTGACGAGGGCCTTTTCCTCATGGGGGAGAAGGAGAGCCTTGTAACGTTCCTAGTGTGCGTGGACGACATCCTCTTGTTTGGGAGCAGCAGGTAGGAGGTGATGAAGGTGCAGCAAAAACTAATGCAAAATTTCAAGTGCAAGACCTTGGGAAGGCAAACTACTACCTGGGGATGCACATCGAGAAGGATGTAAGCAATGGATGGGTGAAGCTGCACCAGGAAAAGTACATCAATGACATGGGGAGCAAGTATGAGATAGAGGTCGGACGGAAGATCACCACACCTCTTCCATCCGGATTTAAACTCATCAAAGCTAGTGAGAATGAAGGAGTGGATCAACGGGAGCAGGCTCGTTTTCAGTCCATAGTGGGGAGCTTGCTCTATGCAACAGTGCATACCAGGCCAGACGTCTCCTTTGTTGTGGGGCAACTGGCCAGGGTGGTGCAAAATCCCACCGAGGAGCAGGTGGATGCAGCAGACCGTATCATCTAGTACCTGAACTCCTACCCCACCATTGGAGTTCAATACTCAGCCGTGGCTCAGATGAAGCAGAAGGGAGCAGAGGTTCTCAAGGAGAAGGGGGAGCAACTTGGGGAGAGAGAGTGATTCCTCACGGGGTTTGCTGATGCAACTTGGGCCTCGGAAAAGGAGGATATGTCCTCAATGGGAGGATATATGTGCGTGATTGGTGGTGGGCCCGTGAGCTGGAGGTCAAAGAAACAAGTGGAAACGGCGAGTTCATCAGTTGAAGCAGAGTACATGTCAATGTACCATGCAGCCAAGGAGCTGATTTGGCTGAGGAAGCTGCTGGAGGAGATAGGGCAGGAACAGAAGACTGCCACACCATTGTTGTTGGGTGCAAATTCACATTGCACGACATCCTGCCGTCTGTTTGTACGAGTATGCGTGTGCGAATGCATTTGAGTGTGAATGGAATGTTCGTGTGTTTGTTTGCTTTCGCTATTTTCGCTTGATGCATTTGCAGGTACTCGCGTAATGTGCGCTTCGGCACAACATTGTACGCGCTATGAAAAGTACAAGCAGAAAGGACGAGCTTGCAAAGGAACCCAAGATGGAAGCTTTGCGGTTCAACTTACTTGATTGCGCAGATTCAGTTCTATCCAACTCGAAATTCCACTGTTTTGTTTGGTTGACTATAGTGTAGCAGGGCAGGCACTATAGAGGTACAATTTAGGTGAAGGTTGGATGTTGGTTGTCTGTATCTGCTTGCTACAGGGCCAGGGGAAACCAGCGGAACCAGCATTTGGCTGGTTGGGCAAAGACAAAACAGGTTCTATTTTTAGGACCTGAACCTGGTTGTTGTTTTCCTAGGCTGGAAAAACAGAACCAGAGGTTGTTTACCAACATACCACCTGCTGTTTTGTCCAGCCAGGTTAGTTCTGCTGCTTGGAATTATTTGGGATCATCCCTAGTTGTTCCCAGGTTGATTCCCAAGGTCCTTGCTAGCTAGAGCTATTTATTCCTTCACTGTTTTTACCTGAATATAGTCAATTTGATTCAAGCGAATTCCTCCCTTCCTGGAATTTCGTTTCTACGCGGTGCGACGGCGGAATGCTACCCAAGTCAACGCTAGTACGCTAGCACTCCAACACTAGGCAAACGCTGTCCGAGCCATAACTTCGTAATGGCAGAACTTTTCGCGAGGCAACTTGGCTTATTTTTAAGCTCTTGGAGTGAGCTTCAATATAGGAAATTCTCAGTTTAGCGGCTGCTCCTGGGGCGGCTGCTTCAGGGGCGGCTGCTCCAGGGGCGGCTGCTGCAGGGGAGGCTGCTCTAGGGGCGGCTGCGGCAGTGGCGGCTGCTCCAGGGGCGGCTGCTGCAGGGGCGGCTGCTCCAGGGGCGGCTGCTGCAGTGGCGGCTGCTCCAGGGGCGGCTGCTGCAGTGGCGGCTGCTCCAGGGGCGGCTGCTGCAATGGCGGCTGCTCCAGGGGCGGCTGCTGCAGGGGCGGCTGCTCCAGGGGCGGCTGCTGCAGGGGTGGCTACTCCAGGGGCGGCTGCTGCAGTGGCGGCTGCTCCAGGGGCGGCTGCTTCAGGGGCGGCTGCTCGAGGGGCGGCTGCTGTAGGGGAGGCTGCTCCAGGTGCGGCTGCTCCAGGGGCGGCTGCTGCAGTGGCGGCTGCTCCAGGGCGCGGGTTAGGGCAGGGCGCCGCGGCGGGCAGGGGTGACGCCACGCGGGTCCCGCATGGGCGTCGCGACGCACAGGAGCCGCGCCTCGCGGGTCTCGCAGGGGCGACGCGACGTGGCGGGGGCAAAGCGGCGGGGCCGCGAGTGGCGACGGGGCGGGGCCACGGCTGGCAACGGGGCGAGGCCGCGACTGGCAACGGGGCGGGGCCGCGACTGGTGACAGGGCGGGGCCGCTACGGGCAGCAGGGCGGGGCCGCGAAGGGGCCGCGAAGGGAGCCGCGAGGGGGCCGCGAAGGGGCCACGAAGGTGCCGCGAAGGGGTCGTGAAGGGGCCGCGAAGGGGCCGCAAAGGGAGGCCGCGAAGGGGCCACGAGGGGCCTGAAGGGGCCGCGAAGGGCCGTGAGAGGGGCCGTGAGAGGCCGTGAGAGGGGGCCGCTACGGGGCCGTAGGGGAGCGCGACGGGCCACTAAGGGCAGGGGACGCGACGGGAGGGTAGGCACACGGGGCGCGACTCGGGCAGGGGCGAAGCGCGCTCCGAGCAGGAAAAAAAAAAAGATATTCGGTGGGCCCTAGGAAACGTTCCCACTACGGAACCTGCTCTATACCATGTGAAAGAACGAGGAATGAATGAACTAGCAAGCAGGTGGGTACTAGTGAGAAAAGCGTAAAAGTGTTGTACCCCATATTGTCTACTCCACTACAGCCTACAAAGACTATAGCATATGAGTTTGACACTGTCCGGCACTCTCGCACAGTGTCACGCTGCTTTGCAGCTACTCGCACTGCCTGCCCTAGCACGTTGCCCTACTGTCACGGTGCCCCTGCTGCCCGAGAGCAGCCCCTCCCTCGCGTGCCCCTGCTGCCCGCGTGCAGCCCCTGCCTCGCGCGCCCCTGCTGCCCGCAAGCAGCCCCTGCCCTGCGCGCCCCTGCCCACGAGCAGCTCCTGCCCTAGCACGCCCCGTCTACAGGGTCGCGTCTGCAGGGTTCGCGCCCTACTGCCCTGCGCGTCGCGCCCTGCTGCAGCCCGCGCATCGCGCTCTGCTGCTCCGCGCGTTGCACCTTGCTACCCTGCGCGTCGCGCCCTGCAGTAGGCCGCGCGTGGCGCTTGGCTGCTCCGAGTGTCACGCCCTACTACAGCCTGCGCGTCGCGCTCTGCTGCCCCGTGCGTCGCGCCCTGCTGCAGCCCGCGTGTCGCGCCCTGCTGCCCCCGCGCGTCGCGCCCAGCTCCAGCCTGCGCGTTGCGCTCTGCTGCCCTGCACAGCGCGCGCCCTGCTGCCTGGCCGCCCAGGCCGAGCCGTGCCGCCCAGCCCGAGCCGCCCTGCCCAACCTGAGACGCCCTGCTGCTTGTGCTACTGCTGCTGCTGGTGGAGGTGCTGCAAGGAGTGCTGGAGGTGCCGCCGCCCAACCCCACCGAGCCGCTCTGCTGCTACTACTGTTGCTGCTGCTGCTGCTGCTGCTCGTGCTAATGCTGCTGCTGGTGGAGGTGCTACTGTGAGTGTTGGAGATGGTGCTGGTGCTGGAGATGCTGGACCTTCTACTGACCATCACTGCCTGTCATGGCCACTATCACAGCAGTTGCAGCGGCTAGGCATAAACAGCGGCGGTCACTGCCTCTCTTGGACGACACCACCCCTCAGCAGCTTCATGAAAGGAATATTCAACGAGCCCGTCCTGGTGGTGGAGGCTTTGGTTTTCTGCACACTGCACAGAGGCGGAAGCAAAGTCAGCAGAAGACCTTCTCCCTGTAGCTGCTTAGTGAGTTGGTTTCTCAGTGATGTGTCACTGGTTCTGTAGAGGCTGCTGCTCTAGGTGCTAGTGAGTCTGCTTCCGCACTCGGTTCTAGTGAGACTGCTGCCACTCCACGTGCTAGTGAGTCTGCTGCCGCACTCGGTGCTAGTGAGTCTGCTGCTACTCCAGGTGCTAGTGAGTCTGCTGCAGCTTTAGGTGCTCGTGCGTCTACTGCCACAGGTCCAGCCTCAGCTGAGGCCTTGCACACTTTCACACTTGAATCAGGCACGTCACGTTGCTTCTTTCGTGGCTGACCACACTCACACCTCTTGTTGCACCAGTACCAATCTCATTGGCAGACCCCGCTGGGGGCCTTGTAGCAGCACGAGCCTTCACTGTCCTCCAGTGTCCAGCTTTCCCCTCCGGTTCTCTGTCAGGTCTCCACCTTGTTGGAATAACTGAACAGGAATGAATGAACTAGTAGTGAAATGAGTACAAGTACCTAACCCTAGAATTGTGTACCCCCTATAGGCTAACCCACTGTAGCCTAAACTAACACAACATATATAATGTTTGACACACCCCCATAGGCAAATTGGGGGAGAACTAGGGGTCACAAGACCAGTCAAGGCAATGCAAGGCAAAACAAGCTCAGGGTGGATCTCAAGGATACCACACAAATTCCGAGCACAAGCAAGTGGTCACAAGACCAGTTCACATGCAGGTTTATAATAGAACAAAAGGTACAATGATCACAACCTAATAAGAGTAAACATGCAGGTATATATATAGAGATCACAGTACAAACAGACTCAACAAGTAAGTAAGTGAGGTCCAGTAGGCACAAGGCCTAGAAGAGTGCAAAAGCGCTGATGGTCACAAGGCTGAAGCGCCTTGATGAACACATCAGCAGTGTTGGCCTCAGAGGCCACGTAACGCAGGCAAAGATGACCACGCTGCTGCAGCTCTCGAGCAAGGAAGTAACGCAGAGCAATGTGCATCGTTCTGTGCTCCTCACACAAGGCAATGGCTGCCTTGTTGTCGACGTACAGCACTGGAGGAGAACGAGGCTGCTCTCCGAGGTCAGTCAGCAACTAGGTGAGCCAGCGTAGCTCCTGAGCCGCCATGGCTGTGGCGTAGATCTCAGCCTCACAACTGGAGCTGAGAACAGAAGAAGAGCGAGTAGAACGCCAAGAAACAGAACCAGAGCCAAGACTGAAGGAGTAACCCTGAGACGACCGCTGAGTAGCCTGGTCGTCTGCCCAAGAAGCGTCTGAGTGCCCAGTGAGAACAACTGGGACTCGCCCTCCAAGCACTAGCCCCATGCCCGACGTACTGCACAAGTAGCGCAACACCCTCTTAGCTGCATCCATGTGCTCCTTCCGGTGACGGCCGGGAGCAACATAGCGTGCAAGAATGCTGAGAGGGTATGCAAGGTCTGGTCGAGTGCAGGGCATCAGGTACATGAGGCAACCCACAAGCTATGGATACGGGCCACTCGGCTTGACGGACTCATCCGAAGGCAGAGCTGAGACCGAGAGACCGGTAGGCAGAGGAGTGGGCTGAGGCGAGGAGAACGTGAAGCGGAAGCGCTGAAGGACCTGCTGCACCATGTGTGACTGAGTCAAGGTGATGGTGCGGCGTGCTCTGTCCCGGGTGATCCGCAAGCCAAGATAGCTTGTTAGTTTACCCAGGTCTGTGCACGTGTGTCTCTTCTGCAGCTCCGACTTCACGTGGGCGAGTACCACAGTGTCAGCAGTAGCAAAGACCAAGTCGTCGACGTACACAAGGACGTAGAACGGCGGCAGTGAGGTGTGGGTGCGTAGAAACAACGACGGGTCAGCAGTAGAAGGTGCGAACCCAAGAGCCGCAAGCGTAGTCCTCAGTGTTTCGTGCCACTCACGAGGCGCCTGGCGGAGACCGTAGACTGGCCGTCGGAGGCTCCACTGGGTACCAGGAGGGAACGACCCAGTGAAGCCAGGTGCACGGCGCAGCCAGATCTCCTCGTGCAGGCTGCCCTGCAGGAAAGCAGTGGTGAAGTCAAGCGAGTGGAGCTCGTAGTCACGCTGAGCGGCGACGTGCAGCAGAACCCGAAGAGTGGTCATCTTCGGGGTCGAGGAGAAGGTCTGGAAGAAGTCAACTCCCTCTCGCTGACTGAAGCCTTGTGCAACGTAACGCGCCTTGAAGACAGGCGGGGAGCCTGGCGGCCACTTCACCCTGAAAATCCACATGCCACTAACGATGTTCGCCCCAGGTGGGGGAACCTCGTCGACGTAGGTGCCTGTGGACTTCCAGGAAGCCATCTCTGTGTCCATAGCTGACTGCCACTAAGAGGAGTAGGGACCGGCCATCGCCTCTGCGTAAGAGCGTGGGGTCGGGATGTCTGGTGCATCCGGGTCTCCCTCAGGGGCAACAAGCATGGACACGAGATGGGGCAAAGCGGTAGCAAAGCACTCAAACTCCTCCTGCCTGTCCTCAAGGACGTCAGTGCCAAGAGCACACTCACCCCCGACGGACGAAGGATAGACAGACTCAGACTCAGCAACTAGGCTAGCAGCGTAGTCTAGACGACAGCGAGCAGCAAATTCGACAAGCTCAGCAACTAAGGCGGACGCAGCAGCATACTCAAAGGAAGGGTCAGTGACAACAGTAGCCAGGAGACGCGTGACAGTAGGACTGGCAGTACGAAGAGAGTCTGACCCATGGTCAGCAAGAGCAGGAAGAGAAGAAGTAGGAGGAGACGGCAGTGGGACACGGTGTGGAGCAGTGGACGGACGAAGCGCCATCCGGTGAGTGCCTGGGACAACAGGAAGACTCTGACGCTGGACATGACTGCTAGAGAGAGCAGTGCGGACAGGTGACGCAGGTTGAGACTCAGGCTCACGACGCTCAGTAAGACCTCCAGTCGGACCAGTGTAAGGAGCAGGACCAGGGAGAGAGGAGGCAGACGGTAGCTGTGACTGCAGCTGGACAGACGGAGGACACGCTAAGGAGAGAGGAGGACAAGGAGGAGGGAGCTGACCAAGAACCTGCTGCAGGAGCGGAACGAAGTACGGCCGGGACCAAGCAGCGACACCAGAGTCAGCAGGAACACTCGCCCCAGGGTCCGCAGCAGCAGCGGCAGCTCCACCACCCGGGTCCTCAGCACCAGCGGCAGCTCCAACGCCCGGGTCTGCAACACCAGCGGCAGCTCCAACGCCCGGGTCCGCAGCACCAGCGGCAGCTCCAACGCCCGGGTCCTCAGCACCAGCAACAGTTCCAACGCCCGGGTCTGCACTACCAGCAGCAGCTCCAACGCCCGGGTCCTCAGCACCAGCGGCAGCTCCAACGCCCGTGTCCTCAGCACCAGCAACAGCTCCAACTCCCGGGTCCGCAGCACCAGCGGCAGCTCCAACGCCCGGGTCTGCAGCACCAGTGGCAACTCCAACGCCAGTGGAGTCCGCAACACGAGGCACGCCACTCCGAAGAGTGCAGCGCCGCTCGTACCACTCACGGATCCGCTCGCGGGAGGGTAGCTCCCTAACGGGAGAAGAAGCACTAGTACCAGTCCCAGCAGTACGTCCGGCACGAGTGGAACCTCTCCGGAGGCTGCAGTACTCTAAGTACCACGTACGCAGCTGCTCCGAGGAGAGGGCTCCTCCAGGAGTAGGACTCACAGGGCCAGTACCTCCAGACCCAGAACCCCCAGACGCCGGACTCTGCGGCTCAGCACCACGAGGCTCCACACCCCCAGGCTCCACACCCCCAGGCTCCACACCCCCAGGCTCCACACCCCCAGGCTCAGCACCCCCAGGCTCCACACCCCCAGGCTCCACACCCCCAGGCTCCACACCCCCAGGCTCCACACCCCCAGGCTCCACACCCCCAGGCTCCACACCCCCAGGCTCAGCACCCCCAGGCTCAGCACCCCTAGAAGGACGAGAGTCGACAGCTACCTCAACAGGCTCAACCGGGTCTACCTGAGACACACCTGAGGGAGCGGCACCCTGAGGGGGGAGGGGGTCTGCAACAGCAGCACCTGGCGCGAGGAAGAGAGGCGGGGGGGGAAGCGGGGCAGTGCGGTAGGGGAAGAGGCGGTAGTAGGGGATGGACTCGTAAAAAATGATGTCCTGGGAGGGCAAGACTCGGCGCGAGGTGGCATGGTAAAACTGCCAACCAGACGCGTCCGGGACAAAGCCGAGTAAGACGCAGGGAACAGCACGGAAGGAGAGCTTGTCCGCAGACGAATCGCGGACAAAAGCTCGAGACCCCCAGACCCGGAAACGCGACGCATCGCCAACCTCCCCCGTCCACAGCAGCGTGGGCGAGGTCTCCGGCAAGGAGACACGGGGCCAGAGGTTGAGCTGGTGCGCAGCGTACCGGACCGCAAATGGCCACAGAAAGTGGGGGGCAGCCGCATGGATCAAGGAGGTACGGGCGACCTCCATGACCAGGCCAATGCGGCGCTCCGCAACCCCATTCTGCTGTGGAGAGGCCGGAAGCGTGAACGACTGCTCAATGCCGTGCTCTGCACAGTAGGCTGCCAAGAGGTCAAAGGAGAACTCACCACCTCTATCAGAGTGCAAGCGCAGGACAGGAAAGTCCGAGTGAAAACGCTCGCTGTGCTGGAGACGGGCTCTGCGGATCCAGGGGATCAAGACATCAGGGACCTCACCCTTGGTGCGCAAGGGGAATGTTGAGTGATGCTACCATTCGAATTCACGTCTGTCTGCCTCCCATCATATGTTCGTGCGTTGCATGCGTGTTGTGAGTGTGTGCAGAAATTTGTGTTTTGTGCGGTTTGGTTTTTCTGAGTGTGTGTGTGTGTGTGAATGTTATTTGGCTTGAGCAGATATCTGAAGTGACTCCTCTGCTCAAGAGCTTTCCGAGGAACCAAGTATCGCTTCAATCGGAGCACGAACAAGAAAGTTACGAACGTTGGAGTTCGTATGCTTTTGATATTTGGTTGTGGTGACTATGGGAAGTTGTGGGGTTGACTCAATATGGGGTACAGACTTTTGAGGGTTGGGAAATTCGTCTTTTCTACTGTAGTTGCTGCCAAATGGTTGGGAGAAACCAAACCAGGCTGGCAAGTGTGGCCAAGTTGGGTTGAGGTGGATTGTGGAGGTTGGGATAGTGACAAAGGTCAAAGTTGGGTTGCCTATGGGGAAGGGAATTGTATGGCATGGGGTTTCCTTGGTTGGGGACTCTCTTGGGACCTTCCCTCTCGTCCTCCTCATCCCTTCCACCTGGTTTAGTGCAACTCCAATTCTCTTGTGTGAACTTGTGTGAACTTTGTGATTGAGTTAAGATTCTATGGCAGCATACCCCCTAGTGCGCCGAAATTGATAGCTCAAGAAATACTTCACCTTTTTGCACGATTCAACTTGGGAATTGTAGCCAAGGAGTAGAGCTACAACATATTCGAGTTTGATGAAGTTTTGACTGTGAACTTCTCGTCGACGGCGTTTCTTGTGAACTCGACTTTTCTGTTCAGAAACTAGGCCCAACGATGTTGAGATATTTTGGCTACTAATCTTCATAGACTCCGTCCTCAGTCTCTAACAAGGAAGACCGTGGTGTAGCGCGAGTAGTCGTCAACAACTATCAAGAAGTACCTCTCCTGACCCTGACCACGGATGCGGGCTGGGCCCCACACGTCCATGTGGAGCGTCTGCAAAGGAGCAGTCGTCGGGGGAAACGAGGAGGACTGAGGAGCGGCGCGCTGCCGCCCCTCGACACAGGGAAGACAGGGAGGAGTAGGCGAGGGTGGGAGGGGAGGGAGGACCCTGGGAAGACCAGAGACAAGGTACCGAGAGTGCATGGCACGAAGGCGCTGCACAGACGGGTGACCAAGGCGGTGGTGCCAGAGGACAGTCTTGTGTGCCAAAGAGCGGCACGAGCAGGGGGCGGACAGCTGACCTGACGCGAACGCGGACGCGGTCGCAGCAACCTGAGGGGACGCAGTAGTCAGTGTGTACAGGTCCGACCCCGGCTGCCGAGCGGAGGTAGCCAAGTGACGGCTCGTACGAGCACACGTGCAGTGGGTCACGCGCTCGTAGGCAGGGGTGAACTGGTGAACACCCCCGTCCTGGAGAGCACATCCTGCCACCAAGTTCGTAGAGAACGAGGGGAGGTGGAGACCTGACAGTGTGCCCGACGGGACCGCAGGGCAGGGAAGGACAGTGGAAGAGGTCGCAATGACCGAGGGGTCAGCAAGCGAGACAGCAACTGGCCGAGCAAGCGGCTCAAGGGCAGTGCGGTCACGAAAGAAGCAGCGAGAAGCACCTGAGTCCAGTGTGAAGGTGTGCAGTGCGGCAGTCGACGCACTACCAGGGGGGGGAGACACACGAGCACCTAGAGCAGCAGCCTCACCAGCACCTGGGGTAGCCGACACGAGAGTACCTGAAGCGGCAGACGCACTGGCCCTAATGCCCGGGTCGGGCGGTACACACAAGTACTCTGCACCCTCTCCACTAGTAGACATCACATACATGGCAGATAGAATAGCATAAAAGTCGAGAGCATAGATATCAATCCCCTTCTTCAGGAGATCAAGCCAGCGGGGCAGCTCAGTGGCCTGTGGGAACTGAACACGCCAAGCGTCGTCGAGACGAGCGAAGCAGCGCTGTGTGGCATGCGGTCGTCCACACTGCTGACCAGTGCGGTCACCAGTGCGAATGACGTACGTGCAGCTAAGACCACCCCCACCCTCGTGCTGAGAGTCCCACTCACGGACCTCCTGGGGCGAGGGAGTTTGCTGCTGGCCCTGGCCACCGCCAGTGCCTCCACGTCCACCACCACCGCTGCCACCTCCTCGACCACCCCAACCCCTGCCGCCGCCTCGTCCACCGTCACCCCAACCGCCGCCTCCACTCCTGCCACCTCCCCCGCCGCCGCCGCCACCACCCCCACCGCTACCACTCGCCCCTCCAGCCGAGCCACCACCCCCACTGCCTCCACCGCCCCCACCGCCGCCTCCCCCACCGTCACTGCTACCACCCTTGCCCCCTTTGCCCTTGCCGCTGCGGCGCCTGCTCGAGGCAGACGCAGCGCCGACCTTCTCAGCACCGAGAAGGTCGACAGCAGCAGCAGAGGCGACAGATGGAAGAAGGGGGGAAGGAGAACACCCCTCAAAGAACGGGGTACGGGGGTCGCCACGAGAGGCACCTACAGCGACTATGCTAGTCTCAGCTGCAAGGAGCTCCTTCTCGAGGAGGGCAATGGTGAGCTCAGTGGGGCAACGAGCTAGGAAGTGGTCCCTGACAGCACGCAGTGTGTCAGGGAGGCGGGTGACTAGGTGGTAGAGAGTGAGCCAGAGTTGAGGGGGGTGCATGGCAAGGAACTCAGCAGGCATGGCGGCACGGAAGCGGGCCTCACTAGTGCGGAGGTGCGTGATGAGGTCAGCGACTGTGTGAACGGAGGACAGGTCGGGAAACAGGTAGGGGAGGGAGAGACGGCCTAGTGCGGCAGAGGCAGGTGAGGAGTAGCGAGCAACGACAGCTGTGTACAGTGCCTGTGCAGTCTTGTGCTGGCCAAAGTGCTCGCGTTCGTCTATCGGCAGGGAGTTGCGAATGGCGAAGCGAGCGTGGGCATCACGAATCTGCCACTGTGAGCGAGCAGTGCTGTCAGCAGTAGCTGCAGGGGCAGTGACATGGCCTAGGGCGTGATCGTACAGTGAGATATCATCCTTGGCTGTGAGTTGTAGGTAGAGGTGCAGGTCATCAAGCCAGGTGTCAAACTTCACAGGGCGGCCCTCAGCATCGAACACGAGAACCTGTGGGCTAGCCATAGGAACAGTAGACTAGCAGCAGTAGCAGTAGCATTAGCAGAAGCAGTAGCAGTAGCAGAAGTAGGTAGGACGAACCAGGTAGGGCAGGGCGGCGCGGCTCGGTTCAGGTCGGGTCGCGGCTCGGCTGGGTGGCGCGGCTCGGTTCAGGGTGCGCGGCTCGGTTCAGGGTGCGCGGCTCGGCTCGGGGCGCGCAGCTCGAGTCACGGCGGGGACGGGCCGACCGGTCTCCCTCGTGTGCTGCGGCGGGAACGGGCCGTCCGGGGCCTCTAGGTGGTGGGCACGGGACCGATCGGGGCCTGAGCGGGGCTAGCGCGGGGCCAAACGGGGCCTGAACTAGGCTAGCGCGGGGCCGACGGGGCCTGAAACGGAGCCGACGGGGCCTGAAACGGGGCTAGCGCGGGCCCGATCGGGGCCTGAATGGGGCTAGCGCGGGGCCGACGGGGCCTGAGAGGGGCTAGCGCGGGGCCGACGGGGCCTGAAACGGGGCTAGCGCGGGCCGACGGGGCCTGAGAGGGGCTAGCGCGGGGCCGACGGGGCCTAAAACGGGGCTAGCGCGGGCCGACGGGGCCTGAGAGGGGCTAGCGCGGGGCCGATGGGGCCTAAGACGGGGCTAGCGCGGGCCGACGGGGCCTGATAGGGGCTAGCGCGGGACCGACGGGGCCTGAAACGGGGCTAGCGCAGGCCGACGGGGCCTGAGAGAGGCTAGCGCGGGGCCGGCGGGGCCTGAACGAGGCTAGCGCGGGGCCTGACCGGGGCCTTAAAGGGGCCGACGGGGCCTGAACGGGCCGCTAGGGAGAGTGGGCGTGGGGCCAACGGGGCCTGAACGGGCTAGCGCGGGGCCGTCAAGAGGGGCCTCTAGGGGCGTCGAGGCGCCCTAGGGCACTAGTAGGTAGGTAGGTAGGTAGATACGTAGTGGCGGGCCCTTAGAAAGTTTCGGTCCTAGGAAGGACCTGCTCTATACCATGTTGGAATAACTGAACAGGAATGAATGAACTAGCAGTGAAATGAGTACAAGTACCTAACCCTAGAATTGTGTACCCCCTATAGGCTAACCCATTGTAGCCTAAACTAACACAACATATATAATGTTTGACACACCTCCCCACGTTCTCTATGAACTTGGTGAGCAACGCCACCATTCAGGATGTATGGGCTGATACCTTTATTCCTGGAGGGCAGCGTGTTGCGATCTGTACGTGCTCCCGGACTGGCCGTCACCTAGTTACGTTCACTTGACGGCCTAGGTCTAGTCTATACACACTCACCACTGCGTCTATACAGGTGTTTGAGTCAGGTCAGGTGGGTGTGTCGAGTCAGGTGTCTGCGTCTAGTTAGCTTGCAGCATCTCGCTCGTGTCGGGTACTCTCCCAACAGACTCTCCTCTGGCACCACCGCCTCGGTCACCCCTCGCTGCCGCGTCTTCGCAGCATGCACTCCCGTCTCCTTGTCTCTGGGCTTCCTAGGTCCCTACCCTCCCTCCCGCGCTCGCCTGCACCGCCCTGCCTTCCCTGCGTCGAGGGGCGGCAGCACGCCGCTCCTCACTCCTCCGAGTTTCCTCCGACCACTACTCCTCTGCAGACTCTCCACCTGGACGTGTGGACCCGGCCCCCGTTGGTGGAACAGACCAGGAGCGCTACTTCCTGCTGGTTGTTGACGACTACACACGCTACAACACTGTGTTCCCCTTGCGGCGCAAGGCAAACGTCAGCGGTGTTTGGATCCCCTGGATCCATGCTACTCGTAGCCACCTGCGCGAGCGGTTTCGTCGGGACTTGCCAATCCTGCGTCTGCACTCTGACAGGGGCGGTGAGTTCTCTTCCGGCCTCCTTCAGAAGTTCTGTCGAGACGAGGGCATCTGCCAAACGTTCACGCTTCCAACCTCTCCTCAGCAAAATTGGATTGCTGAGCGTCACATTGACTTGATCATTGAGGTTGCTTGCACCTCCATGATCCATGCGGTTGCTCCCCATTTTCTGTGGCCGTTTGCAGTTCGATACGCTGCGCATCAGCTCAGCCTCTGGCCCCGTGTCGCTGAACCAGAGACCGCGCCCACACTCCGGTGGACGGGGAAGGTTGGCCATGCGTCGGGGTTTCGGGTCTGGGGTGCGCTCTTCCTTGTTTGCGACGCCAAAGCGAGCAAGCTCTCCTCTCACACTCTCCGCCGCGTCCTCCTTGGCTTCCCCACCAACGCCCCGCCGTTGCAGTTCTACCACCCACGCGAGCGTCGAGTCTTCCTCTCCCAAGACGTCACCTTTTACGAGCCTGTCTGTTTCTACAGGCTACACCCGCACGCATCCCACCCGGTCCCCCTCGTGCCTCACTTCCTGGTACCAGTCCCCCCTTCGGTAGACCCCCTCCCCCCATAGGGTCTTGCTCTCTCAGGTGTGTCTCAGGTAGACCCACCCCCTTTGGTTGAGCCTCTGGAGATCTCTTCTGTCTTCTCTGGCCCAGCTGAGGGGGGTGATCCCGCCGCTGACGACACGGCGGCCACTCGCCGCTCTCCACGCTTGGAGACCCCACCTGGTTTTCCGCCTCGGCCGTCTTCGCCCCCTCCGCAGCCTGGTGCTGTGGACTCTGGAGCTAAGCCTGCTGGTGCTGAGCCTAGGGGTGCTGGGACAGAGGGTGAGGGTTTTGGGGGTGCTGCGCCTAGTGGTGTTGCGACTGGGGGTGCTGGTTCTGGGGTGCTGCGACTGGGGGTGCTGACTCTGGGGGTGTTGCGAGTCCTAGTGGCGGTGGAGCTGTGGGTGACCCTGCTAGAGGTCTTGGAGCTGGACAGCCACCGTAGCCTAATCTGCTTGAGACGCTCTCGCCGCAGGCGATTCGTGCGTGGATCGTTCGGCGAGGCAGTCCTGGTGGTGGAGGGTACGGTCCTACTGGTGCTGGAGCTGCTAGTCCTGGAGGTGCTGGAAGTGCTGGAGGTACTGCTGGAGGTACTAGGGGTGCTGCTGGTGCTGGAGGTAATGGAGCTGCTAGTCCTGGAGGTACTGGAGGTGCTGCTGGTGCCGAAGGTGCCGGAGCTACTTGTCTTGGAGGTGCTACTGTGCTGGAGGTGCTGGAGCTACTGGCACTGGAGGTGCTGGAGCTACTGGTCCTAAAGGTGCTGGTACTGGAGGTGGTGGCACTTGAGGGCTACTGGTGCTGGAGTTGCGGGAGCAGCTGGTCTTGGAGGTGCTCGTACTCGAGGTACTGGAGCTGCTGGAGCTAGTGGTGCTGCTCGTGCTGGAGGTGCTACTGGAGCTGCTGGCACTAGAAGTGCTGGTGCTGGAGACGCTGGAGCTCGAGGTACTGGAGGTGCTGGAGCTGCTGGAGAAGCTAGTGCCGCTAGTGCTGGAGGTGCTGGAGGTGCTACTGGAGCTGCTGATACTGGAGGTGCTGGAGGTATTGGAGGTGCTGGAGCTGCTGGAGCTGCTGGTCCTGGAGGTGCTCGTACTAGGGGTGCTGGAGCTGCTGGAGCAGATGGTGCTGTTGATGCTGGAGGTGCTACGAGAGCTGCTGGTGCTGGAGGTGCTGGTGCTGCTGGTGCGGGAGGAGCTGGAGATGTTCGTACTGCCCCGCGCTTACCGTTTTTCTACCCGCATCCGCAATCGTCCCTCCCGCCGCCTGACTTGGTCCTTCGCCAGGTTCTTAGTCTCGCGTTTTTCACTAGCCTCCCTCTACCTCTCATGTGTCCACTAACAGACCAGTCTCACCCACAGCTACTGCCTGGCTCCCCCCTGCTTGCGCCTGCTCATCAGACTGAGGTAATTGAGTCCCTGACTGAGCGCCGTGAGCATGAGACTTGTGCTTCCACAACTGTCCGTGCCCGTCGTGTCGCCCGTCCTCGTCCTCCTGCTGCCCCAGGCACTCATGGTATGGCGCTTCGTCCTTCCTCTGTTTTACCGCGTGTTGTTTTGCCTGAGCCTCCAGCGCTCTCTCTTCTGCACGTTCCTGACCCTGAGTCCGACCTTGCTCATGATGCCAGTCCTATTGTCACTCGTGTCCTCGCTACTGTCGTCACTGACCCTGACTTTGAGTCTACTGCTGCATTTTCCCCAATCACTGAGCTAGTGGACTTTGCAGCTAGGAGTCGTCTCGACTACATCACGAGTCTTGTTACTGAGTCTGAGTCTTTCTGTCCTCCGTCACTCGGGGGTGAGCCTGCCCTTAGCGGTGACGTCCTTGAGGACAGGCAGTTAAAGCTTGAGTGTCTTGCAGCCGCTTTACCTCGTTCCGCATTCATACTGCTTTCCCCTAAGGGAGACCCGGATGCACTTGACATCCCTACCCTGCGCTTTTACGCTGAGGCGATTGTGGGTGAGTACTACTCTTAGTGGCAGACAGCTATGGACGCAGAGATGGCTTCTTGGAAGTCCACAGACACCTACATCGCGAGGTTTCTCCTCCTGGGGCGAACATAGTCGATGGCATGTGGATTTTCAGAGTGAAGCGACCGCCAGGTTCTCCGCCTGCCTTCAAGGCGCGTTACGTTGCTCGAGGCTTCAGTCAGCGATAGGGGGTCGACTTCTTCCAGCCCTTCTCCCCCACCCCGAAGATGACTACTCTTCGGGTGCTGCTGCACGTAGCAGCACAGCTTGACAACGCGCTGCACTCCCTCGACTTCTCCACAGCTTTCTTGCAGGGCAGCCTTCACGAGCGGATCTGTCTACGCCGCCCACCTGGCTTCACTGGGTCGTTTTCTGTGGGTACCCAGTGGAGCCTTCGGCGGCCAGTCTACGGTCTCCGCCAGGCGCCCCGAGAGTGGCACGACACACTGAGAACTACACTTGTGGCTCTTAAGTTTGCTCCTTTCTCTGCTGACCCGTCGCTGTTTCTACGCACCGACACTACCCTGCCGCCGTTCTACGTTCTCGTGTACGTCGGCAACTTGGTTTTTACTACTGCTAACACCAAGGTGATGGCCCTAGTGAAGGCGGAGCTGCAGGAGAGACACATTTGCACTGACCTGGGTGAGCTGCGTAGCTATCTTGGCTTGCACATCACCAGGGACAGAGCACGGTGCACCATCACCCTGACTCAGGCACACATGGTGCACCAGGTCCTTCGGCGCTTCGGCTTCCAGTACTCCTCGCCACATCCCACTCCTCTGTCTACCGGCCACTCGCTCTCTGCTCCACCTTCGTACAAGTCCGTATAGCCGAGTGGTCTGTACCCAGAGCTTGTGGGTTGCCTCATGTACTTGATGACATGCACACGACCTGACGTCGCGTACCCTCTCGGCCTCCTCGCTCGCTACGTGGCTCCCATTAGACACCGAAAGGTGCACTGTGATGTTGCAAAGAGGGTGCTGCATTTCTTGTGCAGTACATCGGGCATGGGGCTCGTGCTTGGAGGACGGGGTTCAGTGGTACTCACGGGACACTCTGACGCTTCTTGGGCCAACGACCAAGCGACTCAGCGTTCGTCACAGGGTTACACCTTTAGTATTGGCTCTGTTTCTGTCTCGTGGAGGTCTAATCGTTCTTCTTCTGTACTTGGTTCCAGCACATTGCTCTTCGCTACTTTCTTGCTCGAAAGCTGCGTGGTCAGCTTCTTCTTTCCTACGTGGCCTCTCGGGCCAACACTGCTGATGTCTTCACCAAGGCCCTCGTATCTGGTGATCTTCGGCGTTTTTGCACTGCTCTTGGGCTTCTGCCCGTTCTACCTCACGTGCTTGTCTCTTGATCTTGCACTTGTTGTACACTGATATCTATATTTATACCTGCATGTTTTCTCTTGCTAGGTTGTGATTAGTGTACTGCCTTGCTACACTGATATCTATATTTATACCTGCATGTGAACTGGCCTTGTGGCCGCTTGCTTGTGCTCGGATTGTGTGGTGTCCTTGAGATCCACCCTAGGCTTGGCTTTACTTTGCTCTGTTGTCTTGCTTGACTGGTCTTGTGGCCGTCTTCTTGTCCCCCACTTAGCCTATGGGGGTGTGTCAATATACAATCTTACTTGTAGGCTATAGTGAGGCACTCCTTATGGGGTACAACACTTCTACGGTTTGTACTTGTACCCCAACTCTTGCTAATCCAATCTTTCCTGCACATTTATTCTGACACTCAAGTTGATCAAGTGCTTTGTAGTCGATGGAATACGGGCCTGAAAATTGGTTTACGAATTTGGGGCCAAAGTTTTGACAAATCGAGACTCTCCAAAGAACCCACTTTTCGCCAAAGTGCTTTGCAGTTGCACGGCCAAGCCGTACATGAGACCCCGGCTTTAAAGTACATGGCTAGCAAGGACGATTTGAATTCCCTTATACGAATGTATTTGCATGTATTTATCATCTCAGTACATGTACATGGTATTACAGTTGTTCGGCTGAGAAATAGCCCTTAGGATCTTTACAGGGGTGAACTCTGGGTAGAACTGATGTAGTAGCGGAAGCGTTTAATGAAGAGTTGTGAACCACCTTGCGCTAGTATATGAGGGCAAAGTTTATTAATTAAAGCAAAGAGATACAAGGAATACGAAGAGATACGATTCCAACAGTTTTACTATTGCTGTTGCGGTTCGATACAGTGACGACTTGGGCAACTGCTCTGTAACGAGTCAGTTGTGTGTCCTTGCTGTCGCGCTGTACTTGTCACGTCAAAGGTCGCTGACCTTTGACTTTCGCGTAACCTCCAGCAACTGCTTCAACCTCCGAGGGTTGACTCGCCAGTGCTTCGATATGCTTCGCTTCACTTCTGACTTGGTGTTTCGACACGACAGAGGCGCTTAGAGTTAATTGTTTCCAACAACAGTGACACCACTACTGATTGTAGTTATCTAGGCCCATGTCTCTTAGTGCAGCAGAGCACACGTCACGGCATGACTTGTGTTTGCTCTTGACGTTGCGAATCACGGCCTCCAGTCCCATCTCCACCATTATTGGCCTGGGCAGGCGACAGGGGAGAAAAAGGGGCGGTATTCATCCTCAAGGTTGCATGCATGTCACAGGATACTCAGCAGCACATGGCCTACTGCAGCAGTAGAGGGGAGACTGCAAAAGCATACCAGCAGGCACAAGGCAGAGCAAGGCAGCGAGGAGCATGGGAGGGGCGCATCGGTGTTCAGGGTTGCGCACAGCAAGGTTGCGCAGCAGCTGGCACGCCTACCACTGGCTGCCTGCCGTGGCGCCCCGGCCCTCCATGGCCTCCACTGCCACCTCCAACACGCCCGCCCCCACCGCCGCAGCTGCATGCGCCGGGCTGCGCAGTGTCACGGCTGCCAGACACGCCAGCAGCTGTGGGTGGAAGAGGGGACGAGGTGGGGGCGATGAGAGATACGGGGAAGAAAGTGAGTGGTGGGGCGAACACTAGTGGCGCCACGGCTGCTGCCAAACACGCACGGTTGAACGACGCCGTGGCTGGTGGGCAGGCAAGGAGGCGAGGAGATGCGGTGGGAGAGGTTGGGATGGGGAGGGGGAAGCGAGTGGAAGCATACAGCATGGCGAGTGGAAGCATACAGCATGGCGAGTGGAAGCATACAACATGGGAGCTGTGATGGCATTGCAATGCGAGCGATCTAACAGCCTGAGAGCAGTGCACGGGAGCGGGGAGGGAGGCGGCAAGGCCAGAGCACACGGTGTCGGGGAGATAGCAAGGCACAGTCTGTTGGGAATGTCCCTTAACATTCAATACTCAATTGCCGGCGCTTGTGCATCAAGCACTTCCGTTACTGCTCAACCTCGCCACCTATAGATGACGGTAAATAGGCAGCAGCACCCCATACCTCCTGCAGCACACCCCATACCTCCTGCAGCACACCCCATACCTCCTACAGCACATCACCATCGTCCACAAATGCCTTCACTACTTCCACCAATACTGGAATGCCACATGTCTCCACTATGAGCACCTTGTTGGCATCACTGCTGTCAGAACTTATAGCTTACTTGTTTCTGTAGGCTATAGTGGGGTATCCCATAGGGGGTACAACCCAATTAGGGTTTCCTATTTGTACTCACTTCGTTCATAGTCATTTCATTCTCGTTCTTTGTTTCCACATGGAATCAGAGCAGGTTCCCTCCTAGGGACTGCTTCTAGGGCCCACCGAACCGCGCCCCGAGGCGCGTTTTTTTTTTTTTTTAGCGACCCGTCGTGTCGCCCCTAGCGGACCGTTGCGCCGCCCTTCCCCTTGCGGCCCCGCCGCTCTCTTCGGTCGCGGCCCCGCCGCCCTCTGCTACGCGGCCCCGCCGCCCTCTGCTACGCGGCCCCGCCGCCCTCTGCTACGCGGCCCCGCCGCCCTCTGCTACGCGGCCCCGCCGCTCTCTTCGGTCGCGGCCCCGCCGCCACTCTGCTACGCGGCCCCGCCGATCCGCCCAGCAGCAACCGCCGCCGCCTGAGCCGCCGCCGAGCCTTCGCCGAGCCGCCGCCGAGCCGCCGCCCGAGCCGCCGCCGAGCCGCCAGAGCCGCCGCCGAGCCGCCCGTGACGCCCGAGCCGCCCGCGCCGCCCAGCAGCAGCCGAGCCGCCGCCGAGCCGCCGCCGCCTGAGCCGCCGCCGAGCCGCCGCCGAGCCGCCGCCGAACCGCCACCGAGCCGCCGCCCGAGCCGCCGCCGAGCCGCCCGCGCCGCCCGAGCCGCCTGCGGAGCCGTGCTGCTGTTCCTCTGCTGCTGACCTACCCGCCTCTCCCAGCCCGGTGAGATTTTCAGCTGCTGTCATGGCCACCCCCAATGTTCTTACCTTTGACGCTGAGGGGAGGGCCATTGACTTTGCCGTCTGGATTGAAGACCTGCAGCTGTACTTACTGTGTGATGCGATAGATGAGGTCTCTCTCTTTGACTTTGTCTCTGGCGCTGTCCCTGCCCCACCTGCTGATGCTGACTCTGCCGTTCGCTCCAAGTGGGCGACCCGCGATGCTGCTGCACGTCTTGCTGTGCGTCGCCACCTCCCTTCCTCTGAGCGTGCCCACTTTAGTCAGTGCAAGACCGCTCAGGCCTTGTACGACGCTGTAGTTGCACGCTACTCCTCCCCTTCCTCCGCTACCCTTAGCCGCCTCATGCTACCGTTTCTCTTCCCTGACCTCGCTTCCTTTCCCACTGTCGCTGACCTCGTTACCCACCTCCGTGCTAGTGACACCCGCTACCGCGCTGCCCTTCCTGCTGAGTTCCGCGCTGCGAACCCTCCTCCCATGTACATCACTCTCTACTTTCTCGTCACCCGTCTCCCTGAGTCCCTTCGTGTCGTTAGGGACCAGTTTCTCTCTGTCTGTCCCACCACTCTCACTGTCGACCTCCTTGAGGAGTCCCTGCTAGCGGCTGAGAAGAGTATTGTCGCTGTAGGGGCCTCTCGGGGTGACCCTCGCACCCCTATCTTTGAGGGGTGTGGTCCTTCCCCCCTGCTGCCCTCTGTCGCCTCTGCCGCTGCGGCCGACCTCACTGGTTTTGAGTCGGTCGGCGCGGCGTCTGCCCCCAGCGGCAGACGCCGCGCTGGCAAGGGCAAGGGGGGCAAGGGAGCGGGTGGAGCTAGAGGGGGCGGTGGAGGAGGCGGTGGGGGTGGCGGGGGGAGTGGGGGTGGCGGTGGGGGTGGTGGCGGAAGTGGAGGTACTGGTGGCGGCGGTGGAGGCGGAGGTGGCGGCGGAGGTGGTAGCGGAGGAGGCGGTGGGAGCGGTGGGAGCGACGGTCCTGGTGGGGGAGGTGGAGGTGGAGACGGGGGTGGCGGTGGAGGCGGGGGTGGCAGTGGAGGCGGGGGTCGGAGTGGCTCGTCCCAGCGGAGCAGCTCCGGGGGTGGTCAGCGCCAGCAGCAACAGCAGCAGCAGCCGCAGCAGCAGCCACAGCAGCAGCAGCGCTCTCGCACCGTCCCCGCCCCTCAGCAGCTCCGTGAGTGGTACTCGCAGCGTCAGCGTGGTGGTGCGCTTGGTCCTTGCCCCTACGTTCTCCGCACCGGTGACCGTGCAGGGGAGAGGTGTGGAGGCGCCCACACTGCCCGCCGCTGCTTTGGCCGCCTGACTGACGCCTGGCGTCAGCAGTTTCCGGAGGCAGCTGAGATCCCCCGCTGGGGAGAGCTGTCTAGGGCTGGTGTAGCTATTTATGATCTTGATTTTGATGCTATTCTCTCTGCTATGTATGCTGCGATTGGTAGTGATGAGGATGACTGTTACCGGTGTTTCCCGCCCGACCCGGGCATTGGTACTGCCGCGTCAGGTACTAGTGAGGCTGCTGCTCTAGGTGCCAGTGCGTCTGTGCTCTCAGGTGCTGGTGAGTCTGCCCTCTCAGGTACTGTGTCGGCTTCGGCCTCTCACACCTTCACCCTTGACTCTGGAGCGTCTCGCTCCTTCTTTCGGGACCGCACCACTCTCACGCCGCTGAGTCGGCCGGTTGCGGTGTCCCTGGCTGACCCCTCTGGGGGGCCTGTCCTGTCTCGCTTCTCCACTGTCCTCCCGTGTCCGGCGGCCCCCTCTGGCACCCTGACTGGTCTCTACCTCCCCTCGTTCTCGACGAACTTGGTGAGTGGTGCTGACCTCCAGGATGCGGGTGTCCACCAGTTCACCCCTGCTCGTCAGCGGGTGACCCACTGCACGGAGGCGGATACAGGTCGCCACCTGGCTACGTTTACACGTCGGCCAGGGTCGAGCCTGTACACTCTGACCACTGCTTCTCCTCCAGGTGCTGAGTCTGGTAGGGTCACTTCGTCTGGTCAGGTGTTTGCTGCAGCGTCCAGGTCTGGTCCTGAGTCTGCCCCCTGCTCGTGCCGTCGTTTGTCTCACGAGACCCTCCTCTGGCACCACCGCCTTGGCCACCCCTCTCTGCTTCGGCTCAGAGGCATGGCCTCGCGAGTCCTTGTGTCTGGTCTTCCCCGGTCTCTCCCTCCCCTTCCTCCGGGCCCTGGCCCCACCTGTGTCCCCTGTGTCGAGGGGCGCCAGCGTGCTGCCCCTCACTCCTCCCAGTTTCCTCCGACAGAGGCCCCGTTGCAGACGCTTCACATGGATGTGTGGGGCCCAGCCCGCGTCCGTGGACAGGGTCAGGAGCGCTACTTCCTGCTGGTGGTTGACGACTACTCGCGTTACACCACAGTCTTCCCCTTGCGCAGCAAGGGTGAGGTCACTGCGGTGTTGATCGACTGGATCCGCGCAGCTCGTCTCCAGCTTCGGAGGAGCTTTGGCTCTGACTTCCCTGTTTTGCGTCTGCACTCGGACAGAGGCGGAGAGTTCTCCTCTGGCCTCCTGAGTGCCTACTGTCGTGCGCGAGGCATCCGTCAGACCTTCACGCTTCCGGACTCACCGCAGCAGAATGGGATTGCTGAGCGCCGCATTGGCATGGTCATGGACGTCGCTCGTACGTCCATGATGCATGCGGCTGCTCCCCATTTTCTGTGGCCGTTTGCGGTCAGGTACGCTGCGCACCAGATCAACCTCCACCCCAGGGTCTCTCGACCGGAGACCTCCCCAGCCCTGCTGTGGACGGGGAAGGTTGGCGATGCGTCGGCGTTCCGGGTCTGGGGATCTCGGGTGTTTGTTCGCGACCTGTCTGCGGACAAGCTATCCCCTCGTGCTTCTCCCTGCGTCTTCCTGGGGTTCCCCCCCGACGCCCCTGGGTGGCAGTTTTACCACCCCACCTCTCAACGTGTTCTGTCCTCCCAGGACGTCACGTTCGACGAGTCGGTACCCTACTACCGCCTCTTCCCCTACCGCACTCCGTCCCTCCCCCCACCCCCGCTCTTCTTGGTACCAGGTCCCCCCCCGGTAGTCCCCCTCCCCCCTCAGGGTCCTGCCCCTTCAGGTGTGTCCCAGGTAGACGCGGTCGAGCCTGTCGAGGTCACTGGTGACTCTGGTGCTGCTGCGGGAGCTGAGCCTGGGGGTGCGGAGTCTGGGGGTGCTGAGCCTGGAGGTGCCGAGTCTGGGGGTGCTGAGCCTGGGGGTGCTGAGCCTGGGGGTGCTGTGCCTGGAGGTGCCGAGTCTGGGGGTGCTGTACCTGGGGGTGCTGAGCCTGGGGGTGCTGAGCCTGGGGTTGCTGAGCCTGGGGGTGCTGAGCCTGGGGGTGACGTGCCTGGGGGTGCTGTGTCTAGGGGTGCTGAGCCTGGAGGTGCTGTGCCTGGGGGTGCTTCGTCTCGCCGGGAGCCACTCTCCCCACAGGAGCTGCGTGAGTGGTTTGCCGGGCGCTGGAGGCGTGCTGCTGGTGCTGGTGGTTCTTCGGCTGCAGAGGGTACTGCTGCTGCGCGCCCCGCCGGCGCTCGTACTGTGGGTGCTGGAGCTGCTGAGTCTGAGAGTTCTCCTGGAGCTGGTCCTGCTCAGGGTGTTGGTGCTGAGCCTGCCGTTGGCGGCCCGACTGACAGTGCTCCTGGTGCTGCGGCTGGAGGTTCTGGAGCTTCTGGTGGTGCTGCTGGAGGTGCTACTGGAGTGGGTGCTCCTGCCGGGGCTGCTGGTGCTGTTCCTGCTGTTTCTAGCGTCGCCGCGCGGCCCCGACCGTACTTCGTTCCGCTCCTGCAGCAGGTTCTTGGTCTTACACCTCCTCCTCCTCCCTTAGAGGGTCCGCAGCCTGTCCGGTCACAGCCACAGCTACAGCCTGCCTCCCCTTTGCCTGCTCCTTCTCCCTACGCTGGTCCGACTGGAGGTCTTACTGAGCGTCGTGAGCCTGCGTCTCGTCCTGTGTCGCCTGTTCGTACTGAGCGCGCTAGTGGTCGCGGGTCGCGTCAGCGTCCTCCTCCTGTCCCTGGCACGCACCGGATGTCCCTGCGTCCGTCCACTGCTCCTCTGCGTGCCCCTTTGCCTTCTCCTCCTGCTTCCTCTCTTCCTGCTCTTGCCGACCCGGAGTCGGACGCCCTTCGTGCTGCCAGTCCTACTGTCACGCGTCTCCTGGCTACTGCTGTCACTGACCCCTCCTTCGAGTCGTCTGCTGCGTCTGCCCTTGTCACTGAGCTTGTCGACTTTGCTGCGCGCTGTCGTCTAGACTACGCTGCTCGTCTTGTCACTGAGTCTGAGTCCGCCTGTCCTCCGTCCGTCGGGGGTGAGTGTGCCCTTGGCACGGACGTCCTTGAGGACAGGCAGGAGGAGTTCCAGTGTCTGGCCGCCGCTTCACCTCGTCTCGCGTCTGTACTGCTAGCCCCTGAGGGAGACCCGGATGCACCAGACATCCCGACTCCGCGCTCCTACGCGGAGGCGATAGAGGGTCCCTACTCCTCTCAGTGGCAGGCAGCTATGGATGCAGAGATGGCTTCCTGGAAGTCCACAGGCACCTACGTTGACGCTGTTCCCCCTCCTGGGGCGAACATCGTCAGTGGCATGTGGATTTTCAGGGTGAAGCGGCCGCCGGGTTCTCCGCCTGTCTTCAAGGCGCGTTACGTGGCTCGTGGCTTCAGTCAGCGGCAGGGGGTTGACTACTTTCAGACCTTCTCCCCCACCCCGAAGATGACCACTCTTCGGGTTCTGCTACACGTTGCTGCTCACCGTGACTACGAGCTGCACTCTCTCGACTTCAGCACAGCTTTCTTGCAGGGCAGCCTGCACGAGGAGATCTGGCTGCGTCGCCCACCTGGCTTCACTGGGTCTTTCCCTCCTGGTACCCAGTGGAGTCTCCGGCGTCCAGTCTACGGTCTCCGCCAGGCGCCACGTGAGTGGCACGACACACTGAGGACTACGCTGGCGGCACTTGGGTTTGCTCCTTCCACTGCCGACCCGTCGCTGTTTCTGCGCACCGACACCTCTCTGCCGCCGTTCTACATCCTCGTGTACGTCGACGACTTGGTCTTTGCCACAGCTGACACTGCTGGACTCGCCTACGTGAAGTCCGAGCTGCAGAAGAGACACACGTGCACTGACCTGGGTGAACTGCGCAGCTACCTTGGCTTGCAGATCACCCGGGACAGAGCACGCCGCACCATTACCCTGACTCAGTCACACATGGTGCAGCAGGTCCTTCAGCGCTTCGGCTTCACGTACTCCTCGCCTCAGGCCACTCCTCTGCCTACTCGCCACTCGCTCTCAGCTCTGCCTTCGGATGAGTCCGTAGAGTCGAGTGGCCCGTTTGCAGAGCTTGTTGGCTGCCTCATGTACCTGATGACCTGCACACGACCTGACCTCGCATACCCTCTTAGCATTCTCGCACGCTATGTTGCTCCTGGGAGACACCGACCAGAGCACATGGCTGCAGCGAAGAGGGTGTTGCGCTACTTGTGCAGTACGTCGGGCATGGGGCTAGTGCTTGGAGGGCGCAGTCCAGTGGTCCTCACTGGGCACGCAGACGCTTCTTGGGCTGACGACCAGGCTACGCAGCGGTCGTCACAGGGTTACACCTTCAGCCTTGGTTCCGGCTCTGTCTCGTGGCGGGCTACCCGCTCGTCTTCTGTTCTCGGCTCCAGTTGTGAGGCTGAGATCTACGCTGGGGCTATGGCTGCACAGGAGTTACGCTGGCTCACCTACCTGCTGACCGACCTTGGAGAGCAGCCTCGTTCTCCTCCAGTCCTGTACGTAGACAACAAGGCCATGCTGGCCTTGTGTCGAGAGCAGCGACTGGAGCACAGAACGAAGCACATTGCTCTTCGTTACTTTCTTGCTCGTGAGCTACAGCAGCGTGGACAGCTGCGACTTGCGTACGTGGCCTCTGAGGCCAACACTGCTGATGTCTTCACCAAGGCACTTGCGCCTTGTGATCATCAGCGTTGCTGCACGCAGTTGGGTCTTGTGCCTGTCTTGCCTCACTTGCTCTCCTCTTGACCTTGCTTGTACTTTCGCATATATATACTCTTGTTTTTTGTATATCTCTATATATGATCTTGCATGTGAACTGGCCTTGTGGCCTTTGAACTTGTGCTCGGAATGCGTGGTGACTTTGTGATCCACCCTGAGCTTTGCTTTGCTTTGCTTGACTGGTCTTGTGACCCCTTGTTCTCCCCCACTTTGCCTATGGGGGTGTGTCAGAACTTATAGCTTACTTGTTTCTGTAGGCTATAGTGGGGTATCCCATAGGGGGTACAACCCAATTAGGGTTTCCTATTTGTACTCACTTCGTTCATAGTCATTTCATTCTCGTTCTTTGTTTCCACAACTGCCTGCCAGCTGGCGATAAGAGAGTGCGAGCCCAGAGATGAGAGGGTAGTTTGCAAGTGATGAGAGGTGCACAAGAGAGGGTAGTTTGCATACGTTAGAACCACCTAAACCCTGCATCACACCTTCTCTGACAAGCATCAACCCCCGAGTTTTATGCTAGTGGCATCATGTACGATTAGTGCAAAGCACTTCAGATGGCTAGCAACTGCCATAGCACCTCCTGCGCCAGCACCCACCTGCGCCAGCACCCAGCTGCGCCAGCAGTGCGGCGGAGGGGGCAGCGAGGAGCGAGCAGTGGGAGGCGAGGGCAGCCCGCAGGTGGGCGAGCACGAGGGGCACCCCACCGAGAGGGGCGATGCTGCGACAGATGTCCTCCTGGGAGCACATGTTGTGGCGCGTGAGAGGGGGAAGAGAGGGCAAGGTATGGGGCAATGGAGGTGGTGGTGGTGGTGGTGGTGGTGGTGGTGGTGGTGGTGGTGGTGGTGGTGGTGGTGGTGGTGGTGGTGGTGGTGGTGGTGGTGGTGGTGGTGGGCTATCATTGTTGCCATCGCCGTCGTCCCCACTGGCGGCAGAAGCAGCAGCAGGGGTACGCGAGCAAGAATAGTGGGTGGCACAAGTGAGTGAGTGAGGGGCACGGCACGCACGTTGACGGCGATGGCCTTGAGTGCGCCCAGCACGGCGGGCAGCACGGCCATGTCGGAGGAGAAGGCAGCAGCGGCGCCCAGCAGCACGTCCACGGCACCCGCGTCGGCCATGGCGCGCGCGTTGGAGAAGGTCTTGGACGCCGCCACGCGCACGTTGTCATTCGTCACCAGCGCCCTCACCGCCCCACAGCACGCACATATGGCGCTCTCTGCTTCTGCCACGTCAGCGACGCTGCTGTCCCGGTCAGCACTTTGTTTGGAGTGCACGATGGCGCTGATGGCGTGGAGGAGGTTGCCGTGCAGCGCGACGTCCATGAGCGCCTCCTTCACGCCCTCGTTCCCCTCACTGGCTGCCCGCACTGCGGTGGCTGCTGCTGCCAGCCGCGTGAGGCTGCCGGAGGTGAAGGGCGCGACCGGGAGGGCAGCGGCGAGGAGGGGCGGACCTGCGAGGCGGAACAAGTGGTCCCGTGCCCCGGGTACTGCCGTGAGGGGAGGCGAGGGAGGGGTGAGATCATGGAGAAGCAGAGGAGTGAACGGGTAGGCATTGAGAAGGAGAAGAGTGCAGAACGAGTGAGTTGAGACAGATACAGCAGGTAGGTGTGCTGCATGGGAGTTCGTTGTGAGCATGGTGTGCGCATGGTGTGAGCATGGTGTGAGCATGGTCTGAGCATAGTGTGAGCATGGTGTGAGCATGGTGTGAGCATGGTGTGCGCATGGTGTGAGCATGGTGTGAGCATGGTGTGAGCATGGTGTGAGCATGGTGTGAGCATGGTGTCAACATGGTGTGAGCATGGTGTGAGCATGGTGTGAGCATGGTGTGAGCATGGTGTGAGCATGGTGTGAGCATGGTGTGAGCATGGTGTGAGCATGGTGTGAGCATGGTCTGAGCATGGTCTGAGCATGGTGTGGGCATGGTGTGAGCATGGTGTGAGCATGGTGTGAGCATGGTGTGAGCATGGTGTGAGCATGGTGTGAGCATGGTGTGAGCATGGTGTGAGCATGGTGTGAGCATGGTGTGAGCATGGTGTGAGCATGGTGTGAGCATGGTGTGCGCATGGTCTGAGCATGGTGTGAGCATGGTGAGCATGGTGTGAGCATGGTGTGAGCATGGTGTGAGCATGGTGTGAGCATGGTGTGAGCATGGTGTGAGCATGGTGTGAGCATGGTGTGAGCATGGTGCATGCTGTCTCACCATGCGAGAGCAGCGCCTCAGTGCATGAGAGCGCGTCACACACCGCCCTCTGCACCGCCCTCCTCCCCCTCTCCTCCCTTCCCCCCCCCTCTCCACCGCCCCTAGCACCACCCCAAGCGCGCCCACAGCAGCGGGCGATCCCTCGTTCCGCCCCGCCACCACTATTGCTTCCCCTGGCCCTGATCCACCCGCTGCTGCTACGCCTGCACTTTTGTCCCTCCCTGCGCCTTCCTGCTCCCCCCACCCGCCCTGACAGCCGCCCGCAGAGGGGTTGAGCGCGCGCGAGAGGGTGGACAACGCGTGCAGCACTGCCTGGGAGAACAACGGGATGGGGTGGCGAGGGGCGAAGCGTAAGGTGGTGGGTGCAAGCCGCCGACGCCCTTAGATGCATGACAGCATGCACACTGGCTCTGTTGTGCACGCATCGGGCTAAACCTGGTAAGAATATTTCGTGTTGGCACATCTCCGATCCATCTTCGGGATTTCGCAAATGCTAAAAGAAGGATACGTGCCATGCCTACTCGCGACACTGCAAGGCATGCTATAAGCTGCGTGCGAGGGGGGAGGGGCGCGGGGGGCGACCGCCCGGCGCGGGCGCGGGGGGAGGGGCGCGGGGGGAGACCGCCCGGCGCGGGCGCGGGGGGAGGGGCGCGGGGGGCGACCGCCCGGCGCGGGCGCGGGGGGAGGGGCCCGGGGGGCGACCGCCCGGCGCGGGCGCGGGGGGAGGGGCGCGGGGGGCGACCGCCCGGCGCCGGCGCGGGGGGAGGGGCGCGGGGGGCGACCGCCCGGCGCGGGCGCGGGGGGAGGGGCGCGGGGGGCGACCGCCCGGCGCGGGCGCGGGGGGAGGGGCGCGGGGGGCGACCGCCCGGCGCGGGCGCGGGGGGAGGGGCGCGGGGGGCGACCGCCCGGCGCGGGCGCGGGGGGAGGGGCGCGAGGGGCGACCGCCCGGCGCGGGCGCGGGGGGGAGGGGCGCGGGGGGCGACCGCCCGGCGCGGGCGCGGGGGGAGGGGCGCGGGGGGCGACCGCCCGGCGCGGGCGCGGGGGGAGGGGCGCGGGGGGCGACCGCCCGGCGCGGGCTCGGGAGGAGGGGCGCGGGGGGCGACCGCCCGGCGCGGGCGCGGGGGCAGGGGCGCGGGGGGCGACCGCCCGGCGCGGGCGCGGGGGGAGGGGCGCGGGGGGCGACCGCCCGGCGCGGGCGCGGGGGCAGGGGCGCGGGGGGCGACCGCCCGGCGCGGGCGCGGGGGGAGGGGCCCGGGGGGCGACCGCCCGGCGCGGGCGCGGGGGGAGGGGCGCGGGGGGCGACCGCCCGGCGCGGGCGCGGGGGGAGGGGCGCGGGGGGCGACCGCCCGGCGCGGGCGCGGGGGGAGGGGCGCGGGGGGCGACCGCCCGGCGCGGACGCGGGGGGAGGGGCGCGGGGGGCGACCGCCCGGCGCGGGCGCGGGGGGAGGGACGCGGGGGGCGACCGCCCGGCGCGGGCGCGGGGGGAGGGGCGCGGGGGGCGACCGCCCGGCGCGGGCGCGGGGGGAGGGGCGCGGGGGGCGACCGCCCGGCGCCGGCGCGGGGGGAGGGGCGCGGGGGGCGACCGCCCGGCGCGGGCGCGGGGGGAGGGGCGCGGGGGGCGACCGCCCGGCGCGGGCGCGGGGGGAGGGGCGCGGGGGGCGACCGCCCGGCGCGGGCGCGGGGGGAGGGGCGCGGGGGCCGACCGCCCGGCGCGGGCGCGGGGGGAGGGGCGCGGGGGGCGACCGCCCGGCGCGGGCGCGGGGGGAGGGGCGCGGGGGGCGACCGCCCGGCGCGGGCGCGGGGGGAGGGGCGCGGGGGGCGACCGCCCGGCGCGGGCGCGGGGGGAGGGGCGCGGGGGGCGACCGCCCGGCGCCGGCGCGGGGGGAGGGGCGCGGGGGGCGACCGCCCGGCGCGGGCGCGGGGGGAGGGGCGCGGGGGGCGACCGCCCGGCGCGGGCGCGGGGGGAGGGGCGCGGGGGCCGACCGCCCGGCGCGGGCGCAGGGGGAGGGGCGTGGGGGCCGACCGCCCGGCGCCGGCGCGGGGGGAGGGGCGCGGGGGGCGACCGCCCGGCGCCGGCGCGGGGGGCGACCGCCCGGCGCCGGCGCGGGGGAGGGGCGCGGGGGGCGACCGCCCGGCGCCGGCGCGGGGGGAGGGGCGCGGGGGGCGACCGCCCGGCGCCGGCGCGGGGGGAGGGGCGCGGGGGGCGACCGCCCGGCGCGGGCGCGGGGGGAGGGGCGCGGGGGGCGACCGCCCGGCATGGGACTCGTCCTTGGAGGGAAGCAGCCTGTTACACTCACAGATTACTCGGACTTGTCGTGGGCCGACAACGCGGAGACGTGTCGGTCTACACAGGGGTACTCCTTTAGCCTCGGGACAGGCGCTGTTTCGTGGCGGTTGACTCGGGCGTCGTCCGTGGCCAATTCCAGCTGTGAGGCAGAGGTGTACGCTGCGGCCATTGCCGCTCGGGAGCTTCGCTGGCTCTCTTTCCTTCTCACCGACCTTGGTGAGCGGCCTCGCTCTCCCCCCGTCTTGTTCGCCGACAACAGGTCTGCTGTCCTGTTGTGTGAGGAGCCCCGACTGGTTGGGAAGGCGAAGCACATCCAGCTTCGTTACTTCCTTCTGCGTGAGTTGCAGCAGTGTGGAGAGGCACTCGTACGACGTGTGGTCTCTGAGGCCAACACTGCAGATATCTTCACCAAGGCGCTGCCGCCTTGTGACCACCAGCGTTTTTGCACCCAGCTTGGCCTTGTGCCTACCCGTCCTCACTTGCTTACATAGAGATGTTTTGTCCTGCTTGTCTTGTACTCTTGCATCTCATTATATTTGCTATATATCTACATGTGGACTGGCCCTGTGGCCCCTTGCTTGTCCTCGGAGTGTGTGGTGACTTTGAGCTCCACCCTGAGATTTGTCTTGTTCTTGTGGACTGGTCTTGTGACCCTTTCTCGTTCTTGCTGATTGGTCATGTGACCCTTGCTTGCTCTCAGACTCTGTGTGTCCTTGAGGCCCACCCTGAGATATGTGTTGCTTTCCACAGGACTGCCGTCACCAAGACTATGGCGGTGTGTCAAACTATATTTATATAGTTCCTATATATTAGTCTAGGTGCTGTACAATGTGCTAGGACATTTGCCAGAGGGGTCAGCCAGAGAAACTGCCACTGGCCGACTGAGCAGCGAGAGTGTGGTGCAGTCGCGAAAGAAAGAGTGGGAAGCACCCGAGTCAAGGGTGAAAGTGTGCAAGGCCGCTGCAGGCGCAGTACCAGAGAGAGCAGACTCACCAGCACCTGGAGTAGTGGACTCACTAGCGCCTAGAACAGCAGCCTCCTCACCAGCACCTGGAGTAGGAGATACGCCAGCACCTAGAGCAGCAGCCTCACCAGCACCTAGAGCAGCAGAATCTATACCTGGGTCAGGCGGCACACACAGGTAACAGGCACCCTCAGCACTAGTATACATTGCAGTGAGGATAGCATCATAGTCAAGAGCAAAGATATCTACCCTCCGCCTAAGCAGCTCCAGCCAGGGGGGGAGCTCAGCGTCGTCGCCAAACTCCGTACGCCAGGCGTCGCTCAGAGAGAAGAAGCAACGGGACGGTTGGTCACGCAGACGTCGCTGGAGCTACATCTGGCCACCGCCAGTTGCAGCAGTAGCAGTAGTAGCAATAGTAGCAGCAGTAACAGCAGGAATAGCAAGAGCAGCCGTAGCAGCGCGGGCAGGGCAGTGCGGCTCAGTAGAGCAGGGCTGCACAGCTCGGCAGCACGACGCGGCTCGGCGGGGCGGCTCGGCGCGGCTGAGCAGCGCGACTCAGCTGGGCGGCGCGGCTCAGCTGGCAGGCAAGCGTGGCAGGCAGGCCGGCGTGGCAGCGCGCTAGTAAGGCAGGCACGCGGGAAGCGCGGGTAGGGCAGGTGCTCACCAGTGGCGGGAATGGCCGACGGCAGCGACGGCGGGGCCGTGACAGCTGCAGGGCGGGGCTGCGACAGCGGCAGGGCGGGGCCGTGACGGCGGCAGGGTGGGGGCTCCGCGGCAGCTACTGTAGGGCGGGGCCGCGACTGCGGCAGGGGGCTCCGCGGCAGCTGCTACAGGGCGGGGCTGTGACTGCGACACGAGGCTCCGCGGCAGCTGCTGCAGGGCGGGGCCGCGACCGAGGCAGGGGGCTCCGCGGCAGTTGCTGCAGGGTGGGGCCGCGACAGCGACAGGGGGCTCCGCGACAGCTGCTGCAGGGCGGGGCCGCGACTGCTGTAGGGGGCTCCGCGGCAGCTGCTACAGGGCGGGGCCGCGACAGCGGCATGGGGCTCCGAGGCAGCTGCTGCAGGGCGGGGCTGCGACTGCTGTAGGGGGCTCCACGACAGCTGCTGCAGGGTGGGGCCGCGACTGTTGCAGGGGGGGCTCCGCGACAAGAAGGGACGGCACCTAGGGGGCGCCGCGACGAGTAGAGAGGGCGCCCAGTGGGCGCCGCGACGAGTAAGGGCGATGCCCCGGGGGCGCTGTGACAAGCAGAAACGGCGCCCAGTGGGCGCCGCGACGAGTAAGGGCGACGCCCCGGGGGCGCCGCGACGAGCAGAGACGGCGCCCAGGGGGCGCCGCGACACGCAGGGGCGACGCTCAGGGGGCGCCGCGACGAGTAAGGGCGACGTCCCGGGGGCTCCGCGACGAGTGGGGGCTGCGTCCAGGGGGCGGCGCGACGAGCAAGGGGGGGACGCTGCATGGGTCCCGCAGGGGCGTCGTCACGAGCAGGAGCGACACGCGGTTCGGCAGGGCGGCGCGCGGGTCGCAGGGGCAGCGCTCACGGGCTGCAGGGGCTACGCGCAGCTCGGGAGGGTGGCGCGAGGGCTGCAGAGGCAGCTCCCACGGGCTGCAGGGGCGACACGCGGCCCGATAGGGCGGCGCGCAGGCTGCAGAGGCAGCGCCCACGAGCTACAGGGGCAGGCACGACTGCAGAGGCAGCGCCCACGGGCTGCACGGGCAGGCACGGCTGCAGAGGCAGCGCACAAGAACGACTACAAGGGCAGCACGTTCGCAGGGGCAGCACGCTGGCTGCAAGGGCAGCGCGGCTCCAGGGGCAGCCAAAAAAAAAATTTACAGTTAGGGCAGGGCGGAACGTTCGGTGGGCCCTAGGAACGATTCTGCTCTAATACCATGTGAGAATAAGAACGAGGAATGACGAGAAACATGGCAGTACAGGGTTTGTATAGGCAAAACCTAACAATACTGTACCCCATAAGGAGTGCTCCACTACAGCCTACAATATGGTTTTGACATGAAAAACACGTGTGCCATGGACTGCATCAAATTTTCCAGAAACATGGGCAAACGGGACCAAAAAAAAAAAAAAAAACACGCTTACACACAAAAACAATCCAAGAGGTTGCACACAACGTGGTAAGAGTTTTCCTTTTTTATTAAATATTTGCCGTCAATTTCACTTCATTCAAACTCTCATCGCGCGGTTCTCTGCGCCTATTGAGAAAACTGAAACGAGAAATGATGAACTATGAAACAGCTGGGTACAAGTACTAACCCTAATTGGGTTGTACCCCTTATGGGCTACCCCACTACAGCCTACACAAATGCATAAGCTATAATGTTCTGACACACCCCCATAAACAAAGTGGGGGAGAACAAATGGTCACAAGACCAGTGAAGCAAAGCAAAGCAAAACAAGCTCAGGGTGGATCACAAAGTCACCACACATTCCGAGCACAAGTTGAAGGCCACAAGGCCAGTTCACATGCAGGAGTACATATATATATAAGGCTAGACAAGCAAGAGAAGGTATATATATATATGTAACAGTACAAGCAAGGTCAAGAGGTGAGAAAGTGAGGCAAGACAGGCACAAGACCCAGCTGAGTGCAGAAGCGCTGATGATCACAAGGCGCAAGTGCCTTGGTTTACCTCAGAGGCCACGTACGCAAGCCGCAACTGAACACGCTGCTGTAGCTCACAAGCAAGGAAGTAGCGGAGAGCAATGTGCTTTGTTCTGTGCTCCAGTCTCTGCTCTCGACACAAGGCCACCATGGCCTTGTTGTCTACGTACAGAACTGGAGGAGAACGAGGCGGCTCTCTGAGGTCAGTCAGCAGGTAGGTGAGCCAGCAAAGCTCCTGTGCAGCCATGGCCCCTGCGTAGATCTCAGTCTCACAGCTGGAGCCGAGAACAGAAGACGAGCGAGTAGCCCGCCACGAAACAGAGCCGGAACCAAAGCTGAAGGTGTAACCCTGTAACGACCACTGCGTAGCCTGGTCGTCAGCCCAAGAAGCGTCTGCGTGCCCAGTGAGGACCACTGGACTCCGCCCTCCAAGCACTAGCCCCATGCTCGACGTACTCCACAAGTAGCACAACACCCTCTTCGCTGCAGCCATGTGCTCTGGTCGGGGTCTCCCAGGAGCAACATAGCGTGCGAGAATGCTTAGAGGGTATGCAAGGTCAGGTCGTGTGCAGGTCATCAGGTACATGAGGCAACCAACAAGCTCTGGGTACGGGCCACTCGACTCTACGGACTCATCCGAAGGCAGAGCTGAGAGCGAGTGGCGAGTAGGCAGAGGAGTGGCCTAAGGCGAGGAGTACGTGAAGCCAAAGCGCTGAAGGACCTGCTGCACCATGTGTGACTGAGTCAGGGTAATGGTGCGGCGTGCTCTGTCCCGAGTGATCTGCAAGCCAAGGTAGCTGCGCAGTTCACCCAGGTCTGTGTACGTGTGTCTCTTCTGCAGCTCGGACTTCACGTAGGCGAGTCCAGCAGTGTCAGCTGTGGCAAAGACCAAGTCGTCGACGTACACGAGGATGTAGAAAGGCGGCAGAGAGGTGTCGGTGCGCCGAAAGAGCGACGGGTCGGCCGTAGAAGGAGCAAACCGAAGAGCCTCAAGAGTAGTCCTCAGTGTGTCGTGCCACTCACGGGGCGCCTGGCGGAGACCGTAGACTGGGCGCCGGAGACTCCACTGGGTACCAGGAGGGAACGACCCAGTGAAGCCAGGTGGGCGACACAGCCAGATCTCCTTGTGCAGACTGCCCTGCAAGAAAGATGTGCTGAAGTCGAGGGAGTGCAGCTCGTAGTCACGATGAGCGGCAACGTGCAGTAGCACCCGAAGCGTGGTCATCTTCGGGGTGGGAGAGAAGGTCTGAAAGTAGTCAACTCCCTGCCGCTGACTGAAGCCACGAGCAAGATCTCCTTGTGCAGCCAGATCTCCTTGTGCAGACTGCCCTGCAAGAAAGATGTGCTGAAGTCTCCGGTGGAGCCAGAGTGGAGCCTCTGGCACCCAGTGGAGCCTCCGGCGGCCAGTCTACGGTCTCCGCCAGGCACCGCGTGAGTGGCACGACACACTGAGGACTACACTTGCGGCTCTTGGGTTTGCTCCCTCTACTGCCGACCTGTCGCTGTTTCTGCGCACCGACACTACTTTGCCGCCGTTCTACATCCTCGTGTACGTCGACAACTTGGTCTTTGCCACAGCTGACACTGCTGGACTCGCCCACGTGAAGTCCGAGCTGCAGAAGAGACACACGTGCACAGACCTGGGTGAACTGCGCAGCTACCTTGGCTTGCAGGTCACCCGGGACAGAGCACGCCGCACCATTACCCTGACTCAGTCACACATGGTGCAGCAGGTCCTTCAGCGCTTCGGCTTCACGTACTCCTCGCCTCAGGCCACTCCTCTGCCTACTCGCCACTCGCTCTCAGCTCTGCCTTCGGATGAGTCTGTAGAGTCGAGTGGCACGTACCCAGAGCTTGTTGGCTGCCTCATGTACATGATGACCTGCACACGACCTGACCTTGCATACCCTCTTAGCATTCTCGCACGCTATGTTGCTCCTGGGAGACTCAGACCGGAGCACATGGCTGCAGCGAAGAGGGTGTTGCGCTACTTGTGCAGTACGTCAGGCATGGGGCTTGTGCTTGGAGGGCAGAGTCCAGTGGTCCTCACTGGGCACGCAGACGCTTCTTGGGCTGACGACCTGGCTACGCAGCGGCCTCTCAGGGTTACACCTTCAGCCTTGGTTCTGGCTCTGTTTCGTGGCGGGCTACCCACTCGTCTCTGTTCTCGGCTCCAGTTGTGAGGCTGAGATCTACGCAGGGGCCATGGCTGCACAGGAGCTTCGCTGGCTCACCTACCTGCTGACTGACCTCGGAGAGCCGCCTCGTTCTCCTCCAGTGCTGTACGTAGACAACAAGGCCATGCTGGCCTTGTATCGGGAGCAGAGACTGGAGCACATAACGAAGCACATTGCTCTTCGCTACTTCTTAGCTCGTGAGCTACAGCAGCGTGGTCAGCTGCGACTTGCGTACGTGGCCTCTCAGGCCAACACTGCTGATATCACAAGGCACTTGCGCCTTGTGATCATCAGCGCTTCTGTTCTCAGCAGGGCCTTGTGCCTACCTTGCCTCACTTGCTCACTTCTTGACCTCGTTTGTACTGTTACATATATATATACCTGCTCTTGCTTGTTTAGCCTTATATATATATGTAATCCGAGGTCAGGTCGTGTGCAGGTCATCAGGTACATGAGGCAACCAACAAGCTCTGGGTACGGGCCACTCGACTCTACGGACTCATCCGAAGGCAGAGCTGAGAGCGAGTGGCGAGTAGGCAGAGGAGTGGCCTAAGGCGAGGAGTACGTGAAGCCAAAGCGCTGAAGGACCTGCTGCACCATGTGTGACTGAGTCAGGGTAATGGTGCGGCGTGCTCTGTCCCGAGTGATCTGCAAGCCAAGGTAGCTGCGCAGTTCACCCAGGTCTGTGTACGTGTGTCTCTTCTGCAGCTCGGACTTCACGTAGGCGAGTCCAGCAGTGTCAGCTGTGGCAAAGACCAAGTCGTCGACGTACACGAGGATGTAGAAAGGCGGCAGAGAGGTGTCGGTGCGCCGAAAGAGCGACGGGTTGGCCGTAGAAGGAGCAAACCGAAGAGCCTCAAGAGTAGTCCTCAGTGTGTCGTGCCACTCACGGGGCGCCTGGCGGAGACCGTAGACTGGGCGCCGGAGACTCCACTGGGTACCAGGAGGGAACGACCCAGTGAAGCCAGGTGGGCGACACAGCCAGATCTCCTTGTGCAGACTGCCCTGCAAGAAAGATGTGCTGAAGTCGAGGGAGTGCAGCTCGTAGTCACGATGAGCGGCAACGTGCAGTAGCACCCAAAGCGTGGTCATCTTCGGGGTGGGAGAGAAGGTCTGAAAGTAGTCAACTCCCTGCCGCTGACTGAAGCCACGAGCCACGTAACGCGCCTTGAAGACAGGCGGAGAACCCGGCGGCCGCTTCACCCTGAAAATCCACATGCCACTGACAATGTTCGCCCCACGCGGGGGAACCTCGTCAACGTAGGTGCCTGTGGACTTCCAGGAAGCCATCTCTGTGTCCATAGCTGCCTGCCACTGAGAGGAGTAGGGACCCTCTATCGCCTCCGCGTACGAGTGCGGAGTCGGGATGTCAAGTGCATCCGGGTCTCCCTCAGGGGTAAGCAGTATGGACACGAGATGAGGTGAAGCAGTAGCCAGACACTGGAACTCCTCCTGCCTGTCCTCAAGGACGTCCGTGCCAAGGGCACACTCACCCTTTACGGACGGAGGACAGACAGACTCAGACTCAGCGACAAGAATAGCAGCGTAGTCTAGGCGACAGCGAGCAGCAAAGTCAACGAGCTCAGCAACTAGGGCAGACGCAGCAGTGGACTCAAAGGAAGGGTCACTGATGACAGTAGCAAGGAGACGCGTGACAGTAGGACTGGCAGCACGAAGAGAGTCCGACTCCGAGTCGGTAAGAGCAGGAAGAGAGGACTCAGGAGGAGAAGGCAAAGGGGCACGCAGAGGAGCAGTGGACGGACGCAGAGACATCCGGTGCGTGCCAGGGTCAGGAGGAGGACACGGACGCGAACCACGACCACTAGTGCGAGCAGGACGGATAGGCGTCGCAGGGCGAGACGCAGGCTCACGACGCTCAGCAAGACCTCCAGTAGGACCAGTGTAGGGAGAAGGAGCAGGCAAAGGGGAGGCCGGCTGTAACTATAACTATGACGGGACAGGCTGTGGACACTCTAAGGTAGAAGGAGGATCAGTAGAAGGCTGAAGACCAAGAACCTGCTGAAGGAGCGGAACGAAGTACGGTCGACGCCGCGCGGCGACGTTAGACACAGCAGGGATAGCACCAGTACCCCCAGCAGGAGCACCAGCGCCGGCAGCACCTCCAGCTCCAGCACCCCCAGCAGCTCCAATAGCTCCCGGACCTCCAGCAGCACCAGTAGCACCCCTAGCAGGACCGCCAGCAGTAGCCTCAGCGCCAACATCCTCAGTAGCTCCAGCTCCAGTCATACCCGCAGGCCCAGCAGCTACAGTACTCCAAGTACGAGCATCTCCGGGACCCGCGACAGCAGCACCCTCAGTAGCCGAAGAACCTCCAGCTCCAGCAGCACGCCTCCAGCGCTGGGCAAACCACTCGCGCAGCTCATGTGGAGCGAGTGGCTCCCGCCGAGACGAAGCACCCGGAGAACCTCCACGCACAGTACCGCCAGACGCGACGCGAGCAAGCTCAGCTCCCTCAGGCTCCGCACCCCCAGGCTCCACACCCCCAGGCTCAACACCCCCAGTCGTAGCACCCCCAGGCTCAGCACCCCCAGGCGTAGTACCCCCAGGCTCAGTACCCCCAGTCGCAGCACCCCCAGGCTCAGCACCCCCAGGCTCAGCACACCCAGTAGCATCACCCTCAGGCTCAGCACCCCCAGGCGTAGTACCCACGCGCTCAGCACCCCCAGAGTCAGCACCCCCAGGCTGAGCACCCTCAGCAGCACCAGAGTCACCAGCAACCTCGACAGGCTCGACTGCGTCTACCTGGGACACACCTGAAGGGGCAGGACCCTGAGGGGGAAGGGGGGGTCTACCGGGGGGGGGACGTGGCACAAGGAAGAGCGGTGGCGGGGGAAGGGACGGAGTGCGGTAGGGGAAGAGGCGGTAGTAGGGGACCGACTCGTCAAACGTGACGTCCTGGGAGGACAGAACACGGCGAGAGCTGGGGTGGTAGAACCGCCACCCTGGCGCGTCAGGGGGGAAGCCCAGGAAGACGCACTGAGCAGCACGAGGGGACAGCTTGTCCGCAGACAAGTCGCGGACAAACGCCCGAGATCCCCAGACCCTGAACGCAGACGCATCGTCAACCTTCCCCGTCCACAGCAAGCTGGGGAGGTCTCCGGCATGGAGACCCTGGGCTGAAGTTGATCTGATGTGCCGCGTACCGAACCGCAAATGGCCACATAAAATGGGGGGCAACCGCTTGCATCATGGACGTACGAGCGACGTCCATGACCATGCCAATGCGGCGCTCAGCAATCCCATTTTGCTGTGGAGAGTCCGGAAGCGTGAAGATCTGGCGGATGCCTCGTGCACGACAGTAGGCTCGCAGGAGGCCAGAGGAGAACTCTCCGCCTCTGTCAGAGTGCAGACGCAGAACAGGAAAGTCCGAGCCGAAGCTCTGCCTGAGCTAGAGACGAGCTGCGCGGATCCAGTCGATCAGCACCTCAGTGACATCACCCTTGCTGCGCAAGGGGAAGACTGTGGTGTAACGCAAGTAGTCGTCAACCACCACCAGGAAGTAGCGCTCGTGACCCTGTCCACGGACGCGGGCTGGGCCCCACACGTCCATGTGAAGCGTCTGCAGTGGGGCCTCTGTCGAGGGAAACTGGGAGGAGTGAGGGACAGCACGCTGCCGCCCCTCGACGCAGGGGACGCAGGCAGGGGCAGGTCCTTGTGGAAGGGGAGGGAGGGACCGGGGGAGACCAGAGACAAGGAGACGGGCCGCCATGCCTCGGAGACGAGGCAGGGAGGGGTGACCAAGGCGGTGGTGCCACAGGAGAGTCTCGTGAGACAGGAGACGACACGAACAGGGGGCAGACTCAGGACCAGACCTGGACGCTGCAGCAAACACCTGGCCCGACGCAGCTACCCGACCAGACGCAGTGACAGGAGGAGACACAGTGGTCAGTGTGTACAGGCTCGACCCCGGCTGATGTGTAAACGTGGCCAAGTGTCGGCCCGTACGAGCCTCAGTGCAGTGAGTCACCCGCTGGCTCGCAGGAGTGAACTGGTGCACTCCCCCATCCTGTAGGTCAGCACCACTCACCAAGTCCGTAGAGAACGAGGGGAGGTAAAGAGTAGACAGGGTGCCAGAGGGAGCCACCGGACACGGGAGGACAGTGGAGAAGTGAGCAAGGACAGGACCCCCGGAGGGGTCTGCCAGAGAGACTACAACTGGCCGACCAAGCAGCGTGAGTGTGGTGCAGTCTCGAAAGAAGGAGCGAGAAGCCCTAGAGTCAAGGGTGAAGGTGAGGGAGGCCGAAGCCGACGCAGTACCTGAGAGAGCAGACTCACCAGCACCTGAGGAAGCACACGCACTAGCCCCTAGAGCAGCAGCCTTGCTAGCAACAAGAGCAGCTCCCTCACCAGCACCTAGAGCAGCAGTCTCAATGCCCGGGTCGGGCGGAAAACACCGGTAACAGTCACCCTCATCATTAATAGTCACATCATACATAGCAGCAAGAATAGCATCAAAGTCAAGGTCAAAGATAGCAACCCTCTCCCTAGACAGCTCGCCCCAGCGAGGGATCTCTGTGGCCTCCGAGAACTGGTGACGCCAAGCGTCCGTCAGGCGGCCAAAGCAGCGCTGGGTGGGGTGCGCACCCCCACACTGCTCACCCGCACGGTCGCCAGTGCGCAGGACGTAGGTGCACGGACCAGTACCCCCACCCCGCTGGCGTGCAGCGTACCACTCACGGAGTTGCTGAGGGGACATGGTCTCACGACCGCGCTGCTGCTGCTGGCGCGGACCACCACCTGAGCCACTCCTCTGCGCGGAACCGCGACCAGCTCCACCGCCACCTCCGCTGCCTCCGCCACCTCCGCCGCCTCCGCCACCACCGCCGCCTCCGCTCCCTCCGCCACCACCGCCGCCGCCTCCGCCTCCACTACTGCCACCGGCACCTCCACCCCCGCCACCACCTCCACCGCCACCTCCACCCCCTCCGCCACCTCCACCGGCGCCTCCACCGCCCCCGCCAGCTCCTCCAGCGCCCTTGCCCCCCTTGCCCTTGCCTATGCGGCGCTTCCCCGAAGGGGCAGACGTAGCGCCGACCGACTCAAAACCAACAAGGTCGGCCGCAACAGCAGAAGCAACAGAGGGCAAGAGGGGGGAGGGAGAACACCCCTCAAAGACGGGGGTACGGGGGTGACCACGAGAGGCTCCTACAGCGACTATGCTCTTCTCCGCTGCTAGGAGGGACTTATCGAGGAGGTCAACGGTGAGAGTGGTGGGGCACACTGCGAGAAAGTGGTCCCTGACTACGCGAAGGGAGTCAAGGAGCCGGGTGACTATGTAGTAGAGGGTGATATACATGGGGGGGGGGGGGGGGGGGGGGGGTTCTTGGCGCAGAAGTCAGCAGGAAGCGCAGCGCAGTAGCGAGTGTCACTAGTGCGGAGGTGCGTAATGAGGTCAGCGACTGTGGGAAAGGCAGCAAGGTCAGGGAAGAGGTACGGTAGCATGAGGCGGCTCAGTGCTGCAGTGGCAGGGGAGGAGTAGCATGCAACTACAACGTCGTACAAGGTCTGAGCACTCTTGTACTGACTAAAGTGCGCACGCTCAGAGGTAGGGAGGTGGCAACGCACAGCAAGACGTGCAGCAGCATCGCGCGTGGCCCACTATGAGCAAACAGTGGTGTCAGCATCAGCAGCAGGGGCAGAAGAGGCACCAGAGGTGAGGTCAAAGAGAGAGACCGTGTGCCCTATCGCACTGTAGGAAAAGCTGCAGGTCATCTACCCATACGTCAAAGTCAATGGCCCGACCCTCGGCGTCAAAAGTGAGGACACTAGGGGTAGCCATGACAGCAGTAGACTAGCAGCTCAAACAGTAGGGTAAGGGCAGTGCAGTGACAGAGGCGCTGCTCTTACCGGACAGGGCGGCTCGGGCGGCTCGGCGGCTCGGCAACTCGGCGGCTCGGGCGGCTCGGCAACTCGGCGGCTTGGGCGGCTCGGGCGGCTCGGCAACTCGGCGGCTCGGGCGGCTCAAGCGGCTTGGTGGTACGGCGGCTCGGCAGCAACTGCGGCTCAGCGATTCGGCGGCTCGGGCGGCTCAGGCGGCTCGGGCGGGTCAGGCGGCTCGGGCGGCTCGGCGGTTCGGGCAGCTCGGGCGGCGCGGGCGACTCGGCAGCTCGGGCGGCTCGGGTGGCGGGCGGCTCGGCGGTGACAGCGGGGCCGCATTGGGACGGTGGCGGGGCCGGCAGAGACGGCGCCGGGGCCGCACAGGTAGGCGACGGGGCTGGGAAGGTGGGCGCCGGGGCCGCAGGTAGGCGACGAGGCCGCAGGTAGGCGACGGGGCCGCAGGTAGGCGATGGGGCCGCAGGTAGGCGACGGGGCCGCAGGTGGGCGACGGGGCCGCAGGTAGGCGACGGGGCCGTAGGTAGGCGACGGGGCCGCAGGTAGGCGACGGGGCCGCAGGTAGGCGACGGGGCCAGCAAGGGCGGGGCCGGGTCGTTAAGGGCGGCGTCAGGGCCGCGGGGTAGGCGACGGGGCTGCAGGGCGGCGGATCGGGGCCGGGATGATGGCGCGAAGGGGCCGCGAGGGCGGCACGACGAGGCCGCGAAGGCGGCGCGACGGGGCCGCGAAGGCGGCGCGACGGGGCCGCGAGGGCGGCGCGACGCGCCGGGGTCGCGAAGGCGGCGCGACGGGGCCGCAAGGGCGGCGCGACGCGGCGGGGCCGTAAGGGCGGTGCGACAGGGCCACTAGGGACCGAGAGAGAGGGGAGCGCGAATCGGGCAGGGGCTGAGTGCGCTCCGGGCAGGAAAAAAAAACGGTGGGCCCTAGGAACAGTTCCCACGAGGGAACCTGCTCGATACCATGAGAAAACTGAAACGAGAAATGATGAACTATGAAAGAGTTGGGTACAAGTACTAACCCTAATTGGGTTGTACCCCTTATGGGCTACCCCACTACAGCCTACACAAATGCATAAGCTATAATGTTCTGACACTTGTCATCGTCACGTGACCAATGAGCAGAATATATCAAACACCTTATTATGAGCAATTAAGATGACCCAAATGACAATGACAATTACAAGGTCGTCATGGCCATTCTCGAGAGCTTCGACAACCTCAATGTCTACAAATTTGCTAACATAGAGCAATTTAAAGCCTAGATTTGAGCTCCTTAAGGCATTAGGTATCCAACGATACAAGTGAAAATTGTTATCAATGCCCTATTGTCGGGCACTTTCAAGGCTGATGCTATTAATTGAGTTAGTAGATCTATGGATGCGCTCGAGACCACTAGATCACCAAGGATTTACAGTACATAATTAAAGGCGCTTCGAAGCGCTTTTCATGAATATATATACGCACGCAAACAATGGATGATGTGGAACTTTGTGCGGTTGTGGGTGGTGCGGCACCCAGGGTCTCGCGTCTGGGTGCTTCCATTCAGAGCGGTGGATGTGCTCAAACGGAAGCTGGGCGATATCGATGAGCTCATCCGTGTTGCCACTCCAGTCGGGATTGTCAAAGTCGAGCACGGCGGGTGCTCGTCCGATTTGCTTGCGCGGCTTGTTGGGTGCTCTGTAGTACAGGATGATGTCGCTTGCCTTCATTGACGGTCTGTGCTCAGTTGCACTCCGTAATCCATTAATTGCGCCGCCGAAAGAAGGTTGCACCGCAGATTTTGCACGATTAGCATATCATTCAGTGTGATGTGCATCTTGCTCCCAAGCGCCTTGAGCACCACGATGCCTCGTGCGCTTGCGCGCAGGCGGTTGTTGTTCGCCACGGTGATGTATGTGACACATGAGGATTGAGACTGCATTGGATATGAACCGCTCGAAGCCGACCATGTGATGCCCACAGTAGTTGTCGGGGTATCATGTGTTGTACCTTCGAATCTCATCGCGCGCGACTGGCGCCAATCGCGGCAAGATGGTGTGCGAAGTATTGAATTTCAGATCTTGTTCGCGTGATATCCAATGAACAGGTGTCGCCCTGAATTAGGTATATGCGGGGGGCATTCAATCATAGGGATTGGGAGTTTCCAACCCTGGTCATCATCGTCGTTGAAGTCGTGTCGGGGGGTAAACGGGTTATTGTTTGTGAACGGCCCGATAGGATGCAGTGCAGGTTCTGGCGGCGGCGTGCGAACGCGGCGGCGACGAGTCATCGTCATTTTGCCAATGACATTGCGAACATGTGCGGATTGCAATACATGTTGTTGCTGGTGCTGAACCGTTGGGTTCAGATTGCGCAATGGGGACTGGTACCTCTAAGCTGTCAATGGGAGTTGTGGTTGGCCCCGTCCTCGCTTGGGCAGAGCCGACCTCGTGGTCGGTTGCGCCGGGGTTGCAGCCAACCTACAGCAGTAGGCGAGCTGGTCGACGGGGCTGCTCGACTTGCACGGGTGCCACTGCACGCGCGCCGACTATGGGGGGCGCCGAGTTCGGGTGGTCGACCGAGTGAGGTCGACATCCCGCATCAGCTTGGTGACGCCGACTTGGGGACGCCGACTTGGCGTGGTTGGCTAACACCTGTGCTGGTCGACCTAGAGCTGGTCGACCAGAGGGGCGGTCGGACAAATGAGGTCGAAGTGGAGGCGCCGACTACCTGGCGCCGAGCTGGTGGTCGTCGGCCTGGATGGTCATCGTGCTAGACTACGGGCTAGGCACGGAGTAGGAGGAATCTCTGCGTTTGTTCCTTAGTCGTTCTCAAACACTTGTGCGTTCACGGGGGAAAACCGCAAGAGTTTCACTAGCAAAAGTTGAGAACAATGAATAGCACAACATTGGCATGCAAGACTACATCTGTACCAGCAAAGCTAGGGCGACACTCAACGAGGACTCCCTTACCTCATACCTAGGCGATGCAGGAAGCTAAGCGGCCCACGGAGCTTTTGCCGCAGGTGAGCTACGTCGCCCTAGTGAAGCAAGGTGGTCGACCGCGGCAATGAAGGCAGTCCGGCGGCAGTGGAAGCAGTGGTTGTAGGCCGACCAGGGACGCCAACAAGAAGAGGTCAACGAAGGAGAACGGTCGTGGAGGAGGAAGTCGACGTCGGGCGTGTTGGCTGTGCGGCGACCCCGACCACCTCTCCTTCGACTGCCCTGACCGCAATGACTCGGATGACGACGACGCCAAGGTAGGTTGTAAATGGTCAGGCAACCGCCGTCCGCGTCGAGGCAAAAACCAGCCACGCAAGGAGAAGCAGTCGACCAAGTCGTCGACCTCGGCGAAGGACGCCGACTCCTCTGCTGGCAGCAAGGGGCGAGGCGACAAGGCAGCGTCGTTCTCGCTGGTCGGCGTCGTGGAGCCGACCGTCTCGCTGGCGCTGGAGGCTGGCGAGGACCTGCAGGCGATGGCGGCAGCGGTGCAGGTGAACCCGTCGATGGTCCTGCTCGACAGTTGCTGCTCGCATCACTTGATGGGGACGAAGGAGGTCTTTGTCGACCTTCAGCCAAGCGGGGATGTCAAGCACGTGCGCGGATTCAATGGGGCACTGCAGGACGTCTAGGGCCGAGGCACCGTAGCTCGGCAAGGGGAGGCCGAGAAGCAGGTGCTCTACGTCCCGGGTGTGCACGGGAACCTGCTGTCAGCGGGTCAGCTGAAGGGGAATGGTGTAAAGCTGAAGGAGGACGGTGACGGGATGTTGCTCATCACGTCGGCAAGGGACGTCCTCGGTCGGGCATCCTACACCGGCCGGGTCCTCAGCACCGACTTCCGTCCCTACTCGACGAAGTCGACAATGACCTCCACGGAGGTGGTGGCCCTATGGGCGATAGTCTCGGCGACGAAGCCGACGCCGGACACGCTGCATGCGAGGCTTGCACACGGACACCATCCGGAGCTCGGCTAAGCACGAGGTCGCCACTTGGCTGGACCTCAAATCGGCGTCCGGCGCTGACTCGCCATGTGTTTTGTGCGTCGGCGGGAAGCTGGAGTGGCACACCTTCCCCGACCAGGGCTTCGATGCCGACGAGGTGCTGGTCGTCATGCACATCGACCTGTGCGGGCCGTTCCGCGTGACTGCGAAGACCGACCGCCTTTACTTCTTGCTGCTGAAGGATCGAAAGACTCTCTACGTGTGGGTGAGGCCGGTCGCCAAGAAGTCAGATGTGCTGCAGGAATTTGTGCAGTGGCTGGCGGTGGCTGAGCGGCAGACGAAGAAGTCGGTTCTACTGCTACGCTCTGATCGGGGAGGGGAGTTCCTCTGGACAGTCTTCACCGCCTTTGTGAATGGCAAGGGAATCGTCCACGACCTTACTTACCCCTACAGACTGCAGCAGAACGGCATGACGGAGAGGGAGTGCGGACAGTGGTGGAGTCGGTGTGGACGATGTAGCTGCACATGGGCGTGCAGCACCACTGGTGGCACCTTGCTCTACGGCAGGCCGTCTGGGTCCGCAACTGCCTTGAGAGGTCGGCGCTGCCACCGGGGACCGACGCCGTACCACCAGCTCGCCGGGAAGAAGCCCGACTTGTCGCTGGCGCGCGTGTGGGGCTGCATGGTGCAGGTCCTGGTCCCCGAGCAGTTGCGCGGCGGGAAGCTGAAGCCGAGGCTAGGTTGGGGCTTCACCTCGGCGTGTAGGAGGAGAGCAAGGGTTGGGAGCTCGTTGACATCGTCAACAACTGGGTGGTCACCACATCGGACGTGGTGTTCTACAAAACCATGTCGCTGGAGTTGTGGAAAGTGGAGCTCTGGCCGGCGTCGAGGCGGACACAGGTCAACCCGCCGAATGACATCTCGATGGCGACGCTCCCCGTGTTCGACGAGGTCGTTGAGATTGCTGATTAGGACGCTGAGGGTGTCCACTCTCCCTCCCTTGCACCTGTCCCACCTCTTGTCGCTGACCTGAGTGGGCTGACTCCGGCGTTGGCCTCCGGCGATGAGGGGAGAAGTGGGGCGTTGCAAACGGCGCCTCCAAAAGCATCGCCGGTGGCCGACGTGACGCTGTGAAAGTCGGCGTGGGAGCGAAGCTGACACCGGCCGGGGAGCAGCAGAGCGAGGAGGTGCAGCCAACTTTGGTGAAGCCGGGGACGGAGGCATCAACAAAGCAGCAGCTAACGAGGGAGCAGGCACCAAAGAAGCCGACCGAGGAGCAGTCAGCGACCGGGCAGTCGACAGGGGAGCTGATCGCAAAGGAGAAGTCGGCAGGAATGCCGACTGTGGTGAAGCAGGATGCCGAGGGCAGCGACGCCAGTGACGATGGAGAGGACGTCGAGGAGTCCATCGACAGCAACGTGGTGGAGGTCCCGTCTGGACCACCCATACCGGCTGAATTCTTTGTTCTCGCTGCCTTCACCACGGTGTACGACGTGGACGACGACTTGGTGTATGACGATGCCGAGGACGATGAGGACCTGCCGGAGCTAGACTTCGATATGCACGCTGACCCCGAGCACCGTTGGAACATCTCGACAATGAAGGAGGCGTTGGCGAGCTGGAAGGGCGAGGCCTTGAAGGACGCCATGGAAGAGGAGATCCGCAACCTCATCTGCATGGGAACGTGGGAGCTGGTCAAACGACCACCGGAATTGAACATCATGAAGAACCGGTGGGTGTTGACGACGAAGTACCACATCGACGACACCGTCGAGCGCGAGAAGGCAAGGCTGGTCGTGAAGGGCTTCACGCAGGTGTATGGCGCCAACTACGATGAGACGTACGCGCCGGTGAGCAGCTACATCACGCTGAGGATCTTTCCCAGCATCGTCGCGGTCCTCAACCTCAACCTGATGCAGCTCGACATGAAGAACGCCTTCCTGCAGAGTAAGCTCGACCGGGTGTTGTACATGTACCACCCAGACTACTTTAACGACGGGACCGGCCGGGTGTGAAAGCTGCTGAAGAGCCTCTACGGGCTGAAGCAGTCGCCGCAGTTGCGGTGCAAGGCTCTCAATGACGTGCTGCTCACCTTCGACGACGAGGAGGCGCAAGAGCGCTAGGAGGAGTACCGGCAGAAGGTCGGCTCGCTGCAGTTTGCGGCAACGACGACGAGGCCGGACATTGCCTTCACTTGCAGCAAGCTGGGGAGCGGCCTCACGGTGAGGAGCGACCAGCATTGGCGCGAGGTCGATCGCTGCCTCGCCTACCTTGCCAACATGCGTGATACCGCCCTGGAGTTTGGCGGTGGACCAGAGTCGATGGAGCTGGTCGTCTACATGGATTCCGACGACGCTGGTGACAAGCAGAAGAAGACGAGCACGGAAGGCTATGAGCTCGTCTATGCAGAGGCCGCAGTCTCTTGGTGGAGCCAACGCATCAAGTGCGCGACGTTGTCGTCGACCGAGTTAAAGTATGTGGCGGCCACCGAAGCCGACAAGGAGGGATTCCGCCTTTGCTTCCTTCTTGCACAGTTCCGGCAGTTGGATGCCGGGAAGCCGACGGTCCTTTGGGTGGACAGCAAGTCGGCCATCACAGTCGCCGAGGGCATGGGGTTCACGGGCAACCTCAAGCATATGGAGCGGTGATATGCGTGGTTACAGCACATGGTGAAGCGCGGGAATTCTTTGCTGAAGTACATCCCGACCGCTGAGCAGCCGGCCGACTTCCTCACGAAGGCGCTGCACTATCCAGCCTTCAACCGGTGCTCCATCGCAATCGGCCAGGTGCGCTTGGTCGATATGGGCGATGGCGACGACGACGTGCAGCAGTAGGTGCCATGCCCTCTTGCATGGCTGGTGCGGTGACCTGCGTGCTGTGTGTTGGGTGCACGTTGATGAGCTATTCTCGGAGTAGTGCTGCCATATGGCCTCGGGGCCCAAGCGTGAACGCGGCAGGGGAGTGTCAACGGGAGTTGTGGTTTGCCCCGTCCTCGCTTGGGTGCAGCCGACCTATAGCAGTGGGCAAGCTGGTCGACGGGTCTGGTCGACCTGCACGAGGGCCACTGCAAGAGCGCCGACTTCGGATGGTCGACATGGCAAGGTCGACATCGGAGGCGTCGACTTGGTGACGCCGACCTGGGGAAGCCAACTTGGGTGGTCGGCCAACAGGTGTGCTGGTCGACCTGGAGCTGGTCGACCAGAAGGGCATCGACCTAGAGCTGGTCGACCAGGGGAGAGGTTGACCTGGTGAGGTCGATTGGAGGTGGTCGTCGACCTGGGTGGTCGACGGGCACGTCAAGGAGGTGGTGGTCGACCAGGCATGGTTGCTCGGTCGACCGGGATACCCGGGCAACGTGTGCGAGGGTCGCCGGGGTGACTTCGGCGAGGCCGACCTCGGAAGTGGGATCCCGAGGTCGACATGGCAGGTGGGCGCAGTCGCTGGCGTGGAGTCGACTTGGGCGTCTGCGCTGTGCACGTGACGAGGAATGGCGCACCAACCTATAGCAGTGGGCAAGCTGGTCGACGGGTCTGGTCGACCTGCACGAGGGCCACTGCAAGAGCGCCGACTTCGGATGGTCGACATGGCAAGGTCGACATCGAAGGCGTCGACTTGGTGACGCCGACCTGGGGAAGCCAACTTGGGTGGTCGGCCAACAGGTGTGCTGGTCGACCTGGAGCTGGTCGACCAGAAGGGCATCGACCTAGAGCTGGTCGACCAGGGGAGAGGTTGACCTGGTGAGGTCGACTGGAGGTGGTCGTCGACCTGGGTGGTCGACGGGCACGTCAAGGAGGTGCTGGTCGACCAGGCATGGTTGCTCGGTCGACCGGGATACCCGGGCAACGTGTGCGAGGGTCGCCGGGGTGACTTCGGCGAGGCCGACCTCGGAAGTGGGATCCCGAGGTCGACATGGCAGGTGGGCGCAGTCGCTGGCGTGGAGTCGACTTGGGCGTCTGCGCTGTGCACGTGACGAGGAATGGCGCACCAACCTATAGCAGTGGGCAAGCTGGTCGACGGGTCTGGCCGACCTGCACGAGGGTCACTGCAAGAGCGCCGACTTCGGATGGTCGACATGGCAAGGTCGACATCGAAGGCGTCGACTTGGTGACGCCGACCTGGGGAAGCCAACTTGGGTGGTCGGCCAACAGGTGTGCTGGTCGACCTGGAGCTGGTCGACCAGAAGGTCATCGACCTAGAGCTGGTCAACCAGGGGAGAGGTTGACCTGGTGAGGTCGACTGGAGGTGGTCGTCGACCTGGGTGGTCGACGGGCACGTCAAGGAGGTGCTGGTCGACCAGGCATGGTTGTTCGGTCGACCGGGATACCCGGGCAACGTGTGCGAGGGTCGCCGGGGTGACTTCGGCGAGGCCGACCTCGAAAGTGGGATCCCGAGGTCGACATGGCAGGTGGGCGCAGTCGCTAGCGTGGAGTCGACTTGGGCGTCTGCGCTGTGCACGTGACGAGGAATGGCGCACCAACCAGCTACGTGCACCTGCAAAGCAGGTGCTTCGTTGTCCTACAGGTGCAACACTGTGCAGCCGACTCGCTGCAGCGTTGGTGTGAGAGTATGACGGCTTATGCTGGCTAAGCTTGCTTGCCTTTACTTTATTATGCTATTTCTAGCATAGGATAATTATATGCATGCATGAATTGCTTGATTTCCTAGGCTAGGTGCTTTCCTATATTTTATTATAGTCATAGCACCGAGCTAGGTTGCGTGCACCGAATTCTGGCTTTTCGGTTGCCACCGAATTGCCACCTACCGAATTCGGTAAGGATCTGTTCGGGACGCTTCGCGACCCGCGGAACCTTCGCGTAACACCTGGTTACGGGACCTTGTGTCGAGCCTATATATAGTCTCGTGTTGTACCCAGGTGATTCATTCAATTCATATTCTCTTTTCTGAGCTCGATCCTAGATCCTCACACTTGGTAATCAGAGCCCGTTTACACGCGAAGTTCTTTCGACCGCTAAAACCAGTCTTCAAAAACCGCGGGGGCGACGAAGTCAAACATCGATTTCGGGTACGTAAAACCGGTTCCGTGTTTTTCGCTCCCTCTCGATTCGGTTTTTTGGACGCGTTGATGTCAGGCATGGAAGGTCAAGGCAACAACTACGCGACTACGAGCGACATTGCGAGCCTCCGAACCGACATGGAGCAGACGCAGGCGACGCTTCGTCGACTCGAGGCTTTTCTGACAAGCCAACCAGGGTTCGCCACCGCAGCAGCAGCGACCGCAGCGACTGCAGCACCGACAACTCCAGCAGTAGTGGCGACACCGACATTTCACGGACCGATGGCACCACTGTCGCCGAACCTCGAAGCAGCACGACCGAGGCTCCCGGAGGCGTTCGATCCAAGCGCGAAGCGATCCGACGTCCGGCGATTCGTGGCCACCCTCGAAATTTACTTCGAGGCCATTGGCTGTTCGACCCCGCAACACGACGCAGCAAGGATTCGGCTCGCAGTGACACTGTTACGTGGACCGGCTCTCGAATGGATTTACTGCACCGACGTAGCCCGCGGGGAGAAAACGTGGCAACAGTTTCGGGCAGATTTAATCGAGCGTTTCGAACCAATTAATACGACCTACATGGCGCGGCAGCAGCTACACCGACACAAGCAATACATTAGTGTAACACAGTACATGCAGCAGATAGAGTTACTGTTCAACCGCATCACCAACCTGACCCAAGGCGAAAAAATCCAGGCGTACACCGAAGGGTTAAAAATGGAGATACGGCGGCAGGTGATTGCGGCGAATTACAACAGCTACAGGGACATCGTGCGTGCGGCCGAGCGATACGACGCGCTGACTTGAGGTCAACCCGAAACACGACGCTTCACGCCGAACCGTACATTCGGCACGGAGCGATCGGCACCCCCCACGTTCGCCGAACCGATGGATATCGACAAATACGACGCGAAGCAGCAGCCGACAAAATGCAAATTTTGTGGCGCAGCAGGGCATCAGTTTTTGTCGTGCTACAAAATGAAGAAAGCACGTGTGGCACTCCGGGGCGGAAACAGCGGAGCACCCCCGAAGTAAAAAAACAGGAATCGCCAGTAGCCGCGGATCGACCTGGCGATCGCGTAAAGATCCGAAAAGCAGAAAAATGCGATGACGTGGCGACTTCGGAGCGGGTGAAAAAGGGAGAAAATGATGGTGCGAATTTAAAACGTCACGACCGGCCGGCATCAGGGGAAATCGCCGAGGCGAATGGAGGCTCCGCGAAAAAAGACTCTGCACCGACTGGGAAACTCCAGCCGAACACCCACGAAAGTAAGAACTCGTTAAAAGTGTCCTATAAAGATACTCTAACGAAGAACATTGCTTCTCGTGGTTTTCAAGCCTTTGAAATATTCAGGGGAGATTTAGAGGCCAAGAAAAAGCCTTTAGAAATTATTCAGGTACCTGAGAAGTTGGGCAAAGTACTACGGAGCGTAGAAAAGGGTCGTGCGTTCCGTGGAGTGAATATTCTCTACCCGCAGCACAGTATTAAGGCTCCCCGTTGCCCACAGGTGAAGCCTACACAGCTGCCAAGGCTTAGAGGAGACATCCAGGCTCAAGAGAAATAATACAAGCCTCGGAAAAATCCTCCTACCCCCCAGGTGAAGTTGGAAAGCGCTGAGTCAAGTATAGGAAATAGGGAAGGTATTAAGTTTGATGTACCCTATGATCCTATTAGTGAGACCCTCTTTGGCTACTCAGCGCAGCAGTAACCACTACTCCTCGAGGTGTTATGCAATAGGTGACGCCTCCAGGCACTGGTGGACAGCGGTTCATCTCACTCGGTGTGTGACCGCGGAGCATTGGAGAAAATTGGAGAGAAGGCGGAAGAGACCCAGTTTTCAGCAACCATGGTGGACGGTACGAAGCTTCCTATCCACAGCGAAGCATCACTGCAGCTGCATATAGGTGCGTTGAGGTGGAAGCCGAAGCTACCAGTCACCAACATCAAAGGATTAGATTTTATCTTGGGGCGAGATTTTCTGAAGCGGTTCAACCCCGAGATCGATTGGGTCAACAGCAAGGTGTGCATCTACAACAACGGGAAGCGGATAGCACTGCGAAGCTGGACGGATACAGGGGACGTACCTGAAACGACACTGGCACCGTTCGAACAGACGGTGAACGAGAGTAACACGGGTTACCTCTCAGAATCCCAACCACTAGACCATTGGGATAAAAGGGCTTGTTAAGTAGCGGGTCAGAGTGCGCCCATAACCCCCCAGGCAAACACGCCTGTAACCCCCCGTAGGATCAATCGGGCATCCACAGTGCAGATCTACTGACACCCCCCCACACTGGGAGGCCCAGGACTGAGCACAGCGGCACGGCCTACATGTGCATACACCGGGATTCGAACCCGAGACCACTCTGATACCATGTCAGAATCCCAACCACTAGACCATCGGGATAAAGGGCTTGTTTCAGTAGCGGGTCAGTGCGCCCATAACCCCCCAGGCAAACGTGCCTGTAACCCTTCCGTAGGATCGATCGGGGATCACCAGTGGACCTCTGACACCCCCCCGCACTGGGATGCCCGAAGTGCATACACCGGGATTCGAACCCGAGACCTTCGCTCTGGATACCATCTCAGAATCCCAACCAGTAGACCATTGGGATAAAAGGGCTTGTTAAGTAGCGGGTCAGAGTGCGCCCATAACCCCCCAGGCAAACACGCCTGTAACCCCCCGTAGGATCAATCGGGCATCCAAAGTGCAGATCTACTGACATTACCTAGCTCCCTGCAGCAGTAAAGGAGGTCTTGGAGCAATACAAGGATATAATGCCCGACGACCTACCTGCAGGCGTACCTCCAGCAAGCACCCACGAGCATGAAATCGTGGAGGAACCAGGTGCAAAACCCGTCTCACGTGCACCATACCGACTGAGTCCGACCGAACTGACAGACATGAAGAAACAGATAGAGTATCTACTGGACAGACAACTGATCCGCCCATCCACCTCTCCCTACGGTGCACCAGTTCTCTTCACTCCAAAACCAGACGGCAGCTTACGGATGTGCATCGACTACCGCGCACTGAACAAACGGACAGTTAAAAACAAATACCCCATACCGCGCATCGACGACTTAGTGGACCAACTGCGTGGTGCAACAGTCTTCTCAAAGCTGGACCTACGGTCGGGTTACTGGCAGATCAAGATGGCGGATAACTCGATCCACAAGACGGCGTTCCGTACACGATACGGCTCCTACGAATACTTGGTGATGCCGTTCGGACTCTGCAACGCACCAGCAACGTTCCGGGCGGAAATGAACGATATTCTCCGGCCCCTGCTGGATGAGTGCGTAGTGGTGTACCTGGACGATATCCTCATCTACTCCAAGAACATGAAGGAGCACGTGGACCATCTACGGAAGGCGTTCAAGATCCTGCGGAAGAATAAGTTCTACGTGAAACTTTCGAAGAGCGACTTCGCACTAAAGAAGGTGCAGTTTCTCGGGCACATGGTGAGTGCCGAGGGCGTACACGTGGACCCGCGGAAGATCGACGCAGTCAAAAAGTGGAAAATACCGGAGAACGTGAAGGAGTTGCAGCAGTTCCTAGGCTTCGCCAACTACTACAACAGGTTCGTGCCGCAGTATGCTAAGATAGCAGCGCCACTGACCGACCTACTGAAAAAGGATACGCCCTTCAAATGGGATACCCCTCATCAGCAAGCCATGGAGCAGCTACAGTCAGCACTGACTGCAGCGCCAGTACTCATCTTGCCGGATCCAGACAAGGACTACGTGGTGGAAGCAGACGCTAGTGACCAGGCAGTCGGAGCAGTACTGATGCAGGATCACGCATGCGATTTGCAGCCCATCACCTACCTCAGTAAGAAGCTACACGGAGCAGAACTAAACTACCCCATTAACGACAAGGAAGCCCTAGCGATAGTCGTAGCCTTCAAAGCGTGGAGGTGTTACCTCGAGGGAGCCAAGACCATAGTCTATACTGACCACTGTAGCCTCAAATACCTGAAGTCACAGCCAACGCTCTCACGACAACAGGTGCGGTGGATGGATTTCTTGGAGACCCACTTCCACTACAACATCATCTACAAACCCGGGCTACACAACAAAGCAGACGCGTTGAGCCGCCCAGGTCATGTAGTAGGCATCCAGCTCGACGGGATGAACCCTCTACTCAAGGGTCTATTCCAACATGGGTACTCCGTGGACGGCGAGATAGCAACGGCAGAGAAACAGAAACTGTTACAGTGGGAGAAAGACCTAGCGGTAAGGAAGGGTTCAGGAAAGATTTGGGTACCGAATTACGCCCCGCTACGGCAGATCCTATTGGAGGAATTTCACGACGTACCATACGCGGGACATTTCGGGAGCAACAAGATGTTAGCGGGAATAGCAAAGTATTAAAACTGGCCTCGGATGGCAGCAGACGTGCAGCAGTTCGTCACTTCATGCGACACGTGTCAGCGGATGAAATGCAGTAAACAGAAAAAAGCAGGGTTACTTCAGCCTCTACTGTACCAGAGCAGCCATGGCAGGTCGTTAGCCTCGACTTGATCACAGGACTTCCTTCGACCTCACGGGGGCACGATTCCATTGTAAGCGGACGTCCCCGTTATAATATTTTCTCACTATTATATTTTTCCGTTATCCCATTCTCCCTTTTCTCCTCTTTATTTTGGTCTTTATCTCATCTCAATCGGCCTACTATTCTATTTTCTAGAGCCTTCTATTTATTTCTCTTATTTCCTACTTTTCCCACCGACATACCTATTATACGGCACCGACAGCGCCGACAGTAGTGTATACGGTGTAATCTGGGCGTAATCCCAAGTGCCAATAGACTTGCGTGCTTATGCGCACTTGTGATTGTAGTATCGGGAAGGGTGTGTTCCCGAAGGTTCGTTTTATCTCGTTTATCCTTGTACTTTCTGAGTATAAATAGGCCTTGTATTCAGTTTTAGTGACAAGTTTCGATTGAGAATTCGATCCTGTGACACTTGGTAATCAGAGCCGTTCTCACTCGACAACTCTCGGCTAAGCAACGGTCGCGGAAAAAATCGCCTCGAAAAACCGCCGGGGGCGACCAATTCGACGCCGATTTCTGGTAAGTACCAGTTCCGCGCTTTTCGAATTAACCCCCTCGCATGGTTTTTGAACAGGATGGGTTCGCCGGCGACCAACGACGTTACGCAGCAGCTCTTCGCGCAAATCGCCAAGATGGAAGCGGAGATGCGAGCGACGACTGAACGGTCGCGATTGGAGAACGAGCAGATGCGAAACGAACTGCAGCGCGTTACGCGGCTCCTCTCGACCATGAACATTCCTGCTTCGACGACTTCGCAGCAGTCGCAGCGTCAATTCGAGGTTCCGAAACTTCGCTCGCCGGAATCGTTCGACCCTAGCGATCGAAAATCCGACGTCAGGCGGTGGCTCACGACGATGGAAATTTATTTCGCGGCGATCGGATGGACGACGACGGAGTACGACGGCGAGAAAATTCGTCTCGCGACAACGTTGATGCGCGGTCCAGCTCTCGAGTGGCTCGGAAGCAACAGTAGCATTTTCCAGGGCGAAGCCACGTGGCAGCAGTTCCGGGCAGACCTTCTCAAACGTTTTGAGCCGATTAATTCCACTTATATTGCGCGCGAAAAATTACATCACCATAGGCAATACGGGAGTGTCGCGCAATACACGCAGCAGATGGAGGAATTTTATAATCGCATTCCCGACATTACCGAGGGTGAAAAAATTCAGTCCTACATCGCGGGGCTGAAAACCGACATTCGGCGCCAGGTTGCAGCAGCGAATTGCAGCAGCTACAGCGAAATCGTATCGGCCGCGGAGCGTTTTGACTTGGTCAACTCCGGGACACGACGACCCAACGTCGTCGGATCACGACAAGGGGATCGCTCGGCTTCAACCACGTTCGCCGACCCCATGGAAGTCGACAAATTCGACGCGAGTTCACGTTCTGCAAAAAACAAAACACTTTGCGAATTTTGCGGCGGAAACGGACATCGCATTATCGACTGTTTTCACATGAAATCTGCACGTGCGGCATTCCGAGCTCGTGGGAGTGGCGAAACTAAAAACAAAAAGTCAAAAAACGGATCTCGCCAGTGATTGCGGATCGTGCTGGCGAGAAAAAACAGATCCGAAAGCGTCAGCGCAATCTGGACCGAATCGAAATTGAAGGACAGCATTGGGCGCGAGATTTGGAGAATCAAGGGCGAAATCCCAAGCCCCTTGACCGAAATTTGTCAGAGGAATTCGCTGAGGAAAAGAAAAACTCCGCGAAAACAGACTCGACCAAGACGGGAACTCTCCAATTCGACCCCGGAAAAAAACAGAATTCGTTAAAGTTATCTTTCAAAGATGCTTTAATGAAGACTGGCGAGTTTCGCGGGTCCGGAGCCATAAACAAATTCCGGGAAGAACTCCAGAGGAAGCAGACAATTAAAGAAGTGGTACCGGTGCCTACGGAGCTGGGGAAAAAATTAAGGAGTGTGGAAAGGAGTAGACCTTTTCACGGCGTCAACGTCCTCTCCAGGAACCAGCCCAAGACGACTCTCCACTCCCCAGGGAAGAAGTCTATGGAGCTGAAGCAGCTGAAGAGGCAGCTGCGAGTTCAAAAGAAGCTGCAGAAACTCCGAAAACCCCTCAAGGATGCATCCAGTGGATCGCAGGCGTCGACCGGATCCACCCCCTCAGGGTCAACTTGTACGGTTACTACCTCTACTCCTGGCGTTGGAGAAGAGCCTTTCTCCACGCAGCCCAGGCCAGCTAGTTGTCCAGAAGAAAGCAGTGGAACCACGGTGTGTACTGAATATTGGGATGTACCCTATGATCCTATTAACGAGACTATTTTTGGGTACTCCGAGCAACGCTCACCACTCCTGCTCGAGGTGATCTGCAACGGACAGCGCCTCCAAGCACTCGTGGACAGCGGGGCGTCGCACAGCGTCTATGACAAAAAGGCAATCGATCGACTCGGAAGTGACATCAAGTCCTCACGCTTCTCTGCAACAATGGTGGATGGCAGTAAGCTACCTATCTACGGGGAAACACGGTTGCTACTCCAGATTGGACCCCTTCGATGGAAGCCTGCTCTCCCCGTCACAAATATCAAAGGACTCGACATAATCTTCGGGAGAGACTTTCTTAAAAAGTTCAACCCCGAGATCAACTGGGTTAACCAGACGGCCAACATCAACAACAACGGGAGGAAAATCAGCCTTCCCAAATGGGACGACACGGGAAATATTCCAGTCGAGACACTCGCACGCTTTGAAAAGGACGTCAAACGGACCACGGCGGGATTCATGGCGATAGTCAACGAGGCAGACAACGGAGAGAAGCAGACCCAGGAACTTCCTCCAGCAGTCAAGAAAAATCTTGAAGAGTTCCAGGACGTTCTCCCCGACGATTTACCTGATCAACTACCGCCATACCGGACACATCAACACGAGATCGTAGAAGAGCCGGGGTCCAAGCCAACATTTCGAGCACCATACCGGCTGAGCCCGACAGAGCTTGCCGATATGAAAAAACAAATAGAGTATCTCCTGGAGAAAGGGCTGATTCGACCTTCGACTTCGCCGTACGGAGCTCCAGTTCTCTTCACTCCGAAGCCAGACGGAAGTCTGCGAATGTGCATCGACTACCGAGCCTTGAACAAGCAGACTGTAAAAAATAAATACCCGATACCACGGATCGACGACTTACTCGATCAACTTCGCGGTGCTACGGTATTCTCCAAGCTCGACCTCAGATCGGGATACTGGCAAATTCGTATGGCGGACAACTCTATCCACAAAACCGCTTTTTGAACTCGGTACGGGTCATACGAGTATCTCGTGATGCCATTCGGACTCACTAACGCACCAGCCACATTTCAGGCGGAAATGAACCACATCCTTCGGCCCCTTCTGGACGAGTGCGTGGTGGTATATTTGGACGATATCCTGATCTACTCGAAAGATATGAAGCAGCACGTTGAGCATCTACGACGGGTGTTTGAAATTCTTCGACGAGAACGCTTCTACGTGAAACTATCCAAGAGCGAGTTTGCGTTAAAAAAAGTCCAGTTCCTTGGACATATGGTGAGCGCTCAAGGAGTTCACGTGGATCCTAAGAAGATCGAAGCAGTGCGAACGTGGAAGACCCCTGAGAACGTGAAGGAGTTACAACAGTTCCTTGGATTCACCAACTACTACAACCGGTTCGTACCGAACTACGCCAAGATTGCCGCACCATTAACGAACCTGTTGAAGAAGAATACACCATATCAATGGGAGGCGAAGCACCAGGAAGCCATGGAACAACTTAAAACCGCACTCACGTCCGCACCTGTTCTTATCCTGCCAGACACTGAACTTGACTATGTCATCGAGGCCGATGCTAGCGATCAAGCAGTGGGCGCAGTACTCATGCAGGATCAAGGGAAGGGACTACAACCCATTGCATACCTCAGTAAAAAACTTCACGGGGCAGAACTCAATTACCCCATCCATGACAAAGAGGCCCTCGCCATCGTCAACGCATTTAAGGCATGGAGGTGCTATCTCGAAGGAAGAAAAACGACTGTCTACACAGACCACTGCAGCCTCAAGTACCTGAAGACCCAACCAACACTCTCCAGGCGGCAGGTCCGGTGGATTGACTTTCTCGAAACCCACTTCCATTACGACATCGTGTATAAGCCGGGGCACAAGAACAAGGCAGACGCACTGAGTCGCCCTGCACACGTTGCCGCCTTACAAATCGATGGCATGAACCCACTTTTGAAGGGACTCTTCACGCATGGATACACCATCGACCCCGAAGTCTCTGTAGCAGAAAAGCGCCATCTTCTACATTGGGATCAAGACATCGCATACCGCAAGGGCTCCACAAAAATATGGGTACCTAATTACCCTCCCTTACGCCAGTTACTGCTCGAAGAATATCATGATGTTCTCTACGCGGGCCACTTCGGTAGTAACAAGACACTTGCCGGTATTGCGAAGCATTATTATTGGCCCCACATGGCAGATGACGTACAAAAATTCGTCACCTCGTGCGACACATGCCAACGGATGAAGAGCAGCAAACAGAAGAAAGTAGGATTACTACAGCCTCTTCCAGTCCCTGAACAGCCTTGGCAAGTGGTTAGCCTCGACTTCATCACCGGGTTACCACCTACCAAAGCTGGTTACGACGCCATTCTAGTCGTCATCGACAAATTCTCCAAAATGGGACACTTCATTCCGACACACACAACGGCTCGCACCGAGGAGACAGCGCAAATATTCTTCCGCTACGTCATCTCGCAACATGGCATTCCAACCACGCTGATCTCCGACAGAGACCCGAAATTCACGAGTAAATTCTGGAAGGAGCTCATGTCGCTCATGGGGACCAAACTCGCCATGTCATCAGCCTATCATCCCCAAACGGATGGTCAGACAGAGCGCCTCAACCAGATTGTCGAACAGCTTCTGCGAGCAGCGTGTAAGGACGATATCTCTAAATGGGATGCACATCTGCCGGTTCTCGAGTTTGCGTATAACAACGCCACGCACGCCGCAACAGGGCAAACTCCTTTTTTCCTCTGTTACGGTCGCAACCCACTCACGCCTCAGAAACCAACAGTACCCGCCACGGTGCAACCCGCACATGACTTCATTTCCACTATGCACCAATTGTGGGAGCGCACGCATAAACGTCTTCTGACTATCCAGCAGCAACAAAAGAAGCTCGCTGATCGGAGTCGCAACGATCATTCCATCAAGATTGGCGATCAAGTGCTTCTGGATACACGCAATCTTGACATTAGCCATCTTCCGTCTAAGCTCCGACCTCGCTTCTGCGGACCTTTTCTCGTCGAGGCGCAGGTCACTCCAGTAACCTTCCGCTTGCGTTTACCAGCTACCTGGAGAATTCACAATGCCTTCCATGTTCAACTTCTCAAGCCCTATTGGGACCCAAACACGGTCTTCAAAGGTCGCCAGCCGCCACCGCCACTGCCAGTGATCGTTAATGGGGAACCCGAGTACGAAGTTGAAGCCGTTCTGGCGCACCGACGACGACGTAGCGGCACCTTGGAGTTCTTGATTCGTTGGAAAGGCTATGATCCTTCCGAGGATACCTGGGTACCTGAACACGACATGGATAACGCCCGCCGTCCTCTACAGGACTACCTTTTCAAGCAGGGTGTTACTTCTACCACCCAGCTTTGAGGGGGGGAAGTGTAAGAGGACGTCCCCGTTATAATATTTTCTCACTATTATATTTTTCCGTTATCCCATTCTCCCTTTTCTCCTCTTTATTTTGGTCTTTATCTCATCTCAATCGGCCTACTATTCTATTTTCTAGAGCCTTCTATTTATTTCTCTTATTTCCTACTTTTCCCACCGATATACCTATTATACGGCACCGACAGCGCCGACAGTAGTGTATACGGTGTAATCTGGGCGTAATCCCAAGTGCCAATAGCCTTGCGTGCTTGTGCGCACTTGTGATTGTAGTATCGGGAAGGGCGTGTTCCCGAAGGTTCGTTTTATCTCGTTTATCCTTGTACTTTCTGAGTATAAATAGGCCTTGTATTCAGTTTTAGTGACAAGTTTCGATTGAGAATTCGATCCTGTGACATCCATCCTCGTGTTGATCGATAAGTTCTCCAAAATGGGTCACTTCATACCGACCAACGCCACAGCTACAGCTGAAGCAATTGCTCTCCTCTTCTTCGACCGCATAATCACCATCCACGGCATCCCCGCTACACTCATCTTAGACAGAGACCCCAAATTGATGAGTAAGTTCTGGAAGGAACTCATGGGATTATTAGGGACTAAACTTGTGATGTCCTCAGCATACCACCCACAGACTGACAGAGAGACAGAGCGACTCAATCAAGTGGTTGAACAGTTACTGCGCACAGCTTGCAAAGACAACGTCAGCCACTGGGACACACAGTTACCGACCCTAGAGTTCGCTTACAACAACGCATCACAGGCGACCACAGGGAAAACTCCTTTCTTCCTGTGTTACGGACGGGAACCACTCACACCACAGCAGCCAACCACACCGGCACACGTCCAAGCCGCATATGACTTCGTCACCACCATGCAGCAGCTATGGGAGAAGACTCAGCGACGTCTCACCACGATGCAGAACTCCCAGAAGCAGTATGCCGATCGTCAGCGACGTGATCACTCAGTAGCAGTCGGAGATCAGGTACTTCTTGACACGCACAACTTGAACCTGTCTCACCTCCCATCCAAACTCCGGCCTCGCTTCTGTGGTCCTTTTCTCGTTGAGGCACAGGTGACACCAGTTACATTCCGCTTGCGCTTACCAGATACATGGAAGCTTCACAACGCTTTCCATGTCCAGCTACTGAAGCCCTACAAGGACCCCAACCATCAGTTCCAGGGACGGCAGCTACCGCCACCTCCACCTGTTCTTATACAGGATGAACCCGAGTACGAAGTGGAACGTGTTCTCACTCATCGGCGCCGCGGCGGCAAGACCCTCGATTTCCTGATATGCTGGAAGGGATACGACCCCACTGAGGACAGTTGGGTTGCAGAAGCTGATATAGGCAATGCACGCCGTGCTCTCAAGGACTATCTTGTAAAGCAGGGTGTTTGTCACTCCACCCAGCTTTGAGGGGGGGGCGTGTGAGAGTACGACGGCTTATGCTGGCTATGCTTGCTTGCCTTTACTTTATTATGCTATTTCTAGCATAGGATAATTATATGCATGCATGAATTGCTTGATTTCCTAGGCTAGGTGCTTTCCTATATTTTATTATAGTTATAGCACTGAGCTAGGTTGCGTGCACCAAATTCTGGCTTTTCGGTTGCCCCCGAATTGCCTCCTACCGAATTCGGTAAGGATCTGTTTGGGACGCTTCGCGACCCGCGGAACCTTCGCGTAACACCTGGTTACGGGGCCTTGTGTCGAGCCTATATATAGCCTCGTGTTGTACCCAGGTGATTCATTCAATTCATATTCTCTTTTCAGAGCTCGATCCTAGATCCTCACGGTTGGCACACCGTGGACTTGCAACGTTGGCAAGCCGCGAATTTGTTCTGCTGGAGCGCGGTTGACCACGTCATGCTCGCACGCGGTCGACTGTGCTGCGTTGGAAGTCGAAGCACCACCGACAGTCTCTTCAGTAGGTTGTAGCTGCTGGTGAGCCCTTTGATGACGTGCGTGATGTACGACGCCGTCGAGTAGTTCATGCCAGCCATCCTCATTGTGGTAAGAAGTCACCGAGCGCGGTTGCAGTAGTCAGTCGCCGTCTCCTGTTTGCTTATCTGTAGGTGCGTCAGCTGCTCCTCGAGCTGGCCAATGTACAGGTCATCGGTGACCCGGTACGTCGACCCAATGAAGTGCCACGCCCGGTGTCCGGCGTCGACGTACTCCCTGCACGACTTCACGGCGATCTGCACGCCTGGCGAGCAGCACCGCGAGATGACCGTGAAGGTCAGCAACTGCACAGCGTGGAACTCTGCACACAAGGCCGGGTATTCATCCAACGGTGTCACCACGGTGCCCCTGGCGAAGCCAATCAGCCCGCCCGTCTCCAGCTCGGGCTCGATGGCTTCCTTCTAGGTGAAGATGTCCGGTCGACCAATGAGCAGGGGGGTGACCGAGATCATGTCTGGCGTGAATTTGAAGTAGTCGTAGCTCGATGTAATCCCGCCCGCTGTTACGTGGGTCACCGACATCGGTGACAAACTGCTTTGTCTACCTCCGAGGTCGCCTTGCGAGGTGCCTGAAGCCGTCGACGATTGCATCCCTCGCGCCTGAACGCCGCCGACTTCATCGGCGTGAATCACACCTCACTGCCATGACGTGCCTCCCGCACTGCTGCCGACTTGGTCATCGCCGTCGTTGACGCCCGCGTCGACGCTGCCCTCGGTGTTCACCGGTCGGGGAGAGACAGGGCCGAGAAGAGTACTCCGTCGCCCACACGGCACGGATGCCAGCATCGACGACTGCCTAGGGCAGGTCGCCATTCTCGTTAGCCTCGTGACATCTCCTCGTGTTCTCCAGCCGTGCCTCCAAGGTGACCACCACCCCAATGTCAACTACGGCGCCTACCATAGTGACTACCGCACAGCTGCCGGCCTAGGAACACAAATTAGGTAAGTGACAACTACGTCGACCTGACTCAAAGGTAAGTCGTATGTCGTTCACGCTCGCTGCACCATGCGGAGCTAACTCTATCAATGGGAGCTAGACTACAGGCTAGGCACGAAGTAGGAGGGACCTCCGCGTCCGTTCCTTAGTCGTTCTCTAGGACTTGTGCATTCATGGGGCAAAACCGCATGAGTTTCACAAGCAAAAGTTGAGAACAATGAATAGCAACAACATTAGCATGCAAGACTACGTCAGTCCTAGCAAAGCTGCTGGTCGACTTCCTGCGCAGCACGGTGGACTGCGTGCCGGCACGACGTGGTCGACGGCGCTCCAGCGGAGCAATGTCGCGGCTTGCCAACGTTGCAAGTCCACGGTGTGCCAACGCTGCAGCAAGTGGGCTGCACAGTGTTGCACCTGCAGGATAACAAACCACCTGATTTGCAGGTGCACGCAGTTGGTTGGTGCGCCATTCCTCGTCACGTGCACAGCGCAGACGCCCAGGTCGACTCCACGCCAGCGACTGCGCCCACCTACCATGTTGACCTCGGGATACCACTTCCGAGATCGGCCTCGCAGAAGTCACCCCGGCGGCCCTCGCACACGTCGCGCGGGTATCCCGGTCGACCGAGCAACCATGCCTGGTCGACCAGCACCTCCTTGACGTTCCCATCGACCATCAAGGTCGACGACCACCTTCAGTTGACCTCACTAGGTCAACCTCTCCCCTAGTCCACCAGCTTCAGGTCGACAACACTTCTGGCCGACCAGCTCCATGTCGACCAGCACACCTGTTGGCCGACCACCCAAGTTGGCTTCCCCAAGTCGGCGTCACCAAGTTGACGCCTCCGATGTCGACCTCGCCAAGTGGACCATCTGAAGTCGGCACCCTTGCAGTGGCCCTCGTGCAAGTCGACCAGACCCGTCGACCAGCTTGCCCAGTGCTGTAGGTCGGCTGCACCTCCCACACACCCGACCACGAGGTCGGCTCCGCCCAAGCGAGGACCGGACCAAGAACAACTCCCGTTGACACGTCGAGCATGCACTGAAGTTGTGGGTCAACGGGGGTGCTCGGTCGACCATGTTACCCAGGCGACGGGTTTCTGTGGAGGCACGCGACGATCGCCTGGATGTTTGTGGCGAGGCTGACCTCGGTGTGGTATCGCAAAGTCGACGTGGAGGATCGGGTGCAATCGTGGGCACGTGGTCAGCGTGGCATCTGCGTGGTGCCGGTGACGAGGCACATGACGCCAACCAGCCTCGAGAACATGCAAAGCGGGTGTGCTGTTGTCTTGCGGGAGCAACGATGTAGAGCTGGAATGATGCAGCATTGGCACGCCATCGACCTACAGCGTTGGCAGACCGCAGCTTTGCTTTGTTGGAGCGCGGTCGCTGGACCGCGGTCGACCGTGGTGCGGTGGCAGTCGACCAGCTTACATGCTAGCACCTAATGTAGTTATTGTTGCCTTGCCATTGTGAACCATTGTTGTCAACTTTTCCTAGCAAAACTATTGGCAACTTCCCCCATGAACCAGCAAGAAGTGAGAACACAAGGAAATGACGAAGGAACGAATACAGAAATCCCTCTCACACCCGTGCGTAGCCCATAGTTTAGCTCTCGTTGATAGAATAATCTCAGCATAAGCTTGACGCATGTCGTTCCTTGTGTCTTGTAGACTGGTTCAAGTGCTCCGATTAGGCTGGCGAGGGGCGTAGCGGAAGTTGCTGTCGGAACATTATATAGCTTATACATTTGTGTAGGCTGTAGTGGGGTATCCCATAGGGGGTACAACCCAATTAGGGTTAGTACTTGTACCAACTTCTTTCATAGTTCATTCATTCTCGTTTCAGTTTTCTCATGGTATCGAGCAGGTTCCCTCGTGGGAACTGTTCCTAGGGCCCACCAAGTCGAAACTTTTTTTTCCTGCACGGAGTGCGCTCAACCCTAGCCCGAGTCGCGCTCCCCTTCCTCCACCTAGTCGCGCCGCCCTAGCGGCCCCGGTGCCTACCTCGCGGCCCTCATGCCGCCTTGCAGCCTCGTCGCCCGCCCTACCGCCCGCGCGCCGCCCTTCCTAGCTCGCGCGCCGCCCTTCCTAGCCCGCGCGCCGCCTGTTCAGGCCCGCGCGCCGCCCTTCCTGGCCCGCGCGCCGCCTTTCCTGGCCTGCGCGCCGCCCTCCCTGCCCCGATCCGCCGCCCTGCGGCCTCGGCGCCTACCCTGCGGTCCCGCCGCCCTTACGTGCGGCCCCGCCTACTGCCTGCGGCCCCGCCACCTACCGGCGGCCCCGCCCTTACCTGCGGCCCCGCCGCCTTCATCTGCGGCCCCGTCGCCATTACCTGCGGCCCCGTCGCCTGCATGCGGCCCCGCCATTACCTGCGGCCCCGCCACCTACCGGCGGCCCAGCCCTTACCTGCGACCCCGCCGCCCTCAAATGCGACCCCGTCGCCCTTACCTGCGGCCCCGCCGCTCTCACCTACGGCCCCGCCGCTCTCACTTGCGGCCCCGTCGCCCTCACCTGCGGTCCCGCCGCCCTTACCTGCGGCCCCGCCGCTCTCACTTGCGGCCCCGCCGCCCTTACCTGCGGCCCCGTCGCCTGCTGTAGCGCCGCCCGCCACCCGAGCCGCCCGAGCCGCCTCACCCAGCCGAGCAGCCGACCGCCGCGCCGCCCTGCAGCAGCACCGCCGAGCCGCCCAGGCAGCCGAGCAGCCGGACAGCCGAGCCGCCGAGCAGCCGAGCCGCCGAGCCGCCCTGCAGCGAGCCGCCCAGCAGCAGAGCCGGCGTACAGCCGAGCCGCCGGGCCGCCGAGCCGCACTGCAGCTGAGCCGCCCAGCCGCCCAGCAGCCGAGCCGCCGTGCAGCCGAGCCGCCGAGCCGCCGAGCCGCCCTACCGCCGAGCCGCCCGAGCTGCCCCGTCCGGTAAGCACAGCGCCTCTGTCACTGCACTACCCTGACCATACTGTTTGCGCTGCTAGTCTACTGTTGTCATGGCTACCCCTAGTGTCCTCGCTTTTGACGCTGAGGGTTGAGCCATTGACTTTGACGTCTGGGTAGATGACCTGCAGCTGTTTTTACAGTGCGATAGGGCAGACGGTCTCTCTCTCTTTGACCTCACCTCTGGCGCCTCTCCCGCCCCTGCTGCTGATGCTGACGCCACTGTTCGCTCCCAGTGGGCCACACGCAACACTGCTGCACGTCTTGCTGTGCATCGCCACCTCCCTACCTCCGAGGGTGCGTACTTTAGTCAGTACAAGAGTGCTCAGACCTTGTACGACGCTGTAGTTGCACGCTACTCCTCCCCTGCCACTGCTGCACTAAGCCGTCTCATGCTACCGTACCTCTTCCCTGACCTTGCTGCCTTTCCCACAGTTGCTGACCTCATTACGCACCTCCGCACTAGTGACACTTGCTACCGCGCTGCGCTTCCTGCTGAGTTCTGCGCCAAGAACCCCCCCCCCCCCCCCCCCCCCCCCATGTATATCACCCTCTACTACATAGTCACCCGGCTCCCTGACTCCCTTCGCGTAGTCAGGGACCACTTCCTCTCAGTGTGCCCCACCACTCTCACTGTTGACCTCCTTGAAAAGTCCCTCCTAGCAGCGGAGAAGAGCATAGTTGTTGTAGGAGCCTCTCGTGGTGACCCCCGCACCCCTGTCTTTGAGGGGTGTTCTCCCTCCCCCCTCTTGCCCTCTGTTGCTTCTGCTGCTGCAGCCGACCTTGTTGGTTTTGAGTCGGTCGGTGCTGCGTCTCCCCCTTCGGGGAAGCGCCGCACAGGCAAGGGCAAGGGGGGCAAGGGCGCTGGAGGAGCTGGCGGGGGCGGTGGAGGCGGCGGTAGAGGCGGCGGAGGGAGTGGAGGTGGTGGTGGGAGTGGTGGAGGGGGTGGGGGTACCGGTGGCAGCAGTGGAGGCGGAGGCGGCGGCGGTGGCGGAGGGAGCGGAGGCGGCGGTGGTAGCGGAGGCGGCGGTGGTGGCGGAGGTGGCGGAGGCGGCAGTGGCGGCGGAGGTGGCGGTGGAGATGGTCGCGGGTCGACGCAGAGGAGTGGCTCCGGTGGTGGTCCGCGCCAGCAGCAGCAGCGCGGTCGTGAGACCCTGTCCCCTCAGCAGCTCCGTGAGTGGTACACTGCACGCCAGCGGGGTGGGGGTTTTGGTCTGTGCACCTACATCCTGCGCACCGGCGATCGTGCGGGTGAGCAGTGTGGGGGTGCACACCCCACCCAGCGCTGCTTTGGCCGCCTGATGGACGCGTGGCATCACCAGTTCCCTGAGGCCACAGAGATCCCTCGCTGGGGCGAGCTGTCTAGGGCGGGAGATGCCATCTTTGATCTTGATTTTGATGCTATCCTTTCTGCCATGTATGCTGTGACTATTAGTGATGAGGGTGACTGTTACCGGTGTTTCCCGCCCGATCCGGGCATTGAGACTGCTGCTCTAGGTACTGGTGAGGCTGCTGCCCTAGGTGCTTGCGAGGCTGCTGCTCTAGGTGCCAGTGCGTCTGCGTCCTCAGGTACTGGTGAGTCTGCTCTCTCAGGTACTGCGCCGGCTTCGGCCTCCCTCACCTTCACCCTTGACTCTAGGGCTTCTCGCTCCTTCTTTCGGGACCGCACCACACTCACGCCGCTTGGTCGGCCGGTTGCGGTGTCTCTGGCTGACCCCTCTGGGGGTCCTGTCCGATCTCACTTCTCCACAGTCCTCCCGTGTCCGGCGGCTCCCTCTGGCACCCTGTCTGGTCTTTACCTCCCCTCGTTCTCTACGAACTTGGTGAGTGGTGCTGACCTACAATATGGGGGAGTGCACCAGTTCACTCCTGCGAGTCAGGGGGTGACGCACTGCACTGAGGCTCGGACACGCCGACACTTGGCTACGTTTACACGTCAGCCGGGGTCGTGCCTGTACACACTGACCACTGCATCTCCTCCAGTTGCTGAGTCTGGTCGGGTAGCTCCGCCGGGTCAGGTGTTTGCTGCAGCGTCCAGGTCTGGTCCTGAGTCTGCCCCCTGTTCGTGTCGTCTCCTGTCTCACGAGACTCTCCTCTGGCACCACCGCCTTGGTCACCCCTCTCTGCTTCGTCTCAGATGCATGGCCTCCCGTTTTCTTGTTTCTAGTCTCCCCCGGTCCCTCCCTCCCCTTCCTCAGGGGCATGGCCCTACGTGTGTCCCCTGTGTCGAGGGGCGCCAGCGGGCTGCCCCTCACTCCTCCCAGTTTCCTCTGACAGAGGCCCCACTGCAGACGCTTCACATGGACGTGTGGGGCCCAGCCCGCGTCCGTGGACAGGGTCACAAGCGCTACTTCCTGCTCGTTGTTGACGACTACTCGCGTTACACCGCAGTCTTCCCCTTGTGTAGCAAGGGTGATGTCACTGAGGTGCTGATCGACTGGATCCGCGCAGCTCGTCTCCAGCTCAAGCAGAGCTTCGGCTCGGACTTTCCTGTTCTGCGTCTGCACTCGGACAAAGGCGGAGAGTTTTCCTCTGGCCTTCTGAGAGCCTACTATCGCGCACGAGGCATCCGTCAAACCTTCACGCTTACAGACTCTCCGCAGCAAAATGGGATTGCTGAGCGCCGCATTGGCATGGTCATGGACGTCGCTCGTACGTCTATGATGCATGCGGCTGCCCCCCATTTTCTGTGGACGTTTGCGGTGAGGTACGTGGCGCATCAGATCAACCTCCACCCCAAGGTCTCCAGGCGGGAGACCTCCCCAGCCTTGCTGTGGACGGGGAAGGTTGGCGATGCGTCGGCGTTCCGTGTCTGGGGATCTCGGGCGTTTGTCCGCGACTTGTCTGCGGACAAGCTGTCCCCTCGTGCTGCTCCTTGCGTCTTCCTGGGGTTCCCCCCTGACGCGCCTGGGTGGCAGTTCTACCACCCCACCTCTCGCCGTGTTCTGTCCTCCCAGGACGTCACGTTTGACGAGTCGGTCCCCTACTACCGCCTCTTCCCCTACCGCACTCCGTCCCTCCCCCCGCCCCCGCTCTTCCTTGTACCAGGTCCCCCCCCAGTAGACCCCCTCCCCCCTCAGGGTCCTGCCCCTTCAGGTGTGTCCTAGGTAGACACAGTCGACCCTGTCGAGGTTACTGGTGACTCTGGTGCTGCTGAGGGTGCGGAGCCTGGGGGTGCTGAGCGTGTGTGTGCTGAGCCTGGGGGTGCTGACCCTGGGGGTGCTAAGCCTGGGGGTGCTGAGCCTGGGGGTGCTGAGTCAGGGGGTGCTGAGCCTGGGGGTGCTGAGCTTGCGGGTGCTGTGCCTGAGGGTGCTGAACTTGGGGGTGCTATGCTTGGGATTGCTACGCCTGGAGGTGTGGAGCCTGAGGGAGCTGGACCTATTCGTGTGACGTCTGGAGGTTCTCCGGGTGCTTCGTCTCGGCGGGAGCCACCCTCTCCACAGGAGCTTCGTGAGTGGTTTTCCCGGCGCTGGAGCCATGCTACTGGAGCTGGAGGTTCTTCGGCTGCTGAGGGTGCTGGTGTCGCGGGTCCCGGAGGTGCTCGTACTAGGAGTAATGGAGCTGCTGGGCCTGCGGGTTCGACTAGAGCTAGTGCTGCTGAGGGTGTTGGCGCTGAGACTACTGCTGGCGGTCCTACTGGGGGTGCTACTGGTGCTGCTGGAGGTTCTGGAGCTGCTGGAGGTGCTGCTGGAGCTGCTGCTCCCGCTGGGGGTACTAGTGTTGTCCCTGCTGTGTCTGGAGTCGCGACGCGGCCTCGACTGTACTTCGTTCCACTCCTTCAGCAGTTTCTTGGTCTTCCGCCTTCAATTGGTCCTCCGTCTCCTCACTTAGAAAATCCACAGCCTGTCTAGTCGCGGTCATAGTTACAGCCCGCCTCTCCCCTACCTGCTCCTTCTCCCTACACTGATCCTACTGGAGGTCTTGCTGAGCGCCGTGAGCCTGCGTCTCGCCCTGCGTCGCCTGTCTGTGCTGCTCGCACTAGTGGTTGTGGTTCGCGTCAGCGTCCTCCTCCTGTCCCTGGCATGCACCGGATGTCTCTGCGTCCGACCACTGCTCCTCTGCGTGCCCCTTTGCCTTCTCCTCCTAAGTCCTCTCTTCCTGCTGTTGCCGACACGGAGTCGGACTCTCTTCGTGCTGCCAGTCCTAATGTCACGCGACTCCTTGCTACTGTCGTCACTGACCCTTCCTTCGAGTCCACTGCTGCGTCTGCCCTAGTTGCTGAGCTCGTCGACTTTGCTGCTCGCTGTCGCCTAGACTACGCTGCTAGTCTTGTCGCTGAGTCTGAGTCTGTCTGTCCTCCGTCCGTCGGGGGTGAGTGTGCCCTTGGCACGGACGTCCTTGAGGACAGGCAGGAGGAGTTCCAGTGCCTTGCAGCTGCTTCACCTCATCTCGTGTCCGTACTGCTTACCCCTGAGGGAGACCCGGATGCACTAGACATCCCGACTCCGCACACTTACGCGGAGGCGATAGAGGGTCCCTACTCTTCTCAGTGGCAGGCAGTTATGGACACAGAGATGGCTTCCTGGAAGTCCACAGGCACCTACGTTGACGAGGTTCCCCCGCCTGGGGCGAACATCGTTAGTGGCATGTGTATCTTCAGGGTGAAGCGGCCGCCGAGTTCTCCGCCTGTCTTCAAGGCGCGGTACGTGGCTCGTGGCTTCAGTCAGCGGCAGGGAGTTGACTACTTTCAGACCTTCTCTCCCACCCTGAAGATGACCACTCTTCGGGTACTGCTGCACGTTGCTGCTCACCGTGACTACGAGCTGCACTCTCTTGACTTCAACACGGCTTTCTTGCAGGGCAGCCTGCACGAGGAGATCTGGCTGCGTCGCCCACCTGGCTTCACTGGGTCGTTCCCTCCTGGTACTCACTGGAGTCTCCGGCGTCCAATCTACGGTCTCCGCCAGGCGCCCCGTGAGTGGCACGACACACTGAGGACTACGCTTGCGGCTCTTGGGTTTGCTCCTTCTACTGCCGACCCGTCGCGGTTTCTGCGCACCGACACCTCTCTGCCACCGTTCTACATCCTCGTCTACGTCGACGACTTGGACTTTGCCACAGCTGACACTGCTGGACTCGCCTACGTGAAGTCCGAGCTGCAGAAGAGACACACGTGCACCGACCTGGGTGAACTGCACAGCTACCTTGGCTTGCAGATCACCCGGGACAGAGCACGCCGCACCATTACCCAGACTCAGTCACACATGGTGCAGCAGGTCCTTCAGCGCTTCGGCTTCACGTACTCCTCGCCTCAGGCCACTCCTCTGCCTACTCGCCACTCACTCTCAGCTCTGCCTTCGGATGAGTCCGTAGAGTCGAGTGGCCCGTATCCAGAGCTTGTTGGCTGCCTCATGTACCTGATGACCTGCACACGACCTGACCTTGCATACCCTCATAGCATTCTCGCACGCTATGTTGCTCCTGGGAGACACCGACCAGAGCACACGGCTGCAGCGAAGAGGGTGTTGCGCTACTTGTGCAGTACGTCGGGCATGGGGCTAGTGCTTGGAGGGCGTAGTCCAGTGGTCCTCACTGGGCATGCAGACGCTTCTTGGGCTGACGACCAGGCTACGCAGCGGTCGTCACAGGGTTACACCTTCAGCCTTGGTTCCGGCTCTGTTTCGTGACGGGCTACTCGCTCGTCTTCTGTTCTCGGCTCCAGTTGTGAGGCCGAGATTTACGTAGGGGCCATGGCTGCACAGGAGCTTCGCTGGCTCACCTACCTGCTGCCTGACCTTGGAGAGCCGCCTCGTTCTCCTCCAGTTCTGTTCGTAGACAACAAGACCATGCTGGCCTTGTGTCAAGAGCAGAGACTGGAGCACAGAACAAAGCACATTGCTCTCCGCTACTTCCTTGCTCGTGAGCTACAGCAGCGTGGTCAGTTGCGGCTTGCTTACGTGGCCTCTGAGGCCAACACTGCTGATGTCTTCACCAAGGCACTCGCGCCTTGTGATCATCAACGCTTCTGCACTGAGCTGGGTCTTGTGCCTGTCTTGTGCGCGTCTACAGCTCGAAGTCCTAGGTATTTAAATGTCGGATGTAAATGCAGACAATTATCGATATTTTTTTATGCTAAAAGCCCTTTTGAGCTGAGAGCATTGCTTCATCGTTGGGACAGGGAGTCTTGGGTGTTGAACCGTTTGTTTCGAGGGTGAAGGTGTGTGGGGCGGTATCATGACCATTCGAAGCCGGTTGAGAGGGTTGGGAAGATGTTCCCGTGTCGCCATTCCGCAATGTCTGGAAGCCTTGCTTCAGGGTTGTGAGTCACTGAAGCAATTGTTTATTGTCGTCGTCACCTCGTCTATCGCAGCCATGTTGGGTTGCACTTCAGCAGTCATATTTGTCTGACCACCAGAAGCTCCGGCCATCCTTATGCGCGAACGTGTGCCGGACGCCACCTTAATTCGCCGAAGACCGAGGGTGCGAAGTATTCCTGCGTCACTCTCACACTGTGTTGCGATCAGATGTTGATTATGTATAGGATCACCCCAGGTCGCAGACAATGTGTTGCAGCGGAAGATTGGCCTCAAGTCATAGTGGTTTAAAATGACTGAGATGATAAAAACATGCAAATGCATACATCTATATATGGGTGCAAGGGAATACGAAATGACTTAGGCTATCCATGTACTATAAGGAGTACATTCCCTTACTACATTCAACTTCAACCGTGCGACGAGGGACCGTTACAAAACTGTTAACGCCAAAATTCTCGATCCAGCAGCTGCTCGATGCTTCTTGCTCCGACCGTTCAGATGCTGCCTAACCGTATGCGACTCTTCGTGTTACTGGTACATTCATCTTTCGCCTTTGTACTCGCTTCTGCATTCTTCGTTCTTACTACCAGAATGAATGCACATTAGTTTTCTCAATTCACTATTTGTAACAGTTTTGACATTGGATTCAATGCGACCTTGATTGGGCAGTCATGTGTCGAGCTGCATGTGCACTGGCATGGGCAAGATTTATCAGAATCCCAACCACTAGACCATTGGGATAAAAGGGCTTGTTTCAGTAGCGGGTCAGTGCGCCCATAACCCCCCAGGCGAAAGCGCCTATAACCCTCTCCAGGATCAATCGGGCATCCACAGTGCAGATCTACTGACACCCCCCCACACTGGGAGGCCCAGGACTAAGCACAGCGGCAACGGCCTACATGTGCATACACCGGGAATCGAACCCGAGACCGCTCTGATACCATCTCAGAATCCCAACCACTAGACCATTGGGATAAAAGGGCTTGTTTCAGTAGCGGGTCAGTGCGCCCATAACCCTCCAGGAGAAAGCGCCTGTAATCCTCTCCAGGATCAATCGGGCATCCACAGTGCAGATCTACTGACAAGGTTCATGTTCTACGAACCTAGCATGGCCAAGAAGACGTGAACTAATGCATTGCTGGCCAACTCAATGTTTGAAACATGTTTTCGAAGGTTCTTGAATGGGTGGGTTCCGCCTCTGAGAATGCTTCATTTTTTTATGAAAAAAAAAATCGTTCCATTTTGGCCATGATACTGTCCACGATGCTTGTAGGATCCTCAATGTAAATGCATGTTCCTATGGCCCCTTTTCTGGCCAACCTCTTATCAGGCTTGCATCAAAACACACTGCAATTTCCCGAAACTTAGAGAATTTCGCAAAAATTACCAGGCGAGCCTGACAAGAGGTTGGCATGATAAGAGCGTAGGAACACACCATAAAGCGCACCCCTTCAAATCGTACGCAGTAGAGGCACTTACGGTGTATGTAGGAAACGATAGTAGACGTGCGCTTGCAGTATGTCAAATCATTTTTTTTTATTTAAAAATCACGCTTTCCGTAGGAGTTTTATTGTCCAAAAAATTGCTGAAACTGATCAAAGAAAACAATATTGCACAAATGTGCTCCAGAATTGCAGTATATAACATCTCATGAGAAACATATATGAGCCACGGCGAGCCATGCACAGAAATATGTCTCAACGCATCGCGATAAGGCCATTTGACGAGTCCCTAGCGAGTTTCCACGTGCGCTACAATGTGAATCGCCAGCGTGGCTGTCGTCGTGGCACTTCGGTTGATTTCACGGAAAAAGTTGCTCCGTAACCGCTGGCGATTCGTCATGCGAAGGCTCTAGTAGTGACCGGGGTATTGAAGATTGTCGCCACGTCGCAAGGGCCTTCGCCTTGTGACCTTTCCAGTCGCCAGTGGACCCCTGCTTGTCCTCATCCTCATCTCGCCAACCCTGGCTCTTCAACCTTGTTGGCCATCACGTTGCACTTCTTCCCTTCAACTAGGGTTGTGATTAATACATACCCGAGCCGCGCTCTAAGCCTTGACTGCTGCATCATGGCTTCCCTCGCTTGTCAAACCGCCTCTTTTCAGACAACGCTCGACTCGCGCGCCTCCCTCGCGCCTGCGGCGCTTGATGGTGGTCGCTCGCTGCCGTCACTATCAGCTAGGCTCGGGCCACAGGGTGGCTCGGATGATGTGGGCAGGCTCGGCAGCGGCTTCTGGGGGCAGAAGCTGCGGAGCGTTGCCCCGCAGCGCGCGTCTGCAGTCGCCGCGCCGTCCGCTGGGCGGCTGAGAGTCGTGGCCATGGCGCCGCCCAAGGCTGGCGGGAAAGCCAAGAAAGGTGGGTGGGGGCGTGCGCGGCAACATAGTGCCGGTGCTGCTTCATCCGTGTCGTGAACGTGGGAGTGGGAATGCGAGTGCGGGTTGGAGTAGCTGGTGACGGCCACGCACGGGAAGTTCGGCTGCCGAGGGCCGTTAAGGGCCGCTGAACCCTGAACCTCGGCAGACCATTGGAGTCGAAGTGCAAGGAGCTAGTTTCGGCCATTTAGAGGTTCATAATATGCAGTTTCTGACTCGCACATCCCGCGACCGGCGAGCTGCCTCGTTGGCGCCCTTGTCGGACATTTTAACGCTGGCTCGGGTGAGTCGTTGCGCGCCGCAGTGCACTCCGACGTCTCTTCGTTCCGGCGGGTTTACGGCGCGTAGCGTGTGGCGAGAATTAGGGTTAGCGGAACGACGTCGTCGGATACATCGGCAGTCGTACGCTCGGCACAGTTGGCTCGCCGCTGTTAGTCGTCGACTCGCGCAAGGCCGACGTGCAGCAGCCGCTGCTCCACGAGTGTCAGCCGTTGGATGAGTGCATCCAAATGAGTAATCAAATTACTACATACGTTTTTTTTCCAAATGACGCGGTAGGACTTGATGCATACACAAGCCTCTCGGGACACTGCGTGAACAGCGATGGTGTCTCGCGGTGCAGCGCGTGGCACTGCGCGTGGCACTGGGCGTGCTGGCGGAGAGCCGCCTCTTCCGCGCCTTGCTCGCCGCGCATCGGCGTCGAGCCTCTCTTCGCTGTGCCTGCTCGCCCTACTCATGCGCCGTCCACTAACACTGCTCGCTGCCGTCAATTCCTGCCCTCCGCGCCGCTTTCCCCACCACGCAACGCGCTCTTGCCAACTCCGCTCTTCCTCCTTCCACCGTTTCCTGTTATCCCCCCATCCCCCCCTCGCGCGTGTTCCTCCCCCCGCGCGCCCCGCAGTGGTGGGCATGATCAAGCTGGCGCTGGAGGCGGGCAAGGCGACGCCAGCGCCGCCGGTGGGGCCGGCGCTGGGAGCGAAGGGGGTGAACATCATGATGTTCTGCAAGGAGTACAACGCCAAGACGGCCGACAAGGCCGGCTACGTCATCCCCGTCGAAATCACCGTCTTCGACGTCCGTGCCCCGCCCCTCATTGCCTCGCTGCTGCTGGCCCTGCATGGGCATGGCATGGCATGGCATGGGCATGGCATGCGTGGCGTGGCGTGGCGTGGCGTGGCGTGGCGTGGCATGGCATGGAATGGCGTGACGTGGCATGGCATGGCATGGCATGGAATGGCGTGACGTGGCATGGCATGGCATGGCATGGCATGGCATGGCATGGCGTGGCGTGGCGTGGCATGGGATAGTATGGCATGCCATGCTGCATATCGGAGCATTGACATGTGGTATCCATGTTTTCACTTGTGGTATCCATGCTCGATCTTGCCTGCGGTTGCCTCTTCTCTTCATGCCTTCCCATCCCTGTCCACCCTCCTTTCCCCATCACCCTCATCGCGGGCATCACGGCCATCAGGACAAGAGCTTCACGTTTGTGCTCAAGACACCGCCGGCCTCGGTTCTCCTGCTCAAGGCCGCTGGTATGAGCTCAAACTGTGCTTGGAGTCCTTCCCTTTCTCTGCAGCCTTTCCTTTCTCTGCATTCACGCCCACAATCGTTCGATCCCCCCAAACCCCTCACAACAACTTTTTTCCCTGTTCCCCCCCTCCACTCTCTCCCCCCTCTTCTTCTTCTCTCTCTCTCTCTCTCTCACTCTCACTCTCTCTCTCTCTCTCTCTCTCTCTCTTTCTCCCTCTCTCTCTCTCTCCCTCCTTCCCTCCTTCCTCTTCCCTCCCTCCATCCCCCCTCGCTCCTTTCCCGTCTCCCTCTCCACTCCGCTTCCCTCCCCACTCAACCCCCCTCATTTCTCCCCCACGCCACTTGTCTCTGCCATGGCGCCCGGACCCCCATCCCCACGTCACCCACCGTGGCAGGGGCAGCGCGGGGCTCATCGAACCCCGGGAAGGAGAAGGTGGGGAAGGTGACGGTGGAGCAGGTGAGGGAGATCGCCACAGAGAAGCTGCCGGACCTCAACTGCACCACCGTGGACGCCGCCATGCGCATCATTGCCGGCACCGCCGCCAACATGGGCATCGATGTCGTGCCGCCCATTCTCGAGAAGAAGCAGAAGGTGGTGCTCTGAGCGCTGTGCGTGGCGGGGAAGGGGTGCAGGAGTGGCTTAACACGAGGCGGGGTTATGTGGCCTTTGTTTTTGCAGGAAGTGCGGAGAGTTAGTGAATGAGAATAGAATAACATGCACACAAGTTCCCTCCCTGTAGTTTGTGGCGTGTATCTGTGTTTCTGTCTGATGATCTTATGTAGAAATTGTTCCTATCCAGGTTGATAAGAAGAATATATACCGCAATACCCCGGATATAAGCGCACCTGCGCTTATAATAAAACCTGGTTTTTGGGGCGGGAGTGCTTATAATTGAGTCTGATTTATAGGCGCATGCGCTTGTATAAAGGATAAAATGAAAGTCAATTTTAAACACCATTGTGAAGCTCTCAGTAAGGCAAATTCAACCATGTGTTGGGCTGAAAAAGGCCCTTAGGATCTTTGGTAGGGTAAGTCTCTAGGTAGAGTGTTGTGGTAGCGGAAGCGTTTAATGATGAGGTCTTGAACCACCTTGCACTAGTGTGTGAGAACAAAGTGAGTTGATTTAAACAAACAAGTACCGTACAAAAGTTTATATAAGAGTACAAGGAATACGAAAAGATATGGAGATAATTGTTTTGGCTGTTGCGGTTCGATACAGTGCGACTCGGGCAACTGCTCAATATCGAGTCAGATGTGTGTCCTTGCTGTCGCGCTGCTTTTTGTCAAGTCAAAGGTCGCTGACCTTTGACTTTCCTGTAACCTCCAGCGGTTACTTCAACCTCCGAGGGTTGACTCGCTGGTGCCTCGATATGATGTGCTTCGCTTGTGCCTTGGTGTTTCGACACGATAGAAGCGCTTTAGGACCGATTGTTTCCAACACTCCCCTTCGCTTCTGGAGTGTCGCTGACGTGGCTCTGTCCAGTCAGCAACATGCAATATTCGAACTTCTGCTTTCCGAGTTTCTTGGTCAAGTAGTCAGCTGCCATCTCGGACGTGGGACAGTATGACAGGACGCGTTTTCCCTTCTCGATCTCGTCCTTCACGAAGAAATATCGCAGGGCGATGTGTGTCGTCCTGTTCGCGAAGCCGTTCTTGTTGGTGATGCGAATTGCAGATTGGTTGTCGCAGAACAGGGTGAAGTTGGGTAACTCGACCAACTTCGCTTCTTCTAGCAGTTCGCGAAGGTAGAGGCCTTCCTTGGTGGCTGAGCAGAGTGCAATGTATTCTGCTTCGGCTGACGAGAGAGCAATTAGTTATTGCTTGCTCGATTGCCAGGAGATAGGCCCGATAGGCTCGAAGTGATAGATGTAGCCGGTGCGCGATCGTCTGTTGTCGGAGTCGCCTGCGTGATCTGCGTCGACGTAACCGATTAGCTTAGGCGGTGTAGTTGCGTTCTTATGGTAGGTCAGGCCGACAATCGGGGTGCTGACGAAGTAGTGAAGAGCGCGATCGAGTTCCGCCAGGTGTTCTGCTTCACGCCTTTTGAGATAGGTAGCGAGCTGGCTTGCGGAGTATGAGAGGTCGGGACGACAGGTGACGGCTGCGAAGAGAAGGCATCCCAGCTTCTTCTGGTAGTCTCGTATGCCGGCGGGCTTGAGTAGGGCGGAGCCTCCTTTGTCGTTCCCTGCCGTAGAGCAGGTATATATATATGTAACAGTACAAGCAAGGTCAAGAGGTGAGCAAGTGAGGCAAGACAGGGACAAGACCCAGCTGAGTGCAGAAGCGCTGATGATCACAAGGCGGAAGTGCCTTGGTGAAAACATCAGCAGTGTTGGCCTCAGAGGCCACGTACGCAAGCCACAACTGTCCACGCTGCTGTAGCTCACGAGCAAGGAAGTAGCGGAGAGCAATGTGCTTCGTTCTGTGCTCTCGTCGCTGCTCTCGACACAAGGCCAGCATGGCCTTGTTGTCTACGTACAGAACTGGAGGAGAACAAGGCGGCTCTCCCAGGACAGTCAGCAGGTAGGTGAGCCAGCGTAGCTCCTGTGCAGCCATGGCCCCCGCGTAGATCTCAGCCTCACAGCTGGAGCTGAGAACAGAAGACGAGCGGGTAGACCGCCACGAAACAGAGCCGGAGCCAAGGCTGAAGGTGTAACCCTGTGACGACCGCTGCGTAGCCTGGTCGTCAGCCCAAGAAGCGTCTGTGTGACCTGTGAGGACCACTGGACTGCGCCCTCCAAGCACTAGCCCCATGCCCGACGTACTGCACAAGTAGCGCAACACCCTCTTCGCTGCAGCCATGTGCTCTGGTTGGTGTCTCCCAGGAGCAACATAGCGTGCGAAGATGCTATGCAAGGTCAGGACGTGTGCAGATCATCAGGTACATGAGGCAGCTAACAAGCTCTGGATACGGGCCACTCGACTCTACGGACTCATCCAAAGGCAGAGCTGAGAGCGAGTGGCAAGTAGGCAGAGGAGTGGCCTGAGGCGAGGAGTACGTGAAGCCGAAGCGCTGAAGGACCTGCTGCACCATGTGTGACTGAGTCAGGGTAATGGTGCGGCGTGCTTTGTCCCGAGTGATCTGCAAGCCAAGGTAGCTTCGCAGTTCACCCAGGTCTGTGCACGTGTGTCTCTTCTGCAGCTCGGACTTCACGTAGGCGAGTCCAGCAGTGTCAGCTGTGGCAAAGACCAAGTCGTCGACGTACACGAGGATGTAGAACGGCGGCAGAGAGGTGTCGGTGCGCAGAAACAGAGTCGGGTCAGCAGTAGAAGGAGCAAACCCAAGAGCCGCAAGTGTAGTCCTCAGTGTGTCGTGCCACTCACGGGGCACCTGGCGGAGACCGTAGACTGGACGCCGGAGACTCCACTGGGTACCAGGAGGGAACGACCCAGTGAATCCAGGCGGGCGGCGCAGCCAGATCTCATCGTGCAGGCTGCCCTGCAAGAAAGCTGTGCTGAAATCGAGAGAGTGCAGCTCGTAGTCACGGTGAGCAGCAACGTGCAGTAGTACCCGAAGAGTGGTCATCTTCGGGGTGGGAGAGAAGGTCTGAAAGTAGTCAACTCCCTGTCGCTGAGTGAAGCCACGAGCCACGTACCGTGCCTTGAAGACAGGCGGAGAACCTGGCGGCTGCTTCACCCTGAAGATCCACATGCCACTGACGATGTTCGCCCCAGGCGCGGGAACCTCGTCAACGTAGGTGCCTGTGGACTTCCAGGAAGCCATCTCTGTGTCCATAGCTGCCTACCACTGAGAAGAGTAGGGACCCTCTATCGCCTCCGCGTAAGAGCGCGGAGTCGGGATGTCAAGTGCATCCGGGTCTACCTCAGGGGTAAGCAGTACGGACACGAGATGAGGTGAAGCAGCAGCCAGACACTGGAACTCCTCCTGCCTGTCCTCAAGGACGTCCGTGCCAAAGGCACACTCACCCCCGACGGACGGAGGACAGACAGACTCAGACTCAGCGACAAGACCGGCAGCGTAGTCTAGGCGACAACGAGCAGCAAAGTCGACGAGCTCAGCAACTAGGGCAGACGCAGCAGTGGACTCGAAAAAAGGGCAAGTGACGACACTAGCAAGGAGACGCGTGATAGTAGGACTGGCAGCACGAAGAGAGTCCGACTCCGGGTCGGCAAGAGCAGGGAGAGAGGACTCAGGAGGAGAAGGCAAAGGGGCACGCAAAGGAGCAGTGGACAGACGCAGAGACATCCGGTGCGTGCTAGGGACAGGAGGAGGACGCTGACGCGAATCACGACCACTAGTGCGAGCAGCACGGACAGGCGACGCAGGGCGAGACGCAGGCTCACGACGCTCAGCAAGACCTCCAGTAGGACCAGTGTAGGGAGAAGGAGCAGGCAAAGGGGAGGCAGGCTGCAACTGTAACTGTGACGGGACAGGCTGTGGGCATTCTAAAGAAGGAGGAGGACCTGTAGAAGGTGGAAGACCACGAACCTGCTGCAGGAGTGGAACGAAGTACGGTCGGGGCCGCGTGGGGATGCCAGAAACAGCAGGGACAGGACCAGTACCCCCAGCAGTAGTACCCGCTCCAGCAGCATCTCCAGCAGCTCCAGAACCTCCAGCTGCACCAGTAGTATCCCCAGCAGGACCGCGAGCAGTAGGCTCAGCACCAACGCCCGCAGCAGCACCAGCTCTAGTCGAACTCACAGGCCCAGCAGCTCCAGTACTCCCAGTACGAGCACCTCCGGGACCCGCGGCACCAGCACCCTCAGCAGCCGAAGAACCTCCAGCTCTAGCAGCACGCCTCTAGCGCCGGGTAAACCACTCGCGCAACTCCGGTGGAGAGAGCGGCTCCCGGCGAGACGAAGCACCCGGAGGACCTCCAGGCGTAGCACCTCCAAGCTCAGCACCCCCAGGCTCAGCACCCCCAGTCTCAGCATCCCCACGCACAGCACCCCCAGGCGTAGCGCCCCCAGGCTCAGCACCCCCAAGCTCAGCACCTCCAGGCTCAGCACCCCCAGGCTCAGCACCCCCAGGCTCAGCACCCCCAGGCTCTGCACCCCCAGGCTCAGCACCCCCAGGCTCAGCACCCCCAGGCTCAGCACCCCCAGTCTCAGCACCCCCAGGCTCAGCACCCTCAGCAGCACCAGAGTCACCAGTAACCTCGACAGGCTCGACGGCGTCTACCTGGGACACGCCTGAAGGGGCAGGACCCTGAGGGGGGAGGGGGTCTACCCGGGGGGGACGTGTGACCAGGAAGAGCGTGGGCGGGGGGAGGGACGGAGTGCGGTAGGGGAAGAGGTGGTAGTAGGGGACCGACTCGTCAAACGTGACGTCCTGGGAGGACAGAACACGTCGAGAGGTGGGGTGGTAGAACTGCCACCCAGGTGCGTCAGGGGGGAACCCCAGGAAGACGCAAGGAGCAGCACGAGGGGACAACTTGTCCACAGACAAGTCGCGGACAAACGCTGGAGATTCCCAGACCCGGAACGCCGACGCATCGCCAACCTTCCCCGTCCACAGCAAAGCTGGGGAGGTCTCCGGTCTGGAGAACCTGGGGTGGAGGTTGATCTAATGCGCCGCGTACCTCACCGCAAACGGCCACAGAAAATGGGGGGCAGCCGCATGCATCATGGACGTACGAGCGACGTCCATGACCATGCCAATGCGGCACTCAGCGATCCCATTTTTCTGCGGAGAGTCCGGAAGCATGAAGGTCTGACGGATGCCTCGTGCGTGATAGTAGGCTCTCAGAAGGCCAGAGGAAAACTCTCCGCCTCTGTCCGAGTGCAGACGCAGAACAGGAAAGTCCGAGCCAAAGCTCTGCCGGAGCTGGAGACGAGTCGCGCGGATCTAGTCGATCAGCACCTCAGTGACATCACCCTTGCTGCGCAAGGGGAAGACTGCAGTGTAACGCGAGTAGTTGTCAACAACGAGTAGGAAGTAGCGCTCGTGACCCTGTCCACGGACGCGGGCTGGGCCCCACACGTCCATGTGAAGCGTCTGTAGTGGGGCCTCTGTCGGAGGAAACTGGGAGGAGTGAGGGGCAGCCCGCTGGCGCCCCTCGACACAGGGGACACAGGTAGGGCCAGGGCCCTGAGGAAGGGGAGGGAGGGACCGGGGGAGACCAGAAACAAGAAGACGGGAGGCCATGCCTCTGAGCCGAAGCAGAGAGGGGTGACCAAGGTGGTGGTGCCAGAGGAGAGTCTCGTGAGACAGGAGACGATACGAACAGGGGGCAGACTCAGGACCAGACCTGGACGCTGCAGCAAACACCTGACCCGACGCAGCTACCCTACCAGACTCAGCAACTGGAGGAGACGCAGTGGTCGGTGTGTACAGGCTCGACCCCGGCTGACGAGTAAACGTAGCCAAGTGTCGGCCTGTGCTAGCCTCTGTGCAGTGCGTCACCCGCTGACACGCAGGAGTGAACGGGTGGACTCCCCCATCCTGTAGGTTCAGCACCACTCACCAGGTTCGTATAGAACGAGGGGAGGTAGAGACCAGACAGGGTGCCAGAGGGAGCCGCCGGACACGGGAGGACTGTGGAGAAGTGAGACAGGACAGGACCCCCAGAGGGGTCAGCGAGAGACACCGCAACCGGCCGACTAAGCGGCGTGAGTGTGGTGCGGTCCCGAAAGAAGGAGCGAGAAGCCCTAGAGTCAAGGGTGAAGGTGAGGTGGAGGCAGCGGGGGGAGTGGGGGTGGCGGTGGGAGTGGAGGTGGGAGTGGAGGTGCCGGTGGCGGCAGTGGAGGCGGAGGCGGCGGCGGCGGTGGCAGTGGGAGCGGAGGTGGCGGAGGTGGCGGCAGTGGAGGAGGCGGCGGAGGCGGCGGTAGCAGCGGAGGTGGCGGGGGCGGCGGAGGCGGTGGGGGTGGCGGTGGAGCTGGTCGCGGGTCTACGTAGAGGAGTGGCTCCGGTGGTGGTCCGCGCCAGCAGCAGCAGCGCGGTGGTGAGACCCTGTCCCCTCAGAAGCTCCGTGAGTGGTACACTGCACGCCAACGGGGTGGGGGTTTTGGTCTGTGCACCTACGTCCTGCGCACCGGCGACCGTGCGGGTGAGCAGTGTGGGGGTTTACCGGCCCGTGCTCCAACTGTATTTACCGGCCACGTTCGAATGGTTAGCTGAAGCGGACACACCCAAGTCCCCCGATGCACGCATCCAAGCTCCGGCGCCTGCACCACGGTGGGGACAACCTGAATCCTGCGCGTGGGATGAGTCGGCTGTGGGCGCCGACGATGATGTGGCCGCCGATAAACATGACAGCGGCGCCGGCGAAGCTGAAGGCGACGGTGAAGCTGGTGGCACCGGTGCAGCGGGCGACGAGGAAGACGTGTTCCCCGACCGTGACACAACTGTCGAGGACGAGGACGGTGTGGAGTCCTGGTGGCGCGACGCACCACGCGCGAAGATGTCGATACCGACGTATCCGCCCCTTAACAAAAAACGCCCCCACCCGTCTACCGAGAATCGAGATGCCCGCCCCCCCTCCCCCAGGCACAAGCAGAGTCAACATAAGCGGCAGTCCTACACCGCCCAGGAGAAGTTGAGGTGGCTCGTGCGGCTCGAGCTTGCGGCTTCGGTGAGCGAAGTGGCGCGGGAGTCAGGCATACACCAAAAATGTCTGACAGAATGGAAAGCCCAAGCGGAGGCGCTCAAGGCTGCACACGGAGCATGGATGCGACTTCACGGGCGCGGGAGGGCGTTTTGGTACCGCCCCATGGAGTTAAAGGTGTACGCGCAACTCCTCGACTGGCGATGCCGCGGAGTTGCGGTTTTGGTCGGCCGGCTGCAAGAGTGGTCCAAAGAAGTGATGAAGGTTATCTTCTCGGACGTCAAGTGGAAAGCCAGTCAGCGGTGGACGGAGCGGTTCCGCAAGCGGTGGAACCTCACCGTGCGCATGAAAACAAAGGTGGCGCAGAAAACACTGGAGCATAAGTGGGTCATCTACTGCTGATTTTGATTTATCCCAATTATGCTTAGTTTCTTTTTCGCATGTCTCCTGTGCGTGATACTAATTTGGTTTACTATGTGTACTTATCTCCCTATTCCGCAGACGTGGCTGAGTAGTGCAAGGATTTTTGGCAGTACGTACGTGACGCCCGGAACGAATACGACATTGACAACCGCTACATAATCAACGCCGACCAGACACCGCTGTGGTTGGAGATGCCGGCGACGACCACTGTGGAGCAGACGGGCGTGAGGTCGGTGCCCATCCGCAACGGTGGGTACTTGAAGGAGAGAGTGACCGTCATGCTTGCGTACACGGCGACGGGCGAGAAGCTGAAGCCGTGGGTGTTTTTCAAGCGCAAGACACTCCCCAAGGGTGACTTCCCGAACGGTACGTGATCGTCACGCGTGTTTATTCCCGTTACTACCAGAGTCGTCAACCGTTCTGTTTCCTTGCGTGCAGATGTTGTGGTCGGCTGCCAAGCGAACGGGTGGATGGAGGCCGCTGGCGTCATCGAGTGGCTCAACACGGGCGTGGTGCCGTTCCTGAAGCCAAAATTCGGCCTGCAGAGTCGTAGCGCCATGCTGGTGCTCGACTCGTATCGCGGTCACCTGACACCAAAAGTCAAGGAGAGATTCGCGGCGCTCAACATCGTGCCTGCTATCATTCCGGCGGGCTGCACAGCAGACCTGCAGCCCCTCAATGTGTCGATCAACAAAAGCTTCAAAGCAAGCATTCGTCAGCAGTACCAGACTTGGTTTGAGGCGGACGGCATGAACATCCTGACCCCGGCAGGTGAGTGACGACATGTGCTCCCGTTTGCAAATCTTGAGCTTGTATGCCTGTTTAGTTGTCTCATGTTTCCCCGCCCCACTCCGTGTGATGCAGGGAACATCAAGAAACCACCTCCGGAGGTGGTGCTCAAGTGGATTTCCCGGGCGTGGAAGGCGGTGCCCGCCGACCTGATCAAGAGAGCCTTCCTCACGTGCGGCATCAGCAATGTGAAAATAGGAAAACAGGAATGAATGAACTATGAATGAAAGCAGTACAAATATGAAACCCTAACTGGGTTGTACCCCCTATGGGATACCCCACTACAGCCTACACAGCAGTATAAGCTATAGATATGTTCTGACACACCCCCATAGGCAAAGTGGGGGAGAACAAGGGGTCACAAGACCAGTCAAGCAAGACAAAGCAAAGCTCAGGGTGGATCACAAAGTCACCACACAGTCCGAGCACAGGAGCAAGGCCAAAGGCCAGTTCACAAGCAAGAGTACAGACATATATATAAAGCTAGACAAGCAAGAGCAGGTATATATATATGTCACAGTACAAGTGAAGTCAAGAGGAGAGCAAGTGAGGCAAGACAGGCACAAGACCCAGCTGGGTGCAGAAGCGCTGATGGTCACAAGGCGCAAGTGCCTTGGTGAACACATCAGCAGTGTTGGCCTCAGAGGCCACGTACGCAAGTCGCAACTGACCACGCTGCTGCAGCTCACGAGCAAGGAAGTAGCGGAGAGCAATGTGCTTCGTTCTGTGCTCCAAGCGCTGCTCTCGACACAAGGCCAGCATAGCCTTGTTGTCTACGTACAGCACTGGAGGAGAACGAGGCGGCTCTCCAAGGTCAGTCAGCAGGTAGGTGAGCCAGCGAAGCTCCTGTGCAGCCATGGCCCCGGCGTAGATCTCAGCCTCACAACTGGAGCCGAGAACCGAAGACGAGCGAGTAGACCGCCACGAGACAGAGCCGGAACCAAGGCTGAAGGTGTAACCCTGTGACGACCGCTGCGTAGCCTGGTCGTCAGCCCAAGAAGCGTCCGCGTGGCCGGTAAGGACCACTGGACTCCGCCCTCCAAGCACTAGCCCCATGCCTGACGTACTGCACAGGTAGCGCAATACCCTCTTCACTGCAGCCATGTGCTCCGGTCTGTGTCTCCCAGGAGCAACATAGCGTGCAAGAATGCTCAGAGGGTATGCAAGGTCAGGTCGTGTGCAGGTCATCAGGTACATGAGGCAGCCAACAAGCTCCGCATACGGACCACTCGACTCTACGGACTCATCCGAAGGCAGAGCTGAGAGTGAGTGGCGAGTAGGCAGAGGAGTGGCCTGAGGCGAGGAGTACGTGAAGCCGAAGCGCTGAAGGACCTGCTGCACCATGTGTGACTGAGTCAAGGTAATGGTGCGGCGTGCTCTGTCCCGAGTGATCTGCAAGCCAAGGTAGCTGCGCAGTTCACCCAGGTCTGTGCACGTGTGTCTCTTCAACAGCTCGGACTTCACGTAGGCGAGTCCAGCAGTGTCCGCTGTGGCAAAGACCAGGTTGTCGACGTACACGAGGATGTAGAACGGCGGCAGGGAAGTGTCGGTGCGAAGAAACAGCGACGGGTCAGCAGTAGAAGGAGCAAACCCAAGAGCCGCAAGCGTAGTCCTCAGTGTGTCGTGCCACTCACGCGGTGCCTGGCGGAGACCGTAGACTGGCCGTCGGAGGCTCCACTGGGTGCCAGGAGGGAAAGTCCCAGTGAAGCCAGGTGGACGGCGAAGCCAGATCTCCTCGTGCAGGCTACCCTGCAAGAACGCAGTGCTGAAGTCGAGAGAGTGAAGCTCGTAGTCGCGCTGAGCGGCTATGTGCAGCAGCACCCGAAGAGTAGTCATCTTCGGGGTGGGAGAGAAGGTCTGAAAGTAGTCAACTCCCTGCCGCTGACTGAAGCCACGAGCAACGTACCGTGCCTTGAAGACAGGTGGAGAGCCCGGCGGCCGCTTCACCCTGAAGATCCACATGCCACTGACGATGTTCGCCCCAGGAGGGGGAACCGCGTCAACGTAGGTGCCTGTGGACTTCCAGGAAGCCATCTCTGCATCCATAGCTGCCTGCCACTGAGAGGAGTAGGGACCCTCTACGGCCTCCGCGTAAGAACGCGGAGTCGGGATGTCTAGTGCATCCGGGTCTCCCTCAGGGGCAAGCAGTACAGACGCGAGATGAGGTGAAGCAGCCGCTAGACACTGTAACTCCTCCTGCCTGTCCTCTAGGACGTCCGTGCCAAGAGCACACTCACCCCCGACGGACGGAGGACAGACAGACGCAGACTCAGCAACAAGACTAGCAGCGTAGTCGAGACGACAGCGAGCAGCAAAGTCGACGAGCTCAGCGACTAGAGCAGACGCAGCAGTGGACTCAAAAGAGGGGTCAGTGACGACAGTAGCAAGCAGACGCGTGACAGTGGGACTGGCAGCACGAAGAGAGTCCGACTCAGGGTCCGCAAGCGCAGGAAGAGAGGACTCAGGAGGAGAAGGCAAAGGGGCACGCAGAGGAGCAGTGGACGGACGTAAAGACATCCGGTGCGTGCCAGGGACAGGAGGAGGACGCTGACGCGAACTGCGACCACTAGCGCGAGCAGCACGAACAGGCGACGCGGGACGAGACGCAGGCTCACGACGCTCAGCAAGACCTCCAGTAGGACCAGTGTAAGGAGAGGGAGCAGGCAGTGGAGAGGAAGGCTCCAGTAGGGGCTGCGACTGGACAGGCGGTGGACCCTCTACTGGAGGAGAAAGACCAAGAACCTGCTGAAGGAGCGGAACGAAGTACGGCCGAGGCCGCGCGGCAGCTCCAGACTCAGCAGGGACAGCACCAGCACCCTCAGCGACAGCACCAGCGCCACCCACACCTCCAGCGGCAGGACCAACAGCAGCAGGCTCAGCACGAACGCCCTCAGCAGCTCCAGCTCCAGGAGGACCTGCAGGGCCAGCAGCTCCGGGACCGGCTGCACCCGCACCCTCGACGGTCGAAGAAGCTCCAGCTCCAGCTCCAGCAGCACCTCCAGACTCAGCAGCACGCCTCCAGCGGCGAGCGAACCACTCGCGCAGCTCTTGTGGAGAGAGGGGCTCCCGGCGAGACGCAACAGCAGGAGAAACCCCAGGCTCAGCAGCTCCAGACGCAGCACCCCCAGGCTCAGCAGCTCCCAGCTCAGCACCCCCAGGCTCAGCAGCTCCCGACCCAGCACCCCCAGACCCAGCACCTCCAGGCACAGCACCCCCCGGCTCAGCACCCCCAGGCTCCGCACCCTCCGCAGTAGCACCCTCAGGCCCAGCACCCCCAGCAGTAGCACCCCCAGGCTCAGCACCCCCGCGCACAGCACCCCCAGAGTCAGCACCCCCAGGCTCAGCACCCGCAGCAGCACCAGAGTCACCAGTAACCTCGACCGGGTCAACGGCGTCTACCTGGGACACACCTGAGGGGGCAGGAACCTGAGGGGGGAGGGGGTCTACCGGGGGGGGAACCGGCACAAGGAAGTCCGGGGGAGGGGGGAGGGAAGGAGTGCGGTAGGGGAAGAGACGGTAGAAGGGGACTGACTCGTCGAACGTGACGTCCTGGGAGGACAGAACACGACGAGAGGAGGGGTGGTAAAACTGCCACCCTGGGGCGTCAGTGGGGAAGCCAAGGAAGACACAGGGAGCAGCACGAGGGGACAGCTTGTCCGCAGACAAGTCGCGGACAAACGCCCGAGATCCCCAGACACGGAACACAGACGCATCGCCAACCTTCCCCGTCCACAGCAAGGCTGGGGACATCGCTGGCCGAGAGACCCGGGGGTGAAGGTTGAGCTGATGCGCCGCGTACCTCACCGCAAACGGCCACAGAAAATGGGGGGCAGCCGCATGCATCATGGACGTACGAGCGACATCCATGACCATGCCAATGCGGCGCTCAGCAATCCCATTTTGCTGTGGTGAGTCCGGAAGCGTGAAGGTCTGGCGGATCCCCCGTGCACGACAGTAGTCTCGCAGAAGGCGAGAAGAGAACTCTCCGCCTCTGTCAGAGTGCAGACGCAGAACAGGAAAGTCCGAGCCGAAGCTCTTCCTGAGCTGGAGACGAGCCTCGCGGATCCAGTCGATCAGCACCTCAGTGACCGCACCCTTGCTGCGCAAGGGGAGGACTGTGGTGTAACGCGAGTAGTCGTCAACCACCAACAGGAAGTAGCGCTCGTAACCCTGCCCACGGACGGGGGCTGGGCCCCACACATCCATGTGAAGCGTCTGCAGGGGAGCCTCTGTCGGGGGGAAGTGGGAGGAGTGAGGAGTAGCCCGGAGGCGACCCTCGACACAGGGGACACAGGAAGGTCCTGGCCCGGAGGGGAGAGGAGGGAGAGACTGGGGAAGACCAGAGACAAGGACACGGGAAGCCATGCTCCGAAGACGGGGCAAGGAGGGGTGGCCAAGACGGTGGTGCCACAGGAGAGTCTCGTGAGACAAGAGGCGACAAGAACAGGGGGCAGACTCAGGACCTGACCGGGACGCAGCAGCAAGTACCTGACCCGACGCAGCCACCTGACCAGACGCAGGGACAGGAGGAGACTCAACGGTCAGGGTGTAGAGACTCGACCCCGGCCGACGTGAGAACGTGGCCAGGTGTCGGCCTGTGCGAGCCTCCGTGCAGTGGGTCACCCTCTGACGCGCAGGAGTGAACTGGTGAACACCCCCATCCTGCAGGTCCGCTCCACTCACCAAGTTCGTAGAGAACGAGGGAAGGTACAGACCGGACAGGGTGCCCGAAGGGGCAGCCGGACACGGGAGGACAGTGGAGAAGTGAGACAGGACAGGACCCCCAGAGGGGTCAGCAAGGGAGACCGCAACCGGCCTGGCGAGCGGCGAAAGGGTAGTGCGGTCTCGAAAGAAGGAGCGAGAAGCTCCGGAGTCAAGTGTGAAAGTGAGGGAGGACGAGGACGACTCAGTACCTGAGAGCGCAGTCTCACCAGTACCTGAGAGCGCAGACGCACTGGCACCTAGAGCAGCAGCCTCACAAGCACCTAGCGCAGCAGTACCAATGCCCGGGTCGGGCTGAAAACACCGGTAACCCTCATTCTCCTCACTATAATCCACAACATACATAGCAGTAAGGATAGCATCAAAATCAAGATCAAAGATCGCTACACCAGCCCTGAGAAGCTCATCCCAGCGAAGGATCTCACTAGCCCCAGGGAACTGCTGACGCCAAGCGTCCGTCAGGCGGCCAAAGCAGCGCTGGGTGGCGTGGGCACCCCCACACTGCTCACCCGCGCGGTCGCCGGAACGAAGAACGTAGGTGCAGGGACCAGTACCCCCACCCCTCTGACGCCCAGCGTACCACTCACGAAGCTGCTGAGGCGAAGGGATGTCCCGCGAGCGCTGCTGCTGCTGCCGCTGCGAGCGCTGGCCACCACCACCGCCGCTACGCTGCTGGGTACCACCCCGACCAGCTCCACCTCCTCCACCACTACTGCCTCCTCCGCTGCCGCCTCCACTGCCTCCACCTCCGCCGCCTCCACCTCCGCCGCTGCCTCCACCACCACCGCTGGCACCACCACCACCGTCTCCGCCGCTGCTGCCGCCACCACCACCACCACCCCCGCCACTAGCCCCGCCGCCACCCCCACTCCCTCCGCCGCCACCGCCGCCACCGCCACCGCCCCCTCCAGCTCCACCCGCGCCCTTGCCCCCCTTGCCCTTGCTGGAGCGACGTCTCCCACTAGGGGCAGACGCCGCGCCGACCGACTCAAGACCAAGCAGGTCGGCAGCAGCAGCAGAGGCAACAGAGGGCAGCAAGGGGGAAGGAGAGCACCCCTCAAAGATGGGGGTGCGAGGGTCACCACGAGAAGCACCTACAGCGACTATGCTCTTCTCCGCTGCAAGGAGGGCCTTCTCGAGGAGGTCGACGGTGAGAGTGGTGGGACAGACTGCGAGAAAGTGGTCCCTGACGACGCGAAGGGAGTCAGGGAGGCGTGCGACTACGTAGTAGAGAGCGATGTACATGGGGGGGGGGTTCTTAGCGCAGAACTCAGCAGGAAGGGCGGCGCGGTAGCGAGTGTCACTAGTGCGGAGGTGCGTAATGAGGTCAGCGACAGTGGGAAAGGCAGAGAGGTCAGGAAAGAGGTAGGGAAGCATGAGACGGCTCAGTGCAGCAGTGGCAGGGGAGGAGTAGCGCGCAACTACAGCGTCGTACAAGGTCTGAGCACTCTTGTACTGACTAAAGTGCGCACGCTCAGAGGTAGGGAGGTGGCGACGCACAGCAAGACGTGCAGCAGCATCGCGGGTGGCCCACTTAGAGCGGACAGCGGGATCAGCATCAGCAGCAGGGGCAGGAGAGGCGCCAGAGGTGAGGTCAAAGAGAGAAAGGTCGTCAGCCCTGTCGCACTGTAAGAACAGCTGCAGGTCGTCTAACCAGACCTCAAAATCAATGGCGCGACCCTCAGCGTCAAAAGCTAGGACACTAGGGGTAGCCATGGTGACGACAGCGACGCAGTGCAAGCAGTAGGGAAAGAGCTCGCAGTGTCAGTGGGACAGTGCTCACCAGGCAGGGCAGGTCGTGCAGTCAGCAGAAAGGCGGCTCAGCGACCGGGCGGCTCGGGTGCACAGCTGCTCGGCTCCCGGGCGGCTCGGCGGCTGGGCGGCTCGGGCGCAGGGCGGCTCGGCTCCCGGGCGGCTCGGCGGCTGGGCAGCTCGGGTGCAGGGCGGCTCGGCTCCCGGGCGGCTCGGCGGCTGGGCGGCTCGGGTGCAGGGCGGCTCGGCTCCCGGGCGGCTCGGCGGCAGGGCGGCTCGGGTCCCGGGCGGCTCGGCTGCTGGGGCGGCTCGGCCGGGAGATGCAGCGTCGGGCCGGCAGGTGCAGCGTCGGGCCGGCAGGTGCAGCGGCGGGCCGGTAGGTGCAAGTGGCGGGCCGTAAGAGGCGGCGGGCCGATGGGTGCAGCGGCGGGCCGGTAGGTGCAGCGGCGGGCCGGCAGGAGCAGCGGCGGGCCGGCAGGGTGCAGCGGCGGGCCGGCAGGAGCAGCGACGGGCCGGCAGGGTGCAGCGGCGGGCCGTAGAGTGCAGCGGCGGGGCCGTCGGCAGCAAAGGCGGGGCCGCGTCAGAGGAGGCGGCGTGGCCGCGTCAGGGGAGGCGGCGGGGCCGCGTCAATGGAGGCAGCGGGGCCGCGTCAGGGGAGGCGGCGGAGTCGCGTCAGGGGAGGCGGCGGGGCCTCGTCAGGGGAGGCGGCGGGGCCGCGTCAGGGGAGGCGGCGGGGCCGCGTCAAGGGAGGCGGCGGGGCCGCGTCAAGGGAGGCGGCAGGGCCGCGTCAGGGGAGGCGGCGGGGCCGCGTCAGGGAAGGCGGCGAGGCCGCGTCAAGGGAGGCGGCGGGGCCGCGTCAAGGGAGGCGGCGGGGCCGCGTTAAAAGAGGCGGCGGGGCCGCGTCAAGGGAGGCGGCTGGGCCGCGTCAGGGGAGGCGGCAAAGCCGCGTCAGAGGAGGCGGCGGGGCCGCGAGTGAAAAGGCGACCCGAGGGGTCGCTAAAAAAAAAAAGGGCGCGCCTCGGGGCGCGCGTCGGTGGGCCCAGACAACGGTCCTAAGGTAGGACCCGCTCTATACCATGTGAAAATAGGAAAACAGGAATGAATGAACTATGAATGAAAGCAGTACAAATATGAAACCCTAACTGGGTTGTACCCCCTATGGGATACCCCACTACAGCCTACACAGTAGTATAAGCTATAGATATGTTCTGACAAGCAACGCCCTTGATGGGAGCGAAGACAAATTGGTGCTGGCGCACCGGAGAGGCGAGTTGTCCCATGAGGTGGAGGTGGACGACAACATCCAGGCAGATGGGTTCTGGGGCAACAACTCCACCGAGCCCGAGTCGGACGAGGAGGAAGAATAGGAAGTAGGGTAGACTAGGCAGGATGAAAGGTGTGTAATGCAGGACAGCAAAGACCACCCTTGTATGTGATTGTCTAAGTTAATCTAAAGATTAGAACATGTAGGCTAGGTAGGTTAAAAAAAAATAATGTTATTTTTTTTTTAAACTAAATGGGTGCGCTTATAATATCTCACGATTTTCCAAGGGGTGCGGTTATAATTGAGGATCGGCCATAAGGGCATTGCTCTAGGTACAAGCGCATGCGCTTAACATAGGCCTGCGCTTATATCCGGGGCCATACGGTATATATACGGTACAAAAATTCATATTGAAACTGCATTCTTCTCTGAGAACGAGGGGGCACAGCACCAAAGGCGGAGGCAACCGAACGGAGGTTGCTCTCGACGTCCTTGAGGGCAGACTCAAGGATGTCGATACCGTCACCCCTCGGATAACCCCCATGGGGGGCTATAATACTGTTACGAGTGCAATTGAGTGAACGAACGAGAATTGCACTACCGAAGCAAGAGTACAATGAGCGAAGGCATGAGCGAAGAATATATAGTGAAACTACAGTGGTAACGGTAATGGACTGTGGTTGTGGCGCGACGGGCCTAGGACTGAGGTTGGGAAAAGTGTCGAAGCGGAGGCCCGGAGCGCGGGTTACCCATCAAGCCGTGAGGTCGGGGTGCGACGTGCGAAGTGTTGGAAACAATCGATCCTAAGCACCTCTGTCGTGTCGAAACACTAAGACACAAAAGAAACGAAGTATAACGAATCACCGGCGAGTCAACCCTCGGAGGTTGAACAACTGCTGGAGGTTACGCGAAAGTCAAAGGTCAGCGAGCTTTGACCTGACAAGTACAGCGCGACAGCAAGGACAAACAACTGACTCACTATTGAGCAGTTGCCCGAGTCGTCATTGTATCGAACCGCAACAGCAACAGCAAAACAGTTATTAGTCATAGCCCTTCATATTCCCTTGTATTCTTATAAACGCTTGTATCTCTCTGTTCTTAATCAACTTACTTTGCCCTCACATACTAGTGCAAGGTGGTTCACAACTCTTTAATTAACGCTTCCGCTACTACACCAACTCTACCCAGAGTTCACCCCTGCAAAGATCCTAAGGGATTTTTCAGCCCAACATGGTATGAGAGCTATCAGGGGGAATTCAACTTCTATACCGACAAAATCAACAAGCATGGCTACACAAAAGGAAAAGAGCAACTCCAACGGCTCCCAGGGCACTACTCCTACTCCACCTCCTGCCTCTGGCCTGTGAAGAAATGAGGAATGAGAATGACTAAGGGAAAAGTAGGGTACAAGTATGAAACCCTAGAAAGTTGTACCCCATACTGTCTACCCCACTACAGCCTAGAAAGACTATAGCATATAAGTCTGACACACCCCCATAGGCAAAGTGTTGGAGAAAAAGGGGTCACAAGATCAGTCAAGCAAAGCAAAGCAAGCTCAGGGTGGATCACAATGTCACCACACAATCCGAGCACAAGAGCAAGGCCACAAGGCCAGTTCACATGCAAGATCATATATAAAGGTAAACAAGCAAGTGCAGGTATAGAAAGATCACAGTATAAGCAAGGTCAAGAAGTGAGCAGGTGAGGCCAAGTAGGCACAAGACCTAGCATCGTACAGAAGCGCTGATGATCACAAGGCGGAAGTGCATTGGTAAAGATATCAGCAGTGTTGGCCTGAGAGGCCACGTAAGCAAGGCGCAGCTGACCACGCTGCTGCAGCTCACGAGCAAGGAAGTAGCAAAGAGCAATGTGCTTCGTTCTGTGCTCCAGTCTGTGCTCCCGACACAAGGCCAGCATGGCCTTGTTGTCTACGTACAGAACTGGAGGAGAACGAGGCGGCTCTCCTAGGTCAGTCAGCAGGTAGGTGAGCCAGCGTAGCTCCTGTGCTGCCATGGCCCCTGCGTAGATCTCAGCCTCACAGCTGGAGCCGAAAACAGAAGACGAGCGGGTAGACCGCCACAAAACAGAGCCGGAGCCAAGGCTGAAGGTGTAACCCTGTGACGACCGTTGCGTAGCCTGGTCGTCAGCCCAAGAAGCGTCTGCGTGACTTGCGAGGACCACTGGACGTCGCCCTCAAAGCACTAGCCCCATGCCCGACGTACTGCACAAGTAGCGCAACACCCTCTTCGCTGCAGCCATGTGCTCTGGTCAGTGTCTCCAAGGAGCAACATAGCGTGCCAAGATGCTAAGAGGGTATGCAAGGTCAGGTCGTGTGCAGGTCATCAGGTACATGAGGCAGCCAACAAGCTCTGGATACGGGCCACTCGACTCTACGGACTCATCCGAAGGCAGAGCTGAGAGCGAGTGGCGAGTAGACAGAGGAGTGGCCTGAGGCGAGGAGTACGTGAAGTCAAAGCGCTGAAGGACCTGCTGCACCATGTGTGACTGAGTCAAGGTAATGGTGCGCTGTGCTCTGTCCCGGGTGATCTGCAAGCCAAGGTAGCTGCGCAGTTCACCCAGGTCTGTGCACGTGTGTCTCTTCTGCAGCTCGGACTTCACGTGGGAGAGTCCAGCAGTGTCAGCTGTGGCAAAGACCAAGTCGTCGACGTACACGAGGATGTAGAACGGCGGCAAAGAGGTGTCGGTGCGCAGAAACAGCGACGGGTCGGCAGTAGAAGGAGTAAACCCAAGAGCCGCAAGTGTAGTCCTCAATGTGTCGTGCCACTCATGGGGCGCCTGGCGAAGACCGTAGACTGGCCGCCGGAGGCTCCACTGGGTACCAGGAGGAAACGACCCAGTGAAGCCAGGTGGGTGGCGCAACCAGATCTCCTCGTGCAGACTGCCCTGCAGGAAAGCTGTGCTAAAGTCAAGAGAGTGAAGCTCGTAGTCGCGCTGAGCGGCTATGTGCAGCAGCACCCAAAGAGTGGTCATCTTCGGGGTGGGAGAGAAGGTCTGAAAGTAGTCAACTCCCTGTCGCTGACTGAAGCCTCGAGCCACGTAACGCGCCTTGAAGACAGGCGGAGAACCCGGCTGCCGCTTCACCTTGAAAATCCACATGCCAGTGAGGATGTTCGCCCCAGGTGGGGGAACCTCGTCGATGTAGGCGCCTGTGGACTTCCAAGAAGCCATCTCTGTGTCCATGGCTGACTGCCACTGAGAGGAGTAGGGACCCTCGATCGCCTCAGCGTACGATCGAGGAGTCGGGATGTCTGGTGCATCTGGGTCTCCCTCAGGGGCAATCAGCATGGACACGAGATGAGGCAAAGCAGCAGCAAAACACTGGAACTCCTCCTGTCTGTCCTCAAGGACGTCCGTGCTAAGAGCACACTCACCCTCGACGGACGGAGGACAGACAGATTCAGACGCAGCAACAAGACTAGCAGCGTAGTCTAGACGACAGCGAGCAGCAAAGTCGACAAGCTCAGCAACGAGGGCCGACGCAGAAGTGGTTTCAAACGAAGGGTCAGTGACAACAGTGGCCAGGAGACGCATGACAGTAGGACTGGCAGCACGAAGAGAGTCAGACTCCGGGTCAGCAGGAACAGGAAGAGAGGACTCTGGAGGAGACGGCAACGGGACACGCAGAGGAGCAGTGGAAGGACGCAGCGCCATCTGGTGTGTGCCTAGGACCGCAGGGGGACGCGGACGCGGAGCACGACCACTAGTGCGAGCAGCACAAACAGGCCACGCAGGACGAGACGCAGGCTCACGATGCTCAGCAAGACCTCCAGTAGGACCATTGTAGGGAGAAGGAGCAGGTAGGGGGGAGGCGGGCTGTAACTGTGACCGCGACTGGACAGGCTGTGGACCCTCTAAGGGAGGAGCAGGACCAGTAGAGGGCGGGAGACCAAGAACCTGCTCAAGGAGCGGAATGAAGTACGGCCGCGGCTGCACAGCGTCTCCAGAACCAGCAGGGACAGCACCAGTACCCCCAGCGGCAGCTCCAGCGCCAGAAGCACCTCGAGCTCCAACAGTGCCAACTCCAGCACCCTCAGAAGCACCAGCGCTAGCAGAACCACCAGAGCCAACACCCCCAGCAGCTCCACCTCCAGCAGCTGCAGTAGCTCCAGCAGCACCAACTCCAACAGGACCGACAGCTCCAGTACCGCCAGCAGCTCCAGCACTACCTCCAGTAGGACCAACTCCAGCAGCCCTAGCAGCACCCCTAGTCCTATCAGCTCCAGTACCGCCAGTACGAGCACCTCCGGGACCAGCAGCAACAGTAGTACCTCCAGCTCCAGCAGCACGGCTCCAGCATCGGGCAAATCAATCGCGCAACTCCTGCGGAGAGAGTGGCTCCCGCCTCGACGAAGCACCGCGAGAGAACACGAGCAGACCCAGCACCCCCAAGCTCCGCGCCTCCAGGCTCAGCACCCCCAGGCTCCGCACCCCTAGGCTCAGCACCCCCAGGCTCAGCACCCCCAGGCTCCGCACCCCTGGACTCAGCACCCCCATGCTCAGCACCCTCAGGCTCCGCACCCTTGGACTCAGCACCCCCAGGCTCCGCACCCTCAGGCTCAGCACCTCCAGACCCAGCACCCGCAGGCTCAGCACCTCTAGCAGCACCAGAGTCAACAACTACCTCGACAGGCTCGACTGCGTCTACGTGGGACACACCTGACGGGGCAGGACCCTGAGGGGGGAGGGGGTCTACCGGGGGAGGACCTGGCGCAAGGAAGAGCGGCGGCGGGGGAAGGGGCGCAGTGCGGTAGGGGAAGAGACGGTAGTAAGGCACCGACTCGTCAAAGGTGACGTCTTGGGAGAACAGAACACGGCGCGAGGTGGGGTGGTAAAACTGCCACCCAGGCGCGTCAGGGGGGAAGCCAAGGAAGACGCAGGGAACAGCACGGGGGGACAGCTTGTCCGCAGACAAGTCGCGGACAAACGCCCGAGATCCCCAGACCCAAAACGCAGACGCATTGCCAACCTTCCCCGTCCACCGCAAGGTGGGGGAGGTCTCTGGCAAGGAGACCCGGGGCTGAAGGTTGAGCTGATGCGCTGCGTACTGAACCGCAAACGGCCACAGAATATGTGGAGCAACCGCATGGATCATGGACGTACGAGCGACGTCCATGACCATGCCAATGCGGCGCTCAGCAATCCCATTTTGCTGTGGAGAGGCCGGGAGCGTGAAGGTCTGGCGGATGCCCTGTGCTCGACAAAAGGCTCCCAGACGGGCAGAGGAAAACTCCCCGCCTTTGTCAGAGTGCAGACGCAGAACAGGAAAGTCCGAGCCGAAACTCTATCTGAGCTGGAGACGAGCTGCGCAGATTCAGTCGATCAACACCTCAGTGACGTCACCCTTTCTGCGCAAGGGGAAGACTGTGGTGTAACGCGAGTAGTCGTCAACCACCAATTGGAAGTAACGATCGTGCCCCTGGCCACGGACGCGGGCGGGACCCCACACGTCCATGTGAAGCGTCTGCAGCGGAGCCTCTGTCGGAGGAAACTCGGAGGAGTGAGGGGCGTCGCGCTGTTGCCCCTCGATGCAGGGGACGCAGGCAGGGGCAGGCCCCGGAGGAAGGTGAGGGAGAGACCGGGGAAGACCAGAGACAAGGACACGGGAGGCCATGCCTCTGAGACGAGGCAGGGAGGGGTGACCAAGGCGGTGGTGCCAAAGGAGAGTCTGGTGTGACAGGAGACGACACGAGCAGGGAGCAGACTCAGGACCAGACCTGGACGCTGCAGCAAGCACCTGACTCGACGCATCTACCCGACCAGACTCAGCAGCCGAAGGAGACTCAGTATTAAGTGTGTACAGGCTCGACCCCGGGCGACGGGTGAACGTGGCCAAGTGTCGGCCTGTCCGAGCACACGTGCAGTGGGTCACCCGCTGACTCGCAGGAGTGAACTGGTCAACCCCCCTGTCCTGTAGATCATCTCCACTCACCAAGTTCGTAGAGAACGAGGGGAGGTAGAGACCTGACAGGGTGCCAGAAGGGGCTGCCGGGCACGGTAAGACAGTGGAGAAGCTAGCAAGGTCAGGACCCCCAGAGGGGTCCGCCAGGGATACCGCAACCGGCCGACTAAGCGGCGAAAGTGTGGTGCGGTCTCGAAAGAAGGAGCGGGAAGCACCCGAGTCAAGGGTGAAGGTGTGTAAGGCCTGAGCCGACGCGGTACCTGAGAGCGCAGTCTCACCAGCACCTGGGGCAGCAGACGCACTAGCACCTAGAGCAGCAGCCTCACAAGCACCTAGAGCAGCAGTCTAAATGCCCGGGTCAGGCAGAACACACAGGTAACAGTCACCCTCAACACTATCAGACACAGCATACATGGCAGCAAGAATCGCATCATAATCAAGATCAAAAATAGCAACCCCCGCCCTAGACAGCTCTCCCCAGCGAGGGATCTTAGTGGCTTCAGGGAACTGGTGACACCACACGTCCGTCAGGCGGCCGAAGCAGCGCTGGGTGGAGTGCGGGCCCCCGCAGTGCTCACCAGCGCGGTCGCCGGTACGGAGGACGTAGGTACAAGGACCAGTACCCCCACCGCACTAACGCGCAGCGTACCACTCACGAAGCTGCTGAGGGGACAGGGTCTCACGACTACGCTGCTGCTGCTAGCGCTGACCACCACCGGACCCACTCCTCTGCGCAGAGCCTCAACCAGCTCCACCGCTGCCGCCGCCGCCTCCGCCACCTCCACCGCCCCCGCCACCTCCGCCACCTCCGCTCCCTCTGCCATCGCCGCCGCCTCCGACGCCTCCACTGCTGCCACGACACCTCCACCCCCGCCACCACTCCCACCACCACCCCCACCCCCTCCACTGCCTCCACCACCACCTCCACCGCCCCCGCCAGCCCCCCAAGCGCCCTTGCCCCCCTTGCCCTTGCCGATGCGGCGTCTCCCGCTAGGGGAAGACGCAGCCCCGACCGACTCGAAACCAACGAGGTCGGCCGCAGCAGCAGAAGCAACAGAGGGGAAGAGGGGGGAAGGGAAACACCCCTCAAAGACGGGGGTGCGAGGGTCACCACGAGAGGCTCCTACAGCGACTATGCTCTTCTCTGCTGCTAGGAGGCGCTGCTCGAGGAGGTCAACGGTGAGTGTGGTGGGGCAAACTGAGAGGAAGTGGTCTCTGACTAAGTGAAGGGAGTCAGGGAGCCGGGTGACCATGTAATAGAGGGTGATGTACAGGGGGGGGGGGGGGGGGGGGTTCTTGGCACATAACTCAGCAGGAAGCGCAGCGCGGTAGCGAGTGTCACTTGTGCGAAGGTGCGTAATGAGGTCAGCGACTGTGTGAAAGGCAGCAAAGTCAGGGAACAGGTACGGCAGCATGAGGCGGCTAAGCGCAGCAGTGGCAGGGGAGGAGTAGCATGCAACTACAGCGTCGTACAAGGTCTGAGCACTCTTGTACTGGCTAAAGTGCGCACGCTCAGTGGTCGGTAAGTGGCGACGCACAGCAAGACGGGCAGCAGCATCGCGTGTGGCCCACTGTGAGTGAACAGTGCTGTCACCAGTAGCAGTCAGGGCAAGAGAGGCCCCAGAGGTGAGATCGATCAGCGAGAGTCCGTCTGCCCTATCGCACTGTAGGAACAGCTGGAGGTCATCGACCGAGACCTCAAAGTCAACAGCACGACCCTCAGCGTCAAAGGTAAGGACACTGGGGGTAGCCATGACTGCAGTGGCCTAGTAGGGAGGGATCTCACCAGTCCGAGTAAGCAGGGCCGGGGCGCGTCGGTAGGAACAGTAGCGGCTCAACGGCAGGGCTGCTGGGCGGCTCGGTGGCTCGGCGGCTCGGCTGCTGGGCGGCTCGGCGGTTCGGCTGCTGGGCGGCGCGGCTCCTGGGCGGCGCGGCTCCTGGGCGGCTCGGCAGCTCGGTTGCTGGGTGGCTCGGCGGCTCAGCGGCTCGGTCGCTGGGCGGCTTGGCGGCTCAGCTGCTGGGCGGCTCAGCGTTGAAGGGGCCGGTAGAGGCAGTGAGGTGGCCGCGAAGGGCGGCGAGGTGGCCGCGAAGGGCGGCGAGGTGGCCGCGAAGGGCGACGAGGTGTGCGCGAAGGGCGGCGAGGTGGCCGCGAAGGCCGGCGAGGTGGCCGCGAAGGGCGGCGAGGTGGCCGCGAAGGGCGGCGAGGTGTGCGCGAAGGGCGGCGAGGTGGCCGCGAAGGGCGGCGAGGTGGCCGCAAAGGGCGGCGACAGGGCCGCGAGAGGTTGCGAAGGGCGGCGAAGGGGCCATGAAGGGCGGCGCGATGTGCCGCGGAGGGTGGCGACGGGCCGGAAAGAGGCCGCGAAGGGCCGCAAAGGGCGGCGTGAGGGGCCGGAAGGGGCTGCGCGAGGGGCCGTAAGGGTGGCACGAGGGGCCGTAAGGAGCCGCAAGGGCGGCGAGAGGGGCCGACGGGCGGCGCGAGGGGCCGTAAGGGCGGCGCGAGGGGCCATAAGGGGGGCCGCTAAGGGCAACGCGAAGGGGCCGTGAGGGGCCGTGAGAGAGCGCGACGGTAAGGAGGGCACGCGTGGCGCGACTCGGGCAGGAGCAAAGCGCGCTCCGGGCAGGAAAAAATATTGTGGTGGGCCATAGGAAGCGTTCCCACTAGGGAACCTGCTCTATACCATGTGAAGAAATGAGGAATGAGAATGGCTAAGGGAAAAGTTAGGTACAAGTATGAAACCCTAGAAAGTTGTACCCCATACTGTCTACCCCACTATAGCCTAGAAAGACTATAGCATATAAGTCTGACATGGCCTACAGACAGAGGAGGGCACGGCAACAAGACCCAGAGCAACATCTACCGAGACTCCTGCGAATCAACCTGCAGACTTCGACCAGAGCATGATGGAGAAGTTTTTCTCCTTCATGTCCTTCTACGAGCAACACCAGCAATCGGCACCTGCTCAGTCACACAACAACAACAACAACGGAGCAACACCCATGAGTCTCGACGGCTCATCATATGCACGAGGAAATCAACAACAGCAGCCTACCTTTGCTCCGTACGAGCGCGGGTCCATCAGCTTTATGCCACACCCACAGCCTTCACCTAGACAAGAAAAATCACTGGACGCATTACAAGTTCAGTCGTAGTTCGCACAAGTTCTGAAGATGCAGACGTCAAGACCCTTCGATGGAAAGGACTTCTTCATCTGGTCGTTCGAGTTCGAGCTGATGATGGAAGGCGCGCAGATACTCGGGTTCTTCGACGGGTCTCTGCCATACCCAACAAATGGCACACAGTACGAGAAGCAGCAGTACACCTATCAGTCAATGATGGCGTACACGATCCTACTAAGGAATATCACCCCGACTCAACAGCAGAACATAAGGTCTTACCGAGGTTACGGCAACTCCGCGGAGCTCGCGTATAACCACCTGAAGAGCCTGTATCAAGCAACAGATAGCGTGAGCCAAAGTCGGTTAATGGCGCAACTGACAACGGTTGAAATGAAACCAGGGGAGAGAGGAATGGCGTATATCAGTCGATGTCGCGAATTGCGTGACAAGCTTCTTCGATGCGGAGGGTCAATTTCTGACGACGCCTTCGTGACAGTCATCATCGGCGGCCTCTGTCCTCAATGGCGCGCCACAAAGGCCATTCTCCGAGCTCACGGAAGAATCTCCGAAGCAGCGCTCTGCGCCGAAATCCACGCCGAGCAGCAAGACATGGACCTGCAAGAAGAACGACACAAAAAGAAGACATCAGCACCGGAATTCGCATTCCACACTCAGCGACGCTACAACAACAACAACAAATGGCAGCAACAACCGAAGCCAGTACCTCCGTTCTGCCACATCTGCAAAACTTCAGGACACCCGCGTACGCATTGCCCGAATCGTTAACAGTCAACAACTCCACAGCGGCAACTTCGACCTTCAAGCAGCCAAATCGCCTCAACGCAAGCAAATCCCACGACCCAGATTCAACCTGCACAAGGAGCAAGAAACATCGTCAGCTGCATGGCAAAGATGAGTGACTCCTGCATCACCGAGTCACCACCACACTACTCACCGGAAGAACAACTCGACGAAACCACACCCCGCCGCGAGTCACTTCAGCCGAACCCGACATACGCCGCCATCGCCCAAAGCGAACCATCCGGAAAGGACACATGGTTCTTGGACAGTTGCTGCGGACAGCACATGTGCTTCTCGGGACGCTTCGTTCAACAAGAACACCAACTTCAACGCGAAGTTGTCATTACAGTCGCCAACAATCAGAACCTGCGAACACGACGACAAGGCGTAGTTCAACTCCAGTCAAGGGAAACAAACGTTATACTGCAGATGTCAAAATTACTAATCGCGGAGGGACTCGGCTACAACTTACTGAGCGTCAGTCACCTAATGGCGAAAGGGATTCATCTCGAAGCAGACAGCACTACAAAAGAATTCAAGCTGTATCACGGGAGAGGACTTTACATCGGCAAGGCGGTTCTCAAGAACAACGTCTTCGTTCTTGACTTCGTTCCTTATCTTGGCACTGCCGACGGCGACGCCATCGTTAACTTCACCAACTGGACAGACCGTCCAGACCTTGATCCAGACTTCAGTCCAGAAGGCTTCTGGTATTCACACACCATCCCTGAAGTAGAAAGATCAAGGGCGTTAGCAACAATTCAGACAACATCGGCAGCAGCAGAGACAACATCGGCAGTAGCAGAGACAACATCGGCAGCAACAGAGACAACATCGGCAGTAGCAGAACCATCAATGGCAGCAGCTGGAACGTCAACACCAATTGCTGGTCCTTCAACGACACCGCTCCTCATCGACGACACACCGCCGACACCCGCGCAACAACTACACCCAGCACCACGAGAAGTTCATCGTAGCGCCAACTTCACCGCCAACTTCTACTCCAACTCCGATATGTACCGACGATCACCCGGACATCGCGCCGACGAAAGCACCTGGCACGCAAGGATGGGACACCCAAGCAACACAGTATTAAACAATACGATAAGAGCAGGAGTACTCGACAAGGACTCACTCCTACTGACCGACGGACGAGAACTTCAATGAGTACGCGGAACGTGCCTCACCTGCCCTGAAGGTGACTTACCACATCGACCGTTTGCGTCTCATCACAACCCGAGCGCACCCGCGTACGCACCACTCGAGAAGGTTTATAGCGACATCCTGTACAATCGGGAACCAGGACAAGTAATATACAACTATACAATCACCGTCATCGACGCCGCCACCCGTTACGTCTGGCACCTAAACCTCCCTAGCCGCGACATGGCATTCGCAGCCTTCGTTGCCTGGCTACCAGTAGCAGAGAGAGAATCGGGCGTGAAACTGAAAAGCTTCAAGTCAGACGGAGGAGGAGAATACACCTCTCAGTGATTCAAGCAGTACCTGGCGGAAAGGGGAATCAAGCGGCTCATTTCCCTCCCATACGCCCATCAGCAGCAAGGTGTAGCAGAAAGAATGAACAGGACCTTGCAGAATAGCATGCGCAAACTGTTTCGTGGCATGCGGCTACCTAACCACCAGTGGCCTGCGGCAATGGACCACGCCGTCATGCTGCACAACTTGCTCTCGTCATCATCGCTTCCAAACAACGCATCACTGCATCTGCTATGGACAGGGAAACAGGGCAGCACAAAAATTTTACGAGTATTCGGATGCATGGTACAGTACCGACCCCCAGCAGCACGAGCGTGCCGATTTTCTCAACGAGCACAGTGGGGAGTACACCAGGGAATCGAAAATAACTACAACGCGTGGAAAATCTTCGACGTCCATTTTAAGTAAACAGTAGCAGCACGTGATGTAATTTTCTACGAACGACTCACGCTCCAGACATACCTTGCCAACGTGCAAGAAGACCAGGATCCCACAGGTTGTTTCCGCGGTGACCGAGCCTTCGCCTCAGCAGCGGACGAAGCTGACTGGGACGAGCAGAATGTGGACAACGCATCAGAAGAAGTCGGACCTCTTCCATTCTGCTCCATTGACGTTCCCATGGACGAAGATAACCCTCGCGAAAGTGTCAACGCCAAAACCTTCTACTATTTCGCCGACAACGGTTACGTAACACCTGCAACAGTCAACACCAACGAAGCAGAACGAGTAGGACCGAACTTCATACCTGATCCAGAAGCGGAAGATGAAGCAGCTTATCTCGAGGACGCAAATCTTCCCCGCTACTCACAGAGTGGACTGCAAATTCTCGGAGTCGTCACCGCAGTCCACGGCGCCACCATTCCTAAAGAGCCTGCGACAGTTCAACAGGCTCTGGGGGGGGAGCATAAGGAAAAATGGCACGAAGCCATGGACAAGGAGCTGAAGGCACTGGAGGAACGCAACACGTGGAAAGTGGTTCCTATCGGCGTGGCACGGAACAAGACAGTGCTCACCGGGAAGTGGGTCTTCCGTGTGAAGACAAAGGCTGACGGCACCATTGACAAATTTAAAGCTCGTTGGGTTGTATGCGACTTCGACCAAGAACACGGACGCGAGTTCACCGAAACTTTCAATCCAGTTAGCCGCCACACCTCACTACGCATTCTCCTCGCAATCGCCGTCATGAAGAAGAAGCCGCGACAAATTGACGTCGCGAACGCGTTTCTCTACGCACCTGTTGATGCAGAAATTTTCGTCGAGCTACCGAATGGCTCCCACAGAGAACCCAACCAAGTCTGTAAGCTACTCAAGTCACTCTACGGCATCAAGCAGGCTCCGCGACTGTGGCAACAGTACCTGCACGCTCGCCTCATCCGCATCGGCTTCAAGCAACTACTGCACGATCAAGGCATGTACTGGCTCGCAAAAAAAAGAGACGACTACATCTTACTAATCGTCTACGTGGACGATCTCCTTTACATCAGCTCAACTGACGTCATCACTACCTGGTTCGAAGGGGAGCTGCAGCAAGATCTCACGCTCACAGTTTCATCTACCATCACTCATTACCTCGGCCTCAACATCCGGGAAGAGGAGGACGCGATCTACCTCAGCGCCGAGAAATATGCCGACACCATCGCCAAACGCTTTACGCTCACACCGACAGCCATCTCCACGCCATATCGCTACACGACAGGGAACGACAAAGGAAGCTCCGCTCTACTCAAGCCCGCCGGCATACGAGACTACCAAAAGAAGCTGGGATGTCTTCTCTTCGCAGCCGTCACCTGTCGCCCCGACCTCTCATACTCCGCAAGCCAGCTCGCCACCTACCTCAAGAAGCCTGAAGCAAAACATCTGGCAGAGCTCGATCGCGCTCTTCACTACTTTGTCAGCACCCCATCGATCGGCCTAACTTACTACAAGAACGCAACCACACCGACTAAGTTAATCGGCTACGTCGATGCTGATCACGCTGGCGACTCTGACAATAGGTGCTCCCGCAGGGGCTACATCTACCGCCTCGAACCTATTGCACCTATCTCCTGGCAGTCGAGCAAGCAGGAATTAATCACTCTCTCGTCAGCTGAAGCAGAATATATTGCACTCTGCTCAGCCACCAAGGAAGGACTCTATCTTCGCGAACTGCTGGAAGAAGCGAAGTTAGCCGAGTTACCCAACTTTATCCTGTTCTGCGACAACCAGTCGGCAATTCGCATCGCCAACAAGAACGGCTTCGTAAACAGGACGAAACACATTGCCCTGCGATACTTCTTCGTGAAGGACGAGATTGAGAAGGGAAGGCTCGAGCTGTCATATTGTCCCACGTCCGAGATGGCAGCTGACTACCTTACCAAGAAGCTCGGAAAGCAGAAGTTCGAATACTGCATGCTGCTGACTGGACAGAGCCACGTCAGCGACACTCCAGAAGCGAAGGGGAGTGTTGGAAACAATCGATCCTAAGCGCCTCTGTCGTGTCAAAACACTAAGACACAAAAGAAACGAAGTATAACGAATCACCGGCGAGTCAACCTTCGGAGGTTGAACAACCGCTGGAGGTTACACGAAATTCAAAGGTCAGCGACCTTTGACCTGACAAGTACAGCGCGACAGCAAGGACAAACAACTGACTCGCTATTGAGCAGTTGCCCGAGTCGTCACTGTATCGAACCGCAACAACAACAGCAAAACAGTTATTAGTCATAGCCCTTCATATTCCCTTGTAGTCTTATAAAAGCTTGTATCTCTCTGTTCTTAATCAACTTACTTTGCCCTCACATACTAGCGCAAAGTGGTTCACAACTCTTTAATTAACGCTTCCGCTACTACACCAACTCTACCCAGAGTTCACCCCTGCAAAGATCCTAAGGGCTTTTTCAGCCCAACACGAAGGTGGCGGGCGGATTATCGATGCGAGGGTTGTGAGTGGTAACGGTGCTGACTGAGGTGCTATAGTGATGTACGCGTTGAGCAGGGATGCGAAGTAAGGAAAAGGAATTTTCCTTACTCTACCCCCCCCCTAAGGAGGTCCTCCTTACGAAAGTGCGTGTACATCCATGAAATTTCGGCTGCGCAGATACTCGGTGAGGACGGGGTGGTTTTCGATTCTGTCCAGGGGAACCCAATTGTCTTCGGTGGGTGTACGGTCGTTCTAGCGGAGTAAGAACTCGATCCTTCGGGCTCCTCGAGGGTCGCGAACTCTGTGACTCAGGATTTTCTCGGGGGTGATGATTGGTTCAGTTGGTGGTCTTGTCATGTTGGCTAGGCGATTGCGTGGTAGTTGGCTCGTGGACGAGACGTAAGGGCGAAGCAGGCTGACGTGGAATGAGGGGCTGATGTACCAGTCAGCAGGGAGGAGGAGGTGGGCAGTGACGGGTGTAAGCATGTGGCTTAGGCGAAATGGCCCGCAGTATCGGGGGCGGAGTTTCGGGGTGATGGGCAATCGGAGGTTCTGAGTGTCAAGTAAAACTAAGTCGTCGGGCTGGTAAGTGACAGGTCTGCGGTGGCGGTCGGCGTTGCGTTTAGCGATGATGTTTGATTTTTTTATTGCGTCTGCTGCCCGAGTCCGTGCCGCTTGTAATATTTCGGCGAACTGTTGTGCTCGTGGTACTGGGTTGTTGGGAATCGGGGTCATGGGTACAGTCGGGTCTTGTCCGTAGTTTAGGTAAAATGGTGACTGTTGGGTCGTGGCGGATGGCGAGTTGTTGTACGCGAATTCGATTAGTGGCAGTTGCTGTTCCCACGTGGTTGGGTCGTCACACGTGGCCCTGATGAGCTGTTCCATGGTCTGATTTGTCCGTTTTGTCTGTCCGTCGGTTTCGGGGTGGTATGATGAACTGAATTGCAGTCGCGTACCGAATTGCTGCCACAGGTTCCGCCAGTAGTTGCTGGTGAATTTCGTGTCTCGGTCGCTGATGATCGCGGCTGGTATCCCGTGCTGTCGAACGATGGTGGAGATAAAGAGGCATGCTGTTTCTTCGGCTGTGATTGGTTTTTTGCAGGCTGCGAAATGTGCCATTTTCGTCAGTCGATCGATTACGACCAGGATCGCGTCGCTCCCACTCGCCCCGGCTGGTAACTGCGTGATGAAGTCCATCGTCACCTGCTGCCAAGCACACTCTGGGGGTGGTATCGGCTGCAACTGTCCCGCCGGCCGCTGTCGTGATGATTTCATGAGCTGACAAGTGGAACACGATGCCACGTGTCGTTGTACGTCGGTCAACATTTCGGGCCAGTAATAATACCGCTGCAGCTGCTGCCGTGTTTTTTCTACTCCGAAATGTCCCGAGGTAACTCCGTCGTGTGCCTCCTGTAATAGTAATTCTCGTAGCAGTGTATACCTAGGCACCCTAATGCGGTCAGTCCCGGTTTTTACGTAATAGACTCCCCTTGCTGCAGCGAACTGCTCCGAATTTCCTCTTGTGAAGAATGGATCCGTTTGGTACCCGTGGGTAAATAGGCCTGTCAGTAGCGGGCTTGTCTGGGCGAGTAGTATTGCGTGGATGTGGGCAGTGGGGTGCGGAGATAACTGCAGCAACGGGAGCTAGGCTACGGGCTAGGCACGTGTGATAGTGTGATCTCTGCGTTCGATCAACACCTCAGTGACGTCACCCTTTCAGCTACACCTTGATGAAGAGGAGGGTGAGGTGTTGGAGCCCGAGTTGCAGCGTCGGTTCCAGTCAATGGTGGGGAGCTTGATGTATGCTTCGGTCAACACTCGCCCCGATATTTCATTTGCGGTTTTGCAGCTGGCTCGTGTGGTGTCTAGGCCCCTTCAAGAGCACCTTGATGCAGCAGAGAGGCTGGTGAGGTACTGCATGGCAACCTCAAGGGTGGGGCTGCAATATTCAGTGCATGGGCAGCTGAAGCAAAAGGGAGTGGAGGAGGTGAGCACGAAGACCGGTGCACCTGCAAGGCGTGGACACTTGTACCTCTCGTGCTTCACCGACGCTACATGGGCAAGTGACATCAGTGATGCAACATCCCATGGTGGCTATGTATGCTGTGTTGGAGGGAGTCCAGTGAGCTGGAAGTCTAAGAAGCAAGGGGAGATAGCTCACTCATCAACGGAGAGCGAGTACATGGCGTTGTTTCATGGAGTGAAGGAGGTGGTTTGGATGAGGAGGTTGCTTGAGGAGTTGGGGCAGGAGCAAGAGGGTCCTACACCTGTGTTTTGTGACAGCCAAGGAGCAATAGCAATGGCTCGCAATGCTGTGCTCCATGGGCTGAACAAGCACATGCATATCAAATGGCATTGGGTGAGGAAGGAGGTGAAGAAGAGCACGGTCTCCTTGCACTACATCAACACTACCAAGCAACCTGCAGATTTCTTGACCAAGCGGCTTGCAGAGCATCAGCATTGGACCTGTGCCACCTTGTGTGGCATGTCCTTCAACTAAGGGAGGCAGCTTCAGGGAGCAGCTAAGGGATGAATGAGAGCACGATGAGGGGGAGTTTGTTGTGCCAACACATTACAGTGGCACGGTCATCGCACTCCCATTCGGCCTACAAGCCTGCTCAGCTTCTGGAATTTTGTTGGGAGGTTTTTCAACATGAGTTCTTCAAACCCTCAAAGTTTCAGAGTTTTTGAAGCAGTTACCAAGGCATGACAACATTTTATGTTTCAAGACTTATGGCATCCCGGAAGTGTGTGTTTCTCCTTTTTGGTAACACCCGAGTTCACCATTTCGGCTGCTGACTCGTCTACCGAGATTTGATTGGTCTGAAATTCGGTCTGGCAGTCCTTTGCCGCGCTGTGCAAGTGTTCACCAAGTTTCAGAACGATCCAACATCTGAGCATTGCGTGACAGCTGCCGAAATTCACTGTTCCGTGGTTATGGTGCACTGTTGGCAGCATTTCCCTTGCCACCCTTTCATTGTTGTCATGCCAATGGTGCAGGGACAGAGAATGAGACAAGAAGTACAGTTGGTCAAGTGGGACTCTACAACCCTCCTTTTGAGAAGTGTGGTCTTCCTGGAAGCAGCTTGCAAGAGGGTGCAAGTGGGAAGACAAGCTGACTCATGTTGGCTTGACTCACTATTGGTAGCCTTGAGTACAGCTCTGAACATCCAAGTGTGGTTGGCTTTGCTGACCTAGCTAGGAGGTTTCCCATTCTTCTCTAGCCTTTCTTCCCTAGGACTCAACCTTCTCTGAGTTCCAAGGATGACCCAACTCCTTATGAGTCCCCTAGGCAATGTTGTACTCACCTCTTCCTTGCATCAATGAAACTACACGTTTTTCAGCCGAGCTTACGTTCTCGTTCACTACGTAGTGCACACACCTCTGATAATAGCAAATAATATACCGTTGGAAAGCAAACAACTAAGGCTAACCGCTGTCCAAGTTTCAGCCTCGTATGAGTTTGGAGCTGATCGTGACGGCGTTCTGAACAGAGGCGGTTTGAAGACGTCAGATTCTGCTTAGGGGGTTTCATGGGCATCCGCGACCTCTAAGTGGACTGCAGACCATAACACCCCCCGGTAGACCACCTCCCCCCTCAGGGTCCTGCCCCTTCAGGTGTGTCCTAGGTAGATGCAGTCGAGCCTGTCGAGGTTACTGGTGACTCTAGTGCTGCTGAGGGTGCTGAGCCTGGAGGTACTGAGACTGCGGGTGCTGAGCCTGGGGGTGCTGAGCCTGGGAGTGCTGAGCCTGGGGGTGCTGAGACTAGGGGTGCTGAGCCTGGGGGTGCTGAGCCTAGGGTTGCTGTGCCTGGGGGTTCTACACCTGGGGGTGCTGAGCCTGGGGGTGCTGAGCTCGGAGGTTCTACGCCTGGAGGTTCTCCAGGTGCTTCATCTCTGCGGGAGCCACTCTCTCCACAGGAGATGCGCGAGTGGTTTGCCCGGCGATGGAGCCGTGCTGCTGGAGCTGGAGGTTCTTCGGCTACTGAGGGTGCTGCTGTCGCGGGTCCCGGAGGTGCTGGTACTGGGAGTACTGGAGCTGCTGGGCCTGAAGGTTCGACTGGAGCTGGTGCTGCTGAGGGTGTTGGCGCTGAGACTACTGCTGGCGGTCTTGCTGGGGGTACTACTGGTGCTGCTGGAGGTTCTGGAGCTGCTGGAGGTGCTGCTGGAGCGGGTGCTCCTGCTGGGGGTACTGGTGCTGTCCCTGCTGTGTCTGGCGTCGCCGCGCGGCCTCGATCGTACTTCGTTCCACTCCTGCAGCAGGTTCTTGGTCTTCCGTCTTCTACTAGTCCTCCTCCTTCTTTAGAGTGTCCACAGCCTGTCCCGTCACAGTTACAGTTGCCGCCTACCTCCCCTTTGCCTGCTCCTTCTCCCTACACTGGTCGTACTAGAGGTCTTGCTGAGCGTCGTGAGCCTGCGTCTTGCCATGCGTCGCCTGTCCGTCCTGCTCGCACTAGTTGTCGTGGTTCGCGTCAGCATCCTCCTCCTGTCCCTGGCACACACAGGATGTCTCTGCGTCCGTCCACTGCTCCTCTGCGTGCCCCTTTGCCTTCTCCTCCTGAGTCCTCTCTTCCTGCTCTTGCCGACCCGGAGTCGGACTCTCTTTGTGCTGCCAGTCCTACTGTCACGCGTCTCCTTGCTACTGTCGTCACTGACCCTTCTTTCGAGTCCACTGCTACGTCTGCCCTAGTTGCTGAGCTCGTCGACTTTGCTGCTTGCTGTTGCCTAGACTACGCTGCTAGTCTTGTCGCTGACATTGAGTTTGTCTGTCCTCCGTCCGTCGGGGGTGAGTGTGCCCTTGGCACAGACGTCCTTGAGGACAGGCAGGAGGAGTTCCAGTGTCTGGCAGCTGCTTCACCTCATCTCGTGTCCGTATTGCTTACCCCTGAGGGAGACCCGGATGCACTTGACATCCCGACTACGCGCTCTTACGCGGAGGCGATAGAGGGTCCCTACTCCTCTCAGTGGCAGGCAGCTATGGACACAGAGATGGCTTCCTGGAAGTCCACAGGCACCTACGTTGACGAGGTTCCCCCGCCTGGGGCGAACATCGTCAGTGGCCTGTGGATCCTCAGGGTGAAGCGGCCGCCGGGTTCTCCGCCTGTCTTCAAGGCACGGTACGTGGCTCGTGGCTTCAGTCAGCGGCAGGGAGTTGACTACTTTCAGACCTTCTCTCCCACCCCGAAGATGACCACTCTTCGGGTACTGCTGCACGTTGCTGCTCACCGTGACTACGAGCTGCACTCTCTCGAGTTCAGCACTGCTTTCTTGTAGGGCAGCCTGCACGAGGAGATCTGGCTGCGTCGCCCACCTGGCTTCACTGGGTCTTTCCCTCCTGGTACCCACTGGAGTCTCCGGCGTCCAGTCTATGGTCTCCGCCAGGCGCCACGTGAGTGGCACGACACACTGAGGACTACGCTGGCGGCACTTGGGTTTGCTCCTTCTACTGCCGACCCGTCGCTGTTTCTGCGCACCGACACCTCTCTGCCGCCGTTCTACATCCTCGTGTACGTCGACGACTTGGTCTTTGCCATAGCTGACACTGCTGGACTCGCCCACGTGAAGTCCGAGCTGCAGAAGAGACACACGTGCACAGACCTGGGTGAACTGCGCAACTACCTTGGCTTGCAGATCACCCGAGATAGAGCACGCCGCACGATTACCCTGACTCAGTCACACATGGTGCAGCAGGTCCTTCAGCGCTTCGGCTTCACGTACTCCTCGCCTCAGGCCACTCCTCTGCCTACTCGCCACTCGCTCTCAGCTCTGCCTTCGGATGAGTCCGTAGAGTCGAGTGGCCCATATCCAGAGCTTGTTGGCTGCCTCATGTACCTGATGACCTGCACACGACCTAACCTTGCATACCCTCTTAGCATTCTCGCACGCTATGTTGCTCCTGGGAGACACCGACCAGAGCACATGGCTGCAGCGAAGAGGGTGTTGCGCTACTTGGGCAGTACGTCGGGCATGGGGCTAGTGCTTGGAGGGTGTAGTCCAGTGGTCCTCACTGAGCACGCAGACGCTTCTTGGGCTGACGACCAGGCTACGCAGCGGTCGTCACAGGGTTACACCTTCAGCCTTGGTTCCGGCTGTGTCTCGTGGCGGGCTACTCGCTCGTCTTCTGTTCTCGGCTCCAGTTGTGAGGTTGAGATCTACGCTGGGGCCATGGCCGCACAGGAGCTTCGGTGGCTCACCTACCTGCTGACTGACCTCGGAGAGCCGCCTCGTTCTCCTCCAGTTATGTACGTAGACAACAAGGCCATGCTCGCCTTGTGTCAAGAGCAGCGACTGGAGCACAGAACAAAGCACATTGCTCTCCGCTACTTCCTTGCTCGTGAGCTACAGCAGCGTGGACAGTTGCGGCTTGCGTACGTGGCCTCTGAGGCCAACACTGCTGATGTCTTCACCAAGGCACTTGTGCCTTGTGATCATCAGCGCTTCTGCACTCAGCTGGGTCTTGTCCCTGTCTTGCCTCACTTGCTCACCTCTTGACCTTGCTTGTACTGTTACATATATATATACTTGCTCTTTCTTGTCTAGCCTTAAATATATATGTACTCCTTCATGTGAACTGGCCTTGTGGCCTTGAACTTGTGCTCGGAATGTGTGGTGACTTTGTGATCCACCCTGAGCTTGCTTTGCTTTGCTTTGCTTGACTGGTCTTGTGACCCCCTGTTCTCCCCCACTTTGCCTATGGGGGTGTGTCAGAACATTATAGCTTATGCTTTTGTGTAGGTTGTAGTGGGGTATCCCATAGGGGGTACAACCCAATTAGGGTTAATACTTGTACCCACTTCATTCATAGTTCATTCATTCTCGTTCTCATGTTCTCACGCTTCTCGAGTGTTGCTGCTGGTGACGTGGCTTTGTCCAGTCAGCAGCATGCAGTACTTGAACTTCTGTTTTCCGAGTTTCTTGGTCAAGTAATCACCTCCCATCTCGGACGTGGGGCAGAATGACAGCTCGAGTCTTCCTTTCTCGATCTCGTCCTTCACGAAGAAATATCGCAGGGCGATGCGCTTCGTCCTGTTCGCGACTCCGTTTTTGTTCTCGATGCGAATTGCCGACTGGCTGTCGCAGAACAGAGAGAAGCTTGGTAACTGGGCCAGCTTCGCCTCCTACATCAGCTCGCGAAGGTACAGTCCTTGCTTGGTGGCTGAGCAGAGTGCGATGTATTCTGCTTCAGCTGAGGAGAGGGCGATTAGTTCCTGCTTTCTCGAATGCCACGAGATGGGTCCGATAGGTTCGAGTCGGTAGACGTAGCCGTTGCGCGAGCGCCTGTTGTCAGAATCTCTAGCGTGGTCTGCCGATTAACTTAGGTGTTGTAGATCCGTCTTGTGATAGGTTAGGTCGATCGTCGAGGTGCTGACAAGGTAGTGAAGGGCGCGGGCGAGCCCCGCTAGGTGTTCCGCTTCAGGTTTCTTGAGGTAGGTGGCAAGTTGGCTTGCAGAGTATGATAGATCCGGATGACAGGTAACAGCTGCGAAGAGGAGGCATCCCAGCTTTCTCTGATAGTCACGTATGCCTTCGGGCTTGAGCCGAGTGGAGCTTTCCCTGTGATTTCCGGTAGTGTAGCGGTATGATGTTGAGATGGCAGTTGGGGTGAGTCCGAAGCGTTTGGCAATGGTGTCAGCGTACTTCGCAGCGCTGAGGTAGATTGTCCTTTCTTCTTCCTGAATGTTGAGACCGAGGTACTGCGTGACGGTCGATGACACTGTGAGAGTAAGATCCTTCTGCAGCTCCCCTTCGAACCAGGTAGTAACGCTGTCGGTCGAACCAATGTAGAGAAGGTCATCTACATAGACGATCAGTAAGATGTAGTCGTCGCCTTTCGTGAGCCGGTACATGCCCTGGTCGTGCGGTAGTTGGCGGGATCCGATGCGGATGAGTCTGGCGTGCAAGTATAGTTGCGACAGTCTCGGGGCCTGTTTAATGCCGTACAGAGACTTCAGCAGCAAACAGACTTGGTTGGGCTCTCCGTTGGAGCCGTTTGGTAGTTCGACGAAGATTTCGGCGTCAACAGGTGCGTAGAGAAATGCATTGGCGACGTCGATTTGCCGCAGCTTCTTCTTCTTCATGGCGGCTACTATGAGGAGAATTCGCAAAGAAGTGTGTCGGCTGACCAGTGCAAATGTCTCGTTGAAGTCACGTCCGTGCTCTTGGTCGAAACCGCGTACGACCCAGCGTGCTTTAAACCTGTCGATGGTGCCGTCTGCCTTTGTCTTCACACGGAAGACCCATTTTCCGGTGAGTACCGTTTTGTTGCGTGCCACGCCGATGGGAATGAATTTCCAGGTGTTCCATTCTTCCAGCGCTTTCAGCTCCTTGTCCATGGCTTCGCGCCATTTTTCCCTATGCTCCCCCCACAGATCCTGCTGGACTGTGGCAGGCTCCTTAGGAATCGCTGTGCCGTGGACCGCGGTGACGAGGCCGAGTATCTGGAGGCCACTCTGTGTGTAGCGGGGAAGTGTCGTGTCCTCGGGATAAGCTGCTTCGTCTCCCGCTTCTGGGTCAGGTATGAAATTGGGCCCTATGCGTTCTGCTTCGTTGGTGTTGACTGTTGCAGGTGTAACGTAACCGTTGTCGGCGAAGTGGTAATATACTTCGGCGTTGACGCTTTTGCGAGGATTTTCGTCATCCATTGGGACGTCGACACAGCAGTAAGGGAGAGGTCCGGCTTCCTCCGAGGCTTCATCCACGTTCTGCTCGTCCTAGTCAGCTTTGTCTGCTGCAGAGGCGAAGGCTCAGTCGCCATGAAAACCACCTGTCGGGTCCCAATCTTCTTCCAGGTTGGCGAGGTACGTCGGAAGTTTGAGTCGTTCGTAGAAAATGACATCTCGCGCTGCTACTGTTTCCTTTGAGTGGACGTCGAAAATCTTCCATGCGTTGTAATTCCTTTCAATGCCAAGGTACAGACCCCACTGTGCGCGTTGGGAGAATCGGCCGGCTCATGCAGCTGGGGGTCGGTACTGTACCATGCAACCGAATACTCTCAACATTTTTGTGCTGCCCTGTTTTCTTGTACACAGCAGGTGCGGTGATGCGTTGTTCGGGAGCGATGATGACGAGAGCAAGTTGTGCAGCATGATAGTGGTCCATTGCTTCGGGCCATTGGTGGTTGGGTAGCCACATGCCACGTAGCAGCTTGCGCATGGTGTTCTGGAGAGTCTTGTTCATCCTTTCTGCTACGCCTTGCTGTTGGTGGGCGTAGGGAAGAGAGATTAGCCACTTGATTCCTCTCTCTACCAAGTACTGCTTGAACCTCTATGAGGTGTATTCTCCTCCCCCGTCGGACTGGAAGCCCTTTAGCTTGACTCCCGATTCCTGTTCTGCTACTGGGAGCCAGGCAACGAAGGCTTCGAAGGCCTTGTCGCGGCTTGGAAGGTTGAGATGCCAGACATAGCGAGTGGCGGCGTCATTGAACGTGATGGTGTAGCTGTATGCTCCTTGTCTAGGTTCGCGATTGTACAGGATGTCGCTGTACACTTTCTCTAGAGGCGTGTAAGTTGGAGCACTAGGGTTGTGATGAGATACAAACGGCCGATGTGGTAAGTCGGCTTCGGGGCAGGTAAAGCACGTTCCGCGAGCTCGTTGAAGTTCGCTTCCGTCGGTTAGAAGAAGTGAGTCTTTGCCGAGCACGTCTGCTCTGATTGTGTTGTTTAACACTGTGTTGCTTGGATGTCCCATTCGTGCATGCCAGATATCTTTGCCAGCTCAATGTCCGGGTGAGCGACAGTATAAGTCGGAGTTGGAGTAGAAGCCTGCGGTGAAATTTGCGCTTCGATGGACTTCTCGTGGTGTTGGATTCAGCTGATGCGCAGGAGTCGGTGGAGTGTCGTCGATTGGGGCTGGTGCAGTTGAAGGACCCGCGATTGGTGCCGATGTTGTCTCTGCTGCTACCGATGTTGTCTCTGCTGCTGCCGGTGTTGTCTCTGCTGCTGCCGAGTGTTGAATCGTTGCTAATGCTCTTGTTCGTTCTGCCTCAAGAATAGTGTGCGAATACCAGAAGCCTTCGGGGCTGAAGTCAGGATCAAGATCCGGTGGGTGCGTCCAGGAGGTGAAGGTGACGATTCCGTCGCTGTCGGCGGTGCCTAAATCTGGAACGAAGTCGAGGACGAAGACGTTATTCTTCAGGACCACATTCCCGATGTAAAGTCCGCCTCTCCCGTGGTATAGCTTGAACTCCTGAGTGATGCTGTCTCCTTCGAGATGGATGCCTTTCGCCATCAGCTAGCTGACGCTCAGGAAGTTGTAGTCGAGTCCTTCTCGTGACTGAAGTATAACGTTCATTTCTCGTGACTGAAGTTGAACCACGCCTTGTCGTCGTGTGCGCAGGTTCTGGTTGCTGGCGACGGTGATGACAACTTCGCGTTGAAGTTGGTATTCTCGTTGAACGAAACGACCCGAAGAGCACATATGCTGTCCGCAACAACTGTCCAACAACCAAGTGTCTTTTCCGGACGGCTCGCTTTGAGCGATGGCTGCATACGTCAGGTTTGGTTGAAGTGACCCGCGGCGAGGGGTACTGTTGTCAAGTTGCTCTTCCGGTGAGTAATGCGGTGGTGACTCGGTGATGCAGGAGTCGGTCAATCTTGCCATGCAGCTGACGATGTTTCTTGCTCCTTGTGCAGATTGTGTTGGAGATGCTGTTGAAGACTGCAGCTGGCTTGTGGGGTGCGTATGTGTGGACGCTACCTGACTGCTTGAAGGGCGAAGTTGACGTTGTGGTGGCGTTGTTTGCTGTCGATTCGGGCAGTGTGTGCGAGGGTGCCTTGACGTCTTGCAGAGATGACAGAACAGAGGTACGGGTTTTGGTTGATGCCGGTTGTTGTTATTGTTGTAGCGCCGTTGAGTGTGGAACGCAAATTCGGGTACTGGCGTTTTCTTCTTGTGCCGCTCCTCTTGCAGGTCCATGTCTTGCTGCTCAGCGTGAATTTCGGCGCAGAGTGCTCCTTCGGAGATCTTCCCGTGAGCTCGGAGTATGGCGCGGATGGAACGCCAGTGAGGACCAAGACCGCCAATAACAACTGTGATGAAGGCATCTTCCGAGATCGACCCTCCACATCGAAGGAGTTTGTCGCGCAATTCACGACAGCGACTGATATACGACATTCCCTTTTCGCCCGGTTTCATTTCCACTGTCGTCAGTTGTGCCATTAACCGACTCTGATTGATGCTGTCTGTTGCCTGATACAGGTTCTTCAAGTGGTTGTACCCGAGCTCGGCGGGGTTTCCGTATCCCCGGTAAGACCGAATTTTCTGCTGCTGGCTTGGAGTTATGTTCTTCAGTAGGATCGGATATGCCATCATTGACTGATATGTGTACTGCTGCTTGTCGTATTGTGTCCTGTGTGTTGGGTATGGCAGGGACCCATCGAAGAATCTACGGATTTGCGCACCTTCCATCATCAGCTCGAACTCGAATGACCAGGTAAAGAAATAATTTCCGTCGAATGGTCTTGACGTTTGCAGTTTTAGGACATGCGCAAATTGCGACTGAACTTGAAGTGCGGTCAAATGTCTTCTCTTGCTCAGGTGAAGGCTGCTGGCGTGGCATGAAGCTGACGGAACTGCACTGGGGTTCGTACGGGGCGAAAGTAGGTTGCTGTTGTTGATTTCTTCGTGCGTAGGATGAGCCGTCGATGCTCATCGGTGTCACGTGACACTATTTGCTGTTGTTTGACTGCACACGTGCCCCTTGCTGATGTTGTTTGTAGAAGGACATGAAGGAGAAGAACTTCTCCATCATGCTTGGGTCGAAGCCCGCAGCTTGATTTGCGGGAGTTTCAGTAGACCCTCCTCTGTCTGTAGGCCAGAGGTAAGAGGTGGAGTAGGAGTAGTACCGGGAGAGCCGTTAGAGGAGCTTCTCTCCTTCTGTGTTGCCATACCTTCTGATGTTGTAGGTATCTTTGAAATAGTTGAGTTTGCCCTGATAGCTCTCATACCATGTTGGGCTGAGAAAAGTCCTTAGGATCTTTGCAAGGCTAAACTCTGGGTAGGACTTGTTGTAAATGCGGAAGCGTATAATGATAAGTCGTTGAACCACCTTACGCGAGTATGTGAGGGCAAAGTAGATTGATTAATCAAAGAGATACAAGGCTTTTATAAGAGTACAAGGAATATGAAAAGATGCAACCGATAACTGTTCTACTGTTGCTATTGCGGTTCGATACAGCGACGATCCGGACAACTGCTCAATAACGAGTCAGCTGTTTGTCCTTGCTGTCGCGCTGTACTTGTCAGGTCAAAGGTCGCTGACCTTTGACTTTCGCGTAACCTCCAGCGGTTTCTGCACTTCTCAACCTCCAAGTGTTGACTCGCCGATGCTTCGTTGTACTTCGCCTCGTCTACGACTTAGTGTCTTGACACACAACAGAAGCGTTCAAATTACTTGTCTCCAACATTATATTCAATGTTTCATTCATCTGATACCGAAACACGCTAGAGTAAGGGGATTTCCGGGAGAACATGCTCTGACATGGCGAATTTTTCTGTCAGGGCGAATCTTGTGGTATGAAAGGGCGAATCTGCAATATCATGTGGAATGATTTTGTTAAGAATTAACAAGCAGGAAATGATGTAAACTATCGAGAGAGTTGGTACAAGTACAAAACCTAAAAGGGTTGTACCCCATGTTGGCTACCCCACTATAGCCTTCCCATTATACCGTAGCATATATATAGATTGACACACCCCCATAGGCAAAGTGGGGGAGAACAAGGGGTCACAAGACCAGTCAAGAAAAGCAATGCAAGCTCAGGGTGGATCACAACATAAGCAAAAGGGCCACAAGGCCAGTTCATATGTAGAGGTATATATGCAACAACAACAGTACAGTGATCACTACCTAGCAAGAGTAAACATGCAGGTTGATATATATATAGATCACAGTACAACCAAAGTCTACAGCAAGTGAGGAAACGTAGGCACCAGGCCTAGAGCAGTGCAGAAGTGCTAATGATCACCAGTCGGAAGGGCCTTGGTGAACACATCAGCCGTGTTCGCCCGGGTGGGCACGTGGGCGACACGAAGCTGACTACGAGGGTGCAACTCTTGAGCAAGGAAGTAACGTAGAGCGATGTGCTTCGTTCTGTGCTCCAGTCTGTGGTCCTGACACAAGGCAATGGCAGCCTTGTTGTTGACGTACAGAACTAGAGGAGAACATGTCAAACATATGTTTATATGTTGTAGTTTAGGTAGGCTTTAGTGGGGTACTCACTGTGGGGTACAACCCCTTAGGCTTTTCCTTTTGTACCAAACTCACGATATTCCAATACCACCTTGCCTAAGCTTTAACAGAACAAGGCCTCTCTCCCAAGTCGGTCAGCAAGTAGGTGAGCCAGCATAACTCTTGTGCAGCCATGGCTGTGGCGTAGATCTCAGCCTCACAACTAGAGCTGAGAATTGAAGACGAACGGGTAGACCACCAGAAACAGAGCCAGAGCCAAGACTGAACGTGTAACCCAGTGACGACCGTGTCAGAATGTTATTCTCTAGCCTGTAGTGGGGTGCTCTATAGCGAGTACAACCCATCTAGGGTTTGCTATTTGTATCCTCATTCTTGCTAGTGAACTCCTGTTTTGCCTAAACTGTTTCTTGCCTAGCTAGGGCTTTCCTAGCTATGGCGCCTACCTGTCCTACTGCTTATTCTCACATGGAATCAGAGCTATATGCTCCTGGCCTGTGGGCCCCACCTAACTGCTTCCGCTGCTGTTCTGCTTCTAGCGCGCCTAGGGCGCGCGCGAAATGTTTTAGGGTTTTTCATCCCGCCGTGCGCTCGGGGCGCGCGGCGGTTTTCTGCCCGTCGTGCGCCCCGAGGCGCGCGGCGGTTTCCTGCCCTGGGGAGCCTGCGCGCGCCCCGCCCGTCCGTCGCGGCGCCCTGGGGAGCAGGCACGCCCCCCCGCCCAGCTCGTCGCGGCGCTCTGGGGCGCACGCGCGGCCCCGCCCTGCTCGTCGCGACGCCCTGGGGAGCCGCGTGCGCCCCCTGCCTGTCCGTCGCGGCGCCCTGGGGAGCCGCGCCCGCCCCCTGCCCATTCGTCGCGGCGCCCTGGGGAGTCGCGCCCGCCCCTTGCCCTTCCGTCGTGGCGCCCTGGGGAGCCGCGCGCGCCACCCCCCCCGCCCCGCCCGTCCGTTTTGGTGCCCAGGGGGTCGTGCGCCGTCCCTCCCCTCGCCGTCCCCCACGCTCCTGCCCCTATCCCACCCGTTTTAGGGTTTTGGGGGTGGAGGGTGTGGGGGTGGTGGTTGTGGGGGTGTCCATTGTGCACGCCGTGTCCTTCTCCTCCTCCTCCTTTGTCTCCCACTGCTGCAGCTGTCGCTGAGGGGGGTGGATGAGTGGGAGACTGGGGTTTAGGGTTTTAGGGGGGTGCGTGGGGGTGGAGCAAGGGTTTGAGCAATGGGTGTGTGTCGAGGGTGTGGGGCAGTTGGAGGAGGTTGTGTGGAGGTACCTCTCGTGTCGCCTGCAGCGCCTGTAGTCCGTCACCCTTGCTTTGGTAGCCAGTGAGCCTGCTGCACCAGTCGCCAGTGGGTCCGTTGCTCCTGCCGCTCTTCTATAGCCGCCGAGCCAGTTACTCCAGTAGTCCGTCGCCCTTGCTTCGGTAGCCTCTGAGTCAGCCGCTCCTGTGCCCGTGCCTCTGCAGCTTCAGTCGTTGCCTCCCATCTTCTCTACCTCCACAGCTCCTCCTCCTCCTCACTTGCCCGCTGTGATTAGCTCTAGCTTTGCTTACCTTTGTGAACTCCTGCTCTATACCTGCTTGCTCATTGTACTGATTACACCCCACTTTGGCTATGGGGGTGTGTCAGAATGTTATTCTCTAGCCTGTAGTGGGGTGCTCTATAGCAAGTACAACCCATCTAGGGTTTGCTATTTGTATCCTCATTCTTGCTAGTGAACTCCTCTTTTGCCTAAACTGTTTCTTGCCTAGCTGGGGCTTTCCTAGCTATGGCGCCTACCTCTCCTCCTGCTTATGCTCACAGACCGTTGTGTAGCCACGTCGTCAGCCCAAGAAGCATCGGAGTGCCTAGTCAGGACAACTGAGCTCCACCCTCCAAGCGAGAGCCTCATGCCCGATGTACTGCACAAGTAGCGCAGTACTCTCTTCGCAGCATCAAAGTGCACCTTTCGGTGCCTACCAGGAGCCACATAGCGGGCAAGAAGGCCAAGAGGGTACGCAAGGTCAGGTCCAGTGCATGTCATCAGGTACATGAGGCAGCCCACTAGCTCTGGGTACGGGCCACTCGGCTCTACGGACTCGTCCAAAGGTGGAGCTGAGAGCGAGTGGCCTGTAGCCAGAGGAGTGCGCTGTGGCGAGGACCAGGTGAAGCCGAAGCGCTGAAGGACCTGTTGCACCATGTGTGACTGAGTCAGTGTGATGGTGCACCGTGCTCAGTCCTGGGTGATCTGCAGGCCAAGGTAGCTGTGCAGCTCACCCAGGTCTGCGCACGTGTGTCTCTTCTGCAGCTCCGACCTCACAAGGGCGAGAGCCTCAGTGTCAGCAGTCGTAAACACCAATTCGTTGACGTACACGAAGTGTCGGTGCTTGGAAAAAGCGAGCGGTCAGCAGTGGAAGGTGCAAACCCAAGAGCCGCAAGTGTCGTCCTCAGTGTGTCGCGCCACTCACGAGGCGCTTGACGGAGACCGTAGACTGGCCGGCGGATGCTCCACTGGGTAACAGGAGGGAACGACCCAGTGAAGCCAAGTGGGCGGCGCAACCGGATCTCCTCGTGCAGACTGCACTGTAAGAACGCAGTGCTGAAGTCCAGAGAGTGAAGCTCGTAGTCACGCTGAGCGGCAATGTGCAGCAGCACCCGAAGAGTGGTCATCTTCGACGTGGGGGAGAAGGTCTGGAAGAAGTCAACTCCTTGTCGCTGAGTGAAGCCTCGTGCAACGTAACGAGCCTTGAAGACAGGCGGAGAACTGTCAAAACATTATAGCTTATGCTTTTGTGTAGGGTGCAGTGGGGTATCCCTTAGGGGATACAACCCACTTCTTTCATAGTTCATTCATTCTCGTTTCAGTTTTCTCATGGTATCGAGCAGGTTCCCTCGTGGGAACTGTTCCTAGGGCCCACCAATTCGATTTTTTTTTTTTTTGCCCTAGCCCAAGTCGCGCTCCCCTTTCTCGACCTCGTCGCGCCGCCCTAGCGGCCCCGTCGCCTACCTTGCGGCCCTCGCGCCGCCCTTCCTGGCCCCGACCCGCCACCCTGCGGCCTCGTCGCCTACCCCGCGGCCTTCGAGCCGCCCTTTCCCGGCCCCGATCCGCCGCCCTGCGGCCGCATCGCCTACCCTTCGGCCCTAGCGCCGCCCTGCGGCCCTGACGCCGCCCTTACCTGCGGCCCCGGCGCCTACCTGCTGGCCCTGCCACCTACCTGCGGCCCCGCCACCTACCTGCGGCCCCGCCACCTACCTGCGGCCCCGCCGCCTACCTGCGGCCCCGCCCTTACCTGCGGCCCCGCCACCTACCTGCGGCCCCGCCACCTACCTGCGGCCCCGCTACCTACCTGCTGCCCCGCCACCTACCTGCGGCCCCGCCACCCTTACCTGCGGCCCCGCCACTTACCTGCGGCGGCGCCGCCCTTACCTGCGGCCCCGGTGCCTACCTGCTGGGCCCGCAACCTACCTGCGGCCCCGCCACCCTTTACCGGCCCCAGCGCGAAGCTGAGCGGCCCAGGCGCCGCCTCTGCCGGCCTCGCTGCCGTCCCCTCGCGGCCCCGCTGCCACCACTACGGTGCAGGCGCTGTCGCCTGCAGCAGCGCCACCCGCGACCCGAGCCGCCCCACCCAGCCGAGCAGCCGACCGCCGCGCCGCCCTGCAGCCAAACCGCCGGGCCGCCCTGCAGCCGAACCGCCGGGCCGCCCTGAAGCCGAGCCGCCGAGCCGTCAAGCCGACCAGCAGCCGAGCCGCCATGCAACTGAGCCGCCGAGCCGCCGAGCCGCCCAGCAGCCAAGCCACCGAGCCGCCGAGCCGCCGAGCAGCCGAGCCGCCCAGCAGCCGAGCCGCCGAGCTGCCCTACAGCCGAGCCGCCCGCACCGCTGAGCTGCTCGAGCAGCCCTGTCCAGTAAGAGCAGCGCCTCTGTCACTGCACTGCCCTTACCCTACTATTTGTGCTGCTAGTCTATTGCTTTCATGGCTACCCCTAGTGTCCTCGCTTTTGACGCTGAGGGTCGGGCCATTGACGCTGAGGGTCAGGCCGGTGGCAGTAGTGGAGGCGGAGGCGGAGGCGGTGGTGGCGGAGGGAGTGGAGATGGCGGCGGTGGCGGAGGCGGCGGCGGTGGCAGAGGCGGCGGAGGTGGCGGAGGTGGCGGTGGGGCTGGTCACGGTTCTACGCAGAGGAGTGGCTCCGGTGGTGGTCCGCGCCAGCAGCACCAGCGCGGTCGTGAGACCCTGTCCCCTCAGCAGCTCCGTGAGTGGTACGCTGCACGCCAGCGGGGTGGGGGTACTGGTCTGTGCACCTACGTTCTGCGCACAGGCGACCGCGCGGGTGAGCAGTGTGGGGGTGCGCACCCCACCCAGCGCTGCTTTGGCCGCCTGACGGACGCGTGGCATCACCAGTTCCCTGAGGCCACAGAGATCCCTCGCTGGGGCGAGCTGTCTAGGGCGGGAGTTGCTATCTTTGACCTTGACTTTGATGCTATTCTTTGTGCCATGTATGTTGTGACTATTAGTGATGAGGGTGACTGTTACCGGTGTTTCCCGCTCGATCCGGGCATTGAGACTGCTGCTCTAGGTACTGGTGAGGCTGCCGCTCTAGGTGCTTGCGAGGCTGCTGCTCTAGATGCTAGTGCGTCTGCGTCCTCAGGTGCTGGTGAGTCTGCTCTCTCAGGTACTGCGTCGGCTTCGGCCTCCCTAACCTTTACCCTTGACTCTGGGGCTTCTCGCTCCTTCTTTCGAGACCGCACCACACTCACGCCGCTTGGTCGGCCGGTTGCGATGTCTCTAGCTGACCCCTCTGGGGTTCCTGTCCTTGCTCACTTCTCCACAGTCCTCCCGTGTCCGGCGGCTCCCTCTGGCACCCTGTCTGGTCTTTACCTCCCCTCGTTCTCTACGAACTTGGTGAGTGGTGCTGACCTACAGGATGGGGGAGTGCGCCAGTTCACTCCTGCGAGTCAGCGGGTGACACACTGCACCAGGGTCGAGCCTATACACACTGACCATTGCGTCTCCTCCCGTTACTGAGTCTGGTAGGGTAGCTGCGTCGGGTCAGGTGTTTGCTGCAGTGTCCAGGTCTGGTCCTGTGTCTGCCCCCTGTTCGTGTCGTCTCCTGTCTCACGAGACTCTCCTCTGGCACCACCGCCTTGGTCACCCCTCTCTGCTTCGTCTCAGAGGCATGGCCTCCCGTTTCCTTGTTTCTGGTCTTCCCCAGTCCCTCCCTCCCCTTCCTCAGGGGCCTGGCCCTACATGTGTCCCCTGTGTTGAGGGACGGCAGCGGGCTGCCCCTCACTCCTCCCAGTTTCTTCCGACAGAGGCTCCGTTGCAGACGCTTGACATGGACGTGTGGGGCCCAGCCCGCATCCGTGGACAGGGTCACGAGCGGTACTTCCTGCTGGTGGTTGACGACTACTCGCGTTACACCGCAGTCTTCCCCTTGCGCAGCAAGGGTGATGTCACTGAGGTGTTGATCAATTGGATCCGCACAGCTCGTCTCCAGCTCAGGCAGAGCTTCGGTTCGGACATTCCTGTTCTGCGTCTGCACTTTGACAGAGGCGGTGAGTTTTCCTCCGGCCTTCTGAGAGCCTACTTTTGTGCACGAGGCATCCGTCAGACCTTCACGCTTCCAGAAACTCCACAGCAATATGGGATTGCTGAGCGCCACATTGGCATGGTCATGGTTGTCGCTCGTACGTCCATGATGCATGCGGCTGCCCCCCATTTTCTGTGGCCGTTTGCGGTGAGGTACGCGGCGCATCAGATCAACCTTCACCCCAGGGTCTCCAGGCCGGAGACCTCCCCAGCCTTGCTGTGGACGGGGAAGGTTGGCGATGCGTCTGCGTTCCGTGTCTGGGGATCTCGGGCGTTTGTCCGCGAATTGTCTGCGGACAAGCTGTCCCCTCGTGCTGCTCCTTGCGCCTTCCTAGGGTTCCCCCCTGACGCGCCCGGGTGGCAGTTCTACCACCCCACCTCGCGCCGTGTTCTGTCCTCTCAGGACGTCACGTTTGACGAGTCGGTCCCCTACTACCGCCTCTCCCCCTACCGCACTCCGTCTCTCCCCCTGCTACCGCTCTTCCTTGTACCAGGTCCCCCCCCGGTAGACGCCCTCCCCCCTCAGGGTCCTACCCCTTCAGGTGTGTCCCAGGTAGACGCAGTTGAGCCTGTCGAGGTTACTGGTGACTCTTGTGCTGCTGAGGGTGCTGAGCCTGGGGGTGCTGAGCCTGGGGGTGTTGAGCCTGGGGGTGCTGAGCCTGGGGGTGCTACGCCTTGGGGTGCTGAGCCTGGGGGTGCTGTGCCTGGGAGTGTTGAGCCTGGGGGTGCTGAGCTTGGAGGTGCTACGCCTGGAGGTGTGGAACCTGAGGGAGCTGGACCTGTTCGTGTGGCGTCTGGTGGTGCTGGGCCTAGAGGTTCTCCGGGTGCTTCGTCTCGGCGGGAGCCACTCTCTCCACAGGACCTGCGCAAGTGGTTTGCCCGGCACTGGAGCCGTGCTGCTGGAGCTGGAGGTTCTTCGGCTACTGAGGGTGCTGGTGTCGTGGGTCCCAGAGGTGCTCGTACTCGGAGTACTAGAGCTGCTGGGCCTGCGGGTTTGACTGGAGCTGGTGATGCTGAGGGTGTTGGCGCTGAGAATATTGCTGGCGGTCCTGCTGGGGGTGCTACTGGTGCTGCTGGAGGTCCTGGAGCTACTGGAGCAGCTGCGGGTACTACTGGAGCTGGAGGTACTACTGGAGATGGTGCTCCTGCTGGGGCAACTAGTGCAGTCCCTGCTGTGTCTGGAGTCGCCGCGCGGCCTCGATCGTACTTCGTTCCGCTCCTTCAGTAGGTTCTTGGTCTTCCGCCTTCTACTGGTCCTCCTCCTCCTCCCTTAGATTGTCCACAGCCTGTCCCGTCGCAGTTACAGTTACAGCCGGCCTACCCTTTGCCTGCTCCATCTCCCTACATTGGTCCTACTGGAGGTCTTGCTGAGCGTCGTGAGCCTGCGTCTCGCCCTGCGTCGCCTGTCCGTCCTGCTCGCACTAGTGGTCGTGGTTCGCATCAGCGTCCTCCTCCTATGCCTGGCACGCACAGGATGTCTCTGCGTCCGTCCACTGCTCCTCTGCGTGCCCCTTTGCCTTCTCCTCCTGAGTCCACTCTTGCCGACCCGGAGTCGGACTCTCTTCGTGCTGCCAGTCCTACTGTCACGCGTCTCCTTGCTACTGTCGTCACTGACCCTTCTTTTGAGTCCACTGCTGCGTCTGCCCTCGTTGCTGAGCTCGTCGACTTCGCTGCTCGCTGTCGCCTAGACTACGCTGCTAGTCTTGTTGCTGAGTCTGAGTCTGTCTGTCCTCCGTCTGTCGGGGGTGAGTGTGCCCTTGGCACGGACGTCCTTGAGGACAGGCAGGAGGAGTTCCAATGTCTGGCTGCTGCTTCACCTCATCTCGTGTCCGTACTGCTTACCCCTGAGGGAGACCCGGATGCACTTGACATCCCGACTCCGCGCTCTTACATGGAGGCGATTGAGGGTCCCTACTCTTCTCAGTGGCAGGCAGCTATGGATGCAGAGAGGGCTTCCTGGAAGTCCACAGGCACCTACGTTGACGAGGTTCCCCCGCGTGGGGCGAACATCGTCAGTGGCATGTGGATCTTCAGGGTGAAGCAGCCGCCGGGTTCTCCGCTTGTCTTCAAGGCACGGTACGTGGCTCGTGGCTTCAGTCAGCGGTAGGGAGTTGACTATTTTCAGACCTTCTCTCCCACCCCGAAGATGACTACTCTTCGGGTACTGCTGCACGTTGCTGCTCACCGTGAATACGAGCTGCACTCTCTTGACTTCAGCACAGCTTTCTTGCAGGGCAGCCTGCACGAGGAGATCTGGCTGCGCCGCCCACCTAGCTTCACTGGGTCGTTCCCTCCTGGTACCCAGTGGAGCCTCCGGCGTCCAGTTTACGGTCTCCGCCAGGCGCCCCGTGAGTGGCACAACACACTGAGGACTACTCTTGCGGCTCTTGGGTTTGCTCCTTCTACAGCCGACCCGTCGCTGTTTCTGCGCACCGACACCTCTCTGCCGCCATTCTACATCCTCGTGTACGTCGACGACTTAGTCTTTGCCACAGCTGACACTGCTGGACTCGCCCACGTGAAGTCCGAGCTGCAAAAGAGACACACGTGCACAGACCTGGGTGAAATACGCAGCTACCTTGGCTTGCAGATCACCCGGGACAGAGCACGCCGCACCATTACCCTGACTCAGTCACACATGGTGCAGCAGGTCCTTCAGCGCTTCGGCTTCACGTACTCCTCGCCTCAGGCCACTCCTCTGCCTACTCGCCACTCACTCTCAGCTCTGCCTTCGGATGAGTCCGTAGAGTCGAGTGGCCCGTATCCAGAGCTTGTTAGCTGCCTCATGTACCTGATGACCTGCACTCGACCTGACCTTTGTTGCTCGCAAGCTATGTTGCTCCTGGGAGACACCGGCCAGAGCACATGGCTGCAGCGAAGAGGGTGTTGCGCTACTTGTGCAGTACGTCGGGCATGGGGCTAGTGCTTGGAGGGCGGAGTCCAGTGGTCCTCACTGGGCACACAGACGCTTCTTGGGCTGACGACCAGGCTACGCAGCGGTCGTCACAGGGTTACACCTTCAGCTTTGGTTCCGGCTCTGTCTCGTGGCGAGCTACTCGCTCGTCTTCTGTTCTCGGCTCCAGTTGTGAGGCCAAGATCTACGCTGGGGCCATGGCTGCACAGGAGCTTCGCTGGCTCACCTACCTGCTGACTGACCTCGGAGAGCCGCCCCGTTCTCCTCCAGTTCTGTACGTAGACAACAAGGCCATGCTCGCCTTGTGTCGAGAGCAGCGAATGGAGCACAGAACAAAGCACATTGCTCTCCGCTACTTCCTTGCTCGTGAGCTACAGCAGCGTGGACAGCTGCGGCTTGCGTACGTGGCCTCTGAGGCCAACACTACTGATGTCTTCACCAAGGCACTTGCGCCTTGTGATCATCAGCGCTTCTGCACTCAGCTGGGTCTTGTCCCTGTCTTGCCTCACTTGCTCACCTCTTGACCTTCCTTGTACTGTTACATATATATACCTGCTCTTGCTTGTCTAGCCTTATATATATATATATATGTAGTCCTGCATGTGAACTGGCCTTGTGGCCTTGAACTTGTGCTCGGAATGTGTGGTGACTTTGTGATCCACCCTGAGCTTGCTTTGCTTTGCTTTGCTTGACTGGTCTTGTGACCCCCTGTTCTCCCCCACTGTGCCTATGGGGGTGTGTCAGAACATTATAGCTTATGCTTTTGTGTAGGCTGAAGTGGGGTATCCCTTAGGGGGTACAACCCAATTAGGGTTAGTACTTGTACCCACTTCTTTCATAGTTCATTCATTCTCGTTTCAGTTTTCTCAAGAACCCGGCAACCGCTTCACCCAGAAAATCCACATGCCATCGACTACGTTTGCCCCAGGAGGGGGAATTGCGTTGACGTAAGTGCTTGTGGACTTCCAGGATGCCATGTTTGCGTCCATGGATGTCTGCCACTGAGAGGAGTACTCACCCGCGATCGCCTCAGCGTAAGAGCGCGGGGTCGGGATGTCTGGAGCATCCGGGTCTCCCACAGGGGCAAGCACCATGGCCACGAGATGAGGCGCAGCGGCTGCAAGATACTCTAAGTCCTCTTGCCTGTCCTCAAGGACGTCCGTGCCAAGAGCACACTCACTTCCGACGGACGGAGGACTGAGAGACTCAGACTCAGCAACAAGACTAGCAACGAAGTCTAGACGACAGGCTGCAGCAAATTCAACAAGCTCAGAGACTAAGGCAGATGCAACAGCAGACTCAAACGACGGGTCAATGACAATAGTCGCTAGCAGACGTGTGACAGTGGGGTGAGCAGCATGAACCAGGTCAGACTCAGGGTCCTGAACGCCAGGCAGAAAACACACAGGAGGAGTTCGTAGGGGAACACGCTGTGGAACGGAGGAAGGACGAAGTGCCATAGCGTGCGTGCCAGGGACAGGAGGCGGACGCTCACGAGGAACACGACTACCAACGCAACGCGCACGAACAGGCGAGGCAGAACGAGACGCAAGCTCACGAAGCGCTGTAAGCGAGTCTGTCTGCTCAGTGTAAGGAGAAGAAGCAGGCAGTGGTGCGCCGGGCTGTAACGGGAGGCCAGTAGAAGAACGAGAGGCTAAGAACCTAGTGAAGCACGGAGTCAGGTGGTGTAACGGTGACGGTGGAGCGAAAAACAGTCGCGGCGGTGCAATGCCACCAGTACCAGTAGCTCTAGCGCCTCCAGCAGCTCTAGAATCTCCAGCCCCAGGGCCTCCAGCAGCAGCACCTCCAGCTCAAGTGACTCCAGCAGCAGTACCTCTAGATCAAGTGCCTCCAGCAGCTCCAGAACCTCCAGCTCTAGCGCCTCCAGCAGCAGCACCTCCAGCAGAAGCACCTCCTGCTTCAGCTCCTCCAGCAGCTCCAGATCCTCCAGCTCCAGCGCCACCAGTAGCTGCACCCCCGGAACCGGCATCTCCAGCCCCAGGGTCCCCAACTCCAGAGTCGACAGTACTAGCTCCAGGGCCTCCAGCAGCAGCACCCCCAGAACCGGCACCTCCAGCTCCAGGGTCTCCAACGCCAGGGTCGACAGCACCAGCTCCAGGGCCTCCAGCCCTAGTACGGCCAGTAGCAGCACCCCCAAAGCCGACACCTCCAGCTCTAAGAGCAGTACTAGTCGTGACAGCTCCAGTACCTCCAGTACGAGCACCTCCAGGACAAGAGACACCAGCACTCCCAGCGCCTCCACGACAAGCAGCTCTAGCAGCACGACTCCTCAGGCGGGTACGCGACGCAAGCCACTCTCGTGCCTGCTGTGGTGAGACAGGCCCGCGTCGTGAAACGAGACCCAGAGGAACGCGAGCAGACCCAGCACCCCCCAACCCGGCACCCTCCGGCTCAGCACCCCCAGACTCCGCAGCCGCAGGCTCAGCACCCCTAGGCTCCGCACTCCCCAGCACCTTACGCGCAGGCTCAGCACCCCCCAGCAGCAGCACCCCCAGCAGCACCTCCCGCAGCAGCAGCTGAGTCGCTAGTGACCTCTATAGGGGGGTCTACCTGAGACACACCTGAAGGAGCAGGACCCTGAGGGGGGAGGGGGTCTACCAAAGGGGGACCTGCAGCGAGGAAAATCGGCGGGGGAGGGAGAGGGGCCGTGCGGTAGGGGAAGAGATGGTAGAAAGGAACCAACTCGTCAAAGGTGACGTCCTGAGAGGGGAAGACACGACGCGAGGTGGAGTGGTAAAACTGCCAGCCAGGCGCGTCAGGGACAAAGCCAAGGAAGACACAGGGAATGGTGCGGGAGGAGAGCTTGTCCGCGGACGTATCGCGGACAAAGGTACGAGCACCCCAGACCTGGAAACGCGACGCATCGCCAACCTCCCCCGTCCAACGCAGTGTGGGCGAGGTCTCCGGCAAGGAGACACGGGGCCAGAGGTTCAGCTGCTGCGCGGCGTACCGAACCGCAAACGGCCACAGAAAATGGGGAGCTGCCGCATGGATCAAGGAGGTACGACCGACCTCCATGACTAAGCCAATGCGGTGCTCAGCAACCCCATTTTGCTGTGGCGAGCCCAGAAGCGTGAAGGACTGCTCGATGCCCTCCCCTTGACAGAAGGCCCGCAAGAGGTCGGAGGTAAACTCACCACCTCTTTCAGAGTGCAGGCGCAGGACAGGAAGGTCCTAGCGGAACCTGCCGTGGAGCTGGAGACGAACTGCTTGGATCCAAGGGATCAGGACAGCAGGGACCTCACCCTTTGTGCGCAAGGGGAAGACCGTGGTGTAACGTGAGTAGTCGTCGACAACCAGCAGAAAGTACCGCTGACCGCCCTGTCCACGATTGCGGGTTGGGCCCCACACATCCAGGTGGAGGGTCTGCAGAGGAGCCTTTGTCGGGGGAAAAGAGGAGTGAGGAGCGGCGCGCTGCCGCCCCTCAACGCAAGGAAGGGAGGGCGCTGCAGGTGAGGTAGGGAGGGGAGGGAGAGACTTGGGAAGACCAGACACAAGGAGGCGACGGTGCATGCCACGGAGACGTGGCAAGGAGGGGTGACCCAGGCGGTGGTGCTAGAGAAGATTCTGGTGCGACAGGGAGCGACACTCACAGGGGGAGGCTACCAGACCTGACGCAGACACCTGACCGAGAACAACTGCCTGAGGAGACACAGTCGTCAGTGTGTAAAGACTCAACCCTGGCCGACGGGTGAACGTGGCCAAGTGACGGCCAGTCCTGGAGCACGTACAAATCGCCACGCGCTGTCCTCCAGGGGTAAGGTGTCAACCCAATGATCCTGGAGGACGGCGTTGCTCACCAAGTTTGTCGAGAACGAGGGGAGGTGGAGACCTGATAGTGTGCCAGACGGAACCGCCGGGCACGGAAGCACAGTGGTGGACCGTGCAAGAACTCGGCTCCTTGAGGGGTCAGCCAGAGAGACTGCAATAGGTGCAGGGAGTGGTGTGAGTGCGGTACTGTCACGGAAGAAGCAGCGGGAAGCACCTGAGTCAAGCGTGAAGGTGTGCAAGGCCTCAGCAGGCGCAGTACCTGAGAGAGCAGACTCACCAGCACCTAAGGCAGCAGCCTCACTAGCACCTAGAGCAGCAACCTCTATACCGGGGTCGTACTGCACATACAGGTAACAGTCACTCTCAGCACCACCAGGAAAAGCACACATGGCAGTAAGGATGGCGTCATAGTCTAAAGCAAAAGCATCAACGCCTGACCTAAGCAGCTCAAGCCAGTGGGGGGTCTCAGCCTCATCACCAAACTCTGCGTGCCAAGCGTTAGTCAAATAGGCGAAGCAGCGGGACTGTGCGTGACCAGGTGTCCCACAGGTCTGACCAGCTTGACGACCTGTGCGAATGACGTACGGACAGCGACCAGGACTCGGAGACGTCCCACGCTGGTAAAGCCACTCACGAAGCTACTGGGGCGTAAGGGTCGGACGCCGCCATAGCTGCATCTGGCCACCGACAGAGGCTCCACACCAAACAGCTCCACAGTGACTGCTATTACGGCTGCCACGACTCCCACTGTTGCCACCACTGCCGTCACCACTCCCACCGCGACTACAAAGTGAAGTCATGGCGGGAAAGCTAGGAGGAGCGCGACCTCTAGGGCAGTACGGAGTGAAAGCAGTAGTACGGATAGCAGCAGCAGTAAGACGAACTGCAGAGCGGCTCGTGAGGCTAGGCTGCAACACCTCCAGCACTCATAGCAGCACCTCCACCAGCAGCAGCAGTAGCACGAGCAGAAGGGCGGATCGTGTCGGGCGGCGCGGCTCGGCCTGGGCAGCGCGGGCAGCAGGGCGCACGCGGTGGAGGGCAGCAGGGTGCGGCGCGCTGGCTGCAGCAGGGCGCGACACGCAGGGCAGCAGGGCGAGACGCACGGGCTGCAGCAGAGCGCGACGCGCGGGTCAACAGCGCCCGACGCGCGGGCTGCCGTAGGGCGCAACGTGCGGGGCGGCAGCGTGCGACAGGCGGGCTGCCGTAGGGCACGAGATGTGGGGCAGCAGAGCACGACACGCGGGGTAGCAGCACGCGACGCTCGGGCTTCCGTAGAGCTCGACGCGCAGGGCAGCAGGGCGCGACGTTCAGCTGCCACAGGGCGCGGGCTGCAGCAGGAAGCAGGGCAGGGCGCTGGCGCAGGGCAGAGCGCTGGCGCAGGGCAGGATGCTAGCACAGGGCAGGGCGCTAGCGCAGGGCAGGGCGCTGGCGCAGGGCAGGGCACTGGCGCAGGGCAGGGCGCTGGCGCAGGGCAGGGCGCTGGCGCAGAGCAGGGCTAGGCGCTGGCGCAGGGCAGGGCAGGGCACTGGCACATGGCAGGGCGCTGGCACAGGGCAGGGCGCTGGCACAGGGCAGGGCGCTGGCGCAGGGCAGGGCGCTGGCGCAGGGCAGGGCGCTGGTGCAGGGCAAGGCGCTGGCGCAGGGCAGGGCACCAGTGCGCGCAGGGCAGGGCAGGGCAGGGCACGCGCTGACAGCGGAGCGCATGCAGGACATGAGGTAACGCGGTAACCGTAGTCGATCACTAGGTAATGGTGGGCTAAAAAAAAAATAAAACGGTGCTACGGACCTACTGCTTTGAAACCATGTTAAGAATTGACAAGCAGGAAATGATGTAAACTATCGAGAGAGTTGGTACAAGTACAAAACCTAAAGGGGTTGTACCCCATGTTGGCTACCCCACTATACCCTACCCATTATACCACAGCATATATATAGTTTGACAGTTTTTGGTGATTGGGCGAAATCGTTGTGCTCTGACGGCGCAAATCTGTGGTGTCACGGTGATTTTGCTGTGATTGGGCAAAAATTTTGTGCTGATTTGCAGCGGATTTGTTGTGTCAAGGCAATTTTGCGTTGACAGTGCGAATCTGTTGTGACCCGTGAAGTCCGAATCACCAGTCAAGAACGTGTTTGTACTCTGAATGATCAAAGTACACTTCCCGGAAAACTCTGAAATTTCAGAGTTAGCCTTATCATTTGTCTAAAGATTACAGAGTTGGGACCCAAAATCTCTGATTTTAACAGAGCTCACTTTAAAAAAAAAATCTGAATTCTCAGATTTTTTCATGCAAATCAGAGAAAAAAGTCCTGACTTCTGAGGGCCTGGTTTGCTCTTCCCCGTCAAGCGGTTCCAGTGCACGTCTTTGACTAGTGCTCGGCAGGCTGTGAGAGCGTCTCCTTCCTGTGCACGAGGTATCGACTATAAAGTCATTTATTCCATGGCGAGTAACATCGACCTGCTTTAGTTCCCACGCATGGCTTCATCTCCAGATTCTAGCAGTACAATAGATAGGCGACAGCGGCCTGTTTCCACCAATCAGACTAGCGCTACAGAACGCGCATGGACGTCTCCTCGCCTGATCTTGCCTCAACCGGATGCTCCCGGTAGTGCTTCTACCAGGGATGAACCGAGCAGTAGCTCGGACCGTCCTCGCCCTACCCGTCCTCGAGTGGTTGTCCCCACGTTCCCGGAGCGTAACCGCCCGCAGGGACAGCCAAAGCGCAACGCCGATGCTGATCCGCCATCCCCTCGCCACTGCTTGACGAAACGCCAGCGCAATGCAATCACCACGAAGGAGAAGCTCCACTGGTTGAAGATGCAGAACTTGCAGCCTGACCTGTCGAATCGCGCCCTGGCAAAGCTCGCGAAGGTGCAGCCATGCCAGATCCGCGATTGGAAGAAGATAAGTGAGTGGCTGGAGGTCGCTTCCAGCTGCCGCCGTCGCCTCATGGGAGCTGGCCGCAAGTCCAAGTACCCTTTTGTGGAATGGGTGGTCAACCGCCAGTTCCTTAAGCACCTGGGAGGGGGCTCGCCGTTTCGGTCAGCATGCTCCAGAAGTGGAGCGCCAAGTACATGAAGAACCGGATGCCCAGGGTAAACTGGCGCGCATCCTTTCGCTGGGCAACTCGTTTCCGCGTGCGCTGGCATCTAGCGAGGCGGGTGAAGACGAAGACGGGACAGAAGTTGGCAGTGGGTAAGTGTTGCGCCGTCGTGCTCTGGTTTGCCATCTCAGTGGAGAGCTAATGCTTCTTGTGGCTTTGCTTGCAGATTTCAAGGCCAAGGTGGAGTCCTTCTAGGAGTTGGTGCGCCAGATGCGCTCTCTGCATGACTACCCGCTTTTCTTGGAGATGCCGGCGGAGTGCACGCTCGAAATGAAGGGAGCGCTGATAGTTCACGTACGGAGTGTGGGCAATGAGAAGGAGCGTGTTACTATCATGCTGGCAGTAACTACGCGCGGGCTCAAGCTGCCGCCGTACATGGTGTTCAAGCGCAACACCATCCGGAAGGTGCCCATCCCTGCCGGTAAGCGTAGCACGTTTAGGATGATGTCCGTGCTCTTGCCTGTCAACAGTCGCAACCGAACCTGACCCTGACGTACCGGTATTCTTTGGCAGGTGTGGTGGTCCGTGCACAAGACAAAGGGTGGATGGATGAATCATTTGTGCAGGACTGGATCACCCATGTGATGGTGCCATTTCTGAAGCCCTTCCGTGAATCAACTGGACGCCGCAGGGAGGCCTTGGTTGTGCTCGACTCCTACCGCGGCCACTTGACCGAGGCGATCGGGCAAACCATGCGGATGTTTCGGCTGTCACGGGCTGTCATCCCAAGGGGCTGCACTCTGCTAGTGCAGCCTCTAGATGTGTCGATCAACCGCGTGTTCAAGTGCGGTGTGCGTCATCGCTACAGTGGCTGGTTCGAAGAAGAGGGAATCAACACCACCACCAAGGATGGTGAGTTGAACCATGACATCTGCATGCATAACTTTGAATCAATGTCAGTGTACACTCTAAAAATTCATATTTTTCCTTGTCTACCCTTCCCCGTCCCTCAGGCAATCTCAAGAAGCCGCTGGCGGAGTTGGTGCTCCACTGGATCGATGAGTCATGGGAAGCAATCCCAGAGGAGCTCGTGAAGAAGGCGTTCGTCACGTGTGGGATCTCCACCCCCATCGATGGCAGCAAGGACCACCTCATCCTTGCCCACATGCGGGACAAGGGTGAGGTGGAAGTCCTTGACGACGTCAACGACCTGGTTGACGACGAGCTCGTCGTCAACCCCTTCTACGCCGAAGTCCCCACGCCGGCCGAGGAGCTGCAGGTGGCGTCACAGGAGGTTGACGCCTCTGAGGAGGATGCGGAAGCGGCGGCGGCAGAGGAGGAGGGGGGCGTGCTTAAGGAAGGCGGGGAGGCATAAGAGCCGAGCGATGACGAATGGTGGTGCCCTAGCTGCTTTGACGGGGAAGACTGTGAAGAATGGCATGCAGGAGACGATTCTGAGTAGAAGGCACTTTTGTAGAGTTTTTTTTAGGTGAAATTGTGGATGTGAGGTGATGTTGTGGTGATGTTTCTGCAGTCTAGGTGAAATTATCGATGACTATGTGCTGGCGCAGTACTTCTTTAGTACCTGTAATATTCGCTGTATGCAATGTAAGAAAATTCAGTATTATTGCCGCCCATAACACCCCCCCCCCGGGTCTTATAGAGAATCAGGCAAAAAGGAGGGTATAGTAGAAACGAGGCTGCCCATAACAGCCACCCCGCACAAGCTATCCGGGGGTGTACAATTGCAAGGGGGTGTATTGTCCCGGAGAATACGGTAAACTATGTTTTTTTAGGGGGGTGGGGTTATAATTGAGTAAATTTATAAGCGCCGGTGTTAAAGCCAGCAGCTAAATAGTGACCCCCCCCCCTTCTAGTTGGGTCTAATTGAAAACAGAAGTTTTTATGGAACACTTCGGATAGTTGGAAGTGCTGTGCATTTTTTTTTTTTTTTTCACTCCATACGAGTCTCATTGTGAATGGGGAACTTTTGGACCATGTATACAACTCTGATTGGCAGCGAAACTCACACACAACTCACACATACTTGTGTGCGAATTTGGCGCAAGATTGCAATGACTGTATTCACTCGAGCAGGCATGGTAACTTCACCAAAACTCACATCAATCAACAACACAGGCAAAGTCTAGCGCACAAACATATGCAAGAGTTGAGAGTAGAGCTGCGAGAAAGGACGTTTCCTTGGTCTTGGGGCTGAAAGAGGTAAACAAATTGGGTGTCGAAGAACGAGGGGAGAAAATAAGTTGGACAAGGTAATAACCAGCGGATGGGAGGGGAGAGTACAAGAGCGACAGGAAGAAAGGGGAGAGAGGAGGAACGTGAGGATGGGAGGGGAGAGGAGGAATTCGACGGGATGGGAGGGGAGAGGAGGAATTCGACGGGATGGGAGGGGAGAGGAGGAATTCGACGGGATGGGAGGGGAGAGGAGGAATTCGACAGGATGGGAGGAGGGAGAGCGAGGGTGACGGGGAGGGAGGGAAGAAAGAGAGGGCGACGGGGGGGGGGGGGGGGGGGGGGGGAGGAGAGAGACCCCCGAAGGTGATGGGAGGGGAGCGGACAGCGGACGAAGGACTAGAGGGTAGGGGAGATGGCAAAGGCGCAAGACAGGAAACTAGCCCCTGCAGAAAGGTATCGATAGCCTGCGGAGGGGAAAATATTACGATACTAAGCTACGTGTCTTACGCCTTCACGCAGTGTCGAAAGTTACTTATCTTGGCCACAAACACCTATTGTTAGCTAAAATTGTCAGAGGTCCACTGGTGATCCCCGATTGATCCTAGGGAAGGGTTACAGGCTCGTTGTCCTTGGGGGTTATGGGCGCACTGACCCGCTACTTAACAAGCCCTTTTATCCGAATGGTCTAGTGGTTGGGATTTTGACATGGTATCAGAGCAAAGGTCTCGGGTTCGAATCCCGGTGTGTGCACTTCGGGCATCCCAGTGCGGGGGGGTGTCAGAGGTCCACTGGTGATCCCTGATTGATCCTAGGGAAGGGTTACAGGCTCGTTGTCCCGGGGGGGTTATGGGCGCACTGACCCGCTACTTAACAAGCCCTTTTATCCCAATGGTCTAGTGGTTGGGATTCTGACAAAAATATGCTAAGAATAAAACTAGTGACTTCGGGATGGAGAGCAGCTAATCATGGAACCCAGTTCCAACTTGAAACCAACGTTGGCCTTGGTGACGGAAACCATCGCTGGGCAACAGTAGTGCAGATGTAGCACGTAGATATGCGACGGAGGAGATCTGCATGGAAAACTGTTTTGGCGGGAACAAGAAGCATCAAGATTGGCGAAAGCCAATCACATTTATTCATAGTGCTACTCGTTTTTTTGGAACAGTTCTCTATCGGCCCGCTCTCTACAGCACCATTTCAAGCTGGGACATAATTCACTATTTTGTATTTCGGTTTTAATGTTAAGTCAAAATTGAAATTCTTTTTTTTAGATGAAATCGAAGCATTTTGAAATCACCTAAGTCGAGAACGTTCAAAACTGTGCATGTGATCCGCGTGAAAAGGCCAACAAGGCGTGGCTTCACACCTTCCATGCGTTGTTGGCCAGGCCAGGTTCATCGAACGTGAACCTGGCCCATGCCAACGCACACGCACTTCGCATCACGACTACCCGATCAGGGCTGCATGCGGCCCAGGGCACGCCATGGTTCAGCCATGACGTGCCCATCTAGAGCACGATTCCCTTCCACCGAGGCACCGAGCTGACCAACTCAGCTCATCTGCGGGGAATCTGGACTGTGGCGATCCATTACCCGCAGAGGAGGCCGGGCCGCGAAACTGGAGGGGTCTCGGGCGAGGGCTTTATACGGCCCTCATTCTCAACTTTCAACTCACTTTGCTCCCTTCTTTTGGCCTGCCGTGGCCATGGCGGGCCTTGCAGGCACTCATTTCTTGTTCTGCCGTTAACCTGTTGCTAGAGAAAATAGAGGCAACCGTGACTACTCGCAATGGCAGAGCCGCCCTATGGCCGTCCCTCCAACACACCCAGTAGTGCCTCCCGTTCCTCCCACTCCTCCAACGCCTCCTAATCCTCCTGCTCCCCCGACGCCTCCTATTCCTCCCGCTCCTTCATCCCCTCCTGACCCGCCTGTTGTCGGTGTTCAGCGTCAAGGGGTTCTGCAGCTTCTCCTCCCCCCTGGCTACTCGGCGTTCGACGCTTACATGTCCGAGCCCGACCGCGGTGGTGCCGAAGCATCTTCCTTTGCATCGTCGCCACGGTAGGGAGCCCCGGCTGATTGCCCGTTGGACGAATCCGCGACCGGTGCCAAGGACGATGTGGAGTTCTGAGCTACCGACGGTCTTCCCGAGCTCCTGCCTATTCCCACCTTTCCCCCCCTAATAAAAAACGGCCCCACCCGTCACACGAGAATCGTGATGCCCGTCCTCCCTCCCTCAGGCACAAGCCGACAACTCACAAGCGCAATTCTTACACCTTGCAGGAGAAGCTGCAGTGGATTCTGAAGCTTGAATCCGGTGAGATGAGTGTGCAGTGGATGTCTCGCGAATCCGGCATCTCTCAAAGGTCATTCGCCGAGTGGAAGACCCAGAAGGCTGAGCTGGAGGGTGCGCACGGTGCACGCAAGCACCTGCATGGGCGCGGAAGGAGCTCGTGGTATCGCGACATGGAAGCGGAGGTCGATAGGAGGTTTCTTGACCACCGCAAAAAGTGTCTTGCCGTATCGATCGCACGCCTGCAGAAGTGGTCGCACGAGGTGATGAAAGACATACATCCAGGTGAAAAGTGGGCCGGCTCTCAGCGGTGGACTGAGCGCTTTCGCCGCCGCTGGAACTTGACAACCCGAGCGAAGACCCGGGTCGGCCAGTAGCTTGCGGCCAGTGATTAAAATATATCAATCTGTTCTAGTTTACTGTTATATGTGTTCCTGTGTTTGCCTGTTCTCGTCTATGCACGTCACTCATCCTGTGTTTGTTCTTTCTCATCCTCCCATCCCCACTCCCAGACTGCGAGACTGATGTCAGGAACTTCTGGAAGTTTGTGCGTCACACCCAACGCCAATACAAGATCGACCTGCCGTGGATTGTTAACGCGAACCAAACGCCCCTCTGGCTCGAGATGCTAGCCGAACGCACCGTTGAAGAGATGGGCTCGCGCTCTATGCCCATCCGCAGCGGCGGCCATCAGAAAGAGCAAGATACGGTGATGCTCGCCTTCACCGCTAGCTGTGAGAAGTTGAAGCCGTGGGTCTTCTTCAAAAGGAAGACCGTCCCCAAAGGGGAATTCCCTTCACGTAAGTCTTAGCACAGACTGCTGCATGTTTATCGTGTTCATAGTTTATACTAATCTTGTTTGTGCGTTTGTTGATGTGCAGATGTCGTCGTGTCCGCGCATCCCAACGGTTGGATGGACGCGGAGGGTGTCATCGCGTGGCTCGACGGGACAATCAAGCCGTACGTCAACCCCAAGTTCGGTGTCCGCCCCCGTAAAGCGATGCTCACCCTGGATTCGTACCGCGGGCACCTGACTGCGGAGGCGAAGTAGAAGTTCTGGGAGTTGAACCTGGTCCCTGCCATTATCCTAGCTGGCTGCACGTCGGAAATTCAACCCCTCGATGTCGCGATGAATCGCTCCTTCAAGGCCGCTGTGCACCAGCTCTACCAGGAGTGGTTCGAGAAGGAGGGAGTCGACACCTTGACGAAGAAAGGTGAGACAGTCCGCCCATGTGTGTGTTTGTGTTTGTATCGTTTTGTTCCCTACACCCTTCTGACTCCGGTTCTTGTATTTCGTGGCAGGCAACATCAAGAAGCCTCCACCCGAGTTGACACTTACATGGATCTCATCGGCTTGGAAGGCCGTGCCCAAGGATCTGGTTCAACGCGCGTTTCTCACCTGCGGCATCATCACGTCAAACTTATATGCTATAGTCTGTGTAGGCTGTAGTTAGGTAGACAATATGGGGTACAACACTTTTAAGTTTTCCTACTTGTACCCACCTGTTTCCTAGTTTATTCATTCCTCATTTCTTCACACATCAATGCACTGGATGGATCCCAGGACAAGCGCTGCCTGCAACACAAGCGAGACGAGCTCGAGGGTGAAGACATAGATATGGATGATGAAATTGCAGCAGACAGTTTCTTCTGCAACAACGTAGAGGAGCCTGAGTCGGACTCTGAGGCCGACCCAGATGATCCCACCGCAGCTGATAACTAGAGTAGATGTAGGGAAAATCATGTAGCCTGTGTTGAGGAATTGTGAACGAGAAATGGATGAACTATGAAAGAAGTGGGTACAAGTACTAACCCTAATTGGGTTGTACCCCCTATGGGATACCCCACTACAGCCTACACAAAAGCATAAGCTATAATGTTCTGACACACACCCATAGGCAAAGTGGGGGAGAACAGGGGGTCACAAGACCAGTCAAGCAAAGCAAAGCAAATCCCAGGGTGGATCACAAAGTCACCACACATTCCGAGCACAAGTTCAAGGCCACAAGGCCAGTTCACATGCAGGAGTACATATATATATAAGGCTAGACAAGCAAGAGCAGGTATATATATATGTAACAGTACAAGGAAGGTCAAGAGGTGAGCAAGTGAGGCAAGACAGGGACAAGACCCAGCTGAGTGCAGAAGCGCTGATGATCACAAGGCGGAAGTGCCTTGGTGAAAACATCAGCAGTGTTGGCCTCAGAGGCCACGTACGCAAGCCGCAACTGTCCACGCTGCTGTAGCTCACGAGCAAGGAAGTAGCGGAGAGCAATGTGCTTTGTTCTGTGCTCCAGTCACTTCTCTCGATACAAGGCCAGCATGGCCTTGTTGTCTACGTACAGAACTGGAGGAGAACGAGGCGGCTCTCCGAGGTCGGTCAGCAGGTAGGTGAGCCAGCGAAGCTCCTGTGCAGCCATGGCCCCAGCGTAGATCTCAGCCTCACAACTGGAGCCGAGAACAGAAGACGAGCGAGTAGCCCGCCACGAGACAGAGCCGGAACCAAGACTCAAAGTGTAACCCTGTGACGACCGCTGCGTAGCCTGGTCGTCAGCCCAAGAAGCGTCTGCGTGCCCAGTGAGGACCACTGGACCGCGCCCTCCAAGCACTAGCCCCATGCCCGACGTACTGCACAAGTAGCGCAACACCCTCTTCGCTACAGCCATGTGCTCTGGTCGGTGTCTCCTAGGAGCAACATAGCGTGCGAGAATGCTAAGAGGGTATGCAAGGTCAGGTCGTGTGCAGGTCATCAGGTACATGAGGCAGCCAACAAGCTCTGGATACGGGCCACTCGACTCTACGGACTCATCCGAAGGCAGAGCTGAGAGCGAGTGGCGAGTAGGCAAAGGAGTGGCCTGAGGCGAGGAGTACGTGAAGCCGAAGCGCTGAAGGACCTGCTGCACCATGTGTGACTGAGTCAGGGTAATGGTGCGGCGTGCTCTGTCCCGGGTAATCTGCAAGCCAAGGTAACTGCGCAGTTCACCCAGGTCGGTGCACGTGTGTCTCTTCTGCAGCTCGGACTTCACGTAGGCGAGTCCAGCAGTGTCATCTGTGGCAAAGACCAAGTCGTCGACGTACACGAGGATGTAGAACGGCGGCAGAGAGGTGTCAGTGCGCAGAAACAGCGACGGGTTGGCAGTAGAAGGAGCAAACCCAAGAGCCACAAGCGTAGTCCTCAGTGTGTCATGCCACTCACGTGGCGCCTGGCGGAGACCGTAGACTGGACGTCGGAGACTCCACTGGGTACCAAAAGGGAACGACCCAGTGAAGCCAGGTGGGCGGCGCAGCCAGATCTCCTCGTGCAGGCTGCCCTGCAAGAAAGCTGTGCTGAAGTCAATAGAGTGCATCTCGTAGTCACGGTGAGCAGCAACGTGCAGCAGTACCCGAAGAGTGGTCATCGTCGGGGTGGGAGAGAAGGTCTGAAAGTAGTCAACTCCCTGCCGCTGACTGAAGCCACGAGCCACGTACCGTGCCTTGAAGACAGGCGGAGAACCCGGCGGCCGCTTCACCCTGAAGATCCACATGCCACTGACGATGTTCGCCCCAGGCGGGGGAACCTCGTCAACGTAGGTGCCTGTGGACTTCCAGGAAGCCATCTCTGTGTCCATAGCTGCCTGCCACTGAGAGGAGTAGGGACTCTCTATCGCCTCCGCGTAAGAGCGCGGAGTCGGGATGTCAAGTGCATCCGGGTCTCCCTCAGGGGTAAGCAGTACGGACACGAGATGAGGTGAAGCAGCTGCCAGACACTGGAACTCCTCCTGCCTGTCCTCAAGGACGTCCGCGCCAAGGGCACACTCACCCCCGACGGATGGAGGACAGACAGACTCAGACTCAGCGACAAGACTAGCACCGTAGTCTAGGCGACAGCGAGCAGCAAAGTCGACGAGCTCAGCAACTAGGGCAGACACAGCAGTGGACTCGAAAGAAGGGTCAGTGACGACAGTAGCAAGGAGACGCGTGACAGTAGGACTGGCAGCACGAAGAGAGTCCGACTCCGGGTCGGCAAGAGCAGGAAGAGAGGACTCAGGAGGAGAAGGCAAAGGGGCACGCAGAGGAGCAGTGGACGGACGCAGAAACATCCTGTGCGTGCCAGGGACAGGAGGAGGACGCTGACGCGAACCACGACCACTAGTGCGAGCAGCACGGACAGGCGACGTAGGGCGAGACGCAGGCTTACGACGCTTAGCAAGACCTCCAGTAGGACCACTGTAGGGAGAAGGAGCAGGCAAAGGGGAGGGAGGCTGCAACTGTAACTGTGACGGGACAAGCTGTGGACACTCTGAAGAAGGAGGAGGACCAGTAGAAGGCGGAAGACCAAGAACCTGCTGCAGGAGTGGAACGAAGTACGGTCGAGGCTGCACCAGTACCCCCAGCAGGAGCACCCACTCCAGCAGCACCTCCAGCAGCTCCAGAACCTCCAACAGCACCAGTAGTACCCCCAGCAGGACCGCCAGAAGTAGTCTCAGCGCCAACACCCTCAGCAGCACCAGCTCCAGTCGAACCCGCAGGCCCAGCAGCTCTAGTACTCCTAGTACGAGCACCTCCGGGACCCGCGACAGCAGCACCCTCAGTAGCTGAAGAACCTCCAGCTCCAGCAGCACGCCTCTTGCGCCGGGCAAACCACTCGCGCAGCTCCTGTGGAGAGAGTGGCTCCCGCAGAGACGAAGCACCCGGAGAACCTCCAGGCATAGCACCTCCAAGCTCAGCACCCCCAGGCTCAGCACCCCCAGGTGTAGCACTCCTAGGCACAGCACCCCCAGGCGTAGCACCCCCAGGCACAGCACCCCTAGGCTCAGCACCCCCAGGCTCAGCACCCCCAGGCTCAGCATCCCCAGTCTCAGCACCCCCAGGCTCAGCACTCCCAGGCTCAGCACCCCCAGGCAAAGCATCCCCAGTCTCAGCACCCCCAGGCTCAGCACCCCCAGGCTCAGCACCCTCCGCAGCACCAGAGTCACGAGTAACCTCGACAGGCTCGACTGCGTCTACCTGGGACACACCTGAAGGGGCAGGACCCTGAGGGGGGAGGGGGTCTACCGGGGGGGGGACCTGGTACAAGGAAGAGCGGGAGGGGGGGGAGGGACGGAGTGCGGTAGGGGAAGAGGCGGTAGTAGGGGACCGACTCGTCAAACGTGACCTCCTGGGAGGACAGAACACGTCGAGAGGTGGGGTGGTAGAACTGCCACCCAGGCGCGTCAGGGGGGAACCCCAGGAAGATGCAAGGAGCAGCACGAGGGGACAGCTTGTCCGGAGACAAGTCGCGGACAAACGCCCGAGATCCCCAGACCCGGAACGCAGACGCATCGCCAACCTTCCCCGTCCACAGCAAGGCTGGGGAGGTCTCCGGCCTGGAGACCCTGGGGTGAAGGTTGATCTGATGCGCCGCGTACCTAACCGCAAACGGCCACAGAAAATGGGGGGCAGCCGCATGCATCATGGACGTACGAGCGACGTCCATGACCATGCCAATGCGGCGCTCAGCAATCCCATTTTGCTGCGGAGAGTCCGGAAGCGTGAAGGTCTGACGGATGCCTCGTGCTCGACAGTAGGCTCTCAGAAGGCCAGAGGAAAACTCTCCACCTCTGTCCGAGTGCAGACGTAGAACAGGAAAGTCAGAGCCAAAGCTCTGCCTGAGCTGGAGACGAGCTGCGCGGATCCAGTCGATCAGCACCTCAGTGACATCACCCTTGCTGCGCAAGGGAAAGACTGCGGTGTAACGCGAGTAGTCGTCAACAACGAGCATGAAGTAGCGCTCGTGACCCTGTCCACGGACGCGGGCTGGGCCCCACACGTCCATGTGAAGCGTCTGTAGCGGGGCCTCTGTCGGAGGAAACTGGGAGGAGTGAGGGGCAGCACGCTGGCGCTCCTCGACACAGGGGACACAGTTAGGGCCAGGTCCCAGAGGACGGGGAGGGAGGGACCGGGGGAGACCAGAAACAAGAAGACGGGAGGCCATGCCTCTGAGACGAAGGAGAGAGGGGTGACCAAGGCGGTGGTGCTAGAGGAGAGTCTCGTGAGACAGGAGACAACACGAACAGGGGGCAGACTCAGGACCAGACCTGGACGCTGCAGCAAACACCTGACCCAACGCAGCTACCCGACCAGACTCAGCAACTGGAGGAGACGCGGTGGTCAGTGTGTACAGGCTCGACCCCGGCTGACGTGTTAACGTAGCCAAGTGTCAGTCTGTGCGAGCCTCTGTGCAGTGCGTCACTTGCTGACGGGCAGGAGTGAACTGGTGCACTCCCCCATCCTGTAGGTCAGCACCACTCACCAAGTTCGTAGAGAAGGAGGGGAGGTAGAGACCAGACAGGCTGCCAGAGGGAACCTCCGGACACGGGAGGACTGTGGAGAAGTGAGACAGGACAGGACCTCCAGAGGGGTCAGCCAGAGACACCGCAACCGGCCGACTAAGCGGCGTGAGTCTGGTGCGGTCTCAAAAGAAGGAGTGAGAAGCCCCAGAGTCAAGGGTGAAGGTGAGGGAGGCCGAAGCCGACGCAGTACCTGAGAGCGCAGACTCACCAGTACCTGAGGACGCAGACGCACTAGCACCTAGAGCAGCAGCGTCGCAAGCACCTAGGGCAGCAGCCTCACCAGTACCTAGAGCAGCAGTCTCAATGCCCGGATCGGGCGGGAAACACCGGTAACAGTCACCCTCATCACTAATAGTCACAGCATACATGGCAGAAAGAATAGCATCAAAATCAAGATCATAGATGGCAACTCCCGCCCTAGACAGCTCTCCCCAGCGAGGGATCTCTGTAGCCTCAAGGAACTGGTGACACCACGCATCCGTCAGGTGGCCAAAGCAGCGCTGGGTGGGGTGCGCACCCCCACATTGCTCACCCGCACGGTCGCCGGTGCGCAGGACGTAGGTGCACGGACCAAAACCCCCACCCCGCTGGCGTGCAGTGTACCACTAACGGAGCTGCTAAGGGGACACGGTCTCACGACCGCGCTGCTACTGCTGGCGCGGACCACCACCGGAGCCACTCCTCTGCGTAGACCCGCGACCAACTCCACCGCCACCTCCGCCGCCTCTGCCGCCTCCGCCACCACCGCCGCCTCCGCTACCATCGCCGCCTCCGCTCCCTCCGCCACCGCCGCCGCCTCCGCCTCCACTGCTGCCACCGGTACCCCCACCCCCTCCACCACTCCCACCACCACCCCCACTCCCTCCGCCGCCTTCACCGCCACCTCCACCGCCCCCGCCAGCTCCTCCAGCGCCCTTGCCCCCCTTGCCCTTGCCTGTGCGGCGCTTCCCCGAAGGGGCAGACGCAGCACCGACCGACTCAAAACCAACGAGGTCGGCCGCAACAGCAGAAGCAACAGAGGGCAAGAGGGGGGAGGGAGAACACCCCTCAAAGACAGGGGTGCGGGGGTCACCACGAGAGGCTCCTACAGCGACTATGCTCTTCTCCGCCGCTAGGAGGGCCTTCTCGAGGAGGTCAACAGTGAGAGTGGTGGGGCACACAGCTAGGAAGTGGTCCCTGACTACGCGAAGGGAGTCAGGGAGTCGGGTGACTATGTAGTAGAGGGTGATATACATGGGGGGGGGGGGGGGGTTCTTGGCGCAGAAGTCAGCAGGAAGCGCAGCGCGGTAGCGAGTGTCACTAGTGCGGAGGTGCGTAATGAGGTCAGCGACTGTGGGAAAGGCAGCAAGGTCAGGGAAGAGGTACGGTAGCATGAGAAGGCTTAGTGCAGCAGTGGCAGGGGAGGAGTAGCGTGCAACTACAGTGTCGTACAAGGTCTGAGCACTCTTGTACTGACTAAAGTGCGCACGCTCGGAGGTAGGGGGGTGGCGACGCACAGCAAGACGTGCAGCAGCGTTGCGCGTGGCCCATTGGGAGCGAACAGTGGCGTCAGCATCAGCAGCAGGGGCAGGAGAGGCGCCGGATGTGAGGTCAAAGAGAGAGAGACAGTCTGCCCTATCGCACTGTAAGAACAGCTGCAGGTCATCTACCCATACGTCAAAGTCAATGGCTCGACCCTCAGCGTCAAAAGCGAGGACACTAGGGGTAGCCATGACCACAGTAGACTAGCAGCGCAAACAATAGGGTGAAGGCAGTGCAGTGAAAAAGCCGCTGTGCTTACCGGACGGGGCAGCTCGGGCGGCTCGGCGGTAGGGCGGCTCGGCGGCTCGGCTACTGGGCGGCTGGGCGGCTCGGCTGCAGTGCGGCTCGGCGGCCCGGCGGCTCGGCTGTAGAGCGGCTCGGCCGCTGGGCGGCTCGGCTGCTCGGCTGCTGGGCGGCTCGGCGGCTCGGCTGTTCGGCTGCTCGGTTGCCCGGGCGGCTCGGCGGTGCTACTTCAGGGCGGCGCGGCGGTCGGCTGCTCGGCTGGGTGAGGCGGCTCGGGCAGCTCGGGTGGCGGGCGGCGCTGCAGCAGGCGACGGGGCCGCAGGTTAGGACGGCGGGGCCGAAAGTGAAAGCGGCGGGGCCGCAGGTGAGAGCCGCGGGGCCGTCTGTGAGAGCGGCGGGGCCGCAGGTGAGAGCGGCGGGGCCGCAGGTGAGAGCGGCGGGGCCACAAGTGAGAGCGGCGGGGCCGCAGGTGAGAGCGGCGGGGCCGCAGGGAAGGGCGACGGGGCCGCAGTTAAGGGCGGCGGGGTCACAGTCGAGGGCGGTGGGGCCGCAGGTAAGGGCAGCGGGGCCGCAGTTGAGGGCGGCGGGGCCGCAGATAAGGGCGGCGGGGCCGCAGGTAAGGGCGACGGGTCGCAGGAAGGGCGGCGGGCCGCAGGTGAGGGCGGCGGGGCCGTTTAAAATGGCGGCGGGGCCATGAGAAGGGCGGCGACGGGCCGCTGCAAGGGCGGCAACGGGGCCGCTGGTGAAAGGGCGGCGGATCGGGGCCGCAAGGGCGGCTGATCGGGGCCGCGAGAGGCCGCTAGGGCGGCGCGACGCGACCGCTAAGGGTGACAAGACGGGGCCGCTAAGAAGGGCTCGACCCTAGGCGCGCTTCAGGCAGGGGCAGGACGCGCCCCGGCAGGAAAAAAAAGAATTGGTAGGCCCTAGGAACAGCTCCCATGAGGGAATCTGCTCGATACCATGAGGAAATGTGAACGAGAAATGGATGAACTATGAATGAAGTGGGTACAAGTACTAACTCTAATTGGGTTGTACCCCCTATGGGTGCCCCACTACAGCCTACACAAAAGCATAAGCTATAATGTTCTGACATGTGTTTCACCCTCTTAGGTAGATGTAGGGTTGCAATGTTTGCAATTAACGGTAGACAAAGTAGGAAATTCTTGTAAGCGAATGACTTGAAATATATATTAAAAAAACAAAAATAGGGTGGCGGTTATATTATGTAAATATAGGTTTGCGGCTATAATCCGTAAGCCATTTGGGCATGCGCTTATAATCGAGGAGTGGATATAAGCGCCATACGCCACAAGCGCCAGGCGCTTATCCCAGGGTGGCGCTTATATCCAGGGGGTGACGGTAGTGAGCTCGCTAGGGTGCTTCAGAAGAAGCGCGTCACGAACCGAGGCAAGGCGGTCAGGGAGGCTAGTGGTGATGAAATATATAGTAATCGCCATAGGGGGAGAGAGCAGCGCAAGCTGTTCGTCAGTGCAGGCAACGCAGAAGCCGGAATCAAGCAAGCGCAGCTGAGCAACCAAGTCAGCGGAGCGCTCAAACGAGGCGAGGTCAGGAAACAGGAACGGGAAAAAGAGGCGACCAAGAGAGACAGTGGTGGGAGTAGCGTAACGGGCCTTGATCGCAGTTAGGAACTCACTTGCCGTGCGAACCTGAGTGAAGTGGGCCTCCTTAGACTCAGGGAGGAGGCTGCTGAGGGCGATGCAAGCTGCAGCGTCATGCGACGTCCATGCTGTGAGGTCAGTACGCTGGCGAGCATAACGGTCTGTGGCGGCAGAGCTAGTGTCAGCGCCTAAAGGTGCAGGATCGACGGGCTTAGGAAGGTGGCCGGAAGCGTGCACCAACAGAGACTCATCCGCCTAAACCTGACTCTCTAAAATGCGGCGCGCACGCTGGAGCCAGACAGAGAACTCAAGCGGCCTACCCTCGGCGTCAAAGCGGAGGACCCTAGGGGTCGCCATAGCGGAAGCGAAAAGTTGGGAACCCTGTCGCCGAAACCCTAAACGCCCAAAGGGCTGCGTAGGGCGTGACAGACAGTGCGAAGCGACGGGACAGAATGCGACTTGTCAGAATCAACAAGGGTTATTGCACTAGGAAAGAGTTGGGTACAAGTAGGAAACCCTAAACTTACTGTACCCGACAGTAACTACCCCACTACAACCTAAACAAACTGTAGCATATATAACATTTGACACACCCCCATAGGCAAAGTGGGGGGGAGCAAGGGGTCACAAGACCAGTCAAGAAAGGCAAAGCAAGCTCAGGGTGGATCACAACGTCACCACACACTCTGAGCACAAGCAAAGGGTCACAAGGCCAGTTCACATGCAGAGGCATATATGCAACACAAACAGCACAGTGATCTCTACCTAGCAAAGAAAGCATGTAGGTATATATATAGATCACAGTACAAGCAAAGCCTACAACAAGTGAGGAAAGGTGGGCACAAGCCCTAGCATAATGCAGAAACGCTGATGATCACCAGACGGAAGTGCCTTGGTCAATATATCAGCAGTGTTGGCCCGAGTGGCCACGTAACGCAGACGAAGTTGATCACGCTGCTGCAACTCTCGAGCCAGGAAGTAACGCAGAGCGATGTGCTTCGTTTTGTGATCCACTCTGTGCTCCTCACACAAGGCAATGGTAGCCTTGTTGTCGAAGTACAGCACTGGAGTAGAACGAGGCCGCTCTCCCAAGTCAGTCAGCAGGTAGGTGAGCCAGCGTAACTCCTGTGCAGCCATGGTTGTGGCGTATATCTCATCCTCACAACTGGAGCTGAGATTTGAAGACGAGCGTGTAGAACGCCAAGAAACTGAACAAGAGCCAAGGCTAAAGGTGTAACCCTCTGACGACCGCTGAGTAGCCTGGTCGTCAACCCAAGAAGCGTCTGAGTGCCCAGTGAGAACAACTGAGATCCTCCCTCCAAGCACGAGCCCCGTGCTTGATATACTGCACAAGTAGCGCAGTACCCTCTTAGCAGCATCCATGTGCACCTTTCGGTGCCGACCAGCAGCCACGTAGCGAGCCAGAAGGCCAAGAGGGTACCCTAGGTCAGGACGAGTGCAAGTCATCAGGTACAAGAGGCAGCCAACTAGCTCTGGGTAAGGACCACTCGGCTCTACGGACTCGTCCGAAGGTGGAGCTGAGAGCGAGTGACCTGTACCCAGAGGAGTGGCCTGTGCCGAGGACCAGGTGAAGCCGAAGCGCTGAAGGACTTGCTGCACCATGTGTGACTGAGTCAGTGTGATGGTGCGGCGTGCTCTGCCCCGGGTGATCTGCAAGCCAAGGTAGCTGCGCAGTTCACCCAGGTCTGTGCACGTGTGTCTCTTCTGCAGCTCCGACTTCACTAGGGCGAGAGCCTCAGTGTCAGCAGTGGCAAAGACCAAGTCGTCGACGTACACGAGGATGTAGAACGGCGGCAGCGAAGTGTCGGTGCGCAAAAACAGCGACGGGTCAGCAGTAGAAGGCGCGAACCCAAGAGCCGCAAGTGTAGCCCTCAGTGTGTCGTGCCACTCACGTGGCGCCTGGTGGAGACCGTAGACCGGCCGCCGGAGGCTCCACTGGGTACCAGGAGGGAACGACCCAGTGAAGCCAGGAGGGCGACGCAGCCAGATCTCCTCGTGCAGGCTGCCCTGCAAGAAAGCTGTGCTGAAGTCAAGAGAGTGAAGCTCGTATTCACGCTGAGCGGCAACGTGCAGTAGCACCCGAATAGTGGTCATCTTCGGGGTGGGGGAGAAGGTCTGGAAGAAGTCTTCTCCCTCTTGCTGTCTGAAGCCTCGAGCAACGTAACGAGCCTTGAAGACAGACGGAGAACCTGGCGGCCGCTTCACCCTGAAAATCCACATGCCACTAACGATGTTCGCCCCAGGAGGGGGAACCTCATCGATGTAAGTGCCAGTGGACTTCTAGGATGCCATCTCTGCGTCCATGGCTGACTGCCACTGAGAGGAGTACTAACCCGCGATCGCCTCTGCGTAAGAGCGCAGTGTCGGGATGTCTGGTGCATCCGGGTCTCCCTCAGGTGCAATCAGCATGGACACGAGATGAGGTACAGCAGCGGCAAAGCACTCAAACTCCTCCTGCCTGTCCTCAAGGACGTCCGTGCCTAGAGCGCACTCACCCCCGACGGACGGAGGACAGACAGACTCAGACTCAGCAACGAGACTGGCAGCGTAGTCTAGACGACAGTGAGCAGCAAAGTCGACAAGCTTAGTAACTAAGGCAGACGCAGCAGCTGACTCAAAGGAAGGGTCAGTGACAGCAATTGCTAGGAGACGCGTGATAGTAGGACTAGCAGTACGAAGAGAATCAGACTCTGGGTCAGCAAGGGCAGGAAGAGAGGACGCAGGAGGAGAAGGCAGAGGGACACGATGTGGAGCAGTGGAGAGACGAAGCGTCATCTGGTGAGGAGGAGGACGCTTACGCGGGACACGACGACCAGTGCAAGGAGCACAAACAGGTGACGCAGAACGAGATACAGGCGACACAGGACGAGACTCAGGCTCACGACGCTCCGTAAGACCTACTGTCGGACCAGTGTAGGGAGAAGGACTAGGAAGTGGCGAGACAAGCTGTTGTCAAACATTATATATGTTATTGTTGTGTAAGCTATAGCGGGTTATCCTTTAAGGGGTATATCATTCTAGGGTTTGCTACTTGTATCACCAATGTTCATTGTTCAATCATCTTTGCTCTTGATTATGATGCGATCCTTGCTGCTATGTATGCATTGACTATTAGTGTTGAGGGTGACTGTTACCTGAGTGTACCGCCCGACCCGAGTATTGGGACCAGTGAGGCTGCAGCTCTAGGTGCTGTTACCTATGTCTTCCTTGGCTTTGTCCCTGACGCGCCTTGCTGGCAGTTTTACCACCCCACCTCTCGTCGTGTCTTCGCCTCTCAGGACGTCACCTTTGACGAGTCGGTATCCTTTTACCGTCTCTTCCCCTACCGCACTGCCCCGCTCCCCCCCCCCCCCCCCCCGCCGCTCTTCCTCACCCCAGGTGTCCCGTCAATAGACCCCCTCCCTCCCCAGGGTGCTCCTCCCTCAGTTGTTTCCCAGGTAGACCCGGTCGAGCCTGTGGAGGTAGCTGTTGACTCTGGTCCTGCGCGAGGTGCTGAGCGTACTGAGCCTGGTGGTGCTGGGTCTGGGGGTACTGAGACTGGGGGTGCTGAGCCTTGGGGTGCGGAGAGTGGGGGTGCTGAGCTTGGGGGTGCGGAGACAGCGGGTGGTGAGCCTGGGGGTGCTGCGAGTGGGGGTGCTGAGCCAAGAGGAGCTGAGGCTGGAGGTTCTGAGACTGACCGTCCAGCGCTTGTTGGCGCTCCCTCTTCACAGCAGCTACGTGAGTGGTACTCCCAGAGTTACAACCTCCGTCGTGGGGCTACTGGAGTTGGGGCTGGTGGCCCTGCGGGTGCGGTGTCGCGGCCGGAGCCTCCCTCAGCGGCTGCGTGAGTGGTACGCTCGGCGCTGCAGCCTCCGGAGTGGAGCTCCTGGTGTTGAGGTACCGCCCGCTGGAGGCCCTACTGCTGCTGGAGGTTCTGGAGCTGCTGGAGGTGCTGCTGGTGCTGGAGCTGCTGGAGGTGCTGCTGGTGCTGGTTCGGCTGGAGGTTCTGGAGCTGCTGGAGGTGCTGCTGGTGAAGGAGCTGCCAGGGGGTGCTGCTGGTGCTGCTGGAGGTTTTGGAGCTGCTGGAGGTGCTGCTGGTGCTGCTGGAGGTACTGGAGCTGCTAGAGGTGCTGCTTGTGCTGGTTCAGCTGGAGGTTCTGGTGCTGTCTCTGCTCCTTTTGGGGGCACTTCACGGCTGCAGCCGTACTTCGTTCCGCTCCTTCAGCAGGTTCTTGGTCAGCCGCCTCCTCCTAGTCCTCCCCCCCCCTAAGAGTGTCCTCCGCCTGTCCAGTCGCAGTCACAGCTACCGCCTGCATCGCCACTTCCTGGTCCTTCTCCCTACACTGGTCCGACAGGCGGTCTTACAGAGCGTCGTGAGCCTTAGTCTCGTCCTATGTCGCCTGTGTCTCGTCCTGTGTCACCTGTTCGTGCTTCTCGCTCTGGTCGCCGTGCTCCGCGTGAGCGTCCTCCACCTGTCCCTGGCACACACTATATGACTCTGCGTCCTTCCACTGCTCCACAGCCGTCTCCTCCTGCGTCCTCTCTTCCTGTTCTTGCTAACCCGGAGTCTGACTCTCTTCGTGCTGCCAGTCCTACTGTCACGCGTCTCCTGGCCACTGCTGTCACTGACCCTTCTTTTGAGTCTGCTACTGCGTCTGCACTAGTTGCTGAGCTTGTCGACTTCGCTGCTCACTGTCGTCTAGAATACGTAGCGAGTCTTGTTGCTGAGTCTGAGTCTGTCTGTCCTCCGTCCGTCGGGGGTGAGTGTGCTCTAGGCATGGACGTCCTTGAGGACAGACAGGAGGACCTTGAGTGTCTTGCAGCCGATGCGCCTCATCTCATGTCTATGCTGATTGCCCCTGAGGGAGACCCGGATGCTCCAGACATCCCGACCCCGCGCTCTTACGCTGAGGCGATCGCAGGTGAGTACTCCTCTCTGTGGCAGACAGTTATGGATGCAGAGATAGCATACTGGAAGTCCACTGGCACTTTCATCGATGAGGTTCCCCCTCCTGGGGCAAACATCGTCAGTGGCATCTGGATTTTCAGGGTGAAGTGGCCGCCGGGTTCTCCGCGTCTTCAAGGCTCGTTACGTTGCTCGAGGCTTTAATCAGCGAGAGGGAGTAGACTTCTTTCAAACCTTCTCCCCCACCCCGAAGATGACCACTCTTCGGGTGCTACTGCACGTTGCTGCTCAGCGTAACTACGAGCTTCACTCTCTTGACTTCAGCACAGCTTTCTTGCAGGGCAGCCTGCACGAGGAGATCTGGCTGCGCCGCCCTCCTGGCTTCACTGGGTCGTTTCCTCCTGGTACCCAGTGGAGCCTCCGGCGGCCGGTCTACGGTCTCCGCCAGGCGCCTTGTGAGTGGCACGACACACTGAGGACTACTCTTGCGGCACTTGGGTTCGCGCCTTCTACTGCTGACCCGTCGCTGTTTCTGCGCACCGACCCTTCGCTGCCGCCGTTCTACATCCTCGTGTACGTCGACGACCTTGTCTTTGCCACTGCTGACACTGAGGCTCTCGCCCACGTTAAGTCGGAGCTGCAGAAGAGACACACGTGCGCAGACCTGGGTGAATTGCGCAGCTACCTTCGCTTGCAGATCACCCGGGACAGAGCACGCCGCACCATCACAGTGACTCAGTCACACATGGTGCTGCAGGTCCTTCAGCGCAGGCCACTCCTCTGGCTATAGGTCACTCGCTCTCAGCTCTGCCTTCGGATGAGTCCGTAGAGCCGAGTGGTCCTTACCCAGAGCTAGTTGGTTGCCTCATGTACTTGATGACTTGCACTCGTCCTAACCTAGCATACCCTCTTGGCCTTCTGGCCCGCTACGTGGCTCCTGGCAGCCACCGAAAGGTGCACTGGGATGCTGCAAAGAGGGTATTGCGCTACTTGTGCAGTACATCGGGCATGGGGCTCGTGCTTGGAGGAGGGAGCTCAGTTGTTCTCACTGGGCACTCAGACACTTCTTGGGTTGACGATCAGGCTACTCAGTGGTCGTCACAGGGTTACACCTTCACCCTTGGCTCTGGCTCAGTTTCGTGGCATTCTGCGTGTTTGTCTTCAGTTCTCAGCTCCAGTTCTGAGGCTGAGATCCACGCCATAGCCATGGCTGCACAGGAGTTACGCTGGCTCACCTACGTGCTGACCGGCCCGGGAGAGCGGCCTCGTTCTCCTCCAGTGCTGTACGTCAACAACAAGGCTGCCATTGCCTTGTGTGAGGAGCACAGACTGGAGCACAGAACAAAGCACATCGCTATACGTTACTTTCTGGCTCGAGAGCTGCAGCAGCGTGGTCAGCTTTGTCTGCGTTACATGGCCACTCAGGCCAACACTGCTGATATATTCACCAAGGCACTTTAGCCTGGTGATCATCAGCGCTTCTGTACGTTGTTAGGGCTTGTGCCCACTTTGCCTCACTTGCTGTAGACCTTGCCTGTACTGTGATCTATATACTTATACCTGCATGCTTGCATTGCTAGGCAGATATCACTTTGATGTTTGTGATGCATATATGCCTCTGCATATGAACTGGCCTTGTGGCTCCTTGCTTGTGCTCAGTGTGTGTGGTGACTTTGTGATCCACCCTGAGCTTGCATTCTCTTTCTTGACTCGTCTTGTGACCCCTTGCTCTACCCCACTTAGCCTATGAGGATGTGTCAAACATTATATATGTTATTGTTGTGTAGGCTATAGCGGGTTAGCCTTTAAGGGGTGTATCATTCTAGGGTTTGCTACTTGTATCACCAATGTTCATAGTTCAATCACTTGTTCTTTCTAACGGCTGTAACGGTGACTGCGACTGTACAGGCGGAGGACACTCTGAGGAGGGAGCAGGACAAGGAGGAGGCGGCTGACCAAGAACCTGCTGAAGGAGCGGAACGAAGTACGGCCGAGGTCGTGAAGCGCCTGCAGAACCAGCAGAGACCACCAAAACCCCCAGCAGCAGCTCCAACTCCCGTAACACCACCAGCAGCTCCAGCCGCACTGTCGACTCCAGCACCTGCAGGAGGACGAGCGTCAGCACCTCCAATTCAGCCCCTGCAGCACCAACCCCAGGGTCAGCAGCTATACCAACTCCAGTAGGCCCAGCGGCCTCGGCTCCACCGGTAGATCCAGCAGCTCCAGCACCTCCAGCAGCTCCAGCACGAGCAGTACCTCCAGCAGCTCCAGCACCGGCCCCACCTCTAGTAGCACCAGCTCTAGCAGCTCCAGCTCCAGCTCCAGCAGAACCCCCAGGCCCAGCAGCTCCAGTACCGCCTGTACGAGCACCTCCAAGACCAGAGGCTCCAGTACCTCCAGCAGCACCAGGGCCTCCAGCGGGTGGCACCCCAGTGCTAGGAGCGCCGCTCTGGAGGCTGCAGCGTTGAGCGTACCACTCACGCAGCCGCTGTGGAGAGGGAGGCTCCGGCCGCGACACAGCATTTGCAGCACCTCCAGCTCCAGCAGCCCTACGATGGAGGCTGCAACGCTGAGAGTACCACTCACGCAGCTGCTGTGAAGAGGGAGCGTCACCTGGCGCAGCACTGTGAGTCTCAGCTCCCCCACGCTCAGCACCGCCAGTCTCAGCACCCCCAGGCTCAGCACCCCCAGTCTCAGCACTCCCAGGCTCAGCACCCCCAGTCTCAGCACCCCCAAGCTCAGCACCCCGAGTCTCAGCACCGCCAGACGCAGTACCTCGCGCAGGACCAGAGTCGACAGCTACCTCGACAGGCTCGACCGGGTCTACCTGGGAAACACCTGAGGGAGCAGGACCCTGGGGAGGGAGGGGGTCTACCGAAGCAACACCTAGCGTGAGGAAGAGCGGCGGAGGGGGGAGCGGGGCAGTGCGGTAGGAAAACAGACGGTAAAAGGGCACCGACTCGTCAAAAGTGATGTCCTGAGAGGGGAAGACACAGCGCGAGGTGGGGTGGTAAAACTGCCAGCCAGGTGCGTCAGGGACAAAGCCAAGGAAGACACAGGGAATGGCACAGGAGGAGAGCTTGTCCGCGGACGTACCGCGGACAAAGGCTCAACATCCCAAGACCCAGAACACCGACACATCGCCAACCTTCCCCGTCCAACGTAGTGTGGGCGAGGTCTCCGGAGGAGAGACACGGGCCAGAGGTTGAGCTGATGCGCAGCGTACTGCACAGCAAACGGCCACAGGAAATGGGGGACAGCCACATGGATCATGGAGGTACGAGCGACCTCCATAACAAAGCCAATGCGGCGCTCAGCAACCCCATTCTGCTGTGGAGAGGCCGGAAGTGTGAACGTCTGGCGGATGCCGTGCTCTGCACAGTAGGCTGCCAAGAGGTCGGAGGAAAACTCACCACACCTATCAGAGTGCAGACGCAGGACGGGAAAGTCCGACCGGAACTGCTCGCGGAGCTGGAGACAAGTAGCGCGGATCCAAGGGATCAAAACATCAGGGACCTCACCCTTGGTGCGCAAGGGGAAGATCGTGGTGTAGCGCGTGTAGTCGTCGATGACCAACAGGAATTACCGCTCGTGGCCCTGTCCACGGACGCGGGCTGGGCCCCACACGTCCAGGTGGAGAGTCTGCAGGGGAGCCTCTGTGGGAGGGAACGAGGAGGAGTGAGGAGCGGCGCGCTGCCGCCCCTCGACACAGGGAAGTTCTAGGTTACCCTCGCGTTTCCGGGGTAGTTTGTAGAAGGGGAGCGATAGACTTGGTGGGCTGTTAAGCGGTCGGCCCGTGGAATAGATCTGATTATTCCACTCCGACTACGATAGCATTAACGCCTTCACCGAAGTCAGAAAAATCGCGAGCCACCCCCTGCCCGTTCGAAGAAGCCTGAGGCACATGGAGCAGGCCGAGTTCAACGAGTTCATGTAACAGTTCCGTGCGATGCAGGCCAACTTGTAGGGTATGACTGCAGAGATGGAGCGTCTACGGAAGGAAAACGCCGAACTACACCAGGCGCGTGGTGAAGCGTGCCATGAGTCGCCTGTCGTGGATGACGCAAATAGCAGCACTACACCAGATGAGCGGGTCTGGAGTGAGCTTGAAGGTGAGATGGATGCGGACGAAACGAGGCAGGCGCAACAGGAACACTCGCCACAACAGTTGCGTGCAGTACCACCACGTGCAGCAGCGACGACGACGGCGACACCAGCAGCAATGCCAACGGCCCCGATGGCAGCAACGGCTTTTGTGAAAATCAAGCCGACAAACCCGCCCCCGTTTAACCCGAGTGACAAGTTTGTCACTGTTTCTCGGGACGGCCACGATACGCACATGGAAGGAGTGGGGCGCCGCCTTGCGAACCAGATTCGAGCACGTATCCGCCTCGGACTCTGCCCGCATGCAGCTGCGTACCTGGAAGCAGCTGACTTCAGTCCAAGACTACACCAGCAAATTCTGCAACTTGGCGGACCAGGTGGACGACATGAGCGGCGCGGAGCGGCTGGATCTCTACGTGGCGGGCCTGAAATACGAGATACAGTACGAGGTCCGACGAACCCGGCCACGCAGCTTCAACGACGCCGTCCGGGAAGCCGAGTCAACGGATGCGCTGATGCAGTGGGCGAGATCGAGCTCCCGGGAGGGCCCTCGATTTCGTGGACCGACTCAGCAGCCCACGATCAACGGCGTGGATGCACCTAGCCGAGCCCTTGGGCCGTGCTTTTTATGCAACCAACTGGGCCACTTGAAAAAAGACTGCCCGAGGCTTAAGCAGGGGAAGAAGAACGACGGAGAAGGGTCGGGAAAAGATACGAGTCAGTAGTAGACGGGCCACCTAGTGACGAGACCATGTCGCCCGACAATCACCATCCACACCGGGTCGTGGTACCGATCATCGCTATCGACCAGAACCGGACGAATAACGTGGGTGAACACGTGGACTACCCTGTGCTGGTGGTAGAGAGGGTTAACAGTTAAAAAAATAAAATCTTCGTTGACGGTGGGGCAAGCCACAGTCTCGTCAACCTGGCAACAGCCAAAAAAATGGGGGTGAAGCTGACCAGGTGTCTGCCAGAGATCGATGCAAGGTTGGTGGACGGAACACCGCTGGCCATCCGAGATGAGGCGCGAAAAATTCGGATACAGTGCGGCGACAAATTTGGGTTTGGCATGAGGATTTTGGCGACGACGTTGGACGGCTGCGATGTGCTGCTGGGGAGGGATTGGCTGCAGCGCTTCAATCCGACGATCGACTGGACGACTGGGGCGTCCGTTGTGCGAGGATACGGAGGGAAGACGACGCTTCCGAAATGGACGGAGCCGGAGCCGGTGACGACATGTGTCAACGCGGTCAACATGCAGCGTGCAATGAACAGCGGAGCCCAGGCCTTCTTAGTGCACCTGTACGAAGTGGCAGCTTCCGAGAAAATCGCGGACACCGACACCCTCTGTGCGGCAGTCCTATTCGGAAGTATCCCGAAATTTTCGCGGATGACCTCCCGGATGGTTTGCCCCCCCAACGACCTGAGGATCATCGGATCCAGCTGGAGCCCGGCGCGCAACCTACTGTGCGGACACAGTGGCGGCTCAGTCAACCAGAACTCGCCGTGCTGCAGGCCCAACTGGATTACCTGCTCGCCAAGGGATTTATCCGGCCCAGCACGTCACTGTATGCAGCACGGATACTGTTCACGCCAAAGAAGGACGGTGGCCTACGCATGTGCATTGATTATCGGGCGCTGAATCGGGTCACGATAAAGTCGCGTTACCCGATCACGCGAATCGATGATCTGCTGGATCAACTTCGCGGAGCTCGGTATTTTTCGAAAATCGACCTGCGAGGTGGCTACACCAAATTCGCGTATTCGCCGACGACTACCCGAAGACCGCTTTTCGCACACGCTACGGCAGTTACGAGTTCACAATGATGCTGTTCGGCCTGACAAACGCGCCCTCGACGTTCCAGCTCACCATGAATGGAATTTTTCGGGACATGCTGGACAAAAAGGTCATCGTGTACCTGGACGATATCCTGGTGTACAGCGCGACAAAAGAGGACCATTTGCGGGATTTAGAGGAGGTGTTCCGGCGTTTACAGGGACATCGGCTGATTACCAAGGGGTCTAAGTGTGAGTTTCTGAAGCCGGAATTAGAGTTTTTGGGGCATATGGTTTCTGGCGAAGGGATTAAAATCGACCCGCATAAGGTGGACGCCATCGTTAAGTGGAAGCCGCCTACTAATATCCCTGAGTTGCAAAGTTTTCTGGGGTTTGTTAACTACGTTCATCGTTTTGTACCCAATATGGCAGGAATAACCAAGCCGCTGACCGACCTGCTGCACCACGACAGTGATTTCAGGTGTGGGGAGAGGGAGCAATCCGCCTTCGACGCCCTCAAAAACATTTTGGGTTCAACCCCGGGACTCTACCTCGCCGATCCATCTCGACCGTTCGAAGTCGTCACGGACGCCAGTGATTTCGCTGTCGGCGCCGTCCTGCTATAGGACTTCGGCCAAGGGCTGCAACCCATCGCCTACGAGTCACACAAGATGCAGCCACCTGAGCGCAACTACCCAGTCCACGACAAAGAAATGCTGGCCATCGTCCATGCATTTCGCGTCTGGCGCTGCTACCTCAGAGGAGCCGACTGAGGAAATACAAACGAGAATGAATGAACTATGAATGAAGTGAGTACAAGTACTAACCCTGATTGGGTTGTACCCCCTATGGGATACCCCACTATAGCCTACACAGAAGCATGAGCTATATATGTTCTGACACACCCCCATAGGCAAAGTGGGGGAGAACAAGGGGTCACAAGACCAGTCAAGAAAAGGAAAGCAAAGCAAGCTCAGGGTGGATCACAAAGTCACCACACATTCTTAGCACAAGTTCAAGGCCACAAGGCCAGTTCACATGCAGGAGTACATATAAATATAAGACTAGACAAGTGAGAGCAGGTATATATATATGTAACAGTACAAACAAGGTAAAGAGGTGAGCAAGTGAGGCAAGACAGGGACAAGACCCAATTGTGTGCAGAACCGCTGATGATCACAAGGCGGAAGTGCCTTGGTAAGGACATCAGCAGTGTTGGCCTCAGAGGCCAAGTAAGCAAGCCGCAACTGTCCACGCTGCTGTAGCTCACGAGCAAGGAAGTAGCGAAGAGCAATGTGCTTCGTTCTGTGCTCCAGTAGCTGCTCTCGACACAAGGCCAGCATGGCCTTGTTGTCTACGTACAGAACTGGAGGAGAACGAGGCGGCTCTCCGAGGTCGGTCAGCAGGTAGGTGAGCCAGCGAAGCTCCTGTGCAGCCATGGCCCCAGCGTAGATCTCGGCCTCACAACTAGAGCCGAGAACAGAAGACGAGCGAGTAGCTCGCCACGAGACAGAGCCGGAACCAAGGCTGAAGGTGTAACCCGGTGACGACCGCTGTGTAGCCTGGTCGTCAGCCCATGAAGCGTCTGCGTGCCCAGTGAGAACCACTGGACTGCGCCCTCCAAGCACTAGCCCCATGCCCGACGTACTGCATGTTGAGATAGAGGCGAGGAATGATGAACTATTAAATGAGAGAAGTACAAGTACAACCCTAATTGGGTTGTACCCCCTATGGGCTACCTCACTACAGCCTACATATATGCATCAGCAATATATAATCATCTGACACACCCCCATAGGCAAAGTGGGGGAGAGCAAGGGGTCACAAGACCAGTCAAGCAAAGCAAAGCAAAGCAAGCTCAGGGTGGATCTCAAGGATACCACACAAATTCCGAGCACAAGGTTAAGGCCACAAGGCCAGTTCACATGCAGCAGAGCATATATATATAACAGTGCTAAACAAGCAAGAGCAAGGATATATATATATGCAGCAGTACAAGCAAGGTCAAGAGGTAAGCAAGTGAGGCCCAGTGGGCACAAGGCCTAGCAGAGTGCAAAAGCGCTGATGGTCACGAGGCGGAAGTGCCTTGGTGAACACATCAGCAGTGTTGGCCTCAGTGGCCACGAAACGCAGGCGAAGCTGACCACGCTGCTGCAGCTCTCGAGCAAGGAAGTAGCGCAGAGCAATGTGCTTCGTCCTGTGCTCCAGTCTGTGCTCCTGACACAAGGAAATGGTTGCCTTGTTGTCGACGTACAGCACTGGAGGAGAACGAGGCCGCTCTCCAAGGTCAGTTAGCAGGTAGGTGAGCCAGCGAAGCTCCTGGGCAGCCATGGCCGTGGCGTAGATCTCAGCCTCACAGCTGGAGCTGAGAATAGAAGAAGAGCGAGTAGAGCGCCAAGAGACAGAGCCAGAGCCAAGACTGAAGGTGTAACCCTGAGACGACCGCTGAGTAGCCTGGTCGTCAGCCCAAGAAGCGTCTGAGTGCCCAGTGAGCACAGGCCGCTCTCGCCCTCCAAGCACTAGCCCCATGCCCGACGTACTGCACAAGTAGCGCAACACCCTCTTAGCTGCATCCATGTGCTCCTTCCGGTGACGGCCGGGAGCAACATAGCGTGCTAAGATGCTGAGAGGGTATGCGAGGTCAGGTCGAGTGCAGGTCATCAGGTACATGAGGCAGCCCACAAGCTCTGGATACGGACCACTCGACTCTACGGACTCATCCGAAGGCAGAGCTGAGAGTGAGTGTCCCGTAGGCAGAGGAGTGGACTGAGGCGAGGAGTACGTGAAGCCGAAGCGCTGAAGGACCTGCTGCACCATGTGTGACAGAGTGAGGGTAATGGTGCGGCGTGCTCTGTCCCGGGTGATCCGCAAGCCAAGATAGCTTGTCAGTTCACCCAGGTCTGTGCACGTGTGTCTCTTCTGCAATTCGGACTTCACGTGGGCGAGTGCGGCAGTGTCCGCAGTGGCAAAGACCAAGTCGTCGACGTACACGAGGATGTAGAACGGCGGCAGCGAGGTGTCGGTGCGCAGAAACAGCGACGGGTCAGCAGTAGAAGGAGCAAACCCAAGAGCCGCAAGTGTAGTCCTCAGTGTGTCGTGCCACTCACGCGGCGCCTGGCGGAGACCGTAGACTGGCCGCCGGAGGCTCCACTGGGTACCAGGAGGGAACGACCCAGTGAAGCCAGGAGGGCGGCGCAGCCAGATCTCCTCGTGCAGGCGGCCCTACAAGAAAGCAGTGCTGAAGTCAAGAGAGTGTAGCTCGTAGTCACGCTGAGCAGCGACGTGCAGTAGAACCCGAAGAGTGGTCATCTTCGGGGTCGGGGAGAAGGTATGAAAGAAGTCAACTCCCTGTCGCTGACTGAAGCCACGAGCCACGTAGCGCGCCTTGAAGACAGGCGGAGAACCCGGCGGCCGCTTCACCCTGAAGATCCACATGCCACTGACAATGTTCGCCCCAGGAGGGGGAACAGCGTCAACGTAGGTGCCTGTGGACTTCCAGGAAGCCATCTCTGCGTCCATGGCTGACTGCCACTGAGAGGAGTAGGGACCGGCCATCGCCTCTGCGTAAGAGCGTGGGGTCGGGATGTCTAGAGCATCCGGATCTCCCTCAGGGGCAACAAGCATGGACACGAGATGGGGCAAAGCGGCGGCAAAGCACTGGAACTCCTCCTGCCTGTCCTCAAGAACGTCCGTGCCAAGAGCACAGTCACCCCCGACGGACGGAGGACAGGCAGACGCAGACGCAGCAGATGCAGACTCAGCAGACGCAGCAGACTCAGCAACAAGACCGGCAGCGTAGTCTAGACGACACGCAGCAGCAAAGTCGACCAGCTCAGCAACTAGGGCAGACGCAGCAGCGGACTCAAAGGAAGGGTCGGTGACAAGAGTAGCAAGAAGACGCGTGACAGTAGGACTGGCAGCACGGCGAGAGTCCGACTCCGGGTCGGCAGGTGTAGGAAGAGAAGACTGAGGAGGAGAAGGCAAAGGGGCATGCAGAGGAGCAGTGGACGGACGCAGAGACATCCTATGTGTGCCAGGGACAGGAGGAGGACGCTAACGCGAACTGCGACCACTAGGGCGAGCAGCTCGGACTGGCGACGTAGGGCGGGACGCAGGTTCACGACGCTCAGCAAGACCTCCAGTAGGACCAGAGTAGGGAGAAGGAGAAGGCAGGGGAGAGGCGGGCTGTAACTGTGACTGCGACGGGACAGGCTGTGGACACTCTACGGGAGGAGAAGGACTAGTGGAAGGCGGGAGACCAAGAACCTGCTGAAGGAGCGGAACGAAGTACGGCCGAGGCCGCGCCGCACCGCCAGAGACAGCAGGGACAGCACCAACACCTCCAGAGGCAGCACCAGCACCAGTAGCAGCTCCAACTCCAGCACCTCCGGTAGCGCCAGAAGTACCCTCAGTAGGACCGACAGTCGTAGTCTCAGCGCCAGCACCCGCAGCAGCTCCAGCTCCAGAGGCACCCCCGGGCCCGGCAGCTCCAGTACCCTCAGTACGAGCACCTCCGGGACCCGTGGTATCAGCTCCCTCGGCAGCAACAGAACCTCCAGCACCCGCAGCACCCCCAGCTCCAGCAGCTCGCCTCCAGCGCCGGGCAAACCACTCACGCAGCTCCAGAGGAGAGAGCGGCTCGCGGCGCGAAGAACGGTCTGGAGAACCACCAGGAACAGAAGCAGCAGGCGCAGCACTCCCAGACGCAGTACCCCCAGGCTCAGCACCCCCAGGCTCAGTACCCCCAGGCTCAGCACCCCCAGGCTCAGCACCCCCAGGCTCAGCACCCCCAGGCTCAGCACCCCCAGTCTCAGCACCCCCAGGCTCAGCACCCAAAGTCTCAGCACCCCCAGGCTCAGCACCCCCAGGCTCAGCACCCCCAGTCTCAGCACCCCCAGGCTCAGCACCCCCAGTCTCAGCACCCCGAGGCTCCGCACCCGCAGCAGCACCAGAGTCACCAGTGACCTCGACAGGCTCGACCGCGTCTACCTGAGACACACCTGAAGGGGCAGGACCCTGAGGGGGGAGGGGGTCTACCGGGGGGGGACCTGGGACCAGGAAGAGGGGCGGCGGGGGGAGGGACGGAGTGCGGTAGGGGAAGAGCCGGTAGAAGGGAACCGACTCGTCGAACGTGACGTCCTGGGAGGACAGAACACGACGAGAGGTGGGGTGGTAAAACTGCCACCCAGGTGCGTCAGGGGGGAAACCCACGAAGACGCAAGGAGCAGCACGAGGGGACAGCTTGTCCGCAGACAAGTCGCGGACAAACGCCCGAGATCCCCAGACACGGAACGCCGACGCATCGCCAACCTTCCCCGTCCACAGCAAAGCTGGGGAGGTCTCCGGTCTGGAGACCCTGGGGTGAAGGTTGATCTGATGCGCGGCGTACCGAACCGCAAACGGCCACAGAAAATGGGGGGCAGCCGCATGCACCATGGACGTACGGGCGACGTCCATGACAATGCCGATGCGGCGCTCAGCAATCCCATTCTGCTGTGGAGAGTCCGGAAGCGTGAAGGTCTGGCGGATGCCTCGTGCACGACAGTAGGCTCGCAGAAGGCCGGAGGAGAACTCTCCGCCTCTGTCCGAGTGCAGACGCAAAACAGGAAAGTCCGAGCCGAAGCTCCGCCTGAGCTGGAGACGAGCTGCGCGGATCCAGTCGATCAACACCTCAGTGACCTCACCCTTGCTGCGCAAGGGGAAGACCGTGGTGTAACGCGAGTAGTCGTCTACCACCAGCAGGAAGTAGCGCTCGTGACCCTGTCCACGGACGCGGGCTGGGCCCCACACGTCCATGTGAAGCGTCTGCATCGGGGCCTCCGTCGGAGGAAACGGGGAGGAGTGAGGGGTAGCCCGCAGGCGACCCTCGACACAGGGGACACAGGGAGGGCCAGGCCGCGGAGGAAGGGGAGGGAGGGACCGGGGAAGACCAGAGACAAGAAGGCGAGAGGCCATGCCCCGGAGACGAGGCAGGGAGGGGTGACCCATCCTGTGGTGCCACAGGAGGGTCTCGTGGGACAGGAGGCGACACGAGCAGGGAGCAGACTCAGGACCAGACCTGGACGCTGCAGCAAACACCTGACCCGACGCAGCTACCTGACCAGACGCATGAGGAGACGGAACAGTGAGTGTGTACAGGCTCGACCCCGGCCCACGTGTGAACGTGGTCAAGTGTCGACCCATGTCCGCGTCCGTGCAGTGGGTGTCCCGTCGGCGTGCAGGGGTGAACTGGTCAACCCCTGCATCCTGAAGGTCAGCACCCGCCACCAAGTTCGTAGAGAACGAGGGGAGGTAGAGACCGGACAGGGAGCCAGACGGGACCGCAGGTCACGAAAGGACAGTGGAGTAGCGAGCCAGAACAGGACCCCCAGAGGGGTCCGCCAGGGAGACTGCCACAGGCCGACTAAGCGGCGTGAGTGTGGTGCGGTCTCGAAAGAAGGAGCGAGACGCTCCTGAGTCAAGAGTGAAGGTGAGAGAGGGCGGAGCCGACGCTGTACCTGAGAGAGCAGACTCACCAGCACCAGGGGACACAGACTCACTGGCACCTAGAGCAGCAGCCTCAATAGCACCTAGAGCCGCAGTCTCAACAGCACCTGGAGCAGCAGCCTCAACAGCACCTAGAGCCGCAGTACCAATGCCTGGGTCGGGCGGGAAACACCGGTAACAGTCACCCTCCTCACTAATAGTCACAGCATACATGGCACGAAGAATAGCATCAAAGTCAAGATCAAAGATAGCTACTCCTGCCCTAGACAGCTGGTCCCAGCGAGGGATCTCAGAGGCGTCAGGAAACTGGCGGCGCCAGGCATCAGTCAGGCGGCCGAAGCAGCGCTGGGCGGAGTGTGGACCACCACACGGCTCACCCGTACGGTCGCCAGTGCGCAGGACGTAGGTGCACGGACCAGGACCCCCACCCCTCTGACGTGCAGCGTACCACTCACGGAGCTGATGCGGGGAGAGGGTCTCCTGACCATGCTGCTGCTGCTGGCGCTGACCACCACCGGAGCCACTCCTCCGCGACGAGCCACGACCTCCACCGCCTCCTCCGCCGCCTCCTCCGCCGCCGCCGCCACCACCTCCGCTGCCACCGCCACCCCCACCGTCGCCGCCGCCACCACCGCCTCCGCCTCCACTCCCACCACCACCGCCGCTGCCGCCCCCGCCTCCACTGCCGCCGCTGACACCTCCACTCCTGCCACCACTCCCGCTACCACCCTCACCTCCTCCGCTGCCTCCACCGCCGCCTCCACCGCCCCCGCCGCCTCCCCCACCGCCCCTGCCCCCCTTGCCCTTGCCAGAGCGACGTCTCCCGCTGGGGGCAGACGCCGCACCGACCGACTCAAAACCAACGAGGTCGGCCGTGGTAGCAGAGGCGACAGAGGGCAGGAGGGGGGAGGGGGAACACCCCTCAAAGATGGGGGTGCGCGGGTCACCACGAGAGGCCCCTACAGCGAGAATGCTCTTCTCGGCTGCTAGGAGGGACTTCTCGAGGAGTTCAACAGTGAGAGTGGTGGGGCAGACTGAGAGTAAGTCGTCCCTGACTCCGCGAAGGGAGTCAGGGAGGCGGGTGACAATGTAGTAGAGAGTGAAGTACTGGGGGGGGGGGTTCTTGGCGCAGAACTCAGCAGGAAGCGCAGCGCGGAAGCGAGCGTCACTAGTGCGCAGGTGGGTAATGAGGTCGGCGACTGTGGCAAAAGAAGCAAGGTCGGGAAAGAGGTACGGTAGCATGAGGCGGCTCAGTGCAGCAGTGGCAGGGGTGGAGTAGCGTGCAATAACGGCGTCGTACAAGGTCTGAGCACTCTTGTACGACCCAAAGTGTGCACGCTCAGAGGGAGGGAGGTGGCGACGCACAGCAAGACGTGCAGCAGCATCGCGTGTGGCCCACTGTGAGCGAACAGTGGCATCCTCAGTAGCAGCAGGGGCGGGAGAGGCGCCAGAAGTGAGATCAAAGAGAGAGAGGCCGTCAGCTCTGTCGCACTGTAGGAAAAGCAGTAGGTCGTCTACCCACACGTCAAAGTCGATGGCTCTGCCCTCAGCGTCAAAGGTGAGGACACTGGGGGTAGCCATGACAGTAGTAGGGTGAGGGCAGTGCGCAGAGTAAAGCTCAGTGCTCACCAGACAGGGCAGTGCAGGCGGCTCGGGCGGCTCGGGCGGCTCGGCGGCTCGGCTGCTGGGCGGCTCGGGCGGCTCGGCGGCTCGGGCGGCTCGGGCGGCACGGCTGCTGGGGCGGCTCGGCTGCTGGGGCGGCTCGGCTGCAGGGGCGGCGCGGCTACTGGGGCGGCTCAGCTGCTAGGGCGGCTCGGCTGCTGGGGCGGCTCGGCTGCTGGGACGGCTTGGCTGCTGGGGCGGCGGGGCCGGGAGATGCAGCTGCGGGCCGGGAGATGCAGCGGCGGGGCCGTCACGAACGGCAGCGGGGCCGGCAGGTGAGACGGCGGGGCCTGCAGATGAGGCGGCGGGGCCGGCAGGTGCAGCAGCGGGGCCGGCAGGGGTAGCGGCGGGGCCGGTAGGTGCAGTGGCGGGGCCGTCAGAGGGGACGGCGGGGCCGTCAGGTGCAGCGGCGGGGCCGTCAGAGGGGACGGCGGGGCCGTCAGGTGCAGCGGCGGGGCCGGCAGAGGGGACAGCGGGGCCGTCGGGTGCAGCGGCGGGGCCAGCAGAGGGGACGGCGGGGCCGTCAAGTGCAGCGGCGGGGCCGACAGAGGGGACGGCGGGGCCGTTAAGCGCAGCGGAGGGGCCGATAGGGGGGGGACGGCGGGGCCGTCGCAGGCGATCGCGGGGCCGCCAAAGGGGACGGCGGGGTCGCGAGGGTCAGAGGGGGGCGGCGCGCGACGTGGCGCGGCCGTCTAGAGGCGGCGCGACGAGGCCGCGGAAGTGGCGCGCCAAAAAAAAAAGCGGGCGGCTCGACGCGATCGGGCCGCCAAAGGGAAAAAAGGGCCCAGCGCGACTCGGGCTAGGGCAGAGCGCGCTCCGGGCAGGACGAAATAGTGGGTGGGCCCTAGGAACAGTTCCCACTAGGGAACCTGCTCGATACCATGTTGAGATAGAGGCAAGGAATGATGCACTATGAAATGAGAGAAGTACAAGTACAACCCTAATTGGGTTGTACCCCCTATGGGCTACCCCACTACAGCCTACATATATGCATCAGCAATATATAATCATCTGACACTGCACAAGTAGCGCAACACCCTCTTCGCTGCAGCCATGTGCTCTGGTCGGTGTCTCCCAGGAGCAACATAGCGTGCGAGAATGCTAAGAGGGTATGCAAGGTCAGGTCGTGTGCAGGTCATCAGGTACATGAGGCAGCCAACAAGCTCTGGATACGGGCCACTCGACTTTATGGACTCATCCGAAGGTAGAGCTGAGAGCGAGTGGCGAGTAGGCAGAGGAGTGGCCTGAGGCGAGGAGTACGTGAAGCCGAAGCGATGAAGGACCTGCTGCACCATGTGTGACTGAGTCAGGGTAATGGTGCGGCGTGCTCTGTCCCGGGTGATCTGCAAGCCAAGATAGCTGCGCAGTTCACCTAGGTCTGTGCACGTGTGTCTCTTCTGCAGCTCGGACTTCACGTAGGCGAGTCCAGCAGTGTCAGCTGTGGCAAAGACCAAGTCGTCGACGTACACGAGGATGTAGAAAGGCGGCAGAGAGGTGTCGGTGCGCAGAAACAGCGACGGGTCGGCAGTAGAAGGAGCAAACCCAAGAGCCGCAAGTGTAGTCCTCAGTGTGTCGTGCCACTCACGGGGTGCCTGGCGGAGTCCGTAGACTGGACGCCGGAGGCTCCACTGGGTACCAGGAGGGAACGACCTAGTGAAACCAGGTGGGCGGCGCAGCCAGATCTCCTCGTGCAGGCTGCCCTGCAAGAAAGCTGTGCTGAAGTCGAGAGAGTGCAGCTCGTAGTCTCGGTGAGCAGCAACGTGCAGCAGTACCCGAAGAGTGGTCATCTTCGGGGTGGGAGAGAAGGTCTGAAAGTAGTCAACTCCCTGCCGCTGACTGAAGCCACGAGCCACGTAACGCGCCTTGAAGACAGGCGGAGAACCCGGCGGCCGCTTCACCCTGAAAATCCACATGCCACTGACGATGTTCGCCCCAAGAGGGGGGACAGCGTCAACGTAGGTGCCTGTGGACTTCCAAGAAGCCATCGCTGCATCCATAGCTGCCTGCCACTGAGAAGAGTAGGGACCCTCTTTCGCCTCCGCGTAAGAGCGCGGAGTCGGGATGTCAAGTGCATCCGGGTCTCCCTCAGGGGTAAGCAGTACGGACACGAGATGAGGTGAAGCAGCGGCCAGGCGGTGGAACTCCTCCTGCCTGTCCTCTAGGACGTCCGTGCCAAGAGCACACTCACCCCCGACGGACGGAGGACAGACAGACTCAGACTTAGCGACAAGACTCGTAGCGTAGTCTAGGCGACAGCGAGCAGCAAAGTCGACGACCTCTGCAACTAGGGCAGACGCAGCAGTGGACTCGAAAGAAGGGCCAGTGATGACAGTAGCAAGGAGACGCGTGACAGTAGGACTGGCAGCACGAAGAGAGTCCGACTCCGGGTCGGCAAAAGCAGGAAGAGAGGACGCAGGAGGAGAAGGCAAAGGGGCACGCAGAGGAGCAGTGGACGGACGCAGAGACATCTGGTGCGTGCCAGGGACAGGAGGAGGACGCTGACGCGAACCACGACCACTATCGCGAGCAGCACGAACATGTGACGCAGGACGAGACGCGAGCTCACGACGCTCAGCAAGACCTCCAGTAGGACCAGTGTAGGAAGAAGGAGCAGACACTAGGGAGGCAGGCTGTAACTGTAGCTGTGACGGGACAGGCTGCGGACACTCTAAGGGAGGAGGAGGAGGACCAGTAGAAGGGGAAAGACCAAGAACCTGCTGCAGGAGCGGAACGAAGTACGGTCAAGGCCGCGCGGCGATGCCAGACGCAGCAGGGACAGCACCACGACTCGTAGCAGGAGCACCCGCTCCAGCAGTACCTCCAGCAGCTCTAGAACCTCCAGCAGCACCAGCAGCACCCACAGCAGGACCGCGAGCAGGAGGCTCAGCACCAACTCCCGCAGTAGCACCAGCTCCAGTCGAACCCGCAGGCCCAGTAGCTCCAGTACTCCCAGCACGAGCACCTCCTAGACCAGCGGCACCAGCACCCTCAGCAACCAAAGAACCTCCAGCTCTAGCAGCACGCCTCCAGCGCAGCTCGGGCGGAGAGAGTGGCTCCCGGCGAGAGGAAGCACCCGGAGGACCTCCCGGCGTAGCACCTCCAAGCTCAGCACCCCCAGGTACAGCACCCCCAGGCGTAGCACCTCCAAGCGTAGCACCCCCAGGATCAGCACCCCTAGACGCAGCACCCCCAGGCTCAGCACCCCGAGGCTCAGCACCCCCAGGCGTAGCGCCCCCAAGCTCAGCACCCCCAGTCTCAGCACCCCCAGGCTCAGCACCCCCAGTCGCAGCACCCCCAGGCTCAGCACCCTCAGCAGCACCAGAGTCACCAGTAACCTTGACAGGCTCGACTGCATCTACCTGGGACACACCGGAAGGGGCAGGACCCTGAGGGGGGAGGGGGTCTACCGGGGGGGACCTGTTACAAGGAAGAGCGGGGGAGCGGGGAGGGACGGAGTGCGGTAGGGGAAGAGGCGGTAGTAGGGGACCGACTCGTCAAACGTGACGTCCTGGGAGGACAGAACACGGCGGGAGGTGGGGTGGTAGAACTGCCACCCAGGCGCGTTAGGGGGGAACCCCAGGAAGACGCAAGGAGCAGCACGAGGGGACAGCTTGTCCGCAGACAAGTCGCGGACAAACGCCCGAGATCCCCAGACCCGGAACGCCGACGCATCGGCGACCTTCCCTTTCCACAGCAAGGCTGGAGAGGTCTCCGGCCTGGAGACCCTGGGGTGGAGGTTGATCTGATGCGCCGCGTACCTCACCGCAAACGGCCACAGAAAATGGGGGGCAGCCGCATGCATCATGGACGTACGAGCGACGTCCATGACCATGCCAATGCGGCGCTCAGCAATCCCATTTTGCTGCGGAGAGTCGGGAAGCGTGAAGGTCTGACGGATGCCTCGTGCGCGAGAGTAGGCTCTCAGAAGGCCAGAGGAAAACTCTCCGCCTCTGTCCGAGTGCAGACGCAGAACAGGAAAGTCCGAGCCAAAGCTCTGCCTGAGATGGAGACGAGCAGCGCGAATCCAGTCAATCAGCACCTCAGTGACATCACCCTTGCTGCGCAAGGGGAAGACTGCGGTGTAACGCGAGTAGTCGTCAACCACAAGCAGGAAGTAGCGCTCGTGACCCTGTCCACGGACGCGGGCCGGGCCCCACACGTCCATGTGAAGCGTCTGCAGCGGGGCCTCTGTCGGAGGAAATTGGGAGGAGTTAGGGGCAGCCCTCTGGCGCCCCTCGACACAGGGGACACAGGAAGGGCCAGGCCCCTGAGGAAGGGGAGGGAGGGACCTGGGGAGACCAGAGACAAGAAGACGAGAGGCCATGCCTCTGAGCCGAAGCAGAGAGGGGTGACCAAGGCGGTGGTGCCAGAGGAGAGTCTTGTGAGAGAGGAGACGACACGAACAGGGGGAAGACTCAGGACCAGACCTGGACGCTGCAGCAAACACGTGACCTGACGCAGACACCCTACCAGACTCAGCAACTGGAGGAGACGCAGTGGTCAGTGTGTACAGGCTCGACCCCGGCTGACGTGTAAACGTAGCCAGGTGTCGGCTTGTGCGAGCCTCTGTGCAGTGCGTCACTCTCTGACGCGTAGGAGTGAACTGGTGCACTCCCCCATATTGTAGGTCAGCACCACTCACCAAGTTCGTAGAGAACGAGGGGAGGTAGAGACCAGACAGGGTGCCAGTGGGAGCCGCCGGACACGGGAGGACTGTGGAGAAGTGAGACAGGACAGGACCCCCAGAGGGGTCAGCCAGAGACATCGCAACTGGCCGACTGAGCGGCGTGAGTATGGTGCGGTCCCGGAAGAAGGAGCGCGAAGCCCCATAGTCAAGGGTGAAGGTGAGGGAGGCCGAAGCCGACGCAGTACGTGAGAGTGCAGACTCACCAGTACGTGAGGGCGAAGACGCACTAGCACCTAGAGCAGCAGCGTCGCAAGCACCTACGGCAGCAGCCGCACCAGTACCTAGAGCAGCAGTCTTAATGCCCGGATCGGGTGGGAAACACCGGTAACAGTCACCCTCATCACTAATAGTCACAGATTAAATGGCAGACAGAATAGCATCAAAATCAAGATCATATATTGCAACTCCCGCCCTAGACAGCTCGCCCCAGCGAGGGATCTCGGTGGCCTCAGGGAACTGGTGATGCCACGCGTCCGTAAGACTGCCAAAGCAGCGCTGGGTGGGGTGCGCACCCCCACACTGCTCACCCGCACGGTCGCCGGTGCGCAGGACGTAGGTTCACGGACCAAAACCCCCACCCCGCTGGCGTGCAGTGTACCACTCACGGAGCTGCTGAGGGGACAGGGTCTCACGACCACGCTGCTGCTGCTGGCGCGGACCACCACCGGAGCCACTCCTCTGCATAGACCCGCGACCAGCTCCACCACCACCTCCGCCGTCTCCGCCGCCTCCGCCACCACCGCCGCCTCCACCACCACCGCCGCCTCCGATACCACCGCCTCCTCCGCTCCCTCCACCACCGCCGCCGCCACCGGTACCCCCACCCCCTCCACCGCTCCCTCCACCACCCCCACTCCCTCCGCCGCCTCCACCGCCACCTCCACCGCCCCAGCCAGCTCCCCCAGTGCCCTTGCCCCCCTTGCCCTTGCCTGTGCGGCGCTTCCCCGAAGGGGCAGACGCAGCGCCGACCGACTCGAGACCAACGAGGTCGGCAGCAACAGCAGAAGCGACAGAGGCCAAGAGGGGGGAGGGAGAACACCCCTCAAAACAGGGGTGCGGGGATCACCACGAGAAGCTCCTACAGCGACTATGCTCTTTTCCGCCGCTAGGAGGGACTTCTCGAGGAGGTCAATGGTGAGGGTGGTGGGGCACACAGCTAGGAAGTGGTGCCTGACCACTCTAAGGGAGTCAGGGAGTCGGGTGACTATGAAGTAGAGGGTGATGTACATGGGGGGGGGGGGGGGTTCTTGGCGCAAAAGTCAGCAGGAAACGCAGCGCGGTAGCGAGTGTCACTAGTGCGGAGGTGCGTAATGAGATCAGCGACTGTGGGAAAGGCAGCAAGGTCAGGGAAGAGGTACGGCAGCATGAGACGGCTCAGTGCAGCAGTGGCAAGGGAGGAGTAGCGTGCAACTACAGCGTCGTACAAGGTCTGAGCACTCTTGTACTGACTAAAGTGTGCACGCTCGGAGGTAGGGAGGTGGTGACGCACAGCAAGACGTGCAGCAGCGTCGCGCGTGGCCCACTGGGAACGAACAATGGCGTCAGCATCAGCAGCAGGGGCAAGGGAAGCACTAGAGGTGAGGTCAAAGAGAGAGAGACCGTCTGCCCTATTGCACTGTAAGAACAGCTGCAGATCATCTACCCAGACCTCGAAGTCGATGGCCCGACCCTCAGTGTCAAAAGCTAGGACACTAGGGGTAGCCATGACGACAGTAGACTAGCAGTGCAAGCAGTAGGGTGAGGGCAGTGCAGTGAAAGAGGCGCTGTGCTCACCAGACAGGGCAGCTCAGGCAGGTCGGAAGTAGGGTGGCTCGGCGGCTCGGCTGCGGGGCGGCTCGACGGCTCGGCTGCAGGGCGGCTCGGCTACTGGGCGGCTCGGCTGCTGGGCGACTCGGCTGCTGGGCGGCTCGGTTGCTGGGCAGCTCGGCTGCTGGGCGGCTCGGCTGCTCGGCGGCTCAGCTGCAGGGCGGCTCGGCTGCTGAGTGGCTCGGCGGCTCGGCTGTCCGGCTGCTCCGGTGCCCGGGCGGCTCGGCGGTGCTGCTACAGGGCGGCGCGGCGCTGCAGCAGGTGAGAGGCGGCGAGGCCGCAGTAGAGGGCGGCAAGGCCGCAATGAGGGCGGCGAGGCTGTAGCAGAGACGGGCGGCGACGGGCCGCGCTAGGGTGGCGGCGGGCCGCTGCGGATAGGGCGGCGACGGGCCGCTGTAGGGCGCCGGCAGGCCGCTGGGGATAGGGTAGCGACGGGCCGCTTTAGGGCAGCGGCAGGCCGCTGCGGTGGGGGCGGCGTCGAGCCGCTGCGGAGCGGGCGGCGATGGGCCGCTTTATGGCGGCGGCGGGCCGCTGCAGAAAGGGCGGCGGCGGGCCGGTTTAGGGCGGCGACGGGCCGCTACAGAACGGGCGGCGGCGGGCCGGGTTAGGGCGTCGACGGGCCGCTGCAGAACGGGCGGCGGCGGGCCGCTTTAGGGCGGCGGCGGGCCGCTGCGGAAAGGGCGGCGGAGGGCCGCTTAGGGCGGCGGCGGGCCGCTGCGGAAAGGGCGGCGACGGGCCGCTTAGGGCGGCGGCGGGCCGCTGCGGAAAGGGCGGCGACGGGCCGCCTTAGGGCGACGGCGGGCCGCTGCGGAAAGGGCGGCGTCAGGGCGTCTTAGGGCGGCGGCGGGCCGCTGCGGAAAGGGCGACGGGCCGCTAGGGGCTGCCGCTCGGTTAGGCGCGCTTCGGGCAGGGGGCAGGACGCACCCTGGGCAGGAAAAAAAATCGGTTGGTGGGCCCTAGGAACAGTTCCCACGAGGGAACCTGCACGAGACCATGAGGAAATACAAACGGGAATGAATGAACTATGAATGAAGTGAGTACAAGTACTAACCCTGATTGGGTTGTACCCCCTATGGGATACCCCACTATAGCCTACACAGAAACATAAGCTGTATATGTTGTGACACCGACGTGACGATTCGGACCGACCATAAATCGCTACAGTACATGCGCACACAATCGACACTCAACCCGCGACAAATCCGGTGGTTGTACTTCCTCGAATCCAATTTCCGGTTCACCATCACGTACAAAAAGGGCGCCAACAACATCGCCGACGCCCTTACCCGACCATCCATGCAAAACGCGGCGGTACTAATCGCCCACACCAACCCGATGCTAACAGGACTATTCACCCACGACTACAAGATCGTCAGGTTTTTTCGGAACCTGCAACAGCAGGCTGCTACACCGCACGGCAAATACTACCTAAAAACCAGTACGAAACGGATTTGGGTACCAGCATACCAGCCTTTACGGGAGCTGCTGACGCAGAAGGTTCACGACTCCAACCTCTCTGGGCATTTCGGCGCCGACAAGACACTGAAGCTGCTGCAGCGGAATTATTACTGGCCGGACATGCAGATTGATGTGCAGCGCTACGTGTCAACTTGCCCGACCTGCCAAGCAATGAAGTCATCGCGACAAAGGCCAGCCGGACTGCTGCAACCCCTCACGCCACCGGAACAACCGTGGCAACAGGTGACGATGGATTTCGTCACGGGGCTCCCAGCTGGCGCTGTCAAACATTATATATGTTGTTGTAGTTATTTAGGCTATAGTGGGTTAGCCTATAGGGGGTACACATTTCTAGGGTTTCCTACTTGTACTCATTTCACTGTTAGTTCATTCATTCTTGTTCAACATGGTATAGAGCAGGTCCTTCCTAGGACCGATTTTTTTTAGGGCCCACCACTACCTACCTACCTACCTCCCTACGCCCTAGGGCGCCTCGGCTTTCACGCCCCTAGAGGCCCCGTCGGCCCCGCGCTCTCGCACCCAGAGGCCTCGATCGGCCCCGCGCTCTCTTTTAGAGGCCCCGAATCGGCCCCGCGCTTACCCCTAGAGGCCCGCGTCGGCCCCGCGCTCGCCCTTAGCGGCCCACGTCGGCCCCGCGCTCGCCCTTAGAGGCCCTGAACGGCCCCGCGCTCACCCTTTACGGCCTCGAATCGGCCCCGCGCTCGTCCCTAAGGCTCCGGGTGGCCCCGCGTTTGCCCTTCAGGCCCCGCACTCGTCCCTTACGGCCCCGATAGGCCCCGCGCTCGTCCCTCAAGGCCCACCTCGGCCCCGCGCCCGTCCCTAACGGCCCCACCCGCTCCCCGCGCTCGCCCTTAGCGGCCTCGATCGGCCCCACCCAGAACGAGCCGCCCGAACCGAGCAGCCCGGACCGAGCCGACCCGAGCCGCCCAGCCCTAACCGAACCGAGCCGCCCGACCCGAGCCGCCCAGCCCTAACCGAGCCGAGCCGCCCGACCCGAGCCGCGCCGCCCGACCCGAGCCGCGTCGCCCTACCTGTACTGAGCCGCGCCGCCCTACCTATACCGAGCCGCGCCGCCTTACCTACCCTTTGACTGCTCCTACTGCTTTTCCTACTGCTGCTACCATGGCTAGCCCTCCTGTGCTAGCCTTCGATGCTGAGGGCCGCCCAGTGAAGTTCGACACCTGGCTTGATGACCTACACCTCTTCCTACAGCTCACTGCCAAGGAAGACATCTCACTGTACGATCATGCCTTAGGCCACGCTACTGCTCCTGCTGCTACTGCTGACAGCACTGCCCGCTTACAGTGGCAGACTCGTGACGCCCATGCTCGCTTCGCTATTCGCAACTCTCTGCCGATAGATGAGCGCGAGCACTTTGGGCAGCACAAGACTGCGCAGGCACTGTACACTGCTGTCGTTGCCCGCTACTCCTCACCGGCCTCTGCCGCTCTAGGCCGTCTCTCTCTTCCCTACCTGTTCCCCGACTTAGCTTCCTTCCACACTGTCGCTGATCTTATTACCCACCTCCGCACTAGTGAGGCTCGCTTCCGCGCCGCTATGCCTGATGAGTTCCTTGCCAAGAACCCACCCCCGCTCTGGCTCACTCTCTACCACCTAGTCACGCGCCTCCCTGACACTCTGCGCTCAGTCAGGGACCACTTCCTAGCTCGCTGCCCCACCGAGCTCACCATTGCCCTCCTCGAGAAGGAACTCCTTGCAGCTGAGGCTAGCATAGTCGCTGTAGGTGCCTCTCGTGGCGACCCCCGTACCCCGTTCTTTGAGGGGTGTTCTCCCTCCCCACTTCTTCCCTATGTCGCCTCTGCTGCTGCTGTCGACCTCCTTGGTGCTGAGAAGGTCGGGACTCCGCCTGCTTCGAGCGGGCGCCGCAGCGGCAAGGGCAAGGGGGGCAAGGGTGGTGGTGGTGACAGCGGGGGTGGCGGTGGTGGGGGAGGTGGTGGTGGCGGTGGGGGTGGCGCGGGTGGGGGAGTTGGCAGCAGTGGGGGGGGTGGCGGCAGCGGCGGGGGAGGTGGCCGGGGCGGAGGAGGTGGTGGGGGTGGCAGTGGACGAGGCAGCGGCTGAGGTTGGGGTGGTCGAGGAGGTGGTAGCGGCGGTGGTGGTCGTGGAGGCACTGGCGGTGGCCAGGGCCAGCAGCACACTCCGTCGCCCCAGGAAGTCCGTGAGTGGTACTCTCAGCACGGGGGGGGGGGTTGGACTTAGCTGCACGTACGACATTCGCACTGGTGACCGCATTGGCCAGCCATGTGGGGGACCGCACGCCACACAGCGTTGCTTCGCTCGTCTGAACGACGCTTGGCGTGTTCAGTTCCCTTAGGCCACTGAGCTGCCCCGCTAGGTTGACCTCATGAAGAAGGGGGTTGATATCTATGCTCTAGACTTTGATGCAATTCTCAGTGCCATGTATGTGATGTCTACTAGTGGAGAGGGTTCTGAGTACCTGAGTGTCCCGCCCGACCCGGGCATTAGGACTAGTGCGTCTGCCGCTCCAGGTACTCGCGTGTCTGCTACCCCAGGTGCTGGTGAGGCTGCTGCTCTAGGTGCTTGTACGTCTTCCCCCCTGGTACTGTGTCGACTGCAGCACTGCACACCTTCACGCTGGATTCAGGTGCCTCTCGCTGTTTCTTTCGTGACCGCACTGCCTTGAGCCCCTTGCTCGGCCAGTGGCTGTCTCCCTCGCTGACCCCTCTGGGGGTCCGGTCCTTGCGACCTCCTCCACTGTCCTTCCCTGTCCTGCGGTCCCGTCGGGCACACTGTCAGGTCTCCACCTCCCCTCGTTCTCCACGAACTTGGTGGCAGGTTGTGCACTCCAGGACGCGGGTGTTCACCAGTTCACCCCTGCCTACGAGCGTGTCACACACTGCACGTGTGCTCGTACAGGCCGCCACTTGGCTACCTTCACCCGGCAGCCGGGGTCGGACCTGTACACACTGACTACTGCCCCCCCTCAGGTCGCTGCTTCTGCGTCTGCGTCCGCGTCAGGTCAGCTGTTCGCCCCCTGCTCGTGTCGCTCTCTAGCGCACGAGACTGTCCTCTGGCACCACCGACTAGGCCACCCGTCTGTGCAGCGCCTTCGTGCCATGCACTCCCGGTACCTTGTCTCTGGCCTTCCCAGGGTCCTCCCTCCTCTCCCACCCTCCCCTGCTCCTCCCTGTCTTCCCTGTGTCAAGGGGCGGCAGCGCGCCGCTCCTCACTCCTCCAAGTTTCCCCCGACGACTGCTCCTTTGCAGATTCTCCACATGGACGTGTGGGCCCCGGCCCGCGTCCGTGGTCAGGGTCAGGAGAGGTACTTCCTGATCGTTGTTGACGACTACTCGCGCTACACCACGGTCTTCCCCTTGCGCACCAAGGGTGAGGTCCCTGATGTTTTGATCCCTTGGATCCGCAGAGCTCGTCTCCAGCTCAGCGAGCGTTTCCGCTCGGACTTTCCTGTCCTGCGCTTGCACTCTGACAGAGGTGGTGAGTTCTCCTCCGACCTCTTGGCAGCCTACTGTGCTGAGCACGGCATTGAGCGAGTTCACGCTTCCGGCCTCTCCACAGCAGAATGGGGTTGCGGAGCGCCGCATTGGCCTGGTCATGGAGGTCGCCCGTACCTCCTTGATCCATGCGGCTGCCCCCCACTTTCTGTGGTCGTTTGCGGTCCGGTACGCTGCGCATCAGCTCAACCTCTGGCCCCGTGTCTCCTTGCCGGAGACCTCGCCCACAATGCTGTGGACGGGGGAGGTTGGCGATGCGTCGCGTTTCCGGGTCTGGGGATCTCGAGCTTTTGTCCGCGATTCGTCTGGGGACAAGCTCTCCTCTCGTGCTGTTCCCTGCGTCTTCCTCGGCTTTGTTCTGGACGCGCCTGGTTGGCAGCTTTACCACGCCACCTCGCGCCGGGTCTTGCCCTCTTAGGACGTCACTTTTGACGAGTCTGTCCCCTACTACCGCCTCTTCCCCTACCGCACTGCCCCGCTCCCACCGCCGCCTCTCTTCCTCGCGCCAGGTGCAGCTGTCGTAGACCCCCTCCCCCCTCAGGGTGCCGCTCCCTCAGATGTGTCTCAGGTAGACCCGGTCGAGCCTGTTGAGGTTGCTGTCGACTCTCGTCCTGCTGGGGGTGTTGAGCGTGGGGGTGCGGACTCTGGGGGTGCTGAGCCTGGGGGTGCGGACTCTGGGGGTGCTGAGCCTCGGGGTGCGGACTCTGGGGTTGCTGAGCCTGGGGGTGCGGTGACTGGGGGTGCTGAGACTGGGGGTGTTGGGTCTGGGGGTTCTACCTCTGGCGGTGCTACGCCTGAGCGAGACCTCTCCTCAGGGCAGTTGCATGAGTGGTACTTACAGTACTACATCCTCCGGAGAGGTACCTCTGGGACCAGGCGCACTACCGGGACTGGTGCTGGTACTTCTCCTCCTAGTCGGGAGCTCCCCTCCCGTGAGCGGATCCGTGAGTGGTACTAGCGCCGTTGCACACTTCGGAGTGGCGCGCCTCGTCTCACGGACCCGGCTGCTGCTAGTGCTACGGACCCGGGCGTTGCAGCTGCTGCTGGTGCTGCGGACCCGAGGGTTGGAGGTGCTGCTGGTACTGAGGACCCGGGCGTTGGGGCTGCGGCTAGTGCTGCGGACCCTGGCGTTGGAGCTGCTGCTGGTACTGCGGACCCTGGCGTTGGAGCGGCTGCTGGTGCTGCGGACCCGGGAGTTGGAGGTGCCACTGGTGCTGAGGACCCAGGCGTTGGAGCTGCGGCAGGTGCTGTGGACCCTGGTGTTGGAGCCACTGCTGGTGCTGAGGACTCGGGTGTTGGTGCTGAGGCTGGTACTGAGGACCAGGGCGTTGGAGCTGCTGCTGGTTCTGGTACTGTCCCTGGGGGTACTGGTGCTGTCCCTGCTGTTTCTGGAGTCGCCGCGCGCCCTCAGCCGTACTTCGTTCCGCTCCTTCAGCAGGTTCTTGGTCTCTCGCCCCCTCCAGGTCCTCCCCCCTTAGCGTGTTCACAGCCTGTCCCGTCACAGTCCCAGTTGCAGCCGGCCTCTCCACTACCTGCTCCTTCTCCTTACACTGGTCCTACTGGCGGTCTTACTGAGCGTCGTGAGTCTGCGTCTCGTCCTGCGTCGCCTGTCCGTCCTGCTAGCGCTAGTGTTTGTGGTTCGCGTCAGCGTCCTCCCCTTGCCCCTGGCACGCACCAGATGTCTCTGCGTCCGTCTACTGCTCCTCTGCGTGCCCCTTTGCCTTCTCCTCCTGAGTCCTCTCTTCCAGCTCTCTCCGACCCTGTGTCGGACTCTCTTCGTGCTGCCAGTCCTACTGTCACGCGTCTCCTTGCTACTGCCGTCACTGACCCTTCTTTTGAGTCTTCTGCTGCGTCTGCCCTAGTTGCTGAGCTCGTCGACTTTGCTGCTCGCTGCCGCCTAGACTACGCTGCTAGTCTTGTCGCTGAGTCTGAGTCTGTCTGTCCTCCGTCCGTCGGGGGTGAGTGTGCTCTTGGCACGGACGTCCTTGAGGACAGGCAGGAGGAGTTCCAAGATTGACCGCTGCTTCACCTCATCTCGTGTCCGTACTGCTTACCCCTAAGGGAGACCCGGATGCACTTGACATCCCGACTCCGTGCTCTTACGCGGAAGCGATAGAGGGTTTCTACTCCTCTCAGTGGTAGGCAGCTATGGATGCAGAGATGGCTTCCTGGAAGTCCACAGGCACCTACGTTGACGATGTCCCCCCTCCTGGGGCGAACATCGTCAGTGGCATGTGGATCTTCAGGGTGAAGCGGCCGCCGGGTTCTCCGCCTGTCTTCAAGGCGCGTTACGTGGCTCGTGGCTTCAGTCAGCGGCAGGGAGTTGACTACTTTCAGACCTTCTCTCCCACCTCGAAGATGACCACTCTTTGGGTACTGCTGCACGTTGCTGCTCACCGTGACTACGAGCTGCACTCTCTCGACTTCAGCACAGCATTCTTGCAGGGCAGCCTGCACGAGGAGAGCTGGCTGCGCCGCCCACCTGGCTTCACTTGGTCTTTCCCTCTCGGTACCCAGTGGAGTCTCCGGCGTCCAGTCTACGGTCTCCGCCAGGCGCCACGTGAGTGGCACGACACACTGAGGACTACGCTTGCGGCTCTTGGGTTCGCTCCTTCTACTGCCGACCCGTCGCTGTTTCTGCGCACCGACACCTCTCTGCCGCCGTTCTACATCCTCGTGTACGTCGACGACTTGGTCTTTGCCACAGCTGACACTACTGGACTCGCCTACGTGAAGTCCGAGCTGCAGAAGAGACACACGTGCACTGACCTGGGTGAACTGCGCAGGTACCTTGGCTTGCAGATCACCCGGGACAGAGCACGCCGCACCATCACCCTGACTCAGTCACACATGGTGCAGCAGGTCCTTCAGCGCTTCGGCTTCACGTACTCCTCGCCTCAGGCCACTCCTCTGTCTACTCGCCACTCGCTCTCAGCTCTGCCTTCGGATGAGTCCGTAGAGTCGAGTGGCCCGTACCCAGAGCTTGTTGGCTGTCTCATGTACCTGATGACCTGCACACGACCTGACCTTGCATACCCTCTTAGCATTCTCGCACGCTATGTTGCTCCTGGGAGACACCGACCAGAGCACATGGCTGCAGCGAAGAGGGTGTTGCGCTACTTGTGCAGCACGTCGGGCATGGGGCTAGTGCTTGGAGGGCGGAGTCCAGTGGTCCTCACTGGACACGCAGACGCTTCCTGGGCTGACGACCAGGCTACGCAGCGGTCGTCACAGGGTTACACCTTCAGCCTTGGTTCCGGCTCTGTTTCGTGGCGGGCTACCCGCTCGTCTTCTGTTCTCGGCTCCAGTTATGAGGCTGAGATCTACGCAGGGGCCATGGCTGCTCAGGAGCTTCGCTAGCTCACCTACCTGCTGACCGACCTTGGAGAGCCGCCTCGTTCTCCTCCAGTCCTGTACGTAGACAACAAGGCCATGCTGGCCTTGTGTCGAGAGCAGAGACTGGAGCACAGAACAAAGCACATTGCTCTCCGCTACTTCCTTGCTCGTGAGCTACAGCAGCGTGGTCAGTTGCGACTTGCGTACATGGCCTCCGAGGCCAACACTGCTGATGTCTTCACCAAGGCACTTCCGCCTTGTGATCATCAGCGCTGCTGTACCTAGTTGGGTCTTGTGTCTGTCTTGCCTCACTTGCTCTCCTCTTGACCCTCTTTGTACTGTTACATATATATGTTGCTGCTCTTGCTTGTTTAGTCTTATATATATATATGTACTCCTTCATGTGAACTGGCCTTCTGGCCTTGAACTTGTGCTCGGATTGTGTGGTGACGTTGTGATCCACCCTGAGCTTGCTTTGCTTTGCTTTACTTGACTGGTCTTGTGACCCCTAGTTCTCCCCCACTTCGCCTATGGGGGTGTGTCAAACATTATATATGTTGTTGTTGTTATTTAGGCTATAGTGGGTTAGCCTATAGGGGGTACACATTTCTAGGGTTTCCTACTTGTACTCATTTCACTGTTAGTTCATTCATTCTTGTTCAACAGGCGTGAGTGGCAACGACTCGGTGTTGGTCGTCGTCGATCGCCTAACGAAGATGGCGCATTTCGCCCCATGCCGAACGACGATCACAGCCGAAGATACAGCCAAACTGTTTATCTCCACCGTCGTACGCCTACACGGGTTACCTTCGGCGATCATCAGCGATCGTGATCCGAAATTTACGTCGAAGTTTTGGCAGGAAACGTGGGCACAGTACGGTACCCGCCTGCAGATTTCGTCGTCATACCACCCGCAAACCGACGGACAGACGGAACGGACAAATCAGACCATGGAACAACTGACTCGCACCAACTGCCCCGACATTCATAAGTGGGAAGATTCGCTGCCGATGCTGGAATTCGCGTACAACAACGCCCCGTCGGCCACGACTAAACAATCACCCTTCTTCCTGAATCACGGGATAGACCCCGTGGTACCCTCTTCAACGACTGTGGACAACCCGGTACCAAGATCGCAGCAGTTTGTTACGGAACTGCAAACTGCCCGAACGAAAGCAGCCGATTTCATTCGTCAGACTAATACTGTTGGAAACAATCGGTCCTAAAGCGCTTCTATCGTGTCGAAACACCAAGGCACAAGCGAAGAAAATCATATCGAGGCACCAGCGAGTCAACCCTCGGAGGTTGAAGTAATCGCTGGAGGTTACAGGAAAGTCTAAGGTCAGCGACCTTTGACTTGACAAAGGCAGCGCGACAGCAAGGACACACAACTGACTTGTCGCGGTTTATGTAGCCAGGAGGGCCGCATAGTAACCGAGACAGCACCAAGAGTTGGCAGCAAGGAGAGCGGTAGGACGTAGCAGAAGCGGAGTCTAAGAGGGCGGAGGGGAGAAGGGTGGGTGTACATAATTGTAAATAGCGCTCAAGAATGTTTGCATGAGAACGGCGGGTGTATGAGTTGGGGTGGGTGTATGTTTCATTTGTGTGGCAATCCTGTGCAGGGCGAGAGCTGTTGACGCGGATAAGCACAACACAGCCGACAGGTGGTAGAAGCTGCAGTTGTCCATGCACGCCATGCTTGCAGCTGGCGAAGGGCTTGCGCTGGAGCCCATGCAGATCCAGAGCGCCTGCGGTTTGTAAATACGGCTCGGTACCCCGAGCCTCGCCCATGTGATGTGTGCATGCTAGAAGCGCTAGGCTAGGGCAGTAAGGTTGTCTTGTACATAGCAGAGCTGAAACCCTAGTGTTGGCTGCTTCGTTGAATGTTTCCCATTTTGCTCAAATGTAATCCTGTTAGCGCAGTCGCTGGCAGTCATGAGCACGCTAGGGAACCAGCTCGTCAGCCAGTAGTAGGAAGGAGATTTTCTGACATTCAACGAAGGAAATCTCTGGAGTAAAGCGCCTTGGACAGCGCATGCAGACATGGTCTGGGAAGCGTTACGAACGGCCGCCGGTATTGGCGGCGATGGCGACGCCAGGATGGCGTGCAGGAGAAGTCACGGGAAGCGGTGGAAGGACGCAGGCGGGTGATACGGAAGACGGCGCCCGCAGAGAAGCCTACACGGCACCGCATCGGAGGCACAGCATGGGTGACCTGCCGAGCGAAGGCCGGGACACGAGAGAGAGCTCGACGGGGAGACCGCTGGTAGAAGCCACCACGGGAGGGTCACTGTCGCGCGCGGGAAACGCGCAAGGGGAAGGCGGTACCGACGGCGAGCTGCTCAGGCGCTTGAGGCGTCTCTCCTTATCAGAGCATCAGGTGACGGAGGTAGCGCGCGTGGGCAACGTGAAGTACGCCGTGCTACCCAAGATCGAGGTGCCCGAGCGCTTCGCGGGCACGCCAGGCGTGGGCAGCAGTCTGAAGAATTACATGATGCAGAACCGCAACGCGCAGTATCGCTGGATGAAGGACGGGCTGGAGCCAGAAGACTTCTTCCGGGGACTCTCGGACACGGTGACAGGAGAAGCGGAGACCGCGTATGGCATGGAGCTGGAACGCATGCTGAGTGAGCCGGCACAAGCCAGCGGAGTGACCTGGAACGTGGTGGCACAGTTCTTCGACACGCTGAAGCGCCACTTCCCAGTGCAGATGCCGGAACGTATGAGGGAGTTCGCGTCGTTCAAAAGGAAGACGGGAGAGTCTCTGCTAGCAACGTACGACCGACTGCGCGAGCTTGCGGCGGACATGGAATGCAGGGATGAGTGGAGGCTGGTCTCCAAATTCCTCAACTGCCTGGACGAGCGGGTGGCCGGGGACGTACGAGGAAGAGTATTCGAGATGGGACCATCGGCGACGCTGGAGTACGCGTACGAGTTGGCGAAGAAACACGAGCTGGGACTCCGCCTCTATGAGATGGAGAGAGGCGGCATGCAGGCCGAGGGACGACGTGGGTCGGCTTGGGCGGCAGTGGCAGCCGGAGAAGCCTCCAGCAGGCGTGCCGCACGAGAGGCGGAGACGCGCAGGTGTCATCGGTGCGGGCTGGAGGGGCATCTACAGCGGGATTGCAGCAGGCCGCCAAGGTGTGATCACTGCCAGAAGGAAGGGCACATGCGACGGGAGTGTCCAGAAATCCCCACCTGCGAGAACTGCGGCAGGCGAGGACATCGGACGTCTGATTGCTACAGCCGGAGACCAGGATCGGCGGGACCCAGAAACGAGAAAGACTTGGAGGCTCAGCTTCTGGTGCTGCAGGCACGGATCAGAGAGCTGGAAGGATCGGCTCACAAGGAGTCCGCCATGCTGGCGAGAGAGGAAGAGGAGGGGAGCAACGAAGCAGAGTTTGTGCTCGTGGTACGGGCACCACGGCAGCAAGAGGAGATAGAGCTCAGAAGTGGTCAAGGGGAAAGGAGAGAGCTGCCGGCCCCGAGGGTCAGGCGGTTTCGTGGGTACGCGGCCGAGGCGGAGCAAGAGATGACATCAGAAAGACATCCCAAGGAGCGCATGGTGTGTCAGCCATCGGTGCTGACAATCGAAAAGGGGGCAATCACGGTAGGAGGGGTGACGGTGGCGCAAGCGATCATCGACACAGGAGCACATCATATCCTCCTAGGGAAAGGCTTCGCTCAGAGGCTGGAACTAGACCTGCCGAACCGGCTTATTACACGGGGAATCCTGGTGATGACGGCGGAGGGAGGAGAGCCGAAGTGGATGCCCTGCACCCGCATGCCAGTGGAAGTGATTCTGCAGCCAGGCACCAAGGACGAATGCCGAATCCGGATGCGGTGCGGCATATCGCCGTCAGAGGATTTTGATTTGCTGATAGGCATGGAGCTGTTGTATCGTGTGGGAGCCACCATCTGCACCTGGCAGGAGAAGGTTCTCTACCGGACTCAGTACTGGAGGAATGATGGGCCCGTGGGCACACTGCCTGTGCACTTCGTCAGACGCGAGCCGAGGGAAGCCTTTCGAGTGCGCATGGCGCAAGTGGAAGAGCATATTGAAGACTGGTCCTGGAAGCAATACGTGCTGGAGCAGGAGACGCGCAGAGCGGAAGAGGATAGGACCGAGCGGCCTTTGGCGTGTTATCAAGGCTGACAGATCTGACGCGCCTGCAGGAACCAATCACCATCGTCGAGCTGTTCGGAGGGATCGGAACGGGGCTGGCTGCAGCACTAAAGGCAGGATGCAGAGTGAAGAAGTGGATACTAGTAGAAATAGATCCTGTGGTGCGCCGAATGGCCTTCAACCACGCAAGGAAGCTAAGAGGGATTTACCCGACTCAGCTGATGTTGGGGGTAGAGGCAGAGGCAGAAGAAGAATCGATCTGCGACATTAGGGAGGTGGCGGTAGAGGACGTGCTACGGTGGGGACGAGTGGATCTGCTGGTGGCGGGTTGGGAGTGCCAGGGAGTGTCGAGGGCCGGGAAGGGCAAGGGATTGGATGACCCCCGGTCCACGCTCTTCGCGGAGTTACTACGTGTCATGAAGCTGGTCTACCAGCAGCACGGGGAGTACTTGTACATCTTGGAAAACCCAGACTTCTCGACTGACTGCAGGGAGCCGGTGCGCCGAATGCTAGAAGTGGTGGCGGGAGCGCTGGGACCGGGAGTGGCATGGGATGCGGTACAGCAAGGGTCTTACGCGCACAGGGTCAGACGGTATTGGCAAAATGGGGTGTCAGAAGGGAGGCTCAGGTGGGAGCTCATACAGACCGAGAGGCCCTCGCCACGCCCCGTGGAGGACATCCTGGAAGCGCATCGGGAGCCAGCGCCAGTGACTAAGCCCGATCACCCAAGTCAGTTCCAGTGCAATGAGCCCGGGCTGCCGAGAGAAGCCTGGCCCACCCTGATGGCGCATCACCAGGCCCATGGCTTCGTGTGGAGCGAGGGGCTGCCGGGCCCAGGCATGGTGTATGACCGGCTGAAGGATTGTTGGGAAGAGCCCTCGGCCAGGGAGCGAGAGCTGGCGATGGGGTTTCTCCCTGACGCCACGGCAGCACCAGGAGTGGAAGACGCCAAGCAGAGGGAAGCGCTCGGGCGAGCGATGGACGTGGAGGTGGTGCATTGGCTGATGCACGTGATACAGATGCACTTGGCGTCCAAGCAGCTGGAGATGGAAGTGGAAGTGGGAGGGCCAGGAGATGCGAGCGCAGAAGAGGTGCGCGCCAGCCAGCAGAGGGCGGAACAGCGGCTGTTGGACCTGCAGGTGGAAAGGCAGCAGCAGAGAGAGCGAGGTTGGGCTCTAATGGCGCTGGAAGTATTGTCGGCAAGCAGAGAAGCAGTGGCAGTTGGCGAGACGATGTCACCAAACGGGGCTGGGGTGGCAGAGACGAGCCTGGGGCAGCAGGAGCCAGGGGCGGGGGCGGAACCAGAGGCCGAGACAGAGGGAGGGGGAATCATAGCGGCAGGCCGACCAGCAGCAGAGGAGGAGGAAGCATGGGAGATAGGAGAAGGATTGAAGGGAAACCTGCGGGAGCAGATGTGGAGCGTGCTGAGGAGGCACCGGCGGGCATTTGCCTTCACACTGCCGGAGCTCGGCAAATACAACGGGGGAGAGATGGAGATTCGGCTAACGGAGGAGGTGCCCGTGTACCAGCGCAAACGCCGCATGAGCCCAGGAGATCTCGATCTGTGCAGAGAGAAGTGTCGGGAATTGCTGGAGGCAGGGCTCATCAGGCCCTCGGAGTCGGAGTACGCTGCCGCCACCGTGGTGGCCGCGAGGAAAGAACTCACAGGAGAAGTGCTGTCACGACGCATGTGCGGCGACTACAGGGACCTCAATAAGCTGACGGTGGCGAATCGTTATCACATGCCAACGCCAGAGGAGATATTTGACAAGTTACAGGGGGCAGCGATCTTCGGCACGCTAGATCTTCGCCAGGGATTCAATCAGATACGAATCACGGAGGCGGATGTGAGGAAGACAGCTTTTCATGGGCCGGACGGAATGTACGAGTGGCTGTTCATGCCTTTCGGACCAAAGAACGCGTCGGCAGTGTTCCAGAAGGCAATGGACCGGGTGCTGCGCGCACTGCAGCACTGCGCGGCCTGCTACATAGACGACGTAGTTGTGTTCAGCACAACGCCCGAGCAGCACGTGAAGGATGTGCAGCAGGTCTTGGAAGCCATCAGGGGAGCCGGACTCACATGCCACCCCAAGAAGTGCCGTTTCGGCACGAATACGGTGCGGTATATGGGATTTGAAGTGGGTGGAGGCCAGATGACCATTCAGCAAGCGAAGGTCGCAGTGCTGGACAACCTGGCAACCCCGAGTGGTCGCTTCGCGCTGAGGGCAATTCTAGGCTTCTTGAATCGCTACCGTAAGTTCATGCCGAACTTCAGTAGGCCGGCGGCTACTCTAAACAGGCTGCTGCGGGAGGACGTGTGAAGCAAGGAAAACAGGAATGAAATGACTAAGTCAGAGTTGGGTACAAATACAACCCTAGAAAGCTGTACCCCATATGTGCTACCCCACTATAGCCTACAAACATGCATCAGCTATGATAATCTGACACACCCCCATAGGCAAAGTGGGGGAGAACAAGGGGTCACAAGACCAGTCAAGCAAAGCAAAGCAAAGCAAGCTCAGGGTGGATCACAAAGTCACCACACAGTCCGAGCACAAGAGCAGGGCCAGAGGCCAGTTCACATGCAGGAGTACAGACATATATATAAAACTAGACAAGCAAGAGCAGGTATATATATATGTCACAGTACAAGTGAAGTCAAGAGGAGAGCAAGTGAGGCAAGACAGGCACAAGACCCAGCTGGGTGCAAAAGCGCTGATGGTCACAAGGCGCGAGTGCCTTGGTGAACACATCAGCAGTGTTGGCCTCAGAGGCCACGTACGCAAGTCGCAACTGACCACGCTGCTGCAGCTCACGAGCAAGGAAGTAGCGGAGAGCAATGTGTTTCGTTCTGTGCTCCAAGCGCTGCTCTCGACACAAGGCCAGCATGGCCTTGTTGTCTACGTACAGCACTGGAGGAGAACGAGGTGGCTCTCCAAGGTCAGTCAGCAGGTAGGTGAGCCAGCGAAGCTCCTGTGTAGCCATGGCCCCGGCGTAGATCTCAGCCTCACAACTGGAGCCGAGAACCGAAGACGAGCGAGTAGACCGCCACGAGACAGAGCCGGAACCAAGGCTGAAGGTGTAACCCTGTGACGACCGCTGCGTAGCCTGGTCGTCAGCCCAAGAAGCGTCAGCGTGGCCGGTAAGGACCACTGGACTCCGCCCTCCAAGCACTAGCCCCATGCCCGACGTACTGCACAGGTAGCGCAATACCCTCTTCGCTGCAGCCATGTGCTCTGGTCTGTGTCTCCCAGGAGCAACATAGCGTGCAAGAATGCTCAGAGGGTATGCAAGGTCAGGTTGTGTGCAGGTCATCAGGTACATGAGGCAGCCAACAAGCTCTGCATACGGACCACTCGACTCTACGGACTCATCCGAAGGCAGAGCTGAGAGTGAGTGGCGAGTAGGCAGAGGAGTGGCCTGAGGCGAGGAGTACGTGAAGCCGAAGCGCTGAAGGACCTGCTGCACCATGTGTGACTGAGTCAAGGTAATGGTGCGGCGTGCTCTGTCCCGAGTGATCTGCAAGCCAAGGTAGCTGCGCAGTTCACCCAGGTCTGTGCACGTGTGTCTCTTCAGCAGCTCGGACTTCACGTAGGCGAGTCCAGCAGTGTCCGCTGTGGCAAAGACCAAGTCGTCGACGTACACGAGGATGTAGAACGGCGGCAGGGAAGTGTCGGTGCGAAGAAACAGCGACGGGTCAGCAGTAGAAGGAGCAAACCCAAGAGCCGCAAGCGTAGTCCTCAGTGTGTCGTGCCACTCACGCGGTGCCTGGCGGAGACCGTAGACTGGCCGTCGGAGGCTCCACTGGGTGCCAGGAGGGAAAGTCCCAGTGAAGCCAGGTGGACGGCGCAGCCAGATCTCCTCGTGCAGGCTACCCTGCAGGAACGCAGTGCTGAAGTCGAGAGAGTGAAGCTCGTAGTCGCGCTGAGCGGCAATGTGCAGCAGCACCCGAAGAGTGGTCATCTTCGGGGTGGGAGAGAAGGTCTGAAAGTAGTCAACTCCCTGCCGCTGACTGAAGCCACGAGCAACGTACCGCGCCTTGAAGACAGGTGGAGAGCCCGGCGGCCGCTTCACCCTGAAGATCCACATGCCACTGACGATGTTCGCCCCAGGAGGGGGAACCGCGTCAACGTAGGTGCCTGTGGACTTCCAGGAAGCCATCTCTGCATCCATAGCTGCCTGCCACTGAGAGGAGTAGGGACCCTCTACGGCCTCCGCGTAAGAACGCGGAGTCGGGATGTCTAGTGCATCCGGGTCTCCCTCAGGGGCAAGCAGTACAGACGCGAGATGAGGTGAAGCAGTCGCTAGACACTGTAACTCCTCCTGTCTGTCCTCTAGGACGTCCGTGCCAAGAGCACACTCACCCCCGACGGACGGAGGACAGACAGACGCAGACTCAGCAACAAGACTAGCAGCGTAGTCGAGACGACAGCGAGCAGCAAAGTCTACGAGCTCAGCGACTAGAGCAGACGCAGCAGACGACTCGAAGGAAGGGTCAGTGACGACAGTAGCAAGCAGACGCGTGACAGTAGGACTGGCAGCACGAAGAGAGTCCGACTCAGGGTCGGCAAGCGCAGGAAGAGAGGACTCCGGAGGAGAAGGCAAAGGGGCACGCAGAGGAGCAGTGGACGGACGCAAAGACATCCGGTGCGTGCCAGGGACAGGAGGAGGACGCTGACGCGAACTGCGACCACTAGCGCGAGCAGCACGAACAGGCGACGCGGGACGAGACGCAGGCTCACGACGCTCAGCAAGACCTCCAGTAGGACCAGTGTAAGGAGAGGGAGCAGGCAGGGGAGAGGAAGGCTCCAGCAGGGACTGCGACTGGACAGGCGGTGGACCCTCTACTGGAGGAGAAAGACCAAGAACCTGCTGCAGGAGCGGAACGAAGTACGGCCGAGGCCGCGCGGCAGCTCCAGACGCAGCAGGGACAGCACCAGCACCCTCAGCGACAGCACCAGCGCCACCCACACCTCCAGCGGCAGGACCAACAGCAGTAGGCTCAGCACCAGCGCCCTCAGCAGCTCCAGCTCCAGGAGGACCCGCAGGTCCAGCAGCTCCGGGACCGGCAGCACCCGCACCCTCGACGGTCGAAGAAGCTCCAGCTCCAGCTCCAGCAGCACCTCTAGACTCAGCAGCACGCCTCCAGCGGCGAGCGAACCACTCGCGCAGCCCCTGTGGAGAGAGGGGCTCCCGGCGAGACGTAGCAGCAGGAGAAACCCCAGGCTCAGCAGCTCCAGACGCAGCACCCCCAGGCTCAGCAGCTCCCAGCTCAGCACCCCCAGGCTCAGCAGCTCCCGACCCAGCACCCCCAGACCCAGCACCTCCAGGCACAGCACCCCCCGGCTCAGCACCCCCAGGCTCCGCACCCTCCGCAGGAGCACCCTCAGGCCCAGCACCCCCAGCAGTAGCACCCCCAGGCTCAGCACCCCCGCGCACAGCACCCCCAGAGTCAGCACCCCCAGGCTCAGCACCCGCAGCAGCACCAGAGTCACCAGTAACCTCGACCGGGTCAACGGCGTCTACCTGGGACACACCTGAGGGGGCAGGAACCTGAGGGGGGAGGGGGTCTACCGGGGGGGGAACCGGCACAAGGAAGTCCGGGGGAGGGGGGAGGGAAGGAGTGCGGTAGGGGAAGAGACGGTAGAAGGGGACTGACTCGTCGAACGTGACGTCCTGGGAGGACAGAACACGACGAGAGGAGGGGTGGTAAAACTGCCACCCTGGGGCGTCAGTGGGGAAGCCAAGGAAGACACAGGGAGCAGCACGAGGGGACAGCTTGTCCGCAGACAAGTCGCGGACAAACGCCCGAGATCCCCAGACACGGAACACAGACGCATCGTCAACCTTCCCCGTCCACAGCAAGGCTGGGGACATCGCAGGCCGAGAGACCCGGGGGTGAAGGTTGAGCTGATGCGCCGCGTACCTCACCGCAAACGGCCACAGAAAATGGGGGGCAGCCGCATGCATCATGGACGTACGAGCGACATCCATGACCATGCCAATGCGGCGCTCAGCAATCCCATTTTGCTGTGGTGAGTCCGGAAGCGTGAAGGTCTGGCGGATCCCCCGTGCACGACAGTAGTCCCGCAGAAGGCGAGAAGAGAACTCTCCGCCTCTGTCAGAGTGCAGACGCAGAACAGGAAAGTCCGAGCCGAAGCTCTTCCTGAGCTGGAGACGAGCCTCGCGGATCCAGTCGATCAGTACCTCAGTGACCGCACCCTTGCTCCGCAAGGGGAGGACTGTGGTGTAACGCGAGTAGTCGTCAACCACCAACAGGAAGTAGCGCTCGTAACCCTGCCCACGGACGGGGGCTGGGCCCCACACATCCATGTGAAGCGTCTGCAGGGGAGCCTCTGTCGGGGGGAAGTGGGAGGAGTGAGGAGTAGCCCGGAGGCGACCCTCGACACAGGGGACACAGGAAGGTCCCGGCCCGGAGGGGAGAGGAGGGAGAGACTGGGGAAGACCAGAGACAAGGACACGGGAAGCCATGCTCCGAAGACGGGGCAAGGAGGGGTGGCCAAGACGGTGGTGCCACAGGAGAGTCTCGTGAGACAGGAGGCGACAAGAACAGGGGGCAGACTCAGGACCTGACCGGGACGCAGCAGCAAGCACCTGACCCGACGCAGCCACCTGACCAGACGCAGGGACAGGAGGAGACTCAACGGTCAGGGTGTAGAGACTCGACCCCGGCCGACGCGAGAACGTGGCCAGGTGTCGGCCTGTGCGTGCCTCCGTGCAGTGGGTCACCCGCTGACTCGCAGGAGTGAACTGGTGAACCCCCACATCCTGCAGGTCCGCTCCACTCACCAAGTTCGTAGAGAACGAGGGAAGGTACAGACCCGACAGGGTGCCCGAAGGGGCAGCCGGACACGGGAGGACAGTGGAGAAGTGAGACAGGACAGGACCCCCAGAGGGGTCAGCAAGGGAGACCGCAACCGGCCGGCCGAGCGGCGTAAGGGTAGTGCGGTCTCGAAAGAAGGAGCGAGAAGCTCCGGAGTCAAGTGTGAAAGTGAGGGAGGACGAGGACGACGCAGTACCTGAGAGCGCAGTCTCACCAGTACCTGAGAGCACAGACGCACTGGCACCTAGAGCAGCAGCCTCACAAGCACCTAGCGCAGCAGTACCAATGCCCGGGTCGGGCTGGAAACAACGGTAACCCATTCTCCTCACTATAATCCACAACATACATAGCAGCAAGGATAGCATCAAAATCAAGATCAAAGATCGCTACACCAGCCCTGAGAAGCTCATCCCAGCGAGGGATCTCACTAGCCCCAGGGAACTGCTGACGCCAAGCGTCCGTCAGGCGGCCAAAGCAGCGCTGGGTGGCGTGGGCACCCCCACACTGCTCACCCGCGCGGTCGCCGGAACGAAGAACGTAGGTGCAGGGACCAGTACCCCCACCCCTCTGACGCCCAGCATACCACTCACGAAGCTGCTGAGGCGGAGGGATGTCCCGCGAGCGCTGCTGCTGCTGCCGCTGCGAGCGCTGGCCACCACCACCGCCGCTACGCTGCTGGGTACCACCTCGACCAGCTCCACCTCCACCACCACCACCGCCTCCTCCGCTACCGCCTCCACCGCCTCCACCTCCGCCGCCTCCACCACCGCCGCTGCCTCCACCACCACCGCTGGTACCACCACCACCGTCTCCGCCACTGCTGCCACCACCACCACCACCTCCGCCACTAGTCCCGCCGCCACCCCCACTCCCTCCGCCGCCACCGCCACCGCCCCCTCCAGCTCCACCCGCGCCCTTGCCCCCCTTGCCCTTGCTGGAGCGACGTCTCCCACTAGGGGCAGACGCCGCGCCGACCGACTCAAGACCAAGCAGGTCGGCAGCAGCAGCAGAGGCAACAGAGGGCAGCAAGGGGGAAGGAGAGCACCCCTCAAAGATGGGGGTGCGAGGGTCACCACGAGAAGCACCTACAGCGACTATGCTCGTCTCCGCTGCGAGGAGGGCCTTCTCGAGGAGGTCGACGGTGAGGGTGGTGGGACAAACTGCAAGAAAGTGGTCCCTGACGACGCGAAGGGAGTCAGGGAGGCGCGCGACTACGTAGTAGAGAGCGATGTACATGGGGGGGGGGGTTCTTAGCGCAGAACTCAGCAGGAAGGGCGGCGCGGTAGCGAGTGTCACTAGTGCGGAGGTGTGTAATGAGGTCAGCGACAGTGGGAAAGGCAGAGAGGTCAGGAAAGAGGTAGGGAAGCATGAGACGGCTCAGTGCAGCAGTGGCAGGGGAGGAGTAGCGCGCAACTACAGCGTCGTACAAGGTCTGAGCACTCTTGTACTGACTAAAGTGCGCACGCTCAGAGGTAGGGAGGTGGCGACGCACAGCAAGACGTGCAGCAGCATCGCGGGTGGCCCACTTAGAGCGGACAGCGGGATCAGCATCAGCAGCAGGGGCAGGAGAGGCGCCAGAGGTGAGGTCAAAGAGAGAAAGGTCGTCAGCCCTGTCGCACTGTAAGAACAGCTGCAGGTCGTCCAACCAGACCTCAAAATCAATGGCGCGACCCTCAGCGTCAAAAGCTAGGACACTAGGGGTAGCCATGGCGGCGACAGCGACGCAGTGCAAGCAGTAGGGAAAGAGCTCGCAGTGTCAGTGGGACTGTGCTCACCAGGCAGGGCAGGTCGTGCAGCTATGCAGAAAGGCGGCTCAGCGACCGGGCGGCTCGGGTGCACAGCGGCTCGGCTCCCGGGCGGCTCGGCGGCTGGGCGGCTCGGGCGCAGGGCGGCTCGGCTCCCGGGCGGCTCGGCGGCTGGGCGGCTCGGGTGCAGGGCGGCTCGGCTCCCGGGCGGCTCGGCGGCAGGGCGGCTCGGGTCCCGGGCGGCTCGGCGTTGGGCGGCTCGGCTCCCGGGCGGTTCGGCTGCTGGGGCGGCTCGGCCGGGAGATGCAGGGGCGGGGCCGTCAGGTGCAGCGGCGGGTCGACCGGTGCAGTGGCGGGCCGGCAGGTGCAGCGGCGGGCCGGCAGGTGCAGCGGCGGGCCGGCAGGTGCAGCGGCGGGCCGGCAGGTGCAGGCGGCGGGCCGTAGGGTGCAGCGGCAGGCCGGCAGGTGCAGCGGCGGGGCCGTCAGGTGAAGCGGCGGGCCGCTGGGTGCAGCGGCGGGCCGGCAGGAGCAGCGGCGAGCCGTCAGGTGAGGCGGCGGGCCGGCAGGAGCAGCGGCGGGCCGAGGGTGCAGCGGCGGGGCCGTCAGAGGCGGCGGGCCGTAGGGTGCAGCGGCGGGCCGTAGGGTGCAGCGGCGGGGCCGTCAGAGGCGGCGGCGGGGCCGCGGCAGTAGAGGCGGGGCCGCGTCAGGGGAGGCGGCGGGGCCGCGTCAGGGGAGGCGGCGGGGCCGCGTCAGGGGAGGCGGCGGGGCCGCGTCAAGCAGGCGGCGGGGCCGCGATCAAGCAGGCGGCGGGGCCGCGATCAGGAGAGGTGGCGGGGCCGCGTCTGAGGGACAGCGGGGCCGCGAGGAAAAGGCGACCCGAGGGGTCGCTAAAAAAAAAAAAGGCGCGCCTCGGGGCGCGCTTCGGTGGGCCCTAAAAAAAACGGTCCTAAGGCAGGACCCGCTCTATACCATGTGAAGCAAGGAAAACAGGAATGAAATGACTAAGTCAGAGTTGGGTACAAATACAACCCTAGAAAGCTGTACCCCATATGTGCTACCCCACTATAGCCTACAAACATGCATCAGCTATGATAATCTGACAGGACGTGGCCTAGAAGTGGGGAGAGGCGGAGCAGGGGGCACTACGAGACCTGCTGGAAGCTGTGAGTCGGGACCGGTGCTTCTGCTGCCAAGGCCAGAGGCCAGGTTCGTGCTATACACCGACTGGAGCAGCGCTGGCATGGGAGCAGTGCTTAGCCAGCAGACTGAGCAGGGGGAGAGGGTGGTGGCCTTTGCAAGTCGCAGCTGCAAGGCAGCGGAGGCAAACTACAGCTCCTACGAAGGAGAAGGGTTGGCGGCGGTTTGGGCGGTGACGCATTTCCGAGCGTACCTACAAGGGCGCGAGTTCACACTGGTGACGGACCACCAGCCGCTACTGTGGCTAATGACTAATCATACGCTGACAGGCCGCAATGCGCGGTGGGCCATGCGGTTGCAAGAATTCGATTTCGTGGTGAATCATAGGCCAGGCCGGACGCTTCAGCACGTGGATGGGCTATCGCGTAACCCGCCAACGGCAGAGCCAGTGGCTGGGCTCGTGGCTCTGGCAAGGGAGGCAGAAAAGCAGGGGGAGCAGCGTCAGGAGCAGCGCGGAGCGGCCGACATCTGGCAGGACGAAGAAACTCTCAGGTGGCTGCGGGGAGAGACGGAGGCAGAAGAGCCTGCCTCAGAGAGAGCACGGGCAAGGGGACAGCACTACAGGTGGTATGCGGGGCAGGTACAGCTGAGGACCAAAGAAGGGTGGAAGCTGGTGCCTGCGCCAGCGGAACGAGAAGGCATCATTGACAGGGTGCACCGACAGCTAGGGCACTTCGGGTACGTCAGGACAACCCAGCTGGTCAACACAGGCTGGTGGTGGGCAGGCATGGCGCGACAGATTAAGGAACAAGTGGCGCAATGTGAGGCTTGCGACCGCAATAGGGCCCAGTTGGAGAAGAGCCAGCAAGAGCTGCAGTCGCTCCCCATCCGTGGGTTGGGATACAGATGGTCCTTGGATTTGGCGGGGGAATTGCCTCTCAGCCGGCGAGGCAAGAGGTACATTTTGGTCATGATCGAGCATGTCAGCAAGTGGGTGGAGGTGCGCGCGCTTAGCAGCAAGAGCGCGGCACTAGTCACGGAGGCCTTCACGGAGCAAGTGCTCACCAGGATGGGGGCATGTGGTGAAGTGCTCACGGATCAGGGCACAGAGTTTCGGGGGGAATTTGACAAGGCGCTGGCAGTTATCGGGACTACGCACAGGAGGACCTCACGGTATCATCCACAAGCAGATGGCCTCACAGAGCGGATGGTGCAGACACTCAAGCGAGGCCTAAGGGCATATGGAGAGGCACACAAGCGCAGCTGGGATGAGGATCTGCACTGGGTCGCTGCGGAGTACCGGTTCAGCAAGCAGGCGGCGCTGCGAGATGTGTCCCCATACTATCTGCTCTATGGCAAAGAGCCAATCCTGCCGGTGGGGGCACCCAAAGTGTTGACTGATGTGGTGATAGCAGGAACCCCAGAGTTGTGGGCAGCGCTGGCCAAGGCCAAGGGGGACTACCTACGAGCGCTCCTGCCTTCAGCGTTGGAGAATCTTCATGTGGCTCAGCTGCGAGACGCGCATCGGTACCAGCAGAGGCTCGGGGGGCAGAGGCCGACATGTGGAGGGCGGCTGCAGGAAGGGCAGGAAGTGTATCGCAGGACTGCGCGGCAACACACGTTGGACCGTGGCCTCGGCGAGGAACGCTGGAGAGTGGTGGAGGTCCGAGAGTCTGGAGTGGTGGTGCTGGAGAATCAGCAGGGGAAGAGGGTCCAGGACCACACCACGAATACAGCAAGGGCGCGGTGTAGGAGTTTGAATGGTCTGGATCAGAGCCAGCAGGAGCCCTAGTCTGTTCCAGAGGGGGCAAGTGAGGTATCACGATGGAGCACTGTCATACGGCACACGGTATACAGCAGATAGGGCGTGGGTAGTGCCCCAATGGCGAGAGCAAGAGAGAGTGGGAGAGAGGAGTCCAAGAGGAGAAGGGGGGGGGAAGGAAGGCCCAGGGGACTACAGGCATTGTCGGCGGGAGGCAGGAGAAAGGGGCCAGACATAGTATTTCCGACAGACTCGATATTGAGCAGTTGCCCGAGTCGCACTGTATCGAATCGCAACAGCCAACAGTAAAACAGTTGTCATTCATATCTCTTCGTATTCCTTGTACTCCTATATAAACCTTTGTACTTGTTTGCTTTAATCAACTCACTTTGTTCTCACACACTAGCGCAAGGTGGTTCAGAGTCTTATCATTAAAACGCTTCCGCTACCACATCACTTTACCAAGAGATTTGCCCTACCAAAGATCCTAAGGGGCTTATCAACCCAACAAATACCACGGCCAGTCGCCAGGCGGATAAACACCGACGAAATTTACCCTTCCGCACAGGGCAGGTTGTGCTTCTGGACACCAAGAACCTTCGGCTGCCGCAACCCGCGAAATTACGGCCCCGATACGTGGGACCATTCCGTATCATCCAGATGGTGACACCTGTCACCGCGAAGCTGCTGCTGCCCGACGATTGGAAAATCCATGACGCCTTCCACGTCAGCCTGTTGCGTCATTACGAACAGCCGCAGTCGCCAGGTGTTGCTCGACCAACTATCGCGCCGACCACTCGCCCCGTGGCAGAGCCAACGCTGGAACCTTGGAAGATTCTTAACCATCGCGTGGATGTTACTGCCGTCGGCCGCTCGGTGAAATTCCTGCTTCGCTGGAAAGACCGCACGAGCGAGGACGACACGTATGTCGCTGCTGATTCGCTACTGGGACACCCTGTTTTGGACGCTTACCTGGCCCGCCGAGGTGTTTCGGATATTCACCACCTTTCTTAAAGGGGGGGGTAGTGTAAGGAATTTTTCTGGATTCCTTCCTGGCCCGACTTTCGGAAAACCAGGCTCGGCCCGCCGACCTCGCCTACCGAGCCGCCACCGCGTCGCTTTCGGGTTTTCCAACCCCGAACCTGCACCCAACCATCTTGCGACCCCCCACGGCCTCGGCCTAGTTAGCCTTGCTATATTGTGTCTATGCCTCGTTGTTCATTCAGACGTTGTAATCACTTCCGCATTATTGAGTTCTGCACACTCTTTCCTTTCACAACTTATAACATAAGCGCTACGTACCGGTTGCCTCTCCTCTATTACCGTAAATTTAAAGAATTGGTACCTTAAAATGTCAGAAACGAAGAATATTCCTAATGTACCTAAGGAAAGAAGAATGGCTGACCTAAAGACAATACCTAGTATAGCTTTTGGAAGGGCTAGACCCACGGGTACAACCCAAGTCCATTCCCTCTCCATGGCTGCACTCCCCATCACTCCTCGTTCTTTGTCGGGTCGGCGACGGGATCTGGCCGCCACATGGTTTTGCGGAAGGTGAGGAGCGTCTCGTTGTGCTTCTGAATGCTGGAGACGGCATCCCAGTGCATGCCGCGCGCCACGGCCTGGATGAGGCGCACGTGCGAGGCGTGCACCTCGCGCACGATAACGTAGCCCAGCGGGCGCAGGATGCGGTCCATCTCCAACATCACGTCCGCCACCCCGCACCTGGCGGGGCGGAGAGGCGAGGGGCGCGAGACACGGACGACACAAGTGGGTGCAAATCAATCACTAGAAGAGCGAGTACATTCCACTAAAGACAAGGAAGAATCACTGGCATGAATATTCCAGGGATTTAAGAGCGAGTAGAAGGGAAGCAGTATGCGGCGAGGAAGTACAGGAGCAAGGCCGAGAACAAAGAAAGGAGATTCAGACGGACGCGGGTGCGCATGAGACGGGTTGATGAGCTAGGGGCCATGAGCAAAAGGCGCAACGTACAAGGCAACTAAAGGGCGCGATGGGAGGGGAGGCGGGGGCGCGGGGAGGGTGGCTGTGGAGCGAGCGAGCGAGGGCTTACTTGGAGCTGGTGGCGAAGGCGCCGAGGAGGCGGTCGGCGTGCAGCATGTCGTAGGTGCGCGGGTAGGTGTTGAACGACTCGCACCAGTCGTGGTAGACGCCCAGCAGCCCGCGGTCGAAGATGATGGGCAGCGTATCGGGGCTCGTCACCGGCACCACGTTCATCGTCCACACCGCCTTGGCTGACGCCTCCAGCGCCGCGCCGAACCTGTTCAACACGCGGCGAGGGGAAATGAATCGAGGAACGTTCAGATGCCTCACATTGTTGACATCCCCCGGGCTCCTGCCCTAGAAATAAACGTGTTTTGAGTGCTCCTTCATTTTCCCTTATGTGTTGTGTGTCTCCTTCATTTTCCCGCCCTTCCCTCGCTAGGCTATGCTACACGCGTGGCATGGCACGTACCCGCCGTAGTGCGCGTCCATGTCCATCACGTTGCGCACGGAGGCCCACTCGATCTCCATCTCCGTGAGGTACGTGCGGTACGCGCGCAGCCAGTGGGCCTTGTCCGCGTCGAACTCCACCGCCGCGCGTCGCCCGTAGATGCCCTTCTGCACGCCCTCCAGCCACGTCGGCACCACGCTCAAACGGTCCTTGCCCTCCACCGGCCACCCGACGCCACGTGTCTTTTCCTTGGTAGGCACGCGGTGCATGCACGCTTGGATTGGCACATACCTGCGTCGGATTACAAGGAGAGGGGAGGGGTTGAGTTATTGAATTCGCACGACTGGACCAACGAGTCGAAGAGCCTCGGGAAAGAGAGGTGCAAGGAGAGGAACAATCGACAAGCGAAGAGGAGGAGGGTCAAGCATCAGGAGCATACGAGGTGACGTATGCGCGTGTAAAAAAGGGGGCGAACGAGTGGCACCACGCGCGCTTACCACGCGGCGTCGGCGTTGTCCTCCTCGGGGCACATGGGCGGCTCAGTGCCCTGGGCGCGGCTGTCGTAGCAGTCGTTGTCGGTGGGCTTCTGCCACACCATCACGCCCACGCCGAACGCCATGTTGATCTCCTTCGCCGCCTTGCGCCAGCACATGTTCTTCGTCAGCTCCGACATCGCTGCGCAAGCCAGGAGAGAAAATGAAGAGCCTGTTAATAATCATAACCAACCACATTCATCGAATTCCAGCAGCAAAGGTGATAATCGCTCGACAAGCCGCGACGGAAAACATAGGCGATGGCGAGGAAGCTGCCCTTTACTTACCCTCCCAGATCTCTTTGTCGTCGGGCTCCTTGGCCTTGCACTTGGGGCACACGGGTGTGGCGGACCACACGAAGTAGCCGCCGGGGCGGATGAGGCGGTTGAGCTCCAGCAGAAGCTTGCCGCCCTCGCGGTGCCACGGCACGCGGCAGCGCGCACAGTGCACGATGTCGAACACGTTCGACGGGTACGGCTGGCGCTGCGTGCCCATCACGCCGATCATGGCCGACACGCCGCGCTCGAGCGCGAACTGGATCTGCGCGTCGTGCTCGTCCTTGGGCGCCACGGACATTACGCGCGTGCTGAACGGCTCCAGGTACGCCGCGAAGCTGGCGACGCCGCACCCCATGTCGAGCGCCGTGCGGATGTGCTTGCCCCAGCTGAGGAAGGGCACGGCCTCCTGCAGCCACTCGATGTACTTGGTGGCGCCGTACTTGAACTGCGTGCCGCCGCCCGGGAAGATGAACTTGTCGCCGTCGGGCTTCACCCAGTTCTGGTCCGCCTTGTACGACGCCAGCTTCGGGTGCGGCACGTTGTCGTACCAGATCTGCACCAGCCTCGGGAACCGTGGTCAGACACATACCGACGCTGGCAAAACGACCTGAAGGGTAAGCCGACGGAAGAGATAAGAAGGAGAGGTGCAATACCTGATCACGGGAGTCGGGCCAGTTGATGTGGGGCTTGTAGCCGCTGGGCAGAGGCAGCAGGCACTGCAGGGTGTCGTCGCCCGTGGGGCAGTGGCGCTCGCGGTGCTCGTAGTGCGACCTCGACTTGAGCTTCGCAATGGCTTTCTCGTTGTCGAGGCACGGGATGTGGTCTACGCCCTTGTCGGCGCACAGCGAGTACTCGAACGCCAACTCCGGCTCCTGCCGTTAGGCCAGCAGATCGAACGTCAATTGTGGATAGCCGACAAGGGAGCGACGTTCGACTAGGCATAACTCGACAAACGAAGAATGGAAAAGCGTATTGAGGGGTTACCTCCTCCGCGGATTCAGAGTCCTTGGGCGACTTGGACAGGCCACCTATTGATGCGGATTCCGCAGACTGGAAGCTCTCTACATCCCCAGTGGACGAATCCGGCTGCAAGAAGACGGCCTGCAGGTAAAACAGGGACGCTTTATACTGAGTGACGGAAATTTATCAGGTCGACATATGAGGATTATAAGAGATTAGGCTTACTTTTGGTTCCCCAACATCGGAGTCGGGGGTCTCGGTGATGTCGACACTGTCCTCCACCACGACAACCTGCCCGTCGGTTCCCACGCGAGAGGTTTCAATAATCACTTCAGTGGCCTGGCAATGGTTAAGGTGCGAGATTAAAACACAGACTGAAGAACTGACTTGTTGACGCGTGCTAAATTCGTTACGTCTCTCATTGGGAAGCGATGCGATTTCGTACCGTTGGTGGCGGATGTCCGGACTTGGCGAACAGCCAGACGCCGAAGAGGCAAAAGGCGACGAGGAGACATGCTGGTAGGAAGTTAGTCTGCGTCTCGTACGCATGCCGTTTGAGACCCATCGTGAAGTTATGTGGAAACTCAGCAACTGTCGAGCAACTAAACCTAATGCTCACAGACGACTCCTGTCCCACAAATGTACGAAAATAAAGGTGATCCTCTCCGAGCAGACCTGAAAGAGGCCAGTCCTCCGTGAGAACAAAAGATCTGTTTCTGAATCTCGAGCTTGCGCACTGAATTTGTGCTGCCTAGTTTCAGAGCCGTTGGCTTGGATGTTGGCTCACAACACACCAAACAAGCCAGTGATACGCGCGGGAAGCTCAATGCCGCATGAAACGGGGAGATGTGCTTAGGGGAATTAGGGGAACTTTATTACCGAACCACATCCCGGACCAAAGCGATTGGTGAAAAGAATGGTTCGTAGTTCTACGAGGTGACCCCTTCGGTTCGGGTTTGCGAAAGCTGAGATGGGGGGTGGACCAGTTGAATGCGCACCCTGTGGAGTTCTCCCACACCTGTATTCCCAAGGCGCTGAGGAATACGACGCCGCCCGTGACAGTGTGACATGACGCTGTTTCTGACAGACATCTAGGCCACCTTGACGGGAGTTCTTGGGGCCCGAAGTGCACGCTACTGGTTAGGTGTCGTAAGTAAAACCCCATGCCTACGCGCCATCCGGCAGGACCCTCTCCCACGCACTCTCGAGATCGGTAGCAGTGGGTGCGGCCTGGTTGTTTCGGGGTCTACTTGTTTGTTTCGTACATCTGAAGTTCATCGACGGCTGAGGCTTCACTTCGCTTGGTGAGCGGTCCGGCGAAACCAATGGGGTGGAACCAATTAAAGCCGTCAGTTCCCGCGCGGCGCTCATCTGCGCGCTTCCGAGTTTCGCGCCGTTAGCCAGAACTTCACGTGGTTTGTCAATGGCTTCGACACTAGGACCAACACCACCACACCTCACAACTAGACATACATCACATATTTGAAACGCTTTATTAACATTTGTTACGTTCAAGTTTCCTGAATTCAATCGATGAACCCATAAGTGTCTCAAAAGTTGTTGACTAGTGTAAGGAATTTTCTCGGCATTCCTTACCGCGACCGTCAACATCGCGTACAGAAGCAGCCTTTGTTCGCCCATTACTGCTAACGGGGCTTCGCCAACTTCGCGCGTACTATTTCACCAAACCTCGCACTGCTGGACCAACCGAGTCGGCCTACGCTTCGGGACTAGCCCGAACCTCGCGCCAGCGTAGCACTAGCTAGCTCGCACGCACCGCGTTACCGTTTGCACGTTTCGCGTATAAGCATTCGGCCCATGCCTTTCGCTCATACTTGGTACTCATTTGACACCTCAGGGTACATTCCGCTGTGGACACATGTCCCAATCGATGTGTCCCAATCGAGTGTACCGCTCCGAAGCGAACTAAAACCAGAGACGCGAAAATTTCGAAACTAGGGTGCAATTTTGTGTAATACGATGCAGTGCGGTAGAAACGATTGGGACACATCGATTGGGACATGTGTCCACAGCGGAATGTACCCTTGGTGCAATCCTCGCTACCTCGATTCATTGCACCCGTAACATTTGGTATTAAGAGCCACCTTCTTTCGGACCGCGCATCTCCGCACCCCAAGAAATCAACCTTTTTTTTTGGGTTGCGAAGCAACCTATTACGATCGATCTGGCCAGTTTTTTTTTTTTTTTCACATTTTATTTATTTTAAATAAAATATGAAAATAAAAAACAAGAGGCGACGAAATCGTCTTAGGGTTGCGAAGCATTTTGCAAAAGTACATTAACATGTACAGCTTCTAAAGAAACAACTTTCAAAGAGTACAACACTTGAAATTTTCAAAAATTGTGAAGTATTCCAGAATCGAACTAGAGACCTTCCGACCCTACGCCAAATTTCACTATGCTCCAGAGGACACATTTTTTATCGTTTTTTAACGTATAGTTTTAATTTCTTTGCGACGAATTGTGAACTGCCCTAGGGTTTCAACTGTTAGAATCGTAGGCACAAGTAGGAGCCATAGCTAGGTAAACCCTAGCTAGGCAAGAGAGAATAAGCAAAGGAGGGGGTTCACTAGAAAGTAGCAGGATACATAAAGAAAACCCTAAGGGGTTGTACTCGCTATAGAGTACCCCACTGCAGGCTAGAGAACAATAACATTCTGACACACCCCCATAGCCAAAGTGGGGTGTAATCAGCACAATAGCAAGCAGGCATAGAGCAAAGCTAGAGTTAATCACAGCGGGCAAGTGAGGAGGAGGAGGAACTGTGGAGGGAGAGAAGATGGGAGGCAACGACTGAAGCTGCAGAGGCACGGGCACAGGAGCGGCTGACTCAGTGGCTACCGAAGCAAGGGCGACGGACTACTGGAGTAACTGGCTCCGCGGCTATAGACGAGTGGCAGGAGCAACGGACCCACTGGCGACTGGTACAACAGGCTCACTGGCTACCGAAGCAAGGGCGACGGACTACAGGCGCTGCAGGCGACACGCCAGCTACCTTCACACAACCTCCTCCAACTGCCCCATGTCAGAACTTATAGCTTACTTGTTTCTGTAGGCTATAGTGGGGTATCCCATAGGGGGTACAACCCAATTAGGGTTTCCTATTTGTACTCACTTCGTTCATAGTCATTCCATTCTCGTTCTTTGTTTCCACATGGAATCAGAGCAGGTTCCCTCCTAGGGACTGCTTCTAGGGCCCACCGAACCGCGCCCCGAGGCGCGTTTTTTTTTTTTAGCGACCCGTCGTGTCGCCCCTAGCGGACCGTTGCGCCGCCCTTCCCCTTGCGGCTCCGCCGCCCTTCCCTAGCGGCCCCGCCGCCCTTCGATCGCGGCCCCGCCGCCCTCTGCTACGCGGCCCCGCCGCCGCCCTTCGATCGCGGCCCCGCAGCCCTCGGCTACGCGGCCCCGCCGCCCTCTGCCTCGCGGCCCCGCCGCCCTCTGCTACGCGGCCCCGCCGCCCTCTGCTACGCGGCCCCGCCGCCCTCTGCTACGCGGCCCCGCCGCCCTTCGATCGCGGCCCCGCCGCCCTTTGCCACGCGGCCCCGCCGCCCTCTACTACGCGGCCCCGCCGCCCTCTGCTACGCGGCCCCGCCGCCCTTCGATCGCGGCCCCGCCGCCCTCTGCTACGCGGCCTCGCCGCCCTCTGCTACGCGGCCCCGCCGCCCCCTGCTACGCGGCCCCGCCGCTCTCTTCGGTCGCGGCCCCGCCGCCCTCTGCTACGCGGCCCCGCCGCCCTCTGCTACGCGGCCCCGCCGCCCTCTGCTACGCGGCCCCGCCGCCCTCTGCTACGCGGCCCCGCCGCTCTCTTCGGTCGCGGCCCCGCCGCCACTCTGCTACGCGGCCCCGCCGATCCGCCCAGCAGCAACCGCCGCCGCCTGAGCCGCCGCCGAGCCGCCGCCGAGCCGTCGCCGAGCCGCCGCCGAGCCGCCGCCCGAGCCGCCGCCGAGCCGCCAGAGCCGCCGCCGAGCCGCCCGTGACGCCCGAGCCGCCCGCGCCGCCCAGCAGCAGCCGAGCCGCCGCCGAGCCGCCGCTGCCTGAGCCGCCGCCGAGCCGCCGCCGAGCCGCCGCCGAACCGCCACCGAGCCGCCGCCCGAGCCGCCGCCGAGCCGCCCGCGCCGCCCGAGCCGCCTGCGGAGCCGTGCTGCTGTTCCTCTGCTGCTGACCTACCCGCCTCTCCCAGCCCGGTGAGATTTTCAGCTGCTGTCATGGCCACCCCCAATGTTCTTACCTTTGACGCTGAGGGGAGGGCCATTGACTTTGCCGTCTGGATTGAAGACCTGCAGCTGTACTTACTGTGTGATGCGATAGATGAGGTCTCTCTCTTTGACTTTGTCTCTGGCGCTGTCCCTGCCCCACCTGCTGATGCTGACTCTGCCGTTCGCTCCAAGTGGGCGACCCGCGATGCTGCTGCACGTCTTGCTGTGCGTCGCCACCTCCCTTCCTCTGAGCGTGCCCACTTTAGTCAGTGCAAGACCGCTCAGGCCTTGTACGACGCTGTAGTTGCACGCTACTCCTCCCCTTCCTCCGCTACCCTTAGCCGCCTCATGCTACCGTTTCTCTTCCCTGACCTCGCTTCCTTTCCCACTGTCGCTGACCTCGTTACCCACCTCCGTGCTAGTGACACCCGCTACCGCGCTGCCCTTCCTGCTGAGTTCCGCGCTGCGAACCCTCCTCCCATGTACATCACTCTCTACTTTCTCGTCACCCGTCTCCCTGAGTCCCTTCGTGTCGTTAGGGACCAGTTTCTCTCTGTCTGTCCCACCACTCTCACTGTCGACCTCCTTGAGGAGTCCCTGCTAGCGGCTGAGAAGAGTATTGTCGCTGTAGGGGCCTCTCGGGGTGACCCTCGCACCCCTATCTTTGAGGGGTGTGGTCCTTCCCCTCTGCTGCCCTCTGTCGCCTCTGCCGCTGCGGCCGACCTCACTGGTTTTGAGTCGGTCGGCGCGGCGTCTGCCCCCAGCGGCAGACGCCGCGCTGGCAAGGGCAAGGGGGGCAAGGGAGCGGGTGGAGCTAGAGGGGGCGGTGGAGGAGGCGGTGGGGGTGGCGGGGGGAGTGGGGGTGGCGGTGGGGGTGGTGGCGGAAGTGGAGGTACTGGTGGCGGCGGTGGAGGCGGAGGTGGCGGCGGAGGTGGTAGCGGAGGAGGCGGTGGGAGCGGTGGGAGCGACGGTCCTGGTGGGGGAGGTGGAGGTGGAGACGGGGGTGGCGGTGGAGGCGGGGGTGGCAGTGGAGGCGGGGGTCGGAGTGGCTCGTCCCAGCGGAGCAGCTCCGGGGGTGGTCAGCGCCAGCAGCAACAGCAGCAGCAGCCGCAGCAGCAGCCACAGCAGCAGCAGCGCTCTCGCACCGTCCCCGCCCCTCAGCAGCTCCGTGAGTGGTACTCGCAGCGTCAGCGTGGTGGTGCGCTTGGTCCTTGCCCCTACGTTCTCCGCACCGGTGACCGTGCAGGGGAGAGGTGTGGAGGCGCCCACACTGCCCGCCGCTGCTTTGGCCGCCTGACTGACGCCTGGCGTCAGCAGTTTCCGGAGGCAGCTGAGATCCCCCGCTGGGGAGAGCTGTCTAGGGCTGGTGTAGCTATTTATGATCTTGATTTTGATGCTATTCTCTCTGCTATGTATGCTGCGATTGGTAGTGATGAGGATGACTGTTACCGGTGTTTCCCGCCCGACCCGGGCATTGGTACTGCCGCGTCAGGTACTAGTGAGGCTGCTGCTCTAGGTGCCAGTGCGTCTGTGCTCTCAGGTGCTGGTGAGTCTGCCCTCTCAGGTACTGTGTCGGCTTCGGCCTCTCACACCTTCACCCTTGACTCTGGAGCGTCTCGCTCCTTCTTTCGGGACCGCACCACTCTCACGCCGCTGAGTCGGCCGGTTGCGGTGTCCCTGGCTGACCCCTCTGGGGGGCCTGTCCTGTCTCGCTTCTCCACTGTCCTCCCGTGTCCGGCGGCCCCCTCTGGCACCCTGACTGGTCTCTACCTCCCCTCGTTCTCGACGAACTTGGTGAGTGGTGCTGACCTCCAGGATGCGGGTGTCCACCAGTTCACCCCTGCTCGTCAGCGGGTGACCCACTGCACGGAGGCGGATACAGGTCGCCACCTGGCTACGTTTACACGTCGGCCAGGGTCGAGCCTGTACACTCTGACCACTGCTTCTCCTCCAGGTGCTGAGTCTGGTAGGGTCACTTCGTCTGGTCAGGTGTTTGCTGCAGCGTCCAGGTCTGGTCCTGAGTCTGCCCCCTGCTCGTGCCGTCGTTTGTCTCACGAGACCCTCCTCTGGCACCACCGCCTTGGCCACCCCTCTCTGCTTCGGCTCAGAGGCATGGCCTCGCGAGTCCTTGTGTCTGGTCTTCCCCGGTCTCTCCCTCCCCTTCCTCCGGGCCCTGGCCCCACCTGTGTCCCCTGTGTCGAGGGGCGCCAGCGTGCTGCCCCTCACTCCTCCCAGTTTCCTCCGACAGAGGCCCCGTTGCAGACGCTTCACATGGATGTGTGGGGCCCAGCCCGCGTCCGTGGACAGGGTCAGGAGCGCTACTTCCTGCTGGTGGTTGACGACTACTCGCGTTACACCACAGTCTTCCCCTTGCGCAGCAAGGGTGAGGTCACTGCGGTGTTGATCGACTGGATCCGCGCAGCTCGTCTCCAGCTTCGGAGGAGCTTTGGCTCTGACTTCCCTGTTTTGCGTCTGCACTCGGACAGAGGCGGAGAGTTCTCCTCTGGCCTCCTGAGTGCCTACTGTCGTGCGCGAGGCATCCGTCAGACCTTCACGCTTCCGGACTCACCGCAGCAGAATGGGATTGCTGAGCGCCGCATTGGCATGGTCATGGACGTCGCTCGTACGTCCATGATGCATGCGGCTGCTCCCCATTTTCTGTGGCCGTTTGCGGTCAGGTACGCTGCGCACCAGATCAACCTCCACCCCAGGGTCTCTCGACCGGAGACCTCCCCAGCCCTGCTGTGGACGGGGAAGGTTGGCGATGCGTCGGCGTTCCGGGTCTGGGGATCTCGGGCGTTTGTTCGCGACCTGTCTGCGGACAAGCTATCCCCTCGTGCTTCTCCCTGCGTCTTCCTGGGGTTCCCCCCCGACGCCCCTGGGTGGCAGTTTTACCACCCCACCTCTCGACGTGTTCTGTCCTCCCAGGACGTCACGTTCGACGAGTCGGTACCCTACTACCGCCTCTTCCCCTACCGCACTCCGTCCCTCCCCCCACCCCCGCTCTTCTTGGTACCAGGTCCCCCCCCGGTAGTCCCCCTCCCCCCTCAGGGTCCTGCCCCTTCAGGTGTGTCCCAGGTAGACGCGGTCGAGCCTGTCGAGGTCACTGGTGACTCTGGTGCTGCTGCGGGAGCTGAGCCTGGGGGTGCGGAGTCTGGGGGTGCTGTGCCTGGAGGTGCCGAGTCTGGGGGTGCTGTGCCTGGGGGTGCTGAGCCTGGGGGTGCTGAGCCTGGGGTTGCTGAGCCTGGGGGTGCTGAGCCTGGGGGTGACGTGCCTGGGGGTGCTGTGTCTAGGGGTGCTGAGCCTGGAGGTGCTGTGCCTGGGGGTGCTTCGTCTCGCCGGGAGCCACTCTCCCCACAGGAGCTGCGTGAGTGGTTTGCCGGGCGCTGGAGGCGTGTTGCTGGTGCTGGTGGTTCTTCGGCTGCAGAGGGTACTGCTGCTGCGCGCCCCGCCGGCGCTCGTACTGTGGGTGCTGGAGCTGCTGAGTCTGAGGGTTCTCCTGGAGCTAGTGTTGCTGAGGGTGTTGGTGCTGAGCCTGCCGTTGGCGGCCCGACTGACAGTGCTCCTGGTGCTGCGGCTGGAGGTTCTGGAGTTTCTGGTGGTGCTGCTGGAGGTGCTACTGGAGTGGGTGCTCCTGCCGGGGCTGCTGGTGCTGTTCCTGCTGTTTCTAGCGTCGCCGCGCGGCCCCGACCGTACTTCGTTCCGCTCCTGCAGCAGGTTCTTGGTCTTACACCTCCTCCTCCTCCCTTAGAGGGTCCGCAGCCTGTCCGGTCACAGCCACAGCTACAGCCTGCCTCCCCTTTGCCTGCTCCTTCTCCCTACGCTGGTCCGACTGGAGGTCTTACTGAGCGTCGTGAGCCTGCGTCTCGTCCTGTGTCGCCTGTTCGTACTGAGCGCGCTAGTGGTCGCGGGTCGCGTCAGCGTCCTCCTCCTGTCCCTGGCACGCACCGGATGTCCCTGCGTCCGTCCACTGCTCCTCTGCGTGCCCCTTTGCCTTCTCCTCCTGCTTCCTCTCTTCCTGCTCTTGCCGACCCGGAGTCGGACGCCCTTCGTGCTGCCAGTCCTACTGTCACGCGTCTCCTGGCTACTGCTGTCACTGACCCCTCCTTCGAGTCGTCTGCTGCGTCTGCCCTTGTCACTGAGCTTGTCGACTTTGCTGCGCGCTGTCGTCTAGACTACGCTGCTCGTCTTGTCACTGAGTCTGAGTCCGCCTGTCCTCCGTCCGTCGGGGGTGAGTGTGCCCTTGGCACGGACGTCCTTGAGGACAGGCAGGAGGAGTTCCAGTGTCTGGCCGCCGCTTCACCTCGTCTCGCGTCTGTACTGCTAGCCCCTGAGGGAGACCCGGATGCACCAGACATCCCGACTCCGCGCTCTTACGCGGAGGCGATAGAGGGTCCCTACTCCTCTCAGTGGCAGGCAGCTATGGATGCAGAGATGGCTTCCTGGAAGTCCACAGGCACCTACGTTGACGCTGTTCCCCCTCCTGGGGCGAACATCGTCAGTGGCATGTGGATTTTCAGGGTGAAGCGGCCGCCGGGTTCTCCGCCTGTCTTCAAGGCGCGTTACGTGGCTCGTGGCTTCAGTCAGCGGCAGGGGGTTGACTACTTTCAGACCTTCTCCCCCACCCCGAAGATGACCACTCTTCGGGTTCTGCTACACGTTGCTGCTCACCGTGACTACGAGCTGCACTCTCTCGACTTCAGCACAGCTTTCTTGCAGGGCAGCCTGCACGAGGAGATCTGGCTGCGTCGCCCACCTGGCTTCACTGGGTCTTTCCCTCCTGGTACCCAGTGGAGTCTCCGGCGTCCAGTCTACGGTCTCCGCCAGGCGCCACGTGAGTGGCACGACACACTGAGGACTACGCTGGCGGCACTTGGGTTTGCTCCTTCCACTCCCGACCCGTCGCTGTTTCTGCGCACCGACACCTCTCTGCCGCCGTTCTACATCCTCGTGTACGTCGACGACTTGGTCTTTGCCACAGCTGACACTGCTGGACTCGCCTACGTGAAGTCCGAGCTGCAGAAGAGACACACGTGCACTGACCTGGGTGAACTGCGCAGCTACCTTGGCTTGCAGATCACCCGGGACAGAGCACGCCGCACCATTACCCTGACTCAGTCACACATGGTGCAGCAGGTCCTTCAGCGCTTCGGCTTCACGTACTCCTCGCCTCAGGCCACTCCTCTGCCTACTCGCCACTCGCTCTCAGCTCTGCCTTCGGATGAGTCCGTAGAGTCGAGTGGCCCGTTTGCAGAGCTTGTTGGCTGCCTCATGTACCTGATGACCTGCACACGACCTGACCTCGCATACCCTCTTAGCATTCTCGCACGCTATGTTGCTCCTGGGAGACACCGACCAGAGCACATGGCTGCAGCGAAGAGGGTGTTGCGCTACTTGTGCAGTACGTCGGGCATGGGGCTAGTGCTTGGAGGGCGCAGTCCAGTGGTCCTCACTGGGCACGCAGACGCTTCTTGGGCTGACGACCAGGCTACGCAGCGGTCGTCACAGGGTTACACCTTCAGCCTTGGTTCCGGCTCTGTCTCGTGGCGGGCTACCCGCTCGTCTTCTGTTCTCGGCTCCAGTTGTGAGGCTGAGATCTACGCTGGGGCTATGGCTGCACAGGAGTTACGCTGGCTCACCTACCTGCTGACCGACCTTGGAGAGCAGCCTCGTTCTCCTCCAGTCCTGTACGTAGACAACAAGGCCATGCTGGCCTTGTGTCGAGAGCAGCGACTGGAGCACAGAACGAAGCACATTGCTCTTCGTTACTTTCTTGCTCGTGAGCTACAGCAGCGTGGACAGCTGCGACTTGCGTACGTGGCCTCTGAGGCCAACACTGCTGATGTGTTCACCAAGGCACTTGCGCCTTGTGATCATCAGCGTTGCTGCACGCAGTTGGGTCTTGTGCCTGTCTTGCCTCACTTGCTCTCCTCTTGACCTTGCTTGTACTTTCGCATATATATACTCTTGTTTTTTGTATATCTCTATATATGATCTTGCATGTGAACTGGCCTTGTGGCCTTTGAACTTGTGCTCGGAATGCGTGGTGACTTTGTGATCCACCCTGAGCTTTGCTTTGCTTTGCTTGACTGGTCTTGTGACCCCTTGTTCTCCCCCACTTTGCCTATGGGGGTGTGTCAGAACTTATAGCTTACTTGTTTCTGTAGGCTATAGTGGGGTATCCCATAGGGGGTACAACCCAATTAGGGTTTCCTATTTGTACTCACTTCGTTCATAGTCATTCCATTCTCGTTCTTTGTTTCCACACCCCACACCCTCGACACACACCCCCTGCTCACACCCTAGCTCCACTCCCACGGCACCCCCCTAGCACCACTCCACTCCCACATCACCCCCCTAGCACCACTCCTTCGGCTCCCACACACCCACCCCCCTCAGCGGCAGCTGCAGCAGTGGGAGACGGAGGAGGAGGAGTAACTACAGGTGACCCACATCAGTCACCCCCATGCCCGCCACCCACAAACCCTAACGCAGGTAGAAGCGCGAGAAGCAAGAGGGACGGGTAACGGAGAGAAAGGGAGGCGGCGGGGGGTGTCCAGGGCGCCACGAAGGAGCAGGGCGCGGGCCCCCCCGAGGGTGCCACGGCGGGTGACGGGAGGGGCCGCGCGCGGGCCCCCAAGGCGCCGCGACGAGGCGACCGGTGGGGCCGGCGCGCGGGCCCCCATGGCGCCGCGACGAGGCGCCGGGAGGAGGGGGGGGGGGGGCCAGCGCGCGGGCCCCCAAGGCGCTGCAACGATGCAACGGGAGGGGCCGACGCGCAGGCCCCCAGAGCGCCGCGACGAGGCGACGGGAGGGGCCGGCGTGCAGGCCCCCAAGGCGCCGCGGCGAGGCGACGGGAGGGGCCGGCGCGCGGGCCCCCAAGACGGCGCGATGAGGGAGGAAACCGCCGCGCGCCTCGAGGCGCACGGCGGGCCGAAAACCGCCGCGCGCCTCGGGGCGCACTGTAGGGAGAAAACCGCCACGCGCCCCGAGCGCGTGGCGGAAGAAAAATTCGAACATCGCGCGCCATGGGGCGCGCGACACACAGTAGGGCAGCGGAAGTAGGTGGGCCCACAGGCCAGGAGCGTAACCGCTCTGATAACATGTTAGAATCGTAGGCACAAGTAGGAGCCATAGCTAGGTAAACCCTAGCTAGGCAAGAGAGAGTAAGCAAAGGAGGGGGTTCACTAGAAAGCAACAAGATACATATAGGAAACCCTAAGGGGTTGCACTCGCTATAGAGTACCCCACTGCAGGCTAGAGAACAATAACATTCTGACATCAACGTCCTTTTTTTCCTCCATCCCTCCCACTCTCCAGTGCAGCCTAGTTTCTAATATGAGCCTGTCAAAGTTACAGAAAGAAAGAGGATTGAACTAGCAAGAATGAGGATACAAATAGCAAACCCTAGAAGGGTTGTACTCGCTATAGAGCACCCCACTACAGGCTAGAACAATAAGATAATATTCTGACACACCCCCATAGCCAAAGTGGGGTGTAATCAGCAGAGCAGGCAAAGCAAAACAAGCTCAGGGTGGATCACAATGTCACCACACATTCTGAGCACAAGTTCAAGAAGAAATAGTTTAGAGTTTACAATTATAAGCAAAGCTAGTGGTAGTCACAACGGGCAAGTGAGGAGGAGGAGGGAGAGTGAGGGGAGAGGAGACAGGAGGCGACGGCTGAAGCTGCAGACACACGGGCAACAGGAGGCAGACTGGCACAGCGGCTACCGGACAGCGCCCGGACTACAGGGGTAACAGGCCCCGCGGCTCAAATAGCGGCGGACGGGCAACGGACCCACGGGCGGCTGGCACAGCTGGCTACGACTGGGCTACCGGGACAGCGCCCCGGACTACAGGTGCTGCTGACGACAAACTGGCAACCTCCGCTCATCCTCCCGCACACAGTCCCACCCCCCTGATACACACCCACTGCTACACCACTAGCTCTACTCCCACGCACCCCCCTAAAACCCTAAACCCAGTCTCCCACACAACCACCCCCCTCAGCGACAGCTGCAGCAGTGGGAGACGAAGGAGGAGGAGGAGAAAGGGAGGAAGGCACACCGGCCACCCCCATACCCGCCACCCCACAGCTCGCCCCTCAGGTCGCCACGACGGACGACGGGAAATGGTAGGGGGAGGGGGGGGGGGGGGGGAGAGTGGGGCCCACGACGGACCTGAGAGGAGAGCGGGGCCGCGACAAGGGGCGGGGCCGCTTCGAAGGGACGGGGCCGCGACGCAGGGCGGAGCCGCGACGTAGGGCGGAGCCGCGACTGTAGGGCGGGGCCGCGACTGTAGGGCGGGGCCGCGACAAGGGCGGGGCCGTGTCGGTCGGGGCGGGGCCGCGACGTAGGGCAGACGCCCGCGAAGGTGGGGCGGGGCCGCGACGGTCGGGGCAGGGCCGCTTCGAGGGGCGGGGCCGCGACGCAGGGCGGGGCCGCGACATAGGGCGGGGCCGCGTCGAGGAGCGGGGCCGCGACGAAGGGCGGGGCCGCGACGTAGGGGAGAAGCCCGACGTAGGGCGGGGCCGCGACGTAGAGCAGACGCCCGCCGCACGCCTCGGGGCGCACAGCGGGCAAAGAACCGCCGCGCGCCCTAGGGCGCACGGCGGGCAGAAAACCGCCGCGCGCCTCGGGGCGCACGGCGGGAAGGAAAAAAAAATCGCCGCGCGCCTCGGGGCGCACGGCGGGAAGGAAAGGTAGCAGCGGAAGCAAGGTGGGGACACACCCACAGGATCGATCCAAGGGGATCGACCTGCTCTGATAGCATGTCAAAGTTACAGAAAGAAAGAGGATTGAACTAGCAAGAATGAGGATACAAATAGCAAACCCTAGAAGGGTTGTACTCGCTATAGAGCACCCCACTACAGGCTAGAACAATAAGATAATATTCTGACAGAGCCAGCTACTCACGTTCCATCTACTGCTACCACTGAAAGGTGTGAAGACCCCTAGATATCAACTAGAGACTATGTTGGACGATTTCAAGCTAGACTAAGATCTTCGTTTGGTCGTGTTAATGGAGTGAAAGCTGTTGAAACCTAGGTTCTAGGCTTTTGTAAAGACGCCACCTGTCCTTGTATTCTTTAGGTCGTTAATAAGGCTGCATCTTTCCCTATCGTGCTCTTATCTCTCGCTTACCATGAATCGTTTTCTCTATTTATATGCTATCCGGTTGTTGTTTTTCCCTCTTATTTCGTTCCAGTCCCATGTTCGTTCCATACTATCTCGTTCATTATGTTTCTTGAGTTTATATCTACTTGTTCCTTCCATTCGAAGAATGCCTCATTCAGTAACGCTTCTCTTGGTTTTCGTGACTTTTTTTGCTCTATCCTTTTTTCACCCTTATCTTTTTTTCTCTCTCTCCCTTCCTCTCGGTAGTGGAGCCTGGTTCCTGACATCCGCCCCCTACTCACGCTCCACCTACCACTAAAAGGTGAGAAAACCCTAAGCTATTAACTAGAGGTAGGTTGGGTGAGGGAGCGACAGTCACAAGCGGAGACACGAGGGGCAGCAGAAGAGGAAGTGTGATGGACACAGGAGGGGACGGGAACACGAAGGGTGTAAATGCGAGTAATAGGAGAAAGGGTGAAACGAGCGAGGTGCCGGTCAAGGTAATGAAGATCACAATAGAGTGCACCTTCGGGGAAGAGCGCTCGCACACCCAGGTGTTGGAGGGCAGGGAGAGATAAAAGGTTGTGATGGCAAGAGGGAACATAAAGGCCAGTAATAGCGCCAGAGGGAGAGGCATGACAAGTAAGAGAGGAAGTGCCAGTGCAGATCATGGTCATGGTCTCCCCTGCCCCATCAATAGAAAGGGGACGAGGAAAAGTACGAAGGACACCAGCATCACGGAAGACAGAGTTAGTAGCAGCACTGTCAAGGACAAAATCCAAGGTGCGATGAAGTGAGAGAGCGGCAACCGTAGGGCTGGGCAAGTGAGAGGGAGTGTTGTGAAGAGGTGGAGAAAATGGAACGACAAAGTGAGGGTCCATAAGAGGAGAAGCACCAAGGATGCTATCCTGAGATGGCATGGTCACACTGAAGACAGAGGCCAAAGAACCAATACCAGAGGTTACAGCGGCAGAAGAGCGGCGACGCCGATGGGACAGCGGAATCCAAGCAGAGGGGTGGAGAAGAGGGGTGGTCCAGTGACAAGCAGGAGAGTAGCAAGGGGAGGAAGGGGCAGCGAAGGGAGCGGAGAGTAGGGAAGGCAAGGGTAGGAGAGGAGGTACGGCGAGAGAGGGGCGAGGGCGGAAACGCAGAGGAAGAGAGGGAAGAGTGATAAGGGGCCCCATCTAAGGAGGGGATAACAATGAAGAAGATGTGGGGAGATAAAAGACGAGGAGGAATAGGGGCGAGGTAGTCAGCTGCTGAGCCGTTGAGGGGGGGAAATAAGAGGAGTAGGGATAACGGTGGGGTAGTCTTCTGCTGCGCCGCTGAGAGGAGAAACAAGAGGAGGAGGGATAGCAGCGGAGTAGTCTGCTGCCGCGCTGCTGAGGGGAGAAACAAGAGGAGGAGGGATAGCGGCGGAGTAGTCTGCTGCTGCGGCGCTGAGGGGAGAAATACGAGGAGGGATAGCGGCGGAGTAGTCTGCTGCTGCGCCGCTCAGGGGAGAAACAAGAGGAGGAGGGATAGCGGCGGAGTAGTCTGCTGCTGCGCCGCTGAGGGGAGAACCAAGAGGAGGAGGGATAGCGGCGGAGTAGTCTGCTGCTGCGCTGCTGAGGGGAGAAATACGAGGAGGAGGGATAGCGGCAGAGTAGTCTGCTGCTGCACCGCTGAGGGGAGAAACAAGAGAAGGAGGGATAGCGGCGGAGTAGTCTGCTGCTGCGCCGCTTAGGGGAGAAACAAGAGGAGGCGGAAAGTTGTGGAAGGAGATTGGCGCCGAAACACAGATAGCTACCAGCTGCAGCAGAGAGGGAGAGAAGAGAGGCGGAGGAAGAGGTTAGAGGGTGGGGGGGGGGGGGAATAGAGGGAGAGAGAAGAGGAGGAGGAGGGTGAAGAGGCGGAAGGTGGGGAGGAAGTAGGGTCACGATCACCAAGTGGCAACCAATACCACGCAGCCAGTTGGCAGAGGCGGAGGGGAAGGAGGTGGAGGAAGGGAGGAGAGGCACGGAGGGGAGGAATGTATGAAGAGAGGAGGAGGAGGGTGAAGAGGCAAAAGGGGTGAGGGGAGAAGGAGGAGGTGGTGCAAAAGCGGCAGAAGAAGGTGCACCACGAGGGAAGGGGAAGGCGCCTGCAGGGAGGTGAGGCAGGACGCCAACGAGAGGGTAAGGGAGGGCGGCCGCGGGGAGGGAAGGGTGGCCGGGGAGAGGGAGGGCGGTGGGCAAGGCATGCGGGCGCGTTGACGGCGGGAAGGCCGCGCGCGTCGACATCAGTAAGGCCGCGCGCGTCGACGGCGGGAAGGCCGCGCACGTCGACGACGGGCAGGGCGCGCGACGCGGCGGTGGCTAGGGCGCGCGACGAGGCGGGGCAGGGGGAGGACGACGCGACGACGGAACAGGGCGCGCGACTAGGCAAGGAGGCCGCGGGCGATGGATAGAATGTACCGCGAGTGAAAAAAACAGGAGAAAATTAAGGGCCGAAATAGTAGGGAAAAAATAATTCGACTAGGTAAGAAGATGGCGCGCCGGATGCCTAAGGCCTAAACCGTACTACGAGATATAGATTGGGACAAAACGCCAAGGATTTGGCTCTAGATACCATGTTGAAGCTAGGAATATGGAAGCCATGGCTAGGGAGAGAGAAGGTAGCGAGAGAATTGTATTAGGAAAGAAGTGTCGAGATACAAGGCTAGAAAGGAATTGGAAACCCTAATTGAACTTAGGGTGTGTTCAGTCTATACTATAGCTACGAAATGAACCTAAATTGAACCTAGAAGCATAACTCGCTCTAAGCATGGTGGAATGATGAGAGAACACCAAAATAAAGGCCAGATCGAGCTCTAGCCTACTCCAACACACGCTCCTGGTCGACCAGCTTCAGGTCGACAAGCGCAGCTGTAAGCCAACCATACCAAGTCGGCTGCCCAAAGTCGGCATCACCAAGTCGACGCCTTCGAGGTCGACCTCGCCAGGTCGACCTTGACGCCCTCCGAAGTCGGCGCCCCACCCAGGTCGACGTCTCCCCTCGTCGACCACCAGGCCGAAGTCTGCCACCGGCTCCCCAAGGTCGGCGGCTTTGCAGTGGACCCATGTAGGTCGACCACAATTGTCGACCAGCACGCCCAAGTCGGCGTCGCCAACTACTTCAGGTCGGCTGCATCTCCCGCACACCCGACCACAAAGTCGGCTCCGCCCAAGCGAGGACGAGGCCAACCACAAATCCCGTTGACATTTTATTCCCGAACATTCCTTTGAAGTGCCCAGCTCTGCTCTCGGTGTTCACTCTAGCGATCGCCAACTTCCTTAGCGATATCAAGTTCGCTATCATTTTTGGTAGAAACAACACTTTCTCAATCACGATCGCCTTCTCGTCAGCTCCCAAGAATGCAGCCCTTCTTGCACCCATCACTCTCATTGAATGTCCAGATCCATACTTGGCTTCTGAAACGGGTGCTACACCAATACTTTCCGCACACGGTGTCATCGACCAAGGGCTCTAGCGTCCAAGGTCCAAGTGCGTCGCGCGGATTCGTCTCGTGCTCTTTTCACACATGCTGCTTCTCCGGCCATCACATGGAAGAAGTGCCCTGCCGCCCTTCCATTATAGTCATTCACATCCTTTGCACGATCCGCTACCATATTGACGCCATTCCTCTTTGTCAGAACATTATAGCTTATGCTGTTGTGTAGGCTATAGTGGGGTATCCCATAGGGGGTACAACCCAATTAGGGTTTCCTATTTGTACTCACTTCATTCATAGTTCATTAATTCTCGTTTTAGTTTTCTCATGGTATCGAGCAGGTTCCCTCGTGGGAACTGTTCCTAGGGCCCACCGTTTTTTTTTCCTGCCCGGAGCGCACTCTGCCCCTGCCCGAGTCGCGCTCCCCTCTTTCTCGGCCCCTAGTGGCCCCTTTAGCCGCCCGTCCCGGCCCTTAGACGCCCGTGCGCCGCCCGTCCCGGCCCCACGCCGCCGTCCCGGCCCCACGCCGCCTGTGCGCCGCCCGTCCCGGCCGCGCGCCGCTGCCCCGGCCCGTCGACGCCCGTGCGCCGCCCGTCCCGGCCCCACGCTGCCCGTGCGCTGCCCGTCCCAGCCGCGCGCCGCTGCTCCGGCCCGTCGACGCCCGTGCGCCGCCGGTCCCGGCCCCTCGCCGCCTGTGCGCCGCCCGTCCCGGCCGCGCGCCGCTGCCCCGGCCCGTCGACGCCTGTGCCCCACCCGTCCCGGCCCCACGCCGCCCGTGCGCCGCCCGTCCCGGCCCCACGCCGCCTGTGCGCCGCCCGTCCCGGCCGCGCGCCGCTGCCCCGGCCCGTCGACGCCCGTGCGCCGCCCGTCCCGGCCCCACGCCGCCCGTGCGCCGCCCGTCCCGGCCCCGCGACGCCGTCCCGGCCCCACGCCGCCTGTGCGCCGCCCGTCCCGGCCGCGCGCCGCTGTCCCGGCCCCACGCCGCCCGTGCGCCGCCTGTCCCGGCCCCGCGCCGCCGTCCCGGCCCCACGCCGCCCGTGCGCCGCCCGTCCCGGCCGCGCGCCGCCGTCCCGGCCCGTCACCTGCTGCCCCACCGAGCCGCAGAGCAGCCGAGCCGCCGAGCAGCCCAGCAGCCGAGCGTTCGAGCCGCCCTTCTTCCGAGCCGCCCGACCTGCACAGTCCGGTGAGCACAGCTCCTTTTGACACTGCACTGCCCCCCCACCCTACTGTTTGCACTACTGGTCGTCTAGGGTCATGGCTACTCCTAGTGTCCTCGCCTTTGATGCTGAGGGTAGGGCCATTGACTTTGAGGTCTGGTTAGATGACCTGCAGCTGTTCTTACAGTGCGATAGGGTAGACAGTCTCTCTCTCTTTGACCTCACCTCTAGCACTGCCCCTCCACCTGCTGCTGACGCTGACGCCACTGTTCGCTCCCAGTGGGCCACGCGCGACGCTGCTGCACGTCATGCTGTGCGTCGCCACCTCCCTACCTCTGAGCGTGCGCACTTTAGTCAGTACAAGAGTGCTCAGACCTTTTACGACGCTGTAGTTGCGCGCTACTCCTCCCCTGCCACTGCTGCACTGAGCCGTCTCATGCTACCGTACCTCTTCCCTGACCTTGCTGCCTTTCCCACCGTCGCTGACCTCATTACGCACCTCCGCACTAGTGACGCTCGCTACCGCGCTGCACTACCTGCTGACTTCTGCGCCAAGACCCCCCCCCCCCCATGTACATCACCCTCTACTACATAGTCACTCGTCTCCCTGACTCCCTTCGCGTAGTCAGGGACCACTTCCTCTCAGTCTGTCCCACCACTCTCACTATAGACCTCCTCGAGAAGTCCCTCCTAGCGGCCGAGAAGGGCATTGTCGCTGTAGGGGCCTCTCGTGGTGACCCGCGCACCCCCATCTTTGAGGGGTGTTCCCACTTTCCCCTTCTGCCCTCTGTTGCCTTTGCTGCTGCGGCCGACCTCCTTGGTCTTGAGTCGGTCGGTGCGGCGTCTGCCCCTAGCGGGAGACGCCGCCCTGGCAAGGGCAAGGGGGGCAAGGGCACTGGAGGAGCGAGCGGGGGCGGTGGAGGTGGAGGTGGCGGCAGTGGGGGGAGTGGGGGTGGCGGTGGGGGTGGAGGTGGGGGTGGAGGGGTCGGTGGCGGCAGTGGAGGCGGCGGTGGCGGCGGTGGCGGCGGTGGAGGCGGCGGTGGAGGAGGTGGCGGCGGTGGAGGCGGTGGCGGAGGCGGCAGCAGTAGCGGAGGCGGCGGAGGCGGCGGGGGTGGCGGTGGAGCTGGTCGCGGGTCTTCGCAGAGGAGTGGCTCCGGTGGTGCCACGCGCCAGCAGCAGCAGCGCGGTCTTGAGGGCCTGTCCCCTCAGCAGCTTCGTGAGTGGTACACGCAGCGTCAGCGTGGTGGGAGCTTTGGTCCCTGCACCTACGTCCTTCGCACCGGCGACCGCGCGGGTGAGCAGTGTGGGGGTGCCCACACCGCCCAGCGCTGCTTTGGCCGCCTGACGGACGCTTGGCGTCAGCAGTTTCCGGAGGCCAGTGAGATCCCCCGCTGGGGAGAGCTGTCTAGGGCAGGCGTAGCTATCTTTGATCTTGACTTTGATGCTATCCTTGCTGCCATGTATGCTGTGACTATTAGTGATGAGGGTGACTGTTACCGGTGTTTCCCGCCCGACCCGGGCATTGGTACTGCTGCTCTAGGTGCTAGTGAGGCTGCTGCTCTAGGTGCCAGTGCGTCTGCGCCCTCAGGTACTGGTGAGTCTGCGCTCTCAGGTACTACGTCGGCTTCGGCCTCCCTCACCTTCACCCTTGACTCTGGGGCTTCTCGCTCCTTCTTTCAGGACCGCACCACACTCACGCCACTTAGTCAGCCGGTTGCGGTGTCTCTGGCTGACCCCTCTGGGGGTCCTGTCCTGTCTTGCTTCTCTACAGTCCTCCCGTGTCCGGCGGCTCCCTCTGGCACCCTGTCTGGTCTCTACCTCCCCTTGTTCTCTACGAACCTGGTGAGTGGTGCTGAACTACAGGACGCGGGTGTCCACCAGTTCACTCCTGCGCGCCAGCGGGTGACGCACTGCACCGAGGCTAGCACAGGTCGACACCTGGCTACGTTTACCCGTCAGCCGAGGTCGAGCCTGTACAAACTGACCACTGCGTCTCCTCCCGTTGCTGAGTCTGGTAGGGTAGTTGCCTCGGGTCAGGTGTTTGCTGCAGCGTCCAGGTCTGGTCCTGAGTTTTCCCCCTATTCGTGTCGTCTCCTGTCTCACGAGACTCTCCTCTGGCACCACCGCCTTGGTCACCCCTCTCTGCTTCGTCTCAGAGGCATGGCCTCCCGTCTTCTTGTGTCTGGTGTGCCCCAGTCCCTCCCTCCCCTTCCTCAGAGCCCGGGCCCTGCCTGTGTCCCCTGTGTCGAGGGGCGCCAGCGTGCTGCCCCTCACTCCTCCCAGTTTCCTCCGAGGAGGCCCCGTTGCAGACGCTTCACATGGACGTGTGGGGCCCAGCCCGCGTCCGTGGACAGGGTCACAAGCGCTACTTCCTGCTCGTTGTTGACGACTACTCGCGTTACACCACAGTCTTCCCCTTGCGCAGCAAGGGTGATGTCACTGAGGTGCTGATCGACTGGATCCGCGCAGCTCGTCTCCAGCTCAGGCAGAGCTTTGGCTCAGACTTTCCTGTTCTGCGTCTGCACTCGGACAGAGGCGGAGAGTTCTCCTCTGGCCTTCTGCGAGCCTACTCTCGTGCACGAGGCATCCATCAGACCTTCACGCTTCCGGACTCACCGCAGCAAAATGGGATTGCTGAGCGCCGCATTGGCATGGTCATGGACGTCGCTCGTACGTCTATGATGCATGCGGCTGCCCCCCATTTTCTGTGGCCGTTTGTGGTCAGGTACGCGGCGCATCAGCTCAACCTTCACCCCAGGGTCTCCAGGCCGGAGACCTTCCCAGCCCTGCTGTGGACGGGGAAGGTTGGCGATGCGTCGGCGTTCCGGGTCTGGGGATCTCGGGCGTTTATCCGCGACTTGTCTGCGGACAAGCTGTCCCCTCGTGCTGCTCCTTGCGTCTTCCTGGGGTTCCCCCCTGACGCGCCTGGGTGGCAGTTCTACCACCCCACCTCTCGCCGTGTTCTGTCCTCCCAGGACGTCACGTTTGACGATTCGGTCCCCTACTACCGCCTCTTCCCCTACCGCACTCCGTCCCTCCCCCCACCCCCGCTCTTCCTTGTCCCAGGTCCCCCCCCGGTAGACCCCCTCCCCCCTCAGGGTCCTGCCCCTTCAGGTGTGTCCCAGGTAGACGCAGTCGAGCCTGTCAAGGTTACTGGTGACTCTTGTGCTGCTGGGGGTGCTGTGACTGGGGGTGCTGAGCCTGGGGGTGCTGAGCCTGGGGGTACTGAGACTTGGGGTACTAAGCCAGGGGGTGCTGCGACTGGGGGTGCTGAGCCTGGGGGTGCTGAGCCTCGGGGTGCTGTGGCTGGGGGTACTGAGCCTGGGGGTGCTGAGCCTAGGGGTGCTGCGACAAAGGGTGCTGAGCCTGGAGGTGCTACGCCTGGAGGTCCTCGGGGGGCTTCGTCTTGCCGGGAGCCACTCTCTCCCCCGGAGCTGCGCGAGTGGTTTGCACGGCGCTGGAGGCGTGCTGCTGGAGCTGGAGGTTCTTCGACTGATGGTGCTGGTGCTGCGGGTCCCGGAGGTGCTCGTGCTGGGAGTACTGGAGCTGCTGGGCCTGCGGGTTCGACTGGAGCTGGTGCTGCTGCGGGCGTTGGTGCTGAGCCTACTGTCCGCGGTCCTGCTGGGGGTACTACTGGTGCTGCTGGAGGTTCTGGAGCTGCTGGAGGTGCTGCTGGAGCGGGTGCTCCTTCTGGGGGTACTGGTGCTGTCCCTGCTGTGCGTGGCGTCGCCGCGCGGCCTCGACCGTACTTCGTTCCACTCCTGCAGCAGGTTCTTGGTCTTCCACCTTGTACAGGTCCTCCTCCTTCTTTAGAATGTCCACAGCCTGTCCCGTCAGCGCTACAGTTACAGCCTGCCTCCCCACTACCTGCTCCCTCTCCCTACACTGGTCCTACTGGAGGTCTTGCTGAGCGTCCTGAGCCTGCGTCTCGTCCTGCGTCGCCTGTTCGTGCTGCTCGCACTAGTGGTCGCGGTTCGCGTCAGCGTCCTCCTCCTGTCCCTGGCATGCACCAGATATCTCTGCGTCCGTCCACTGCTCCTCTGTGTGCCCCTTTGCCTTCTCCTCCTGCGTCCTCTCTTCCTACTCTTGCCGACCCGGAGTCGGACTCTCTTCGTGCTGTTAGTCCTACTGTCACGCGTCTCCTTGCTATTGTCGTCACTGACCCTTCTTTCGAGTCCACTGCTGCGTCTGCCCTCGTTGCTGAGCTCGTCGACTTTGCTGCTCGCTGTCGCCTAGACTACGCTGCAAGTCTTGTCGCTAAGTCTGAGTCTGTCTGTCCTCCGTCCGTCGGGGGTGAGTGTGCCCTTGGCATGAACGTCCTTGAGGATAGGCAGGAGGAGTTCCAGTGCTTGGCCGCTGCTTCACCTCATCTCGTGTCCGTACTGCTTACCCCTGAGGGAGACCCGGATGCACTTGACATCCCGACTCCGCGCTCTTACGCGGAGGCGATAGAGGGTCCCTACTCTTCTCAGTGGCAGGCAGCTATGGATGCAGAGATGGCGTCCTGGAAGTCCACAGGCACCTACGTTGATGCTGTCCCCCCTCCTGAGGCGAACATCGTCAGTGGCATGTGGATTTTCAGGGTGAAGCAGCCGCCGGGTTCTCCGTCTGTCTTCAAGGCACGGTACGTGGCTCGTGGCTTCAGTCAGCGGCAGGGAGTTGACTACTTTCAGACCTTCTCTCCCACCCCGAAGATGACCACTCTTCGGGTGCTACTGCACGTTGCCGCTCACCGTGACTACGAGCTGCACTCCCATGACTTCAGCATAGCTTTCTTGCAGGGCAGCCTGCACGAGGAGATCTGGCTGTGCTGCCCACCTGGCTTCACTGGGTCGTTCCCTCCTGGTACCAAGTGGAGTCTCCTTGCCCAGTCTACGGTCTCCGCCAGGCGCCCCGTGAGTGGCACGACACACTGAGGACTACTCTTGCGGCTCTTGGGTTTGCTCCTTCTTCTGCCGACCCTGTCGCTATTTCTGCGCACCGACACCTCTCTGCCGCCTTTCTACATCCTCGTGTACGTCGATGACTTGGTCTTTGCCACTGCTGACACTACTGGACTCGCCTACGTGAATTCCGAGCTGCAGAAGAGACACACGTGCACAGACCTGGGTGAACTGCGCAGCTACCTTGGCTTGCAGATCACCCGGGACAGAGCACGCCGCACCATTACCCTGACTCAGTCACACATGGTGCAGCAGGTCCTTCAGCGCTTCGGCTTCACGTACTCCTCGCCTCAGGCCACTCCTCTGCCTACTCACCACTCACTCTCAGCTCTGCCTTCGGATGAGTCCGTAGAGTCGAGTGGCCCGTATCCAGAGCTTGTTGGCTGCCTCATGTACCTGATGACCTGCACACGACCTGACCTTGCATACCCTCTTAGCATTCTCGCACGCTATGTTGCTCCTGGGAGACACCGACCAGAGCACATGGCTGCAGCGAAGAGGGTGTTGTGCTACTTGTGCAGCACGTCGGGCATGGGGCTAGTGCTTGGAGGGCGGAGTCCAGTGGTCCTCACTGGGCACGCAGACGCTTCCTGGGCTGACGACCAGGCTACACAACGGTCGTCACAGGGTTACACCTTCAGCCTTGGTTCTGACTCTGTCTCGTGGCGGGCTACTCGCTCGTCTTCTGTTCTCGGCTCCAGTTGTGAGGCCATGGCTGCACAAGAGCTTCGCTGGCTCACCTACCTGCTGACCGACCTTGGAGAGCCGCCTCGTTCTCCTCCAGTTTTGTACGTAGACAACAAGGCCATGCTGGCCTTGTGTCGAGAGCAGCGACTGGAGCACAGAACGAAGCACATTGCTCTCTGCTACTTCCTTGCTCGTGAGCTACAGCAGCGTGGTCAGTTGCGGCTTGCGTACGTGGCCTTTGAGGCCAACACTGCTGATGTTTTCACCAAGGCACTTGCGCCTTGTGATCATCAGCGCTTCTGCACTCAGCTGGGTCTTGTCTCCGTCTTGCCTCACTTGCTCACCTCTTGACCTTGCTTGTACTGTTACATATATATATACCTGCTCTTGCTTGTCTAGCTTTATATATATATGTACTCCTGCATGTAAACTGGCGTTGTGGCCTTGAACTTGTGCTCAGAATGTGTGGTGACTTTGTGATCCACCCTGAGCTTTGCTTTGCTTGACTGGTCTTGTGACCCCCTGTTCTCCCCCACTTTGCCTATGGGGGTGTGTCAGAACATTATAGCTTATGCTGTTGTGTAGGCTATAGTGGGGTATCCCATAGGGGGTACAACCCAATTAGGGTTTCCTATTTGTACTCACTTCATTCATAGTTCATTCATTCTCGTTTCAGTTTTCTCACTCTTGCCTTCATTCCTGTCATTGTTCTGGTAACTAGGGGTTCACCAGTCTGGCCGTTTGTGACACTGAACCCAAGTGTGTCCCTCTTTTGGCAGTACCAACAACTTCCCCTAAAGCGTCCAGATCCAGCCCTGTAGCTTCCTTGTCCTACAGCTTCACTGTTCTAGTTTTCATAATCGTGCGTACTACCCCCGTTTCCAATTAACCTATCACGTCCACTTTTTGTATTGTCTTCATCATACTCCAGATGTTTGGTCATGTTCACATACCGCTTATCGCCCTGCACGCTCTTAGACCCACTTTGCTTGTTCCTCCATTTGCTTCCCTGCATGGCAAAACCACCATTGCCACCATCCACGTTGTTCATCTGGCGCATTCAAATATCCTCCTCCAAAAACTTGCCTTTTCAAGAGTTTATAGCCCCTAGTTCTGTGGGAGACTCAAGCCACTCGTGAACTGCAGCCATGACTCCGGTAGTAGCGACAGCATCTTCAGACGCTTGGCTTGTTCGGGATACACTATTACGGCCATTGTCAGCCTCGCGTACGCGTCCCGCATCCTCTCGAATAGGTTTTAGCGGTTCCCCTTAACTCACTCGTAGTAAAGACAACTCCCATAGTGTAGATGCCACCGACGTCGGTGATGGAAGTTCCTCAGCACGGCCCACGCCTTTGGCCCACAATCTGCTTCCTCTAGCAGATGCATGATGTGCGCCCGTTGATTCAGCTCCAGACTCTGTGACATACGGTAATATCCTTCTGATGCCTTCTCATCCCATTCTCCTTGCAGCTCATGATCACTTGGCCTCTCTTATTTTTTCGTCGTCAACTTGAGAAGTCACACGTGCCTGAAGTATAGCTGCATCTTCCATGCACAATCATCGTAGCAAGTGCCGTTGGAATTCTCAACCGAGAAGTTCCTCAATACCTCCTTTAGTAAGGACCCCTAGCTGGTTCTCACCATCCTCGGCGCCGAAACCCCCGTAGCTTGGCCTCCACTGCTTTCTTGGCTTGAGGACCCTTCCGCTCCGCACTTAATCATGACGCTCTAATGGAAATCGATGTGGCAATCTGAGCTTTGATAACACTTGTTTCTCTTAAAACGTACAACCCTAGCTACTATTGCCCTTAGTTGATACTAAGACTCTCTCCTCGGGGTCACCTTCGAGGGTCCTTGGGTGCCTGATTGAGGTCAGGCCCTATCCAAGGGTCTGAGCGTGTAGAGAGAGAGTTGTAATATCAGTTGAGGTCAGGCCTCTGTATAGGATTGAATGCGCACTTAGTCAAAAAGCCAGTTCGCGGAAGTTGGTCTTTTTGTAATGGTGGGGCAGCCATGTTAGTCTTTTTTATCAGTGTCTACTGTAATGTTACTCGTGCTCGTCAATGTGCATACTAGTAATTTAGTTACAATTCCTTGTTTAGGTATTATGTACGGTTGATTTTGCATGAAGTGTAAAATAGAGACAAAACTACATAACAATAGCAACTACAGCAGCACCTACTGTCAGAACATTATAGCTTATACATTTGTGTAGGCTGTAGTGGGGTAGCCCATAAGGGGTACAACCCAATTGGGGTTAGTACTTGTACCCAACTCTTTCATAGTTCAATGATTCCTCGTTTCCTCTCATGGTATCGAGCAGGTTCCCTAGTGGGAAAGATTCCTAGGGCCCACCACCACGATTTTTTTTTTTTCCTGCCCGTAGCGCGCTTCGCTCCGGCCCGAGTCGCGCCCCCTGTGCTCTCCCTACCGTCGCGCCCTCGCTAGGCCCCTCACGGCCCTGTCGTGTCACCCTTAGGGGCCCTCTCACGCCTCTCTAGCACCGCCCTTACGGCCCGTCGCGCCGCCCTTACGGCCCGTCGCGCCGCCCTTACGGCCCGTCGCACCGCCCTTACAGCCCCTCGTGCCGCCCTTACGGCCCCTCGAGCCGCCCTTACGGCCCCTTACGGCCCCTCCCGCGGCCCCTTACGGCCCCACCCGCCGCCCGTCGGCCCCTTACGGCCCCCTCGCGGCCCCTTGAGCCGCCTTCCGCGGCCTCCTTACGGCCCATCGCCGCCCTTGGCGGCCCCTCGTGCCGCCCTTCACGACCCCACCGCCGCCCTTCGCGGCCCCTAGCGGACGGCCGCCGCTGTCCCTGAGGCAGCAGCCGCCGCCGTCTCTGCAGCAGTAGTCGCCACAGCTCCTGCAACTGCTGCCGCGGCCGTCACCAGCCACACCAGCCGCCCAGCAGCCCAGCAGCCGAGCGGGCGAGCCGCCGAGCCGCCAAGCCGCCCAGCAGCCAAGCCGCCGAGCCGCCGAGCCGCCCAGCAGCCGAGCCGCCGAGCCGCCAAGCCGCCCAGCAGCCGAGCCGCCGAGCTGCCCACCAGCCGGCCGCCGAGCCGCCCGAGCCGTCCGAGCCGCCGAGTCGCCCGAGCCACCCGAGCCGCCGAGTCGCCGAGCCGCCCAGTTGCTGAGCCGCCGAGCCGCCCGAGCCGCCCTGTCCGGTAAGAGCAGCGCCTCTGTCACTGCACTGCCCTTACCCTACTCTTCGCGCTGCTAGTCTACTTCTACCATGGCTACCCCTAGTGTCCTCGCTTTTGACGCCGAGGGTCGGGCCATTGACTTTGACGTCTGGGTAGATGACCTGCAGCATTTCCTACACTGCGATAAGGCAGACGGTCTCTCCCTCTTTGACCTCACCACTGGTGCATCTCCTGCCCCTGCTGCTGATGCCGACGCCACTGTTCGCTCACAGTGGGCCACACGCGATGCTGCTGCATGTCTTGCTGTGCGTCGCCACCTGCCTACCTCTGAGCGTGCGCACTTTAGTCAGTACAAGAGTGCTCAGACCTTGTACAACGCTGTAGTTGCACGCTACTCCTCCCCTGCCACTGCTGCACTGAGCCGCCTCATGCTACCGTACCTCTTCCCTGACCTTGCTGCTTTTCCCACAGTCTCTGACCTCATTACGCACCTCCGCACTAGTGACACTCGCTACCGCGATGCGCTTCCTGCTGACTTCTGCGCCAAGACCCCCCCCCCCCCATGTACATCACCCTCTACTACATAGTCACCCGGCTCCCTGACTCCCTTCGCGTAGTCAGGGACCACTTCCTCTCAGTTTGCCCCACCACTCTCACCATTGACCTCCTCGAGAAGGCCCTCCTAGCAGTAGAGAAGAGCATAGTAGCTGTAGGAGCCTCTCGTGGTGACCCTCGCACCCCCATCTTTGAGGGGTGTTCCCCCTCCCCCCTTTTGCCCTCTGTTGCCTCTGCTGCTGCGGCCGACCTCGTTGGGCTTGAGTCGGTCGGTGCGGCGTCTGCCCCTAGCGGGAGACGCCGCCCTGGCAACGGCAAGGGGGGCAGGGGCGCTGGAGGAGCTAGCGGGGGCAGTGGAGGAGGCGGTGGAGGCAGTGGAGGGGGTGGGGGTGGCGGTGGGGGTGGTGGTGGGGGTGGAGGTGTCGGTGGCGGCAGTGGAGGCGGAGGCGGCGGCGGCGGTGGCGGTGGGAGCGGAGGTGGCGGCAGTGGCGGCGGTGGAGGAGGCGGTGGCGGAGTAGGTGGAGCTGGTCGGGGTGGCGCTGCGCAGAGGGTCGGCTCCGGTGGTGGTGGTCAACGCCGGGAGCAGCAGCAGCAGTAGCGCACTCGTGACATCCCCCCCCCTCAGCAGCTCCGTGAGTGGTACGCTGCACGCTAGCGGGGTGGGGGTACTGGTCCGTGCACCTACGTCCTACGCACCGGCGACCGCGCGGGTGAGTAGTGCGGGGGTGCGCACTCCACCCAGCGCTGCTTTGGCCGCCTAACGGACCCTTGGCGTCACCAGTTCCCAGAGGCCACTGAGATTCCCTGCTGGGGCGAGCTGTCTAGGGCGGGAGTAGCTATCTTTGACCTTGACTTTGATGCTATTCTTGTTGCCATGTATGCTGTGACTATTAGTGATGAGGGTGACTGTTACCGGTGTTTTCCGCCCGACCCGGGCATTGAGACTGCTGCTCTAGGTACTGGTGAGGCTGCTGCTCTAGGTGCTAGCGAGGCTGCTGCTCTAGGTGCTCGTGCGTCTGCTCCCTCGGGTGCAGGTGAGTCTGCTCTCTCAGGTACTGCGTCGGCTTCGGCCTCCCACACCTTCACCCTTGACTCGGGGGCTTCTCGCTCCTTCTTTTGAGACCGCACCAGACTCACGCCGCTTAGTCGGCCGGTTGCGGTGTCTCTGGCTGACCCCTCTGGAGGTCCTGTCCTGTCTCACTTCTCCACAGTCCTCCCGTGTTCGGCGGTTCCCTCTGGCAGCCTGTCTGGTCTCTACCTCCCCTCCTTCTCTACGAACTTGGTGAGTGGTGCTGACCTACAGGATGGGGGAGTGCACCAGTTCACTCCTGCCCGTCAGCAAGTGACGCACTGCACAGAGGCTCGCACAGACTGACACTTGGCTACGTTAACACGTCAGCCGGGGTCGAGCCTGTACACACTGAACACCGCGTCTCCTCCAGTTGCTGAGTCTGGTCGGGTAGCTGCGTTGGGTCAGGTGTTTGCTGCAGCGTCCAGGTCTGGTCCTGAGTCTGCCCCCTGTTCGTGTTGTCTCCTGTCTCACGAGACTCTCCTCTAGCACCACCGCCTTGGTCACCCCTCTCTCCTTCGTCTCAGAGGCATGGCCTCCCGTCTTCTTGTTTCTGGTCTCCCCCGGTCCCTCCCTCCCCGTCCTCTGGGGCCTGGCCCTAACTGTGTCCCCTGTGTCGAGGAGCGCCAGCGTGCTGCCCCTCACTCCTCCCAGTTTCCTCCGACAGAGGCCCCGCTACAGACGCTTCTCGCTCCTTCTTTCGAGACCGCACCACACTCACGCCGCTTGGCCGGCCAGTTGCAGTCTCTCTGGCAAACCCCTCTGGGGGTCCTGTCCTTGCTCACTACTCCACTGTCCTCCTGTGTCCGGCGGCCCCTTCTAACACCCTGTCTGGTCTTTACCTCCCCTCGTTCTCTACGAACTTGGTGAGTGGTGCTGACCTACAGGATGCGGGGGTTCACCAGTTCACTCCTGCGAGTCAGCGGGTGACCCACTGCACGGACGCTCGGACAGGCCGACACCTGGCCACGTTTACACGCCGGCCGGGGTCAAGCCTGTACACAGTGACCACTGCGTCTCCTCCAGTCATTGTGTCTGGTCAGGTAGCTGTGTCAGGTCAGGTGTTTGCTGCAGCGTCCAGGTCTGGTCCTGAGTCTGCCCCGTGCTCGTGTCGTCTCCTGTCTCACGAGACTCTCCTCTGGCACCACCGCCTCGGCTCGGACTTTCCTGTTCTGCGTCTGCACTCTGACAGAGGCGGAGCGTTCTCCTGTGGCCTTCTGCGAGCCTACTGTTGTGCACGAGGCATCCGCCAGACCTTCACGCTTCCGGAATCTCCACAACAAAATGGGATTGCTGAGCGCCGCATTGGCATGGTCATGGACGTCGCTCGTACGTCCATGATGCATGCGGCTGCCCCCAATTTTCTGTGGCCATTTGCGGTTCGGTACGCGGCGCATCAGATCAACCTTCACCCCAGGGTCTCCATGTCCGAGACCTCCCCAGCTTTGCTATGGACGGGGAAGGTTGGCGATGCGTCTGCGTTCCGTGTCTGGGGATCTCGGGCGTTTGTTCGCGACTTGTCTGCGGACAAGCTGTCCCCTCGTGCTGCTCCTTGCGTCTTCCTTGGCTTCCCCCCTGACGCGCCAACGTGGCAGTTCTACCACCCCACCTCTCGCCGTGATCTGTCCTCCCAGGACGTCACGTTTGACGAGTCGGTCCCTTACTACCGCCTCTTCCCCTACCGCACTCCGTCCCTCCCCCCGCCACCGCTCTTCCTTGTACCAGGTCCCCCCCCGGTAGACCCCCTCCCCCCTCAGGGTCCTGCCCCTTCAGGTGTGTCCCAGGTAGACGCAGTCGAGACTGTCGAGGTTACTGGTGACTCTGGTGCTGCTGAGGGTGCTGAGCCTGGGGGTGCTGACTCTGGGGGTGCTGAGCGTGTGGGTGCTACGCCTGGGGGTGCTGAGCCTGCGGGTGCTACTACTGGGGGTGCTGAGCCTGGGGGTGCTGAGACTCGGGGTGCTGAGCCTGGGGGTGCTGAGCCTGGGGGTGCTACGCCTGCAGGTGCTGAGCCTAGGGGTGCTACGCCTGGGGGTACTGAGCCTGGGGGTGCTGAGCCTAGGGGCGCTACGCCTGGGGGTGCTGAGCCTGGGGGTGCTACGCCTGGAGGTGCTGAGCCTGGGGGTGCGGAGCCTGAAGGAGCTGGGCCTGCTCGTGTGGCGTCTGGCGGTGCTGGGCTTGGAGGTTCTCCGGGTGCTTCGTCTCGGCAGGAGCCCCTCTATCCAAAGGAGCTGCGTGAGTGGTTTGCCCGGCGGTGGAGGCGTGCTGCTGGAGCTAGAGGTTCTTCGGCTGCTGAGGGTGCTGGTGCCGCGGGTCCTGAAGGTGCTCGTATTGGGAGTACTGGAGCTGCTGGGCCTGCGGGTACGACTGGAGCTGGAGCTGCTGAGGGTGTTGGCGCTGAGGCTAGTGCTGTCGGTCCTGGAGGCGGTCCTGCTGGGGGTACTACTGGTGCTGCTGGAGGTACTGGAGTTGGAGGTGCTGCTGGCGCTGGTGCTGCCCCTGGGGGTACTGGTGCTGTCCCTGCTGTGTCTGGAGTCGCCGCGCGGCCTCGGCCGTACTTCGTCCCGCTCCTTCAGCAGGATCTTGTTCTCCCGCCTTCTACTGGTCCACAGCCTGTCCCGTCACTGTTACAGTTACAGCCTGCCTCCCCACTGCCTGCTCCTTCTCCCTACACTGGTCCTACTGGAGGTCTTGCTGAGCGTCGTGAGCCTGCGTCTTGCCCTGCGTTGCCTGTCCGTGCTGCTCGCACTAGTGGTCGTGGTTCGCGTCAGCGTCCTCCTCCTGTCCCTGGCATGCACCGGATGTCTCTGCGTCCGTCCACTGCTCCTCTGCATGCCCCTTTGCCTTCTCCTCCTGAGTCCTCTCTTCCTGCTGTTCCCGATCCGGAGTCAGACTCTCTTCGTGCTGCCAGTCCTACTGTCACGCGTCTCCTTGCTACTATCGTCACTGACCCTCCCTTTGAGTCCACTGCTGCGTTTGCCCTAGTTGCTGAGCTCGTCGACTTTGCTGCTCACTATCGTCTAGACTACGCTGCTAGTCTTGTCGCTGAGTCTGAGTCTGTCTGTCTTCCGTCCATCGAGGGTGAGTGTGCCCTTGGCACAGACGTCCTTGAGGACAGGCAGGAGGAGTTCCAGTGTTTGGCGGCTGCTTCACCTCATCTCGTGTCCGTACTGCTTACCCCTTAGGGAGACCCGTACGCACTTGACATCCCGACTACGCGCTCTTACGCGGAGGCGATAGTGGGTCCCTACTCCTCTCAGTGGCAGGCAGCTATGGACGCAGAGATGGCTTCCTGGAAGTCCACAGGCACCTACGTTGATGAGGTTTCCCCGCCTGGGGCGAACATCGTTAGTGGCATGTGGATTTTCAGGGTGAAGCGGCCGCCGGGTTCTCCGCCTGTCTTCAAGGCGCGTTACGTGGCTCATGGCTTCAGTCAGCGGCAGGGAGTTGACTACTTTCAGACCTTCTCTCCCACCCCGAAGATGACCACTCTTCGGGTACTGCTGCACATAGCTGCTCACCGCAACTACGAGCTGCACTCTCTTGACTTCAGCACCGCTTTCTTGCAGGGCAGCCTGCACGAGGAGATCTGGCTGTGTCGCCCACTTGGCTTCACTGGGTCTTTTCCTCCTTGCACCCCGTGGAGCCTCCGGCGGCCAGTCTACGGTCTCCTCCAGGCGCCCCGTGAGTGGCACGACACATTGAGGACTACACTTGCGGCTCTAGGGTTTGCTCCCTCTACTGCCGACCCGTTGCTGTTTCTGCGCACCGACACTACTTTGCCGCCGTTCTACATCCTCGTGTACGTCGACGACTTGGTCTTTGCCACTGCTGACACTGCTGGACTTGCCCACGTGAAGTCCGAGCTGCAGAAGAGACACACGTGCACAGACCTGGGTGAACTGCGCAGCTACCTTGGCTTGCAGATCACCCGAGATAGAGCACGCTGCACCATTACCCTGACTCAGTCACACATGGTGCAGCAGGTCCTTCAGCGCTTCGGCTTTACGTACTCCTCGCCTCAGGCCACTCCTCTGCCTACTCGCCACTCGCTCTCAGCTCTGCCTTTGGATGAGTCCGTAGAGTCGAGTGGCCCGTACCTGGAGCTTGTTGGCTGCATCATGTACCTAATGACCTGCACACGACCTGACCTTGCATACCCTCTTAGCATTCTTGCACGCTATGTTGCTCCTAGGAGACACAGACCGGAGCACATGGCTGCAGCAAAGAGGGTGTTGCGCTACTTGTGCAGTACGTCGGGCATGGGGCTTCTGCTTGGAGGGCTGATTCCAGTGGTCCTCACTGGGCACGCAGACGCTTCTTGGGCTGACGACCAGGCTACGCAGCGGTCGTCACAGGGTTACACCTTCAGCCTTGGTTCCGACTCTGTTTCGTGGCGGGCTACCCGCTCATCTTCTGTTCTCGGCTCCAGTTGTGAGGCTGAGATCTACGCCGGGGCCATGGCTGCCCAGGAGCTTCGCTGGCTCACCTACCTGCCGACTGGCCTTGGAGAGCCGCCTCGTTCTCCTCCAGTGCTGTACGTAGACAACAAGGCCATGCTGGCCTTGTGTCGAGAGCAGAGACTGGAGCACAGAACGAAGCACATTGCTCTCCGCTACTTGCTTGTGAGCTAGAGCAGCGTGGTCAGCTGCGTCTTGCGTACGTGGCCTCTGAGGCCAACACTACTGATATCTTCACCAAGGCACTTGCGCGTTGTGATCATCAGCGCTTCCGTACTCAGCTGGGTCTTGTGCCTACCTTGCCTCACTTGCTCACTCCTTGACCTTGTTTGTATTGTTGCATATATATATATACACCTGCTCTTGCTTGTCTAGCCTTACATGTACATGTAATCCTGCATGTGAACTGGCCTTGTGGCCTTGAACTTGTGCTCGGAATGTGTGGTGACTTTGTGATCCACCCTGAGCTTGCTTTGCTTTGTTTTGCTTTACTGGTCTCGTGACCCCTTGTTCTCCCCCACTTTGCCTATGGGGGTGTGTAAGAACATTATAGCTTATACATTTGTGTAGGCTGTAGTGGGGTAGCCCATAAGGGGTACAACCCAATTAGGGTTAGTACTTGTACCCAACTTTTTCATAGTTCAATGATTCTTCGTTTATTCTCACCTACATATGGGATGGTCTTGTTCTAGCAGAATACGCTTAGCTTAGCAGGGAAAAAACACAAGTCAATACAGGAACTCTTGGACAAGATGGGCTTTTTGCTAGCATTGAAAATGGCTACCACATTTACCGAGTTCAGACCCTCAATAGGCTGGAGTGCTATAGTTATCAGATTGCCTAGTTTGGCGTCGCCCAGGCAGCTCCGTGTCCACGACTTGATACGGTTCTGGCGACTGCAGCCATGCTCGCACTCCACCTTGCTGAGTGGGAGCACTGCTCCAGCCTGCCACAGTTGCACGAGGTTCGGGTAAGCTCCCATATTGTCAGTTGACTGGAGCATGAGCGAGAGCGACTTGTGGAAGTCCGGGTTGCCGTGGTTGGTATCCATCATGTGCAGAAACAACTGCAGATCCTTCTCGCACGCCTTGAAGCACACACACGACGGGATGGGAGAGCAGGGAGAGGGGCGCATCGGGGCGTAGGAGAGGTGTTTAGTAGCACACCAAGGTACACACACACACACACACATACACAGAGCAAACAGAACATTGCATGCACAACCAGGTGGCATACCATAGAGGCGGTGGTGAAACATGTGGTCCAGCCTGCCCAACCACTCGCGGCACTTCTTCATCCGCTGTGCGTTGTCGTCGGGATTGACCGACGGCCGAAAAAGCTTGGCTGGCCAGGTCCTTCAGGTCTTCAAGGCGGAACTCAAGACGCTCAATGCAGGCCTTCCCAAACTCCTGCCACAATGCTTTGCAGGAGTAGTAGTCGCCGCCAGTCTTATAGCCTGGGATTTTACGCTCGTGTAGCACGAACTTGTGCTCTGCAGCGTCGACATTCTAGTCCACCCCTTTGACAGTGACTTCGTGGTGGACCAGATAGCCGTGCCTCTTCAGGAACACGCCGAGCATGGGCGACTGATTGTCGCCAAAACAATCCTCATAGGCCACCTAACGCACTTCAATAGTCCAGCATGCGAGCGACACCTCCCCCGCGACCACCTTGATGTCAACCTGTCGCTAGGTTTGGGATAAAGAACTGCATTCATAGGTTGGTGTAAGGTGGGTAACAACGGCATAAAACAACCACGACATACAAGAATAACAGCGGCCAAGGTGGGGAACAACGGGATACTGTTATGTGATGCTATAATTTGCATTCACATCTGCCTGCCTCCCATCCTATGTTCGTGCTTTGCATGCGTGGTCTGAGCGTGTGCAAGAATTTGTGTTCGGTATGGTTTGGACTCTCTGAGTGTAATTGAATGTTATTTTGTCTGAGAAGATATGTGCAATGACTTCTCTTCTCGAGAGCTTTTCGAGGAACCAAGAATCGTCGCGATCGGAGCAAGAACGAGAAAGATATGATCTTTCGAAGTTTTGATTGTGATGCGACAACTATGGGAAGTTGTGGGGTTGACTCTATAAGGGGTATAGACTTTTGGGGGGTTCGAAAACTAGTCACTTCTACTGTAGATGATGCCAAGTGGTTGGGAGAAGCCAAACCAGGTTGGCAAGTGTGGCCAAGTTGGGTGAGGTAGATGGCATGGGTTGGGAAAGTGACAAATGTCAAAGTTGGGGTGCCTATAGGGAGGGGAATTGTGTGGTTTGGGGTTTCCTTGGTTGGGGACTCCTTTGGGACCTTCCCTCTCGTCCTCCTCATCCCCTCCTACCTGGTTCATTGCAACTCTAACTTTCTTGTGTGGAACTTGTGAGATAATTGTGATTGAGTTAAGTTTATGTGGCAGCATACCCCCCAATGCGCCGAAATTCATAACTCAAGTAATACTTCACCTTTTCATACGTTTCAAATTGGAGATTGTAGCTACGGTCTAGAGATACAACGGTTTTGGTGCAGTTATAATGGTGATTTTTTTGTCGATAGCGTTTCTTGTGGAGTCGAGGTTTCTGTCCAGCGAATTAGTCCAACAATTTTGAGATATTCCAGTCCCTAAGGGCGCGTGTGATCTATTTTCAAGTTCAGAAAAAAAGGTCGAACTTTGTGTATTTACCAGCTTCGCCAATGTCGTCAAGAAGCTTTGGCGAAGGCACGAAAATTTTGTGGGCACCTAAGTGCGAACGTCAAATGTGAACTCAACTCGAATCACACGGATGAACGTGAGGGTGCACATAAGGCGAGCGTGTGTTGTTTTTCAGCACGTACGAAGGCCATCCGAAAATCACGACTGCTTTGCGATGGTCGCAGAGTTACGTTGCGCATTACGTTAACGTGTCACGCTGTACCAGGTAACCTATAACCCCCTACGGGCGGCTCGCCGCCTTCCCTAAAAGGTCGAATCTCTGTGTTCGACCTTGGTTGTGTGATTTTGACTCGTCTATGTTGGAGACCCAAGATTCGAATTTCGCTGCAAGGAAAGTTGGGTTTTGTTCAAATGCTACATTCGACCTAAAAACACAAACTTTCACAAATTTGTAAGACCACACGTGCCCTAATCTTCATAGACTCCGTCCTTAGAATCTAACAGACACAAGTTGGGAAACAACGACATATAAGAACAACCGCATGGACACCACAGATCACAGCTTCTGTAACTTGGCGTAGAGTTCGTTGAGCACGGCAAGAATGTCGGCAAGGAAAACAAAACAGGAAGTGGAATTCGAAAGAGGTCACGACTTCATAGAGCGCGTGCTTGAAATCTGTGAAGAATGAGGAATGAAAGAAGAGGGGGGTTCACTAGCAAGCAGTTGAGTACATATAGCAAACCCTAAATTGGGCTGTACTCACTATTGAGTACCCCACTGCAGGCTAGACAAACATAACATTCTGACACACCACCATAGCCAAAGTGGGGTGTAATCAGCACAACAAGCAAGCTCAGGGTGGATCACAATGTCACCACACAATCTGAGCGCAAGTACAAGAAGCAACAATTTAAAGTTCACAAATGTAAGCAAAGCTAGAGGCTATCACCGAGGGCAAGTGTGGAGGAGGAGGGACTATGAGAGGAGAGGAGGTAGTGGGCGGCAACTGAAGCTGCTGGCACATTGTGCAACTGGAGCAACTGGCACACGAGAAACTGGAGCAGCTGGCACACTGGCAACTGGAGCAACTGGCACACGGGCTACTGGAGTAACTAGCTCCGCGGCTAACTCTGAGCGGCAGGAGCAACGGACTCACGTGCGACTGGAGCAACTGGCTCACAGGCGTCTGGCGCAACGGGCTCACGGGCGACTGGCGCAACGGTCTCACGGGCGACTGGAGCTGCGGGCTTCACGGCGGCCACCCCCCTTCAACCTCCCCAAACTATCCCACCCCCCTTTCACACACCCCCTTCTGCACCCTAGGTTCACTCACACCCCACCCCCTAGCACCACTCCGTCGACTTCCACACACCCACCCCCCTCAGCGGCAGCTGCAGCAGTGGGAGACAGAGGAGGAGGAGGAGCAGGGGAGACCACAAACCCGCCACCCCCTACTCGCCACCCCCAGACCCTAACACAGGGCAGGGCGGGACGGCGGGTAGGGAGGTTACGAAGAGGGGGGGGGGGGGGGGGCGACGCGCGGCCTCCCAGGGCGCCAAAACAGGCGGTAGAAGGGGCGACGCTCGCACCCTCCCCCCCAGGTCGCCTCGACAAGCGACGGGAAAAGAGGGGGGGGGGCGGTGCACGGGTCCCCGGTGCGCCGGACAGGCGACGGAGCATGGCCGGGGCGGGGCCGGGGCAGGGTCGAGGCAGGGCCGAAAGGGGCGGCGACGGGGCCGGAAGAGGAGACGACGAGGCCGCTGGAGGCCGTGACGGGGCCGATAGGGGCGGAGACGGGGCCGCTAGGGGCGGCGACGGGGCCGCTGGAGGCGGCGACGGGGCCGATAGGGGCGTCGACGGGGCCGATAGGGGCGGCGACGGGGCCGCTGGATGTAGCGACGGGGCCGATAGGGGCGGCTACGGGGCCGCGAAGGGCGGCGACGGGGCCGCTAGGGGCGGCGACGGGGCCGCGAAGAGGTTGCGAGGGGCCTCGAAGGGCGGCAACGGGGCCGCGAAGGGCGGCGACGGGGCCGCTAGGGGCGGCGACGGGGCCGCGAAGGGTGGCGACGGGGCCGCTAAGGGCAGCGACAGGGCCGTGAGAGGGCCGCTAAGGGCAGCGTGACGGGTCGCTAAGGGGAGGGCGGCACAGAGGGCGCGCCTCGGTCAGTAGCAGTGGAAGCAGTAGGGTGGGCCCACAGGCCAGGAGCGTAGATGCTCTGATAGCATGTGAAGAATGAGGAATGAAAGAAGAGGGGGGTTCACTAGCAAGCAGTTGAGTACATATGGTAAACCCTAAATTGGGCTGTACTCACTATTGAGTACCCCACTGCAGGCTAGACAAACATAACATTCTGACAAAATCATGCAGCAGCACGATCGTCGCCGGCAGAACCTTGGTGAACCGCTTCACTGCCTCCCCTCTAGAGAGCCATCACACGGCGTGTATCCTCTGCAGCTCCAAGTTGGTTTCGCAGATGTTCTCCTGAAGGTGCTCAAATCGGCGGTGCCAGGTGCTCGACCTCAATAGTTGTCCCTCCACGTTGGGCACCGCCTGGTCAATGATGTCGAACTCTGGCACCTTCTCAACGACATCATTTGCGCCCAACGCCTCCCTGCTCAAGGTAGAACAGAAAAAGAAGAGGGGCATGTAGTTAGTGGGCAAAACATGAACAACAATACACACTTAGCTTAAAACCGATAACAATAACGGACTTATCGATGTGCGATGCAGTGGCATGACATGAGATAGGGATTCCTCGCTCGGAGTCGTGCCATAATGCCATTGCTGGTGCCTGTCATGACTCTGGCACCGTCGATACTGATTCCGACTATCTTGGACATGTCAATGCCCACGGCGTCCAGGTGGGTCAGTAGAATGTCGACGAGGCTCGACGCGTCACGTTTCTCCACCGTCAGCAGTGTGAGAAACTCAAACGCTCGCATCGTCCTTCATGAAGCTCACATACACGATTAGGTGCTTGCCGCGCACCCGATCGGTACACATCTTTCTAAAAAAATTCACACCTAACAAATTTCACACCGCGCTTCGGTGACCTTGGCACCACCATCGGGCTGTTGATCAGTCGATTTGCAGTAGAACATTGGGCCAGTTCGGCAAGAATGGCCCCTTTATACAATGAGATGTGCGATGAGTTAATGGCGTGCCCTGTGAAAGTCTTGTAGGCCGTAATTTAAACGATCAGTGTCATATTGTGTGTCAACAAAAAGCCTCAGGTCATCTCGACAGGCGACGGGAAAAGAGGGGGGGGGGGGGGGGGGGGGGGGGGCGGTGCACGGGCCCCCGGTGCGCCGCGATAGGCGACGGAGCATGGCCGGGGCGGGGCCGGGGCAGGGTCGCGGCAGGGCCGAAAGGGGCGGCGACGGGGCCGCTGGAGGCGGCAACGTGGCCGATAGGGGCGGCGACGGGGCCGCTACGGGCGGCGACGGGGCCGCTGGAGGCGGCGTCGGGGCCAATAGGGGTGGCGACGGGGCCGCGAGGGGCCTGGAAGGGCGGCGACGGGCCGCTAGGGGCAGCAATGGGGCCGCGAAGGGGCCGCGAGGGGCCTGAAAGTTCGGCGACGGGGCCGCTAGGGGCGGCGACGGGGCCGCGAAGGGGCCGCGAGGGGCCTGGAAGGGCGGCAACGGGGCCGCTAGGGTCAGCGGCGGGGCCGCGAAGGGGCCTCGAGGGGCCGAGAAGGGCGGCGACGGGGCCGCTAGGGGTGGCGACGGGGCCTCTACGGGTCGCGCGAGGGGCCGTGAGAGGGGCCTCTAGGAGGGCTTGACAAGAGGGCGGCCGAGGGGAAGAAAAAATTCGTCGCACGCCACGGGGCGTAGAACACACAGAGTAGCAGCGGAAGCAGTTAGGTGGGCCCACAGGCCAGGAGCGTAGATGCTCTGATAGCATGTGAAAAAAACGAGGAATGAAAGAAGGAAGGAGAAGGTTCACTAGCAAGCTGTTGAGTACATATAGCAAACCCTAAATTGGGCTGTACTCACTATTGAGTACCCCACTGCAGGCTAGACAAACATAACATTCTGACAAACACCTGTTGTCTGTGCGCTGCGAGGGAGAGACTGCAGGCTATTGGTCGTACACTGGGGCAAGCCTGTGCGATGCGGACGAGCGACTGCAAGCTATTGGTTCGTACACTCTGCTGGGGCGAGCATGACACATTCCTATGCGAAAGTGACGTATCCTTGCCCTTGTGCGCCAACAGAGAATCACCCTCGCGCGATTCTGATTCAGAACGCTCCACCCATTTCGATTTGAATGAAATCGCAAGACTCTAACGCACAGATTGGTGCGTTTATAACATATTTCTGTGTTTGTTCTGTGTTTGTTGTTATATAAACGCATGCGCTTATAATTTTGGCTCATTTATAAGCGCACCCCCCTAAAAAACATTGTTTTATTATAAGCTCAGATGCGCTTATATCCGGGGTATTACGGTATAATTTTGAGTAATTGTTTGATTTGATCCATTTCTGATTGTTCTATGCTTCGTTGGAACTGTAATGCATGTCTGCATATTTCAAAGAGATATCTTGCCGTTCATCGTCACAAAAGGTTGAGTGGCGCCCCACTATGACAGTGAAGCCATTTTCAGCTGGACTTGATCGGTGTAGATGTTTCTTTGGGATTTGCAGATTGTATTGCGTTGTCACGGGTTTGTTTATACTGCTGACTTCCCCCCTCATGCTAGGCTGGGGAAGAGGTAGTATATATATTTTTTCTGTAACTGACACAAAATATTAGTTCGTTCAAATTCAGACTACGAGACATATTCATCAATTCATTTGATGAATATGCTTACGTCTAGTCTATACTAGATGGTATACATAAGGAGAAATACAATGATCGTTTGGTTGGTCGGTCATTGCATTTTACTAATGATTCTCAGAGTTCGAAGTCGTTCAAATATGTAGATGACTAATTTACAACAGAATTGTGAAGAAATGAGGAATGAATTGACTAAGGAAAAGTGTGGGTACAAGTAGGAAACCTAGAAATGTTGTACCCTATAGAGTCTACCCCACTACAGCCTAGATAGACCATAGCATATAAGTTTGACACACCCCCATAGGCAAAGTGGGGGAGAACAAGAGGTCACAAGACCAGTCAAGCAAAGCAAAACAAGCTCAGGGTGGATCACAACGTCACCACACATTCTGAGCACAAGTTCAAGGCCACAAGGCCAGTTCACATGCAAGATCATATAAAAAGGTAAACAAGCAAGTGCAGGTATAGAAAGATCACAGTGCAAGCAAGGTCAAGAAGTGAGCAAGTGAGGCCAAGTAGGCACAAGACCTAGCATCCTACAGAAGCGCTGATGATCACAAGGCGGAAGTGCCTTGGTAAAGATATCAGCAGTGTTGGCCTCAGAGGCCACGTAAGCAAAGCGCAGCTGACCACGCTACTGCAGCTCACGAGCAAGGAAGTAGCAAAGAGCAATGTGCTTCATTCTGTGCTCCAGTCTGTGCTCTCGACACAAGGCCAGCATGGCCTTGTTGTTTACGTACAGAACTGGAGGAGAACGAGGAAGCTCTCCTAGGTCAGTCAGCAGGTAGGTGAGCCAGCGTAGCTCCTGTGCAGCCATGGCCCCGGCGTAGATCTCAGCCTCACAGCTGGAGCCGAGAATAGAAGACGAGCGGGTAGACCGCCACGAAACAGAGCCGGAACCAAGGCTGAAGGTGTAACCCTGTGACGACCGCTGCGTAGCCTGGTCGTCAGCCCAAGAAGCGTCCGCGTGGCCTGTGAGGACCACTGGACGTCGCCCTCCAAGCACTAGCCCCATGCCCGACGTACTGCACAAGTAGCGCAACAACCTCTTCGCTGCAGCCATGTGCTCTGGTCGGTGTCTCCCAGGAGCAACATAGCGTGCCAAGATGATAAGAGGGTATGCAAGGTCAGGTCATGTGCAGGTCATCAGGTACATGAGGCAGCCAACAAGCTTTGGGTACGGGCCACTCGGCTCTACGGACTCATCCGAAGGCAGAGCTCAGAGCGAGTGGCGAGTAGGCAGAGGAGTGGCCTGAGGCGAGGAGTACGTGAAGTCGAAGCGCTGAAGGACCTGCTGCGCCATGTGTGACTGAGTCAGGGTAATGGTGCTCTATCCGGGGTGATCTGCAAGCCAAGGTAGCTGCGCAGTTCACCCAGGTCTGTGCACGTGTGTCTCTTCTGCAGCTCGGACTTCACGTGGGCGAGTCCAGCAGTGTCAGCAGTGGCAAAGACCAAGTCGTCGACGTACACGAGGATGTAGAACGGCGGCAAAGAGGTATCGGTGCGCAGAAATAGCGACGGGTCGGCAGTAGAAGGAGCAAACCCAAGAGCCGCAAGTGTAGTCCTCAGTGTGTCGTGCCACTCACGTGGCGTCTGGCGGAGACCGTAGACTGGCCACCGGAGGCTCGACTAGGTACCAGGGGGAAACGACCCAGTGAAGCCAAGAGGGCGGCGCAGCCACATCTCCTCGTGCAGGCTGCCCTATAGGAAAGCAGTGCTGAAGTCAAGAGAGTGAAGCTCGTAGTCACGCTGAGCGGCTATGTGTAGCAGTACTCGAAGAGTGGTCATCTTCGGAGTGGGAGAGAAGGTCTGAAAGCAGTCAACTCCCTGCCACTAACTGAAGCCTCGAGCCTCGTAACGCGCCTTGAAGACAGGCGGAGAACCGGGCGGCCGCTTCACCCTGAAAATCCACATGCCACTGACGATGTTCGCCCTAGGTGGGGGAACCTCGTTGACGTAGGTGCCTGTGGAATTCCAGGAAGCCATCTCTGCGTCCATGGCTGACTGCCACTGTGAGGAGTAGGGACCCTCGATCGCCTCAGCGGATGATCGAGGAGTCGGGATGTCCGGTGCATCCGGGTCTCCCTCAGGGGCAATCAGCATGGACAGGAGATGAGGCAAAGCAGCAGGAAAACACTGGAACTCCTCCTGCTTGTCCTCAAGGACGTCCGTGCTAAGAGCACACTCACCCCCGACGGACGGAGGACAGACAGACTCAGACTCAGCAACAAGACTAGCGGCGTAGTCTAGACGACAGTGAGCAGCGAAGTCGACAAGCTCAGCAACTAAGGCAGACGCAGCAGTGGACTCAAAGGAAGGGTCAGTGACGATTGTAGCAAGGAGACGCGTGACAGTAAGACTAGAAGCACGAAGGGAGTCCGACTCCGGGTCAGCAAGAGCAGGAAGAGAGGACTCGGGAGGAGAATGCAAAAGGGCACGCAACGGAGCAGTGGAAGGACGCAGAGACATTCGGTGCGTGCCGGGGACAGGCGGAGGACGCTGACGCGAACCATGACCACTTGTGCGAGCAGCACGGACAGGCGACGCAGGACGAGACGCAGGCTCACGACGCTCCGTAAGACCTCCAGTAGGACCAGTGTAGGAGAGGCGGGCTGTAAATGTGACTCGGACTGGACATGCGGCGGACACTCTAAGAGAGGAGCATGACCAAGAGAGGACGGAAGAGCAAGAACCTGCTCAAGGAGCGGAACGAAGTACGGCCGCGGTCGTGCAGTGCCCCCAGAACCAGCAGGAACAACTCCAGTACCCCCAACGGTAGCACCAGCGCCAGTAGCACCCCCAGCTCCAGCAGCGCCAACTCCAGTACCCTCAGAAGGACTGGCGCCAGCAGTACCTCCAGCGTCAACACCCCCAGCACCTCCAGCTCCAGTCGGACCACCAGAAGACGGAGCAACTCCAGATCCAGCACCTCCAGTAGCACCTACCCCAGCAGCACCAGTAGCTCCAGCACCAGGAGCACCTGTAGGCCCAGCAGCTCCAGTACCCCCGGTACGAGCACCTCCGGGACCCGCGGCACTAGCACCCTCAGCAGCAGTAGAACCTCCAACTCCAGCAGCACCTCCAACTCCAGTAGCACGGCTCCAGCGCCGAGAATACCACTCGCGCAGCTCCTGTGGAGAGAGCAGATCCCTCCGGGACGAAGCACCCGAAGGACCTCCAGGCCCAGTACCGCCAAACGGCACACGAGCAGGCCCAGCACCCTCAGGCTCCGCACCCCCAGGCTCCGCACCCCCACTCTTAGCACCCTCAGGCTCAGCACCCCCAGTCGCAGCACACTCAGGCTTAGCACCCCCAGAGTCAGCACCCCCAAGCTCAGCACCCCCAGACCCCGTACCCGCAGTCTCATCACCCCCAGACCCCGCACCCGCAGGCTCAGCACCCTCAGACCCCGCACCCGCAGGCTCAGCACCCCTAGCAGTACCAGATTCAACAGCTACCTCGACAGGCTCGACAGCATCTACCTGGGACACACCTGAGGGGGCAGGACCTTGAGAGGGAAGGGGGTCTACCGGGGGGGGAGCTGGCGCGAGGAAGAGTGGCGGCGGGGGGAGGGAGGCAGTGCGGTAGGGGAAGAGACGGTAGTACGGAACCGACTCATCAAACGTGACGTCCTGGGAGGACAGAACACGTCGCGAGGTTGGGTGGTAGAACTGCCAACCTGGCGCGTCAGGAGGGAAGCCAAGGAAGACACAGGGAACAGCACGGGGGGATAGCTTGTCCGCAGAGAAGTCACGGACAAACGCCCGAGATCCCCAGACACGGAACGCAGACGCATCGCCAACCTTCCCGGTCCACCGCAAAGCAGGGGAGGTCTCCGGCATGGAGACCCGGGGCTGAAGGTTGATCTGATGCGCCGCGTGCCGAACCGCGAACGGCCACAGAAAATGGGGGGCAGCCGCATGGGCCATGGACGTACGGGCGACGTCCATGATCATGCCAATGCGGCGCTCAGCAATCCCATTTTGCTGTGGAGAGGCCGGAAGCGTGAACGTCTGGCGGCCGCCCTGTGCACGACAGAAGGCTCACAGAAGGTTAGAGGAAAACTCACCGCCTCTGTCGGAGTGCAGACAAAGAACAGGAAAGTCCGAGCCGAAACTCTCTCTGAGCTGGAGAGGAGCAGCGCGGATCCAGTCGATCAACACCTCATTGACCTCACCCTTGCTGTGCAAGGGGAAGAGTGTGGTGTAACATGAGTAGTTGTCAACCACCAGTAGGAAGTAATGCTCGTGACCCTGTCCACGGAAGCGGGCTGGGCCCCACACGTCCATGTGAAGCGTCTGCAGAGGAGCCTCTGTCGGAGGAAACTCGGAGGAGTGAGGAGCAGCGCCCTGTCGCCCCTCGACGCAGGTAGGGGCAGGCCCCGGAGGAAGAGGAGGGAGGGACCGGGGAAGACCAGAGACAAGGACACGGGAGGCCGTGCCTCGGAGACGAGGCAGGGAGGGGTGACCAAGGCGGTGGTGCTAGAGGAGAGTCTGGTGGGACCGGAGACGACACGAGCAGGGAGTAGACTCAGGACCAGACCTGGACAGTGCAGCAAGCACCTGACTCGACGCAGCTACCTGACCAGACTCAGCAACCAGAGGAGACTCAGTGGTCAGTGTGTACAGGCTCGACCCTGGCCGACGGGTAAACGTGGCCAAGTGTCGGCCCGTCCGAGCACAGCTACAGTGGGTCACCCGCTGACTCGGAGGAGTGAACTTGTCAACCCTCCCATCCTGTAGATCAGCACCACTCACCAAGTTCGTAGAGAATGAGGGGAGGTAGAGACCTGACAGGGTGCCAGAGGGGGCTGCCGGATACGGTAAGACAGTGGAGAAGTGAGCAAGGACAGGACCCCCAGAGGGGTCCACTAGGGAGACCGCAACCGGCCGACTAAGCGGCGTAAGCATGGTGCGATCTCGAAAGAAGGAGTGGGAAGCACCCGAGTCAAGGGTGAAGGTGTGTAAGGCCTGAGCCGACGTGGTACCTAAGAGAGCAGACTCACCAGCACCTGGGGCAGCACACGCACTAGCACCTAGAGCAGCAGCCTCACCAGCACCTAGAGCAGTAGCCTCAATGCCCGGGTCAGGCGGAACACACTGGTAACAGTTACCCTCATCACTAGTAGACACAGCATACATGGCAGCAAGAATAGCATCATAATCAAGATCAAAGATAGCAACCCCCGCCCTAGACAGCTCTCCCCAGCGAGGGATCTCAGTGGCGTCAGGGAACTGGGGGTAGCACGACCCTCAGCATCAAAGGTAAGGACACTCGGGGTAGCCATGACAGCACTGGTCTAGGAGGGAGTGCTCTTACCAGTCCGGGTGGGTAAGGCCGGGGCTCGCCGGTAGGAACAGGGCTGCAACTGCGGTGGCAGCGGCTTGCCGGCGGCTCGGCGGCAGCGGCTCGGTAGTGGCGGCTCGACGGCGGCCTCGGCGGCTCGGCGGCTCGGCTGCTTGGGGGCTTCGCGGCTCGGCGGCTAAGCGGGTCGGCGGCTCGGCGGTTCAGCTGCTTGGCGGCTCGGCTGCTCGGCGGTGAAGGGGCCGGGGAGGGGCCGAAAGGGGCGGCGACGGGGCCGCAAGGGGCGGCGACGGGGCCGAGAAGGGGCCTTGAAGGGCGGCGACGGGGCTGCTAGAGGCGGCGACGGGGCCGCTAGAGGCGGCGACGGGGCTGCGAAGGGCGGCGACTGGGCCAATAGGGGCGGCGACGGGGCCGCCAGGGGCGGCGACGGGGCCGCAAAGGGGCCGCGAGGGGCCTCGAAGGGCGGCGACGGGGCCGCTAGAGGCGGCGACGGGGCCGTGAAGGGCGGCGACGGGGCCGCTAGAGGTGGCGACGAGGCCGCGAAGGGTGGCGACGGGGCCGATAGGGGCGGCGACGGGGCCGCAAAGGGGCCGCGAGGGGCCTCGAAGGACGGCGACGGGGCCGCTTGGGGCGGCGACGGGGCCGCAAAGGGGCCGCGAGGGGCCTCGAAGGGCGGCGACGGGGCTGCAAAGGACGGCAACGGGGCCGTGTAGGGTGGCGACCGGGCTGCTAGGGGTGGCGACGGGGCCGCTAAGGGTGGCGCGAGGGGCCTCTAGGAGGGCGCGACAGGCCGCTTAGGGCAGGGGACGCGACGAGAGGGCGGCCCACGGGGCGCGCCTCGGGCAGGGGCGACTCGCTCTCTGGTCAGGAAAAAAAAAAAAATCGATTTCAGTAGTGGGCCCTAAGAAGCGTTCCCACTAAAGAACCTGCTCTATACCATGTGAAGAAATGAGGAATGAATGAACTAGGAAACAGGTGGGTACAAGTAGGAAAACCTAAAAATGTTGTACCCCATATTGTCTACCCTACTACAGCCTACACACACTATAGCATATAAGTTTGACATGGTATATGATATGATAAATGAGAAATGCATATGAATAATGATTACTTACTGACAATCCATGATGGATATATATAATGATAAAAGATGCGTGAAAGCTAACGATCCAAAAACTATGCTACCGCATCCTCCGCCTAGCATGTCGAGGAGCTGATAGCATAATCTTTGAGCAATCAGTAGTCACATGAAACAACGCAATCTGTGAACTCCAAAAAGATGGTTAACTCTATCATCTCCAGTTCAAGTGGGCTCCCGACAGGCGCGCCAATGAACCTTAGGGTAAAAATGATAGAACCGACTCACCCTTTTAAACCCCACAGACATGCATTCTTGATGCAATATATATGGGAATGGATGCACATTCACATATACAAACATGCAAACACAACCACACACGTACGTACACAAACGTCAAAGCTCAAACGAAACAAACAGAAAACATGCAAGGAAATTTACCAAAACAATACTGTACAAGTATCCTACAGATCATCAACCACTGTTATCGTTTCATATTCCACATTAAAATTGACTTCTTGAAGGATACAGCAAAGCTTCTGAGGAGAAAACAGGGAGAGAAACGGGAAATAGAATGGGCAAAATGAGAGATAGACTACAAAATAACCAATGAAAACAATCAGGAAATTGAAGATAACGAAAAAAGAAACACGTAACAACCAGCAAATACACGCTTGAACATCAGTACATAAAGTTGGAATCAAGAACACACGACTTATAAACCAGATACTAATCTACTGCTACCTATAGCGAGGGAGAGAGAGACAGAGGGGGAACGAGAGAGAGGGAGCGTGCGACAGGGAACGAGAGAGAGGGTACAAGAGAGAGGGAACGAGACAGAGGGAACAAGAGAGGGAACAAGAGAGAGAGAGAATGAAAGAGAGAGAACGAGAGAGAGATGACGTGAGAGAGAACAAGAGAGAGTGAGAACAAGAGGGAGAGAGAGAGAACGAGTGAGCGAGAACGAGAGAGCGAGAACTAGAGAGAGAGAACAAAAGAGAGAGAACGAGAGAGAGAGAACGGGAGAGATAGAAAGAGAGAGAGAGAAAGAGAGAGAGAATGAGAGAGAGAACGAGAGAGAGAGAGAGAGAGAGAGAGAACGAGAGAGAGAGAACGGGAGAGAGAGAACAAGAGAGGGATAGTGAACGAACGAGAGAAGAAAGTAGTGTTGAAGTAAAACTTGAGTAAGAAGATACAAATTGAGGCGGACAAAGGAAAGAGGTGAGCGGACAAGGCGGAGGGGGACGAGTGAGAAAGTTGGACAAGGAGAGAGACACCATACGAGAAAGAGAAGCAATGAGATTATGAAAGATAACGCATAATGTCAGAATATTATAGCTTACTTATTTGTGTAGGCTATAGTGGGGTATCCCATAGGGGGTACAACCCAACTAGGGTTTTCTATTTGTACTCACTTCATTCATAGTTCATTCATTCTCGTTCACTTCTTCTCATGGTATCGAGCAGGTTCCCCTGTGGGAACTGTGCTTAGGGCCCACCACCGCTACCTCGTAACTTTTTTTTATGCCCGGAGCGCGCTCCGGGCCCTTTCACTTCCTTTTTTTTCGATCTGCCCTAACGGCCCCTAGACACCCGCGCGCCGCCCGCCCTAGAGCCTCAGCGCCGCCCGCCCTAGCGCCCGCGAGCGGCCCGCCCTAGAGCCTGACGGCCGCCCGCCCTAGAGCCTGAGCGCCGCCCGCCCTAGCGCCCGCGCGCTGCCCGCCCTAGAGATCGAGCGCGGCCCGCCCTAGAGCCTGACGGCCGCCCGCCCTAGGGCTTGAGCGCCGCCCGTCGTCGCCCTAGCGCCCGACGCCCGCGAGCCGCCCGACGCATCGCCCGTGCGCCGCCCGTGCGTTGCCCTCAGCAGCTCGACGCGCCGCCCGTGAGCTGCCTGTGCGCCGCCCGACGAACCGCCCGTGCAGCCGCCCGTGAAGCCGCCCAGCGTGAGCCGCCCGTGCACGCCCAGGCCGCCGTCCGTGAGCCACCCGTGCAGCCGCCCTCAGCCGCCCGTGAGCCGCCCGTGCAGCCGCCCGCAGCCGCCCGTACTGCCGCCCGTGAGCCGCCCGCGAGCCGCCCGTGAGCCGCCCGTCGCGCCACCCGTGCCACCCGCGTCACCCGAGCTGCACGAGCCGCCCGCGCAGCAGAGCCGCCCGAGCCGCCTGTGCAGCAGAGCCGCCCGAGCCGCCCGAGCCGCCTGTGCCGCCCGAGCCGACCGAGCCGCCCGAGCCGCCCGTGCCGCCCGAGCCGCTCGAGCCGCCCGAGCCGCCCGAGCCGCCCCAGCCGCTCAAGCCGCCCGAGCCGCCCGAGCACCCTGAGGTGCCGAGCTCCTGCTCCTGTGAGGCTGCTGCTGCTCCTGGACCGGCCCAGCCGCTGTGGTGCCGTGTTGCTGTACTTCTGAGCTACCCGACTCTTCCTGCTCGGTGAGACTGTCAGCTGCTATAATGGCCACCCCCAGTGTCCTGGCTTTTGATGCTGAGGGTCGCGCCATTGACTTTGCAGTCTGGGTCAAGGACCTGCAGCTGTACTTACTGTGCGATGCGATAGATGAGGTTTCTCTCTTTGACTTTGTCTCTGGCGCTGTCCCTGCCCCTCCTGCTGATGCTGCTACAAGTGGGCCACACGCGATGCTGCTACACGTCTTGCTGTGCGTCGCCACCTCCCTTCCTCCGAGCGTGCACACTTTAGTCAGTGCAAGACCGCTCAGGCCTTGTACGACGCTGTAGTTGCGCGCTAATCCTCCCCTTCCTCCGCTACCGTACCTCTTCCCTGACCTCGCTGCCTTTCCCACAGTCGCTGACCTCTTTACCCACCTCCGCGCTAGTGACACTCGCTACCGCGCTGCGCTTCCTGCTGACTTCCGCGCCGCAAACCCTCCTCCCATGTACATCACTCTCTACTTTCTAGTCACCCGTCTCCCTGAGTCCCTTCGTTCCGTTAGGGACCAGTTTCTCTCTGTCTGTCCCACCACCCTCACTGTCGACCTCCTTGAGAAGTCACTGCTAGCGGCTGAGAAGAGTATAGTCGCTGTAGGGGCCTCTCGTGGTGACCCTCGCACCCCCATCTTTGAGGGGTGTTCTCCCTCCCCCCTGTTACCCTCTGTCGCCTCTGCTGCTGCGGCCGACCTCGTTGGTTTGGAGTCGGTCGGTGCGGCGTCTGCCCCCAGCGGTAGGCGCCGCCCTGGCAGGGGCAAGGGGGGCAAGGGAGCGGGTGGAGCTAGCGGGGGCGGTGGCGGAGGAGGTGGGGGCGGCAGGGGGAGTGGGGGTGGCGGTGGAGGTGGTGGCGGGAGTGGAGGTACTGGTGGCGGCAGTGGAGGCGGAGGCGGCGGCGGAGGTGGTGGCGGAGGTGGCGGTGGGAGCGGCGGGGGCGAGGGTGGCGGTGGTGGCGGTGGCGGCGGAGGCGGGGGTGGCGGTGGTGGAGGTGGTCGGAGTGGCTCGTCCCAGCGGAGCAGCACTGGGGGTGGTCAGCGCCAGCAGCAGCAGCAGCAGCGCTCTCGCGACGTCCCCACCCCTCAGCAGCTCTGTGAGTGGTATTCGCAGCGTCAGCGTGGTGGGGCGTTCGGTCCCTGCACCTACGTCCTTCGCACCGGCGACCGCGCGGGTGAGCAGTGTGGAGGCACCCACACCGCCCGCCGTTGCTTTGCCCGCTTGACCGACGCTTGGCGCCAACAGTTTTCGGAGGCCTCTGAGATCCTCCGCTGGGGAGAGCTGTCTAGGGCTGGTATAGCTATCTTTGATCTTGACTTTGATGCTATCCTTGCTGCCATGTATGCTGTGACTGTTAGTGATGAGGGTGACTGTTACCGGTGTTTCCCGCCCGACCCGGGCATTGGTACTGCTGCGTCAGGTGCCAGTGAGGCTGCTGCTCTAGGTGCCAGTGCGTTTGTGCTCTCAGGTACTAGTGAGTCTGCACTCTAAGGTACTGTGTCGGCTTTGGCCTCTCACACCTTCACCCTTGACTCTGGGGCGTCTCGCTCCTTCTTTTGGGACCGCACCACTCTCACGCCGCTTAGTCGGCCGGTTGCGGTGTCCCTGGCTGACCCCTCTGGGGGTCCTGTCCTGTCTCGTTTCTCCACATTCCTCCCGTGTCCGGCGGCTCCCTCTGGCACCCTGACTGGTCTCTACCTCCCCTCGTTCTCTACGAACCTGGTGAGTGGTGCTGATCTACAGGATGTGGGTGTCCACCAGTTCACTCCTGCTCGTCAGCGGGTGACACACTGCACAGAGGCTAGCACAGGTCGCCACCTGGCTACGTTTACACGTCAGCCAGGGTCGAGCCGGTACACACTGACCACTGCTTCTCCTCCCGGTGCTGAGTCTGGTCGAGTCCCTTCGTCTGGTCAGGTGTTTGCTGCAGCATCCAGGTCTGGTCCTGAGTCTGCCCCCTGTTCGTGTCGCCGTCTGTCTCACGAGACTCTCCTCTGGCACCACCGCCTTGGTCACCCCTCTCTGCTTCGGCTCAGAGGCATGGCCTCCCGTCTTCTTGTGTCTGGTCTCTCCCGGTCCCTCCCTCCCCTTCCTCAGGGCCCTGGCCCTGCCTGTGTCCCCTGTGTCGAGGGGCGCCAGCGTGCTGCCCCTCACTCCTCCCAGTTTCCTCCGACAGAGGCTCCGTTGCAGACGCTTCACATGGACGTGTGGGGCCCTGCCCGCGTCCGTGGACTCGGTCACGAGCGCTACTTCCTGTTGGTGGTTGACGACTACTCGCGTTACACCACAGTCTTCCCCTTTCGCAGCAAGGGTGATGTCACTGAGGTGCTGATCGACTGGATCCGCGCAGCTCGTCTCCAGCTCAGGCTCAGCTTTGGCTCGGACTTTCCTGTGTTGCGTCTGCACTCGGACAGAGGCGGAGAGTTCTCCTCTGGCCTTCTGCGTGCCTTGTGTCATGCGCGAGGCATCCGCCAGAACTTCACGCTTCCGGACTCACCGCAGCAAAATGGGATTGCAGAGCGCCGCATTGGCATGGTCATGGACGTCGCTCGTACGTCTATGATGCATGCGGCTGCCCCCCATTTTCTGTGGCCGTTTGCGGTCAGGTACGCGGCGCATCAGATCAACCTCCACCCCAGGGTCTTCAGGCCGGAGACCTCCCCAGCCCTGCTGTGGACGGGGAAGGTTGGCGAGGCGTCGGCGTTCCGGGTCTGGGGATCTCGGGCGTTTGTCCGCGACTTGTCTGCGGACAAGCTGTCCCCTCGCACTGCTCCCTGCGTCTTCCTGGGGTTCCCCCCCGACGCCCCTGGGTGGCAGTTCTACCACCCCACCTCTCGACGTGTTCTGTCCTCCCATGACGTCACGTTCGACAAGTCGGTACCCTACTACCGCCTCTTCCCCTACCGCACTCCGTCCCTCCCCCCGCCCCCGCTCTTCTTGGTACCAGGTCCCCCCCCGGTAGACCCCCTTCCCCCTCAGGGTCCTGCCCCTTCAGGTGTGTCCCAGGTAGATGCGGTCGAGCCTGTCGAGGTCACTGGTGACCCTGGTGCTACTGCGGGAGCTGAGCCTGGGGGTGCTGGGAGTGGGGGTGCTGAGTCTGGGGGTGCTGAGCCTGGGGGTGCTGAGTCTGGGGGTGCTGAGCCTAGGGGTGCTGGGCCTGAGGGTGCTGAGCCTGGGGGTGCTGAGACTGGGGGTGCTCCGCCTGGAGGTGCTTTGCCTGAGGGTGCTGCGCCTGGAGGTTCTTCGCCTGGAGGTTCTCCGCCTGGAGGTGCTTCGTCTCGCCGAGAGCCACTCTCCCAACAGGAGCTGCGTGAGTGGTTGGCCCGTCGATGGAGGCGTGCTGCTGGTGCTGGAGTTTCTTTGGCTGCAGAGGGTGCTGCTGCCACGAGTCCCGGAGGTGCTCGTGCTGTGGGTGCTGGAGCTGCTGGGCCTGAGGGTTCTCCTGGAGCTGGTGCTGCTGAGGGTGTTGGCGCTGAGACTACTGCTGGCGGTCCGACTGGCAGTGCTCCTGGTGCTGCTGGGGGTTCTGGAGCTACTGGAGGTGCTGCTGGAGCGGGTACTCCTGCTGGGGGTACTGGTGCTGTCCCTGCTGTTTCTGGCGTCGCCACGCGGCCCCGACCGTACTTCCTTCCGCTCCTGCAGCAGGTTCTTGGTCTTACACCTTCTCCTGGTCCTCCTCCTCCTCCCTTAGAGGGTCCACCGCCTGTCCAGTCCCAGTCACAGCTACAGCCTGCCTCCCCTTTGCCTGCTCCTTCTCCCTACGCTGGTACGACTGGAGGTCTTACTGAGCGTCGTGAGCCTGCGTCTCGTCCTGCATCGCCTGTTCGTCCTGCACGCACTAGTGGTCGCGGTTCGCGTCAGCGTCCTCCTCCGGTCCCTGGCACGCACCGGATGTCTCTGCGTACGTCCACTGCTCCTCTGCGTGCCCCTTTGCCTTCTCCTCCTTCTTCCTCTCTTCCTACTCTTGTCGACCCGGAGTCGGACTCTCTTCGTGCTGCCAGTCCTACTGTCACGCGTCTCCTTGCTACTGTCGTCACTGACCCTTCTTTCGAGTCTTCTGCTGCGTCTGCCCTTGTCACTGAGCTCGTTGACTTTGCTGCGCGCTGTCGTCTAGACTACGCTGCTAGTCTTGTCGCTGAGTCTGAGTCTGCCTGTCCTCCGTCCGTCGGGGGTGAGTGTGCCCTTGGCACGGACGTCCTTGAGGACAGGCAGGAGGAGTTCCAGTGTCTGGCCGCCGCTTCACCTCATCTCGCGTCTGTACTGCTCGCCCCTGAGGGAGACCCGGATGCACTTGACATCCCGACTCCGCGCTCTTACGCGGAGGCGATAGAGGGTCTCTACTCCTCTCACTGGCATACAGCTATGGATGCAGAGATGGCTTCCTGGAAGTCCACAGGCACCTACGTTGACGCTGTTCCCCCTCCTGGGGCGAACATAGTCAGTGGCATGTGGATTTTCAGGGTGAAGCGGCCGCCGGGTTCTCCGCCTGTCTTCAAGGCGCATTACGTGGCTCGTGGCTTCAGTCAGCGGCAGGGAGTTGACTACTTTCAGACCTTCTCCCCCACCCCGAAGATGACCACTCTTTGGGTACTGCTGCACGTTGCTGCTCACCGTCACTACGAGCTGCACTCTCTTGACTTCAGCACTGCTTTCTTGCAGGGCAGCCTGCACGAGGAGATCTGGCTGCGTCGCCCGCCTGGTTTCACTGGGTCTTTCCCTCCAGGTACCCAGTGGAGTCTCCGACGTCCAGTCTACGGTCTCCGCCAGGCGCCACATGAGTGGCACGACACACTGAGGACTACGCTGGCGGCACTTGGGTTTGCTCCTTCTACTGCCGACCCGTCGCTGTTTCTGCGCACCGACACCGCTCTGCCGCCGTTCTACATCCTCGTGTACGTCGACGACTTGGTCTTTGCCACAGCTGACACTGCTAGACTCGCCTACGTGAAGTCTGAGCTACAGAAGAGACACACGTGCACTGACCTGGGTGAACTGTGCAGCTACCTTGGCTTGCAGATCACCCGGGACAGAGCACGCCGCACCATTACCCTGACTCAGTCACACATGGTGCAGCAGGTCCTTCAGCGCTTCGGCTTCACGTACTCCTCGCCTCAGGCCACTCCTCTGCCTACTCGCCACTCGCTATCAGCTCTGCCTTCGGATGAGTCCGTAGAGTCGAGTGGTCCGTATGCAGAGCTTGTTGGCTGCCTCATGTACCTGATGACCTGCACACGACCTGACCTTGCATACCCTCTTAGCATTCTCGCAAGCTATGTTGCTCCTGGGAGACACCGACCAGAGCACATGGCTGCAGCGAAGAGGGTGTTGCGCTACTTGTGCAGTACATCGGGGATGGGGCTAGTGCTTGGAGGGCGCAGTCCAGTGGTCCTCACAGGGCACGCGGACGCTTCTTGGGCTGACGACCAGGCTACACAGCGGTCATCACAGGGTTACACCTTTGGCCTTGGTTCCGGCTCTGTTTCGTGGCGGGCTACCCGCTCGTCTTCTGTTCTCGGCTCCAGTTGTGAGGCTGAGATCTACGCCGGGGCTATGGCTGCTCAGGAGCTTCGCTGGCTCACCTACCTGCTGACCGACCTTGGAGAGCCGCCTCGTTCTCCTCCAGTCGTGTACGTAGACAACAAGGCCATGCTGGCCTTGTGTCGAGAGCAGCGACTGGAGCACAGGACAAAGCACATTGCTCTCCGCTACTTTCTTGCTCGTGAGCTACAGCAGCGTGGACAGTTGCGACTTGCGTACGTGGCCTCTGAGGCCAACACTGCTGATGTCTTCACCAAGGCACTTGCGCCTTGTGATCATCAGCGTTGCTGCACGCAGCTAGGTCTTGTGCCTGTCTTGAGAAAATATGAACGAGAATGAAATGACTATGAACGAAGTGAGTACAAATAGGAAACCCTAACTGGGTTGTACCCCCTATGGGATACCCCACTATAGCCTACACAAACAAGTAAGCTATAATGTTCTGACACACCCCCATAGGCAAAGTGGGGGAGAACAAGGGGTCACAAGACCAGTCAAGCAAAGCAAAGTAAAGCTCAGGGTGGATCACAAAGTCACCACGCATTCCGAGCACAAGTTCAAAGGCCAGAAGGCCAGTTCACATGCAAGATCATATATAGAGATATACAAGAGTCAAGCAAGCAAGAGCAAGAGTATATATGGGTGAAGGTACAAACAAGGTCAAGAAGTGAGCAAGTGAGGCAAGACAGGCACAAGACCCAACTGCGTGCAACAATGTGATGATCACAAGGCGCAAGTGCCTTGGTGAAGACATCAGCAGTGTTGGCCTCAGAGGCCACGTACGCAAGTCGCAACTGTCCACGCTGCTGCAGCTCACGAGCAAAAAAGTAGCGGAGGGCAATGTGCTTCGTCCTGTGCTCCAGTCGCTGCTCTCGACACAAGGCCAGCATGGCCTTGTTGTCTACGTACAGGACTGGAGGAGAACGAGGCTGCTCTCCAAGGTCGGTCAGCAGGTAGGTGAGCCAGCGTAACTCCTGTGCAGCCATAGCCCCAGCGTAGATCTCAGCCTCACAACTGGAGCCGAGAACAGAAGACGAGCGGGTAGCCCGCCACGAAACAGAGCCAGAACCAAGGCTGAAGGTGTAACCCTGTGACGACCGCTGCGTAGCCTGGTCGTCAGCCCAAGAAGCGTCTGCGTGCCCAGTGAGGACCACTGGACTGCGCCCTCCAAGCACTAGCCCCATGCCCGACGTACTGCACAAGTAGCGCAACACCCTCTTCGCTGCAGCCATGTGCTCTGGTCTGTGTCTCCCAGGAGCAACATAGCGTGCTAGAATGCTAAGAGGGTATGCAAGGTCAGGTCGTGTGCAGGTCATCAGGTACATGAGGCAGCCAACAAGCTCTGCAAACGGGCCACTCGACTCTACGGACTCATCCGAAGGCAGAGCTGAGAGCGAGTGGCGAGTAGGCAGAGGAGTGGCCTGAGGCGAGGAGTACGTGAAGCCGAAGCGCTGAAGGACCTGCTGCACCATGTGTGACTGAGTCAGGGTAATGGTGCGGCGTGCTCTGTCCCGGGTGATCTGCAAGCCAAGGTAGCTACGCAGTTCACCCAGGTCAGTGCACGTGTGTCTCTTCTGCAGCTCGGACTTCACGTAGGCGAGTCCAGCAGAGTCAGCTGTGGCAAAGACCAAGTTGTCGACGTACACGAGGATGTAGAACGGCGGCAGGGAGGTGTGGGTGCGCAGAAACAGCGACGGGTCGGCAGTAGAAGGAGCAAACCCAAGTGCCGCGAGCGTAGTCCTCAGTGTGTCGTGCCACTCACGTGGCGCCTGGCGGAGACCGTAGACTGGACGCCGAAGACTCCACTGGGTACCAGGAGGGAAAGACCCAGTAAAGCCAGGTGGGCGACGCAACCAGATCTCCTCGTGCAGGCTGCCCTGCAAGAAAGCTGTGCTGAAGTCGAGAGAGTGCAGCTCGTAGTCACGGTGAGCAGCAACGTGCAGCAGAACCCGAAGAGTGGTCATCTTCGGGGTGGGGGAGAAGGTCTGAAAGTAGTCAACCCCCTGCCGCTGACTGAAGCCACGAGCCACGTAACGCGCCTTGAAGACAGGCGGAGAACCCGGCGGCCGCTTCACCCTGAAAATCCACATGCCACTGACGATGTTCGCCCCAGGAGGGGGAACAGCGTCGACGTAGGTGCCTGTGGACTTCCAGGAAGCCATCTCTGCATCCATAGCTGCCTGCCACTGAGAGGAGTAGGGACCCTCTATCGCCTCCGCGTAAGAGCGCGGAGTCGGGATGTCTGGTGTATCCGGGTCTCCCTCAGGGGCTAGCAGTACAGACGCGAGATGAGGTGAAGCGGCGGCCAGACACTGGAACTCATCCTGCCTGTCCTCAAGGACATCCGTGCCAAGGGCACACTCACCCCCGACGGACGGAGGACAGGCAGACTCAGACTCAGCGACAAGACGGGCAGCGTAGTCTAGACGACAGCGCGCAGCAAAGTCGACAAGCTCAGTGACAAGGGCAGACGCAGCAGACGACTCGAAGGAAGGGTCAGTGACAGCAGTAGCAAGGAGACGCGTGACAGTAGGACTGGCAGCACGAAGAGAGTCCGACTCGGGGTCGGCAAGAGCAGGAAGAGAGGAAGCAGGAGGAGAAGGCAAAGGGGCACGCAGAGGAGCAGTGGACGGACGCAGTGACATCCGGTGCGTGCCAGGGACAGGAGGAGGACGCTGACGCGACCCGCGACCACTAACGCGCTCAGTACGAACAGGCGACGCAGGACGAGACGCAGGCTCACGACGCTCAGTAAGACCTCCAGTCGGACCAGCGTAGGGAGAAGGAGCAGGCAAAGGAGAGGCAGGCTGTAGCTGTGGCTGTGACTGGACAGGCTGTGGACCCTCTAAGGGAGGAGGAGGTGTAAGACCAAGAACCTGCTGCAGGAGTGGAAGGAAGTACGGTCGGGGCCGCGCGGCGACGCCAGAAACAGCAGGAACAGCACCAGAACCCCCAGCAGGAGCACCCACTCCAGCAGCACCTCCAGCAGCACCTCCAGCAGCACCTCCAGTAGCTCCAGAACCCCCAGCAGCAGCACCAGGAGCACTGACAGTCGGACCGCCAGCGGCAGTCTCAGCGCCAACACCCTCAGCAGCACCAGCTCCAGGAGAACCCTCAGACCCAGCAGCTCCAGCACCCACAGTACGAGCACCGCCGGGACGCGCGGCAGCAGTACCCTCTGCAGCCGAAGAGCCACCAGGACCAGCAGCACGCCTCCAGCGCCTGGCAAACCACTCACGAAGCTCCTGTGGGGAGAGTGGCTCCCGGCGAGACGAAGCACCTCCACGCAGAGCACCCCCAGGCACAGCACCCCCAGGCTCAGCACCCCTAGGCTCAGCACCCCCAGGCACAGCACCCCAAGGCTCAGCACCCCCAGGCTCAGCACCCCCAGGCTCAGCACCCCCAGACTCAGAACCCCCAGGCTCAGCACCCCCAGGCTCAGCACCCCCAGGCTCAGCACCCCCAGACTCCGCACCCCCAGGCTCCGCACCCCCAGGCTCAGCTCCCGCAGCAGCACCAGAGTCACCAGTGACCTCGACAGGCTCGACCGCGTCTACCTTGGACACACCTGAAGGGGCAGGACCCTCAGGGGGGGGGGGGTCTACCGGGGGGGGACCTGGTACCAAGAAGAGCGGGGGCGGGGGAAGGGACGGAGTGCGGTAGGGGAAGAGGCGGTAGTAGGGTACCGACTCGTCGAACGTGACGTCCTGGGAGGACAGAACACGTCGAGAGGTGGGGTGGTAGAACTGCCACCCAGGGGCGTCGGGGGGAAACCCCAGGAAGACGCAGGGAGCAGCGCGAGGGGACAGCTTGTCCGCAGACAAGTCGCGGACAAACGCCCTAGATCCCCAGACCCGGAACGCCGACGCATCGCCAACCTTCCCCGTCCACAGCAGGGCTGGGGAGGTCTCCGGCCTGGAGACCCTGGGGTGGAGGTTGATCTGATGCGCTGCGTACCTGACCGCAAACGGCCATAGAAAATGGGGGGCAGCCGCATGCATCATGGACGTACGGGCGACGTCCATGACCATGCCAATGCGGCGCTCAGCAATCCCATTTTGCTGCGGGGAGTCCGGAAGCGTGAAGGACTGGCGGATGCCTCGCGCCCGACAGTAGGCACGCAGAAGGCCAGAGGAGAACTCTCCGCCTCTGTCCGAGTGCAGACGCAACACAGGAAAGTCGGAGCCAAAGCTCTGCCTGAGCTGGAGACGAGCTGCGCGGATCCAGTCGATCAGCACCTCAGTAACCTCACCCTTGCTGCGCAAGGGGAAGACTGTGGTGTAACGCGAGTAGTCGTCAACAACGAGCAGGAAGTAGTGCTCCTGACCCTGTCCACGGACGCGGGCTGGGCCCCACACGTCCATGTGAAGCGTCTGCAACGGGGCCTCTGTCGGAGGAAACTGGGAGGAGTGAGGGGCAGCACGCTGGCGCCCCTCGACACAGGGGACACAGGCAGGGTCACGGCCCTGAGGAAGGGGAGGTAGAGACCGGGGGAGACCAGACACAAGAAGACGGGAGGCCATGCCTCGGAGCCGAAGCAGAGAGGGGTGGCCAAGGCGGTGGTGCCAGAGGAGAGTCTCGTGAGACAGACGACGACACGAACAGGGGGAAGACTCAGGACCTGACCTGGACGCTGCGACAAACACCTGACCAGACGAAGGGACCCTACCAGACTCAGCACCTGGAGGAGAAGCAGTGGTCAGTGTGTACAGGCTCGACCTTGGCCGACGTGTAAACGTAGCCAGGTGGCGTCCCGTGCTAGCCTCCGTGCAGTGGGTCACCCGCTGACGAGCAGGAGTGAACTGGTGGACACCCGCATCCTGTAGGTCAGCACCACTCACCAGGTTCGTCGAGAACGAGGGGAGGTAGAGACCAGACAGGGTGCCAGAGGGGGCCGCCGGACACGGAAGAACCGTGGAGAAGCGAGACAGGACAGGCCCCCCAGAGGGGTCAGCCAGGGACACCGCAACCGGCCGACTCAGCGGCGTGAGAGTGGTGCGGTCCCGAAAGAAGGAGCGAGACGCTCCAGAGTCAAGGGTGAAGGTGTGAGAGGCCGAAGCCGACACAGTACCTGAGAGGGCAGACTCACCAGTACCTGAGAGCACAGACGCACTGGCACCTAGAGCAGCAGCCTCACTAGTACCTGACGCAGCAGTACCAATGCCCGGGTCGGGCGGGAAACACCGGTAACAGTCATCCTCATCACTACCAGTCACAGCATACATAGCAGAAAGAATAGCATCAAAGTCAAGATCATAAATAGCTACACCAGCCCTAGACAGCTCCCCCCAGCGGGGGATCTCAGCGGCCTCCGGAAACTGCTGACGCCAGGCGTCGGTCAGGCGGCCAAAGCAGCGGCGGGCTGTGTGGGTGCCTCCACACCTCTCGCCCGCACGGTCGCCGGTGCGAAGAACGTAGGGGCAGGGACCAAACGCACCACCACGCTGACGCTGCAAGTACCACTCACGGAGCTGCTGAGGGGCGGGGACGGTGCGAGAGCGCTGCTGCTCCTGTGGCTGCTGCTGCTGCTGCTGCTGCTGCTGCTGCTGGCGCTGGCCACCCCCAGAGGTGCTCCGCTGAGACGAGCCACTCCGACCTCCGCCGCCACCGCCACCCCCGCCTCCACCGCCACCCCCGTCTCCACCGCCACCGCCCCCACCGGCACCCTCTCCCCCGCCCCCTCCGCTACCTCCTCCGCCGCCACCTCCGCCTCCACCGCCTCCACCAGCACCTCCACTCCCGCCACCACCTCCACCGCCACCCCCACTCCCCCCGCCACCCCCACCTCCCCCGCCACCGCCCCCTCTAGCTCCACCCGCGCCCTTGCCCCCCTTGCCCTTGCAAGTGCGGCGTCTACCGCTGGGGGCAGACGCCGCAACGACCGACTCAAAACCAGCGAGGTCGGCCGCAGTGGCAGAGGCGACAGAGGGCAGCAGGGGGGAAGGAGAACACCCCTCAAAAATGGGGGTGCGAGGGTCACCCCGAGAGGCCCCAACAGCGACGATGCTCTTCTCAGCCGCTAGCAGGGACTCCTCAAGGAGGTCGACAGTGAGGGTGGTGGGACAGACAGAGAGAAACTGGTCCCTAACGACACGAAGGGACTCAGGGAGACGGGTGACGAGAAAGTAGAGAGTGATGTACATGGGAGGAGGGTTTGCGGCGCGGAACTCAGCAGGAAGGGCAGCGCGGTAGCGAGTGTCACTAGCGCGGAGGTGGGTAACGAGGTCAGCGACAGTGGGAAAGGCAGCGAGGTCAGGGAAGAGAAACGGTAGCATGAGGCGGCTAAGCGTAGCGGAGGAAGGGGAGGAGTAGCGTGCAACTACAGCATCGTACAAGGCCTGAGCGGTCTTGCACTGACTAAAGTGGGCACGCTCGGAGGAAGGGAGGTGGCGACGCACAGCAAGACGTGCAGCAGCATCGCGGGTCGCCCACTTGGAGCGAACGGCGGGGTCAGCATCAGCAGGAGGGGCAGGGACAGCGCCAGAGACAAAGTCAAAGAGAGAGACCTCATCTATCGCATCACACAGTAAGTACAGCTGCAGGTCCTCAATCCAGACTGCAAAGTCAATGGCTCTACCCTCAGCGTCAAAAGCTAGGACCGCGGGGGTGGCCATGACAGTAGCTGACAGTCTCACCGGGCAGGAAAAGTCGGGTAGGTCAGCGGCACAGTAACACAGCCCAGGAGCAGTAGTGGTCCCACAGGAGCAGGAGTGCGGCTCCTCTGGCGGCTCGGGCGGCTCGGGCGGCTTGGGTGACGCAGGGGCTCACGGGCGGCGCGGGCGGCTGCACGGGCGGCTGCACGGGCGGCTCACGGGCGGCTCACGGGCGGCACGGTGGGCGGCTGCACGGGCGGCTGCACGGTGGCGCGGCGGGCTGCAGCACGGGCGGCGGGGCCGACGGCGGGGCCGTAGCGGGGCTGTAGCGGGGCCGGCGGCGGGCTGTAGCGGGGCTGTAGCAGGGCTGTAGCGGGGCCGACGGCGGCCTGTAGCGGGGCCGACGGCGGGCCGACGGCGGGCTGTAGCGGGGCCGGTGGCGGGCTGTAGCGGGGCCGACGGCGGGCCGTAGCGGGGCCGATAGCGGGGTGTAGCGGGGCCTGCGGCGGGCTGTAGTGGGGCCTGCGGCGGGCTGTAGCGGGGCCGACAGCGGGCTGCAGCGGGGCCGAAGGCGGGCTGTAGCGGGGCCGACGGCGGGCTATGGCGGGGCCGACGGCGGGCTGGAGCGGGGCCCACGGCGGGCCGACGGGGTCTAGGCGGGGCCGACGAGGGGCCGTAGCGGGGCCTAGGCGGGCCGACGGGGCCTATGCGGGGCCGACGCGGGGCCGTAGCGGGGCCTAAGAGGGGCCGACGAGGCCTAAGTGGGGCCGACAGGGCCTAAGTGGGGCCGACGAGGGGCCGTAGCGGGGCCTAAGCGGGGCCGACGGGGCCTAAGCGGGGCCGACGCGGGGCCGTAGCGGGGCCTAAGCGGGGTCGACGAGGCCTACGCGGGGCCGACGAGGCCTAAGTGGGGCTGACGAAGGGCCTAAGCGGGGCCGACGAGGGGCCTAAGCGGGGCCGACGAGGGGCCTAAGCGGGGCCGACGAGGGGCCTAAGCGGGGCCGACGAGGGGCCTAAGCGGGAGCACGGCGGTAAGGGCGACACGGAGGGTCGCTAAAAAAAAAAAAAAAAAAACGCGCGCCTCGGGGCGCGCTTCGGTGGGCCCTAGGAACAGTCCCTAGGAAGGGACCTGCTCTGATTCCATGAGAAAATATGAACGAGAATGAAATGACTATGAACGAAGTGAGTACAAATAGGAAACCCTAACTGGGTTGTACCCCCTATGGGATACCCCACTATAGCCTACACAAACAAGTAAGCTATAATGTTCTGACATGTCTTGTCTCACTTGCTCACTTCTTGACCTTGCTTGTACCTTGACCTATATATACTCCTGCTCTTACTTGCTTGACTCTTGTATATCTCTATATATGATCTTGCATGTGAACTGGCCTTATGGCCCTTGAACTTGTGCTCGGAATGTGTGGTGACTTTGTGATCCACCCTGAGCTTTGGTTTGCTTTGCTTGACTGGTCTTGTGACCCCTTGTTCTCCCCCACTTTGCCTATGGGGGTGTGTCAGAATATTATAGCTTACTTATTTGTGTAGGCTATAGTGGGGTATCCCATAGGGGGTACAACCCAACTAGGGTTTTCTATTTGTACTCACTTCATTCATAGTTCATTCATTCTCGTTCACTTCTTCTCACATAAACCGACAGAAAGATTAGGCCTAAAGCGATTTCGTGTCAAATAGGAGGATATGACAGTTCTAGATCTAGGAACAAAAAAAAGTGAAAATATGCATACGACGTAGAGACGAAAGGCAGAAACAATGAAGAACAATAGAAATAGATGCTAGATATGCAGTAAGAGACGAAGAATAGGGCCTTAGAAAGGCAAGGAAAAACGGTGAAGTCTATACAAAGGGCCTCTACCCTGAGCTTAAACAACCCGCATCCCTTCTAAACAGTTAAGACACGAGATTAGGAGATGTTAGTCGATGAAGAACCGAAAAACAGATGCAGGCTTATGGAAAACCTGAAGCTAAAATCTTTGCAGCAAGTTTACAACCTAAGCTCTTACGATTTTCATCCTTTAAAAGCTACCAATACGACCTAGACTAATATGCCTTAGGCCAACATTAGACTAGCTCGTAATCGCCTAACTTAATCTACTTGATGGGTTAAAGTAGTTCTCACCTTAGTAGGAACTCGAACTGGTAAGTAGAGCCAAACTTGAGGGAAGCTCAACTAGCGAGGGAGAAGAATAGGGACGAACAAACCCTAAAGAGGTGTCGAATTCGTCGCAAATATTATTTACCTAATTTGCAATTCGATTGGTCAAGACAGTATTGTTAGCGCAGTTGGTTGAAATTCTATGCCTCATGTAAAACTTTGAGTTCGATGCCTGCAGAAGTCATTTTTCAAAACCTGACAAGATCAAGCACACTAACTGTTATACTTCAGTATTGTGTACAGTATATTGGGTGTTAACAATTGCGTAAACGCTTCGCAACCCCAAGACGATTTCGTCGCCTCTTGTTTTTTTTTTTTTACTCGAAGGGACTTACGTCCATTAGCACTTAGGAGCCGATGTACTCACGTTCTCTCGTAAACGCGTGCAGCCACGACTGCGCCTAGACTAAGCTGAGCCGACGACCTTCGCCATGGCTGAACACATCGAAGTCACTACACTCACGCAGGACCGTTTGAATGAACTGCTGCGGCAACTTCACGAAAACTCCAAAGAAATCGCAACACTGACGGCCGAAAGCACGTCTCTGCAGAATGACGTCGCACGAACACAACAAGCACAATCACAAGCACCTGGCACTCCGGGACAACCTGCACCACATACATCGCAGCATGGAAGTGTGGGGCAGCCCACGAGCGTGGCCAGTGATGGCGTCGTCCACAACGACGGAGACGACGACCACGGCACGTCACACCCCGAAGCGATGAATGCGGCCAGGAGTCAACCCTGCGTCACGATTTCTGTGCCGGCTGGCGAATCAACACTACCGTCGCCGATGCGGCTGAAGCCGCAACATCCGCCATGATTCGACCCGAGTCAACGGGGTGGTCCTACCGTTCAGGTGTGGTTGTTCACGTTGAACGTCTACTTCGACGCCAACTACGTCTCGGAGGATACGGCGAAAATTCGTTACGCCGTGTCGTTGCTGCGAGGACCCGCCATGGATTGGTGGCGTGTCATCGTCATGAAGCCGATGGACTCCGTAAATCTACCGACACGGGAAGGACAAACGGGACCCTGGGCGCCGTCGTGTTTCGTGGAGGTGCCCCAATATCGCATGTGGGACGCGTGGTGCGCAGTCTGAATGCCCGATTTGAGCCAATTACGGCTTCGATCGCGGCGCGTCCGAAGCTCCGCACTTGGCACCAATTCTGTTTCGTCCAAAATTACACTAGCGGGTTTCTAGCGCTGTGTGAGAAGATGGGCTACATGCACGAATTTGAACGCATCGACCACTGTCAGAGACAGCAGGTAGAAAGATAGAACACGAAAGAGGGTTTGCACTAGTAGGCAGTTGAGTAAATATAGGAAACCCTAAATTGGGTCGTACTCGCTATAGAGTACCCCACTGCAGGCTAGACAAATACAACATTCTAACACACCCCCATAGCCAAAGTGGGGTGTAATCAGCACAATAAGCAGGTAGAGCAATAGTTCACAATGATAAGCAAAGCTAGAGGCTATCACAGAGGGCAAGTGAGGAGGAGGAGAGACTGTGGGGGCGAGAAGATGGGAGGCGTCGGCTGAAGCGGCAGACACACTGTAGCGGCTGGCTCAGTGGCTACCGAAGCAATGGCCCGGACTTCGGGAGTAACTAGCTCCGCGGCTACGCCGAGCGGCTGGAGCAACTGACCCACGGGCGACTGGCGACTACCGAACCTCAAACCTCGTCACCCCCATACTCACCACCCCCAAACCTCAACACAGGCAGCACGGGGCGGGAGCGGGTGCACGCACGGCAGGGCAGGTGCGCGCGGGCCTGGCGCAGGCTAAACGGGCCGCGCATGGGCCTGGCACAGGCCGTACGGGCCGCGCGCGGGCTGTACGGGTCGCTCGCGGGCCTGGCGCAGGTCGTACGGGCCACGCGCGGGCTGTACGGGCCGCGCGCGGGCCTGGCGCAGGCCGTACGGGCCGCACGCGAGCTGTACGGCCCACGCGTTTTCCTGGCGCAGGTCGTACGCGCCGCGCGCAGGCTGTACGGGCCGCGCGCAGGTCCCAGGGGCGCTTCGACGGGTGACGGGGGGCGACGCGCAGGTCCCCGGGGGCGCTGCGACGGACGACGGGGGGCGACACGCTGGTCGACGGGGCAGGAAACCGCCGCGCGCCTCGGGGCGCACGGCGGGCAGAAAACCGCCGCGCGCCCCGAGCGCGTGGTGGGAAGAAAAAACGTCGCGCGCCACGGGACGCGCGACAGACAGGATAGTAGCGGAAGCTAACGGTGGGCCCACAGGCCAGGGGCGTAACCGCTCTGATAGCATGTCAGAGACAGCAGGTAGAAAGATAGAACACGAAAGAGGGTTTGCACTAGCAGGCCGTTGAGTACATACAGGAAACCCTAAATTGGGTTGTACTCGCTATAGAGTACCCCACTGCAGGCTAGACAAATACAACATTCTGACAACCACTACATGGGCTGCCTGAAGCACGACATTGCCCTGGAAATCTATCTCCGTGGCGTCACTGATTTTGAGGAGATTCTCGCTATGGCGGAGAAACTCGATTTCTCAAGACCGGGGTCCTACGGAAGTAGCAGCAACCGGGGACATAGATCTCGTGGGACAGACGAGGGCTCTACAATACGTGCCGTCGCTACGAATGCCACTGCCGGACCATTCAAAGGGCGATGCTTTACGTGCAATCGGCGGGATACCGTAAAAGTGAATGCAAAAAAAAAAAGCTAAGGGAAAGGGGGAAGCTGAGCAGCAGAAATAGACCAAGCAGCAGAGAAACGCTGGGATTCAGTAGCAGACGAGTCCTCTACTGTCAGGTCACGCCACTCGCCCGACCCAACCAACCCGCACCGAGTAATTGTGCCGGTTCATGCAATCGACCACACCCAGCCGAATAAGGAGGGTACCGTGGTAAGATATGTCAGAATCCCAACCACTAGACCATTGGGATAAAAGGGCTTGTTAAGTAGCGGGTCAGTGCGCCCATAAACCCCCAGGTCAACATGCCTATAACCCTTCCCTAGGATCAATCGGGGAACACCAGTGGACCTCTGACACCCCCCCGCACTGGGATGCCCGAAGTGCATACATTGGGATTCGAACCCGAGACCTTCGCTCTGATACCATGTGAGAATCCCAACCACTAGACCATTGGGATAAAAGGGCTTGTTTCAGTAGCGGGTCAGTGCGCCCATAACCCCCCAGGCGAATGCGCCTGTAACCCTCTCCAGGATCAATCGGGCATCCACAGTGCAGATCTACTGACACCCCCCCACACTGGGAGGCCCAGGACTAAGCACAGCGGCAACGGCCTATATGTGCATACACCAGGAATCGAACGCGAGACCGCTCTGGTACCATGTCAGAATCCCAACCACTAGACCATTGGGATAAAAGGGCTTGTTAAGTAGCGGGTCAGTGCGCCCATAACCCCCCAGGCCAACATGCATGTAACCCTTCCCTAGGATCAATCGGGGAACACCAGTGGACCTCTGACACCCCCCCGCACTGGGATGCCCGAAGTGCACACATGGGATTCGAACCCGAGACCTTCGCTCTGATACCATGTCAGAATCCCAACCACTAGACCATTGGGATAAAAGGGCTTGTTAAGTAGCGGATCAATGCGCCCATAACCCCCCAGGCCAACATGCCTATAACCCTTCCCTAGGATCAATCGTGGAACACAAGTGGACCTCTGACAAGATAGCCCCTACTGCTTAGTGGGAAAATTGGGACAGACTTAGTGAAATTATTCGTAGATGGGGGAGCCAGCTACAACCTGATCAACACTGCCACAGCACAGAAGTTGAAACTGCCGCTGGACAGATGTTTATCTGAGATCGACGCAAGACTGGTTGACGGTACTCCACTGGCGATACGGGAACGCGTGGACCGAGTTCGGATTTTCACATTTAGTCAGAAAATGCTCGCAACAACCCTACATGGAACCGACAGTTTACTCGGCCGTGATTGGCTGCGACGACACAATCCAGGAATCGACTGGATGACGGATGATTGCATTGTATGAGTGAACGATAACAACATTGCCAAACCTCGCTGGGGCTCGCCTAAGTCCTCGTCGGTGCGTGTCAAACGCGATCACGATGAAACGCGTCGTAGCGGCAGGAGCTGCCGTGTACGCGACCGACATTCGGGAAGCCAAGGCAGCAGACAAAGGGGGGGATTTACAGAAACTGCTAGCTGACGTACCGGATGAGTTGGCAGCACTCTTGAAGCAGTACAGTGGGATTTTTCCGGATGACCTGCCGACAGGACTGCCACCTCAGCAGCCGTGCGACCACAAGATAGAGTTAGAACCGGGGGCACAGCCGACAGTACAGCGACAGTTCTGACTAACCCAACCCGAACTGGACGAACTGAGGATGCAGCTGGATTACCTGCTCGTGAAGGAGTTCATTCGCCCGATTTCGTCACCTTTTGCAGCACCGGTACTGTTCACACTTAAAAACGACGGGGGTTTTTGCATGTGCATAGTTTACTGCGCAATGAACAGGGTTACCATCAAGTCCGTTATGTCAAATGTTATATGTGCTACAGTTTGTTTAGGCTGTAGTGGGGTAGTTACTATGGGGTACAGTAAGTTTAGGGTTTCCCACTTGTACCCTACCCTTTCCTAGTTCAATCACTTCTCTCCTTCTGGCATGGTATTACGAGCCTAGGTTAGAAACCTAGGACCGCTTTTCCTAAGGGCCCACCGTTTTGCTAGAAGCACCCTCGTGCGCCGTCCCTCACTAGCGCCCTCATGCGCCTCGTTTCTAGTGCGCCCTCGCGTGCCCTGCTTCTCCTGCTAGCCGCCCGCGCACGGCCCGTTTTTAGAGCGCGTAGCCCGCTAGCCGCCCGCGCGTGGCCCGTTTTCTTCGTGCGCGTGACCCCCTAGCCGCCCACGCACTCGACGCCGCCCGCGCGCAGTCCGCCCTGGCCTCGCGCGGCCCCTAGCGCAGCCCGCGAGCTGCTCGTCGACCGTCGCGCGCCGCCGCCTCGCGCCCGTAGGCCGCCGCCCATTCGTAGGCCGCCGCCCCCCTCGTAGGTCGCCGCCACCGCGAACGCTGCAGCCCGCACGAAGGCCGCTGCCCCGCACAGCCGCAGACCGCGCGCCGGCCCATCCTCCATGCTCGAGCCGCGCCGCGCCGTCCTGCCCGAGTCGCGCCGCCCTGATCGAGCCGCGCCGCCCCGATCGAGCCGCGCCGCCCTGATCGAGCCGCGCTGCCCTATTGTGCTCCACCTGCAGCACCTGCTGCTCCTGTTACTACTACTGCTACTACTGCTACTGCTGCTACTGTTCCTACCTTTCTCACTTTTGACACTGAGGGCCGTCTGATTAAGTTTGACGTTTGGCTCGATGACCTGCACCTGTTCCTCCAGATCACTGCCAAGGACGATGTTTTCCTTATTGACCACACGTCCGGCGCTGCTCCCGCACCTGTTGCTTCGCTCACAGTGGCAGACCCGTGACGCTCATGCTCGCCTAGCCGTTCGCAGCCACCTGCCGTTAGATGAGCACGAGCATTTTGGCCAGCATAAGACCACTAAGGAGCTGTACGATGCTGTAGTTGCACGCTACTCCTCCCCTGCTACTGCTTCGATAGGCCGCCTCTCGCTGCCCTATCTCTTCCCCGATCTGTTTGCCTTTGCCACTGTAGCTGACCGCATCACTCAACTCAATACTAGTGATCTCCGCTACCGTGCCGCGCTTCCCCCTGATTTCCTAGCCAAGAACCCTCCCCCGATGTACCTCACACTCTACCACCTAGTCACCCGCCTCCCTGACTCCCTTCGCACCGTCAGGGACCACTTTCTCGCCCTCTCCCCCACCGACCTCACTATCGACCTGCTCAAGAAGGAACTCCTAGCAGCTGAGAAGAGCATGGTAGCTGTTGTCAAAAATTGTATGTTTATATTGTGTAGGCTATAGTGGGTTTAGCCTTAGAGGGTACACAAACTTAGGGTTTCCTACTTGTACCCAACTTCCTGCTAGTTCATCCATTCTCGTTCTATTCTAAGATTCTAACGTGGTATCACGAGCCTAGGTTGCTACCTAGGACCGCTTTCTACAATGGGCCCACGATTCTGTCAGAACATTATAGCTTATATATTTGTGTAGGCTATAGTTGGGTATCCCATAGGGGGTACAACCCAATCAGGGTTTCCTATATGTACTCACTTCATTCATAGTTGATTCATTCTCGTTCTTATTTTTCACATGGAATCAGAGCAGGTCCCCTCCTAGGGACTGTTCCTTGGGCCCACCGAAGCGCGCCTCGAGTCGCGCTTTCCTTTTTTTTTTTTCTAGCGGCCCGTCGTGTCGCACCTAGCGGCCCGTCGCGTCACCCTTACGGTCGCGTCAAGCCGCCCTAGCGGCTGCGGCGCGCCGCCCTTACCCCGGCCCGTCGCCGTCCTTACCTGCGGCTTCGCGCCGCCCCGGCCCGTCGCCGCCCTTCCCGCGGCTTTGCACCGCCCTTACCTGCGGCTTCGCGCCACCCTGGCCCGGACGTCCTTCAGGACAGGCAGGAGGAGTTCCAGTGTCTGGCCGCCGCTTCACCTCATCTCGTGTCTGTACTGCTCACCCCTGAGGGAGACCCGGATGCACTTGACATCCCGACTCCGCGCTCTTACGCGGAGGCGATAGAGGGTCGCTACTCCTCTCAGTGGTAGACAGCTATGGATGCAGAGATGGCTTCCTGGAAGTCCACAGGCACCTACGTTGACGCTGTCCCCCCTCCTGGGGCGAACATCGTCAATGGCATGTGGATCTTCAAGGTGAAGCGGCCGCCTGGTTCTCCGCCTGTCTTCAAGGCGCGTTACGTGGCTCGTGGCTTCAGTCAGCGGCAGGGAGTTGACTACTTTCAGACATTCTCCCCCACCCCGAAGATGACCACTCTTCGGGTACTGCTGCACGTTGCTGCTCACCGTGACTACGAGCTGCACTCTCTCGACTTCAGCACTGCTTTCTTGCAGGGCAGCCTGCACGAGGAGATCTGGCTGCGCCGCCCACCTGGCTTCACTGGGTCGTTCCCTCCTGGTACCCAGTGGAGTCTCCGGCGTCCAGTCTACGGTCTCCGCCAGGCGCCACGTGAGTGGCATGACACACTGAGGACTACGCTGGCGGCACTTGGGTTTGCTCCTTCTACTGCCGACCCGTCGCTGTTTCTGCGCACCGACACCTCTCTGCCGCCGTTCTACATCCTCGTGTACGTCGACGACTTGGTCTTTGCCACAGCTGACACTGCTGGACTCGCCTACGTGAAGTCCGAGCTGCAGAAGAGACACACGTGCACTGACCTGGGTGAACTGCGCAGCTACCTTGGCTTGCAGATCACCCGGGACAGAGCACGCCGCACCATTACCTTGACTCAGTCACACATGGTGCAGCAGGTCCTTCAGTGCTTCGGCTTCACGTACTCCACGCCTCAGGCCACTCCTCTGCCTACTCGCCACTCGCTCTCAGCTCTGCCTTCGGATGAGTCCGTAGAGTCGAGTGGCCCGTATCCAAAGCTTGTTGGCTGCCTCATGTACCTGATGACCTGCACACGACCTGACCTTGCATACCCTCTTAGCATTCTCGCACGCTATGTTGCTCCTGGGAGACACCCACTAGAGCACATGGCTGCAACGAAGAGGGTGTTGCGCTACTTGTGCAGTACGCCGGGCATGGGGCTAGTGCTTGGAGGGCGGAGTCCAGTGGTCCTCACTGGGCACGCGGACGCTTCTTGGGCTGACGACCAGGCTACGCAGCGGTCGTCACAGGGTTACACCTTGAGTCTTGGTTCCGGCTCTGTTTCGTGGCGGGCTACCCGCTCATATTCTGTTCTCGGCTCCAGTTGTGAGGCTGAGATCTACGCTGGGGCTATGGCTGCCCAGGAGCTGCGGAGATAACTGCAGCAACGGGAGCTAGGCTACGGGCTAGGCACGTGTGCTCGTGTGATCTCTGCGTTCTCTGTTCCTTAGTCGTTTTCCTTGTGCACACACTACTTGCTAGTTCACGGGGAAAATTGGCAAGAGTTTCACTAGGAAAAGTTCAGAACAATGGTACAATGAAGTTGGCAATGCAAGACTACATCAGGGCTAGCATTCAGGTCGGCCAACTGCCAGCGCAGCTTGGTCGACCGCGTTCCAGCACGGCTTGGTCGACCGAACTCCAGCAAGGCAAGGTCGACGGCGTGCCAGCGTTGCTCACGCAGGACAGCAGTGCACCCGCTTCGCAGGTGTGCGTAGCCGATTGGCGTGCAGAGTCCCGTCACCTGCACAGCGCACACTCCACGTCAACCTTGAGCTGACGACTGCCTCTGGCCCGCCACGACGACCTCGGGATACCACCACTGAGGTCGTGCTCGCCAACTTCGCCTGGGCGACCGTCGCACTCCTTCGCAGCACTTCGTCACCCAGGTAACCTGGTCGACCAGGCTACCACGTCGACCAGCAGCTCCCGTACGTGCCCGTCGACCTCCCAAGTCGACGACCACCTCCACGTCGACCTCACTAGGTCGACAACACCATCGGTCGACCTCCTCCAGGTCGACATCCCCTCTGGTCGACCAGCTCCACGTCGACCAGCACAGTCGTCGGCCGACCACCCACGTCGGCCACCCGAAGCTGGCGTCACAAAGTTGACGCCCAGCTATTCGACACCCAACTGCTCAGCGTCCTGAGTCGAGGTCGACGTCGGCCCCTCCTTCGTCGACCACCAGGTCCAGTCGACCACTAACAGGTCGACTAGCAGTCCGTTAGCCGATTGCCGAAGTCGGCTTCAACGTCCTCTTCAGGTCGACTCCCAAGTCGACCTCCCTGAAGTCGGCGCCACCCTGAAGTCGGCGCCCGTGCAGTGGTCCCCCGTGCAGGTCGACCTCCTCGTCGACCAGCTCACCCACTGCTGCAGGTCGGCTGCTCCCCTCACACCCGACCACGAAGTCGGCTCCGCCCAAGCGAGGACGGGGCCAATACCCAACTCCCGTTGACACTCCCCTGCCGCGTTCACGCTTGGCCCCCCCAAGTCCACTCGGCAGTACTCCTCGGAGAATAGCTCGTCGACGTGCACCCAACACATAGCACGTCGTCCACCGCACCAGCCATGCAAAAGGGCATGGCACCTACTGCTGCACGTCATTGTCGCCGTCGCCCACATTGTCCAAGCGCACTTGGCCGATTGCAACGGAGCACCGGTTGAAGGCCGGATAGTGCAGCGCCTTCGTCAGGAAGTCGGCCGGCTGTTCAGCGGTCGGGATGTACTGCAGCGAGAACTTCCCGCGCCTCACCATGTGCTGTAGCCAGGCCTGCCGCCGTTCCATGTGCTTGAGGTTGCCCGTTAACCCCATGCCCTCGGCGACCGTGATGGCCGACTTGTTGTCCACGCGCAGGACAGTCGGCTTCCCGGCGTCCAGTTGCCGGAACTCGGCGAGGAGGAAGCGAAGGCGACGTCCCTCCTTGCCAGCTTCAGTGGCCGCCACGTACTCCGACTCGGTCGACGACAGCGTCGCGCACTTGATGCGCTGGCTCGACCAGGAGACTGCAGCCCCTCCGTAGACGAACACGTAGCCGCTCGTGCTCATCCTGTTCTGCTTGTCACCGGCGTCGTCGGCGTCCACGTAGCCGACCAGCTCCAGCGACTGAGGTCCACCGCCGAACTCTAGGGCGGTGTCACGTGTGTTGGCGAGGTAGGCGAGGCAGCGGTCGACCTCGCGCCAGTGCTGGTCGCTCCTCACCGTGAGGCCGCTCCCCAGCTTGCTACAGGCGAAGGCGACGTCCGGCCTCGTCGTCGTCGCCGCGAACTGCAGCGAGCCGACCTTCTGCCGGTACTCCTCCTCCTGCCGTTCCTGCGCCTCCTCGTCATCGAAGGTGAGCTCGGCATAGGCACCGACCGAGACCGGCGTCTTCGGGGTGCGCCCGGTCTGCTCCTCGTCGAGGAAGCGCCTACGCAACTTGTCAGCGTAGCCCTGCTGGTGCAGCCACAGCTTCCCCGCCGACCTATCGCGTACGATCTCGAGCCCGAGGTACTTCTGCACCGGCGAGATCTCGCGCAGCTCGAAGGCGGCTTCCAGCAGCTCCTTCAGCTCCTTCAGCATCGCGGCGCTGCTGCTGGCGGCAAGCAGGTCGTCGACGTAGACCAGGACCCAGCAGGCCATTCCACCCTCGCCGACTTTGAAGTAAAGAGCCTCGTCGACTTGACTCTTCTTCCACCCGGCGCCGACCAGCACATCATTGAGCGCCAAGTACCACAACAGCGGCGACTGCTTCAGCCCGTACAGGCTCTTCAGCAGCTTACACACCCGGCCGGTTCCGTCGTTGAAGTAGTCCGGCTGAGACATGTACAGCACCCGATCGAGCTTGCTCTGCAGGAAGGCGTTCTTCATGTCGAGCTGCATCAGGTTGAGGTCGAGGACAGCGACGATGCTGAGGAAAATCCTTAGCGTGACGTAGCTGCTCACCGGCGCGAACGTCTCGTCGTAGTCGGCGCCGTACACCTGTGTGAAGCCCTTCACGACCAGCCTCGCCTTCTCTCGCTCGACCGTGTCGTCGATGTGGTACTTCGTCGTCAACACCCACCGGTTCTTCATGACGTTCACCTCCGGCGGGCGTTGGACCAGCTCCCAAGTGCCCATGTTGATGAGGCTACGAATCTCCTCCTCCATGGCGGCCTTCACCGCCGGGCCCTTCCAGCTCGCCAGCGCCTCCTTCACCGTCATCGTCGAGATGTCCCAACGGTGCTCGGGGTCAGCTAGCATGTCGGGGTCGAGCTCCGGAAACCCCTCATCCTCCTCGGCGTCGTCGTACAGCAGGTCGTCGTCATCGTCCACGTCGTACACCGTGGTGAAGGCAGCGGGGACGAAGAAGTCAGGCGGCCTCCGAAGTCGGCCTGAACGTCGCGGTCCTTGCTGGACCTCCTCGGCGTCCCCTCCATTGTCACTGTCGTCGCTGCCCTCGGCGTCCTGCTGCTCCTCCACTGTGCTCGGCTTCCCAGCCGACTTCTCCCTTGCCGACGTCCCAGTCGCCGACTGCTCCGTGGTCGGCTTCCCGACAGCCTGTTCCTTTGTCGGTTGCTGCTCCCCAACCTGCTCCTCCCCTGTCGACTTCAATCCCTCGTCGATTCGCCGCTCGTCACGTCGGCCACCGGCGATGCACTTGGCCGGCGCCGAAGGCGGCGTCCCACTACTCCCCTCATCGCAGGAGGCCGACACCGAGGTCAGCCCACGCAGGTCGGCCACGAGGGGTGGGGCAGGGGTCAGAGGGTGAGGGGTAGGGGTGTGGACGTCCTCGACGTCCTCAGCAGCAAGCTCACCGACCTCGGCAAGCAGCGGCAGCGTCGCCGACGAGGTGTCAGAGGGCGGCAAGCGGCCGGACACCGGCCCATGCTCCGTCTTCCACTCGGCCAGGGACAGCTCCTCATAGAACACCACGTCCGACGTGGTGACCACCCGGTCAGTGGCGACGTCAAGAAGCTCCCAGCCCTTGCTCGCCTCTGACACACCAAGGTGTAGGCCCCACTTGGCCTTCGGCTGCAGCTTCCCACCACGCTGCTGCTCAGGGACAAGGAACTGCGCCATGCAGCCCCACACCCGCGCCAGCGACAAGTCGGGCTTCTTCCCTGTCAGCAGCTGGTACGGCGTCGTCCCCGGCGGCAGCGTCGACCTCTCAAGGCAGTTGCGGACCCAGACGGCCTGCCGCAGAGCGAGGTGCCACCAGTGGTGCTGCACACCCATGTGCAGCAGCATTGTCCGCACCGACTCCACTACCGTCCTCATCTCCCGTTCCGCCATGCCGTTCTGCTGCGGGGTGTATGGGCAGGTCAGGTCGTGGACGATCCCCTTGTCGTTCACGAAGTCGGTGAACTGCTTCCCGAGAAACTCCCCTCCCCGGTCAGAACGCAGCATCAGCACCGACTTCTTCGTCTGCCGCTCAGCCACCGCCAGCCACTGTACGAACGCCTGCAACGCATCGGACTTCTTGGCGACCGTCTTAACCCACACATAGCGGGTCTTGCGGTCCTTCAGCAGCAAGAAGTACAGGCTACCATCCTTGGCAGCCACGCGGAACGGCCCGCACAGGTCGATGTGCATGACAGCCAGCACGTCGTCGACGTCGGAGCCTTGGTTGGGGAAGGTGTGCTGCGCCAGTTTCCCGCCGACGCACGAGACACACGGGGAGTCGGCGTCCATCGCCGACTTGAGGTCCAGCCCAATGGCGACCTCGTTCTTCGCCGAGCTCCGTATGGTGTCCATGCCGACATGCGCAAGCCTCGCATGCATCCGGTCCGGCGTCGACTTCGTCTTCGAGACGATCGCCCGCAGGGCCACCACCTCCGTCGTGGGTGGTGTCGACCTCGTCGCGCAGGGACGCAGATCGGTGCAGAGGACTCGCCCAGAGTACGTCGCTCGACCGAGCACCTCCCCTGCTGCTGAGACGAGCAACATGCCGTCTCCGTCCTCCTGCAGCTTCACGCCATGCTCCTTCAGCTGGCCGGCCGACAGCAGGTTGGCTCGCACACCCGGGACGTACAACACGTCGGGGATGAGCACCTGCTTCCCGGCCTCTCCTTGCAGAGCGACAGTGCCGCGGCCCTGGACATCCTGCAGCGCCCCATTGAAGCCGCGCACATGCCTGATGGCGCCGCTCGGCTGCAGGTCGACGAAGACCTCCTTCGTCCCCATCAGGTGGTGAGAGCAACCGCTATCGAGCAGGACCACCGCCGGGTTCGCCTGCACAGCTGCCGCTACCGCCTGGAAATCCTCTCCAGCTTCCGGCGCCAGAGAGATGGTCGGCTCCACGACGCCGACCAGCGAGCACGACGCCGTCTTGTCGTCTCGCCCCTTTCCGCCTGCAACGGAGTCGGCGTCCTTCGCCGAAGTCGATGTCTTGGTCGACTGCTTCTCCTTGCGCGGCTGGTTTCCTCCACGACGAGGACGACGGCTGCCAGACCTCCCACGGCCTCCCTTAGCATCGTCGTCGTCGGAGTCGCTGCGGTTGGGACACTCGAAGGAGAGATGGTCGGGGTCGCCGCACAGCCAGCACTCCCGACGTCGACCTCCTCCTCCCCGACCACTGTCCTTGGTCGACTTCTTCTTGTCGACCTCCTTGGCCGGCTTCCAGCCACTGCTACCACCACCGCCGCCGAACTGCCCGCGCTGTCCCAGTCGGCCTCCTTGGTTCGCTGAGGTGACCAAGTTCGCCTGCGCCAAGAGCTCCTGCGACCGCTCAGCCTCCTGCATCGCCTCGTCCTGCAGGATATACGAGGTCAGGTTGTCCTCGTTGAGCGTCGCCCTCGTGCTCGGCGCCATGGACAGCCGCTTCAGCAGGTTGTAGCTGCTAGAGAGACCCTGCATGACATGGGTGATGTACGACGCCGTGGAGTACTGCGCGCCGGCCATCCTAATGGTGGCGAGAATTCGCCGTGCCCGGTTGCAGTAGTCGGTCGCAGTCTCATCGTCACCCATACGCAGGTGCGTCAGCTGTCCCTCCAGCTGGGCGATGAACAGGTCGTCGGTGACCTGGTACGTCGACTCAATGAAGTGCCACGCCCGGTGGCCGGCGTCGACGTACTCCCGGCACCACTTCAAGGCGATCTGCACGCCCGGCGAGCAGCACCGCGAGATGACTGTGAAGGTCAACAGCTGCACGGCGCGAAACTCCGCTCGCAAGTCGGGGTGGTGTTCCCCCGGTGTCGCCACGGTCCCTCGGGCGAAGCCGATCAGTCCGGCCATCTCCAGCTGGGGCTCGATGGCTTCCTTCCAGGTGAGAATGTCGGGTCGACCGACCAGCGGAGGGGTGACCGAGATCCTGTCCGGCGTAAACTTGAAGTAGCCGTAGCTCGGCGCAATCCCGCCCGCCGTCACCTGGGTCGCCGACATCGGCGACAGCCCACCTCGACGCCCACCAGCGTCGCCATGCGAGGAGCCTGCAGCCGCCGAAGACTGCATCCCTCGAGTCTGAACGCCGCCGGCTTCACCGGCATGTATCACACCTCTTTGCCGCGACGTGCCTCCAGCACTGCTGCCGACTTGACCACCACCGGCGTTGACGCCCATGTCGACGCCGCCTTCGTTGTTCACCGGACGAGGAGAGGCAGGTCGAGACGGGTGCTCCGTCGCCCACGTGGAGCGGAGTCCAGCCTCGACGACCGCCCAGGGCAAGTCGCCATACTCGTTGGCCTCATGCTTCCTCCTCGCGTTCTCCAACCGTGCCTCCAGGGTGTCCACCACCCCCGAGTCACCTACGGCTCCTACCATAGTGACTACTGCACAGTTGCCGGCCTGTAGCTACGCAATAGGTAAGTGGTATCTACGTCGACCTGACTGAAAAGGTAAGTCGTGTGCCGTCCACGCTCACCGCACCATGCGGAGATAACTGCAGCAACGGGAGCTAGGCTACGGGCTAGGCACGTGTGCTCGTGTGATCTCTGCGTTCTCTGTTCCTTAGTCGTTTTCCTTGTGCACACACTACTTGCTAGTTCACGGGGAAAATTGGCAAGAGTTTCACTAGGAAAAGTTCAGAACAATGGTACAATGAAGTTGGCAATGCAAGACTACATCAGGGCTAGCATTCAGGTCGGCCAACTGCCAGCGCAGCTTGGTCGACCGCGTTCCAGCACGGCTTGGTCGACCGAACTCCAGCAAGGCAAGGTCGACGGCATGCCAGCGTTGCTCACGCAGGACAGCAGTGCACCCGCTTCGCAGGTGTGCGTAGCCGATTGGCGTGCAGAGTCCCGTCACCTGCACAGCGCACACTCCACGTCAACCTTGAGCTGACGACTGCCTCTGGCCCGCCACGACGACCTCGGGATACCACCACTGAGGTCGTGCTCGCCAACTTCGCCTGGGCGACCGTCGCACTCCTTCGCAGCACTTCGTCACCCAGGTAACCTGGTCGACCAGGCTACCACGTCGACCAGCAGCTCCCGTACGTGCCCGTCGACCTCCCAAGTCGACGACCACCTCCACGTCGACCTCACTAGGTCGACGACACCATCGGTCGACCTCCTCCAGGTCGACATCCCCTCTGGTCGACCAGCTCCACGTCGACCAGCACAGTCGTCGGCCGACCACCCACGTCGGCCATCCGAAGCTGGCGTCACAAAGTTGACGCCCAGCTATTCGACACCCAACTGCTCAGCGTCCTGAGTCGAGGTCGACGTCGGCCCCTCCTTCGTCGACCACCAGGTCCAGTCGACCACTAACAGGTCGACTAGCAGTCCGTTAGCCGATTGCCGAAGTCGGCTTCAACGTCCTCTTCAGGTCGACTCCCAAGTCGACCTCCCTGAAGTCGGCGCCACCCTGAAGTCGGCGCCCGTGCAGTGGTCCCCCGTGCAGGTCGACCTCCTCGTCGACCAGCTCACCCACTGCTGCAGGTCGGCTGCTCCCCTCACACCCGACCACGAAGTCGGCTCCGCCCAAGCGAGGACGGGGCCAATACCCAACTCCCGTTGACAGGAGCTTCGCTGGCTCACCTACCTGCTGACCGACCTTGGAGAGCCGCCTCGTTCTCCTCCAGTCCTGTACGTAGACAACAAGGCCATGCTGGCCTTGTGTCGAGAGCAGCGACTGGAGCACAGGACAGAGCACATTGCTCTCCGCTACTTTCTTGCTCGTGAGCTACAGCAGCGTGGACAGTTGCGGCTTGCGTACGTGGCCTCTGAGGCCAACACTTCTGATGTCTTCACCAAGGCACTTGCCCCTTGTGATCATCAGCGCTTCTGCACTCAGCTGGGTCTTGTGCCTGTCTTGCCTCACTTGCTCTCTTCTTGACCTTGCTTGTACTGTCACATATATATACTCTTGCTCTTGCTTGCTTAGCCTCTTGTCTGTATATATATGTGATCTTGCATATGAACTGGCCTTTTGGCCTTTGAACTTGTGCTCGGAATGTGTGGTGACTTTGTGATCCACCCTGAGCTTTGCTTTGCTTTGCTTGACTGGTCTTGTGACCCCTTATTCTCCCCCACTTTGCCTATGGGGGTGTGTCATAACATTATAGCTTATATATTTGTGTAGGCTATAGTGGGGTATCCCATAGGGGGTACAACCCAATCAGGGTTTCCTATATGTACTCACTTCATTCATAGTTGATTCATTCTCGTTCTTATTCTTCACATATTCCGCTAGAAGCGCCCTCGTGCGCCCTACCCTACGTGCGCCCTCGTGCGCCTTTCTCTGCTAGTGCGCCTTCGTGCGCCTTCGTGCGCCCTCGTGCGCCCTCGTACGCCCTCGTGCGCCTTCGTGCGCCCTCGTACGCCCTCGTACGCCCTCGTGCGCCCTTGTGCGCCCTCGAGCCGCCCCTGCTGGTCCGTCAGGCCCCTGAGCCGCCTCTGCAGACCCGTCAGGCCCCCCCCCCGAGCCGCCTCTGCAGGCCCGTCACGCCCGAGAGCCGCCCCTGCGGACCCGTCAGGCCCGCGCGCAGCCTCTGCCCGACCGCGCGCCGCCCCTGCAGCTTCTCGCCGCCCTGTCCGCGGCGTCGTCGTTGCCTGCCCGCGGCGTCGTCGCCTGCCCGCGACGCAGCCCCTGCCCGCGGCATCGTGGCCTGCCCACGGCGTCGTCGCCTGCCCGCGGCGTTGTCGTCTGCCCGCGGAGTCGTCGTGTGCCGGCGACTCAGCACCTGCCAGCGGCGTCGTCGCCTGCCCGCGGCGTCGTCCTCTGCCCGCGGCGTCGTCGCCTGCCCACGGCGTCGTCGCCTGCCCGTGGCGTCGTCGCCTGCCCGCGGCGTCGCCACCTGCCCGGCGCGTCGCCCTGCCCGCGGCGTCGCCACCTGCCCGCTGCGTCACCTTGCCCGCGGCGTCGCCACCTGCCCACCGCGTCGCCCTGCCTGCGGCGTTGCCACCTGCCCGTGGAGCCGCCCTTGGAGCCGCCCGCCACTGCAGTAGCAGCCCCTGGAGCCGCCCGCCACTACAGCAGCCGCCCCTGGAGCCGCTCGCCACTGCAGCAGCAGCCCCTGGAGCCGCCCGCCACTACAGCAGCAGCCCCTGGAGCCACCCGCCACTGCAGCAGCAGCAGCCCCTGGAGCCGCCCGCCACTGCAGCAGCCGCCCCTGGAGCCGCCCGCCACTGCAGCAGCCGCCCCTGGAGCCACCCGCCACTGCAGCAGCCGCCCCAGACACCTGGAGAAGCTACCGTCGCGGCCTGGCCTCGCCCTGCAGCAGCTGCCGTGGAGCTCCCTGCTGCGGCCCGGCCCCGCCCTTCAGTTGTAGCGGCCCCGCTGTCGCCACCGTCTTGCGCCTGCCGCGCCGACCACTGGTGAGCATTGCCCTGCCAGCACTGCTACTGCTGCTACTGCCTTTTCTACTCCCACTGCTACTGCTCCTGCTGTTACTGCTGTTACTGCCGCTACTACTGCTACTGCTGCTCCTGGCGTGGCCAGATGCAGCTCCAGGGCCGTGCGCGTGAGTCCCTCACGCCCCAGTAGCTTCGTGAGTGGTACGCTAGTTGGAGCTGTCAGGGTGGCAGTAGTGGTAGTCGCTCTGGAGTGGGTCGGTGGGGAGCTTCTGGTAGTGGACAGGTGCAGCTGCCGTGTTCTCTTTCGCCTCAGCAGCTTCGTGCGTGGTACGCCAGTTGGGGCTGTCGGGGTGGCCGTAGTGGTAGTCGCTCTAGAGTGGGTCGGTCAGGAGCTTCTGGTAGTGGACAGGTGCAGCTGCAGTGTCCTCTTTCACCCCAGCAGCTTCGTGAGTGGTACGCCAGTTGGGGCTGTCGGGGTGGCCGTAGTGGTAGTCGCTCTGGAGTGGGTCGGTCGAGAGCTTCTGGTGATGGACAGGTGCAGCTGCCGTGTCCTGTGAGTGAGGCTGCCGCTCTAGGTGCTAGTGCGGCTGCTACCCCAGGTGCTGGTGAGGCTGCTGCTCTAGGTGCTAGTGAGTCTGCGCCCCCTGGTACTGAGTCGACTGAGGCACTGCACACTTTCACTCTGGACTCAAGTGCTTCTCGCTGTTTCTTTCGTGACCACACTGCCCTTGAGCCGCTTGCTCGGCCAGTTGCTGTCTCCCTCGCTGACCCCTCTGGGGGTCCGGTCATTGCGACCTCCTCCCCTGTCCTTCCTTGTCCTGGGGTCCCGTCGGGCACACTGTCCGGTCTCCACCTCCCCTCGTTCTCTACGAACTTGATGGCGGGTTGTGCGCTCCAGGACGGAGGTGTTCACCAGTTCACCCCTGCCTACGAGCGCTTCACACACTGCACGTGTGCTCGGACGGGCCGTCACCTGGCTACCTTCACTCGGCAGCCGGGGTCGGACCTGTACACACTGACCACTGAGTCCCCTTAGGTAGCTGCGTCTACGTCCGCGTCAGGTCAGCTGTCGCCCCCTTGCTCATGTCGCTCTCTGGCGCACGAGACCGTCCTCTGGCACCACCGACTTGGCCACCCGTCTGTGCAGCGCCTTTGTGCCATGCACTCCCAGTACCTTGTCTTTGGTCTTCCCAGGGTCCTCCCTCCCCTCCCACCCTCGCCTGCTCCTCCCTGTCTTCCCTGTGTCGAGGGGCGGCAGCGCATCGCTCCTCACTCCTCCTCGTTTCCCCCGACGACTGCTCCTTTGCAGACGCTCCACATGGACGTGTGGGGCCCAGCCCGCGTCCGTGGTCAGGGTCAGGAGAGGTACTTCCTGATAGTTGTTGACGACTACTCGCGCTATACCACGGTCTTCCCCTTGCGCACCAAGGGTGAGGTCCCTGATGTTTTGATCCCTTGGATCCACAGAGCTCGTCTCCAGCTCAGCGAGCATTTCCACTCGGACTTTCCTGTCCTGCGCTTGCACTCTAACAGAGGTGGTGAGTTCTCCTCTTACCTCTTGGCAGCCTACTGTGCTGAGCACGGCATTGAGCAGACGTTCACGCTTCCGGCCTCTCCACAGCAGAATGGGGTTGCGGAGCGCCGCATTGGCCTGGTCATGGAGGTCGCTCGTACCTCCTTGTTCCATGCGGCTGCCCCCCACTTTCTGTGGCCGTTTGCGGTCCGGTACGCTGCGCATCAGCTCAACCTCTGGCCCCGTGTCTCCTTGCCGGAGACCTCGCCCACACTGTTGTGGATGGGGGAGGTTGGCGATGCGTCGCATTTCCGGGTCTGGGGATCTCGAGCTTTTGTCTGTGATACGTCTGCGGACAAGCTCTCCTCCCGCGCTGTTCCTTGTGTCTTCCTTGGCTTTGTCTCGGACGCGCCTGGTTGGCAGTTTTACCACGCCACCTCGCGCCGGGTCCTGCCCTCTCAGGACGTCACTTTTGACGAGTCCGTCCCCTACTACCGCCTCTTCCCCTACTGCACTGCCCCGCTCCCCCCCCCCCCCCCCGCCTCTCTTCCTCGCGCCAGGTGCTGGCAGTGCTGGAGCTGCTGGAGGTGCTGCTGCTGGTGGTGCTACTGGTGCTAGAGCTGCTGGAGTTGCTGCTGCTGGCGCTGCTGGTGTTGGAGCTGCTGCTGGTGCTGCGGACCCGGACGTTGGAGCTACTGCTGGTGCTGAGGACCCGGGCGTTGGAGCTACTACTGGTGCTGCGGACCCGGGCGTTGGAGCTGCTGCTGGTGCTGCGGACCCGGGCGTTGGAGCTGCGGCTGGTGCTGCGGACCCGGGTGTTGGAGCTGCTGCTGGTGCTGGAGCTGCTGGCGGTGCTGCTCCTAGTGCTGAGGACTCTGGCGCTGGTGTCTCTGCTGCTGGAGGCAATGCGCGGCCGCAGCCGTACTTCGTTCCGCTCCTTCAGTAGGTTCTTGGTCAGCCTCCTCCTCCTTGTCCTCCTCCCTCCTTAGTGTGTCCGCCGTCTGTCCGGTCACAGTAACTGTTACTGCCTGCCTCCCCTCTCCCTGGTCCTGCTCCGTACACTGGTCCGACTGGAGGTCTTACTGAGCGTCGTGAGCCTGAGTCTCGTCCTGCGTCGCCGGAGTCTCGTCGTGCGTCGCCTGTCCGTGCTGCTCACACTGGTAGTCGTGTCCCGCGTCAGCGTCTTCCTGCTGTCCCAGGCACTCACCCACCTGAAGTCGGAGCTGCAGAAGAGACACACGTGCACAGACCTGGGTGAACTGACAAGCTATCTTGGCTTGCGGATCACCCGGGACAGAGCACGGCGCACCATCACCTTGACTCAGTCACGCATGGTGCAGCAGGTCCTTCAGCGCTTAAGCTTCACGTACTCCTCGCCTCAGCCCACTCCTCTGCCTACCGGTCACTCGCTCTCAGCTCTGCCTTCGGATGAGTCCGTAGAGCCGAGTGGCCCGTATCCAGAGCTTGTGGGCTGCCTCATGTACCTGATGACCTGCACTCGACCTGACCTTGCATACCCTCTTAGCATCCTTGCACGCTATGTCGCTCCCGGCCGTCACTGGAAGGAGCACATGGATGCAGCTAAGAGGGTGTTGCGCTACTTGTGCAGTACCTTGGGCATGGGGCTAGTGCTTGGAGGGCGAGACCGAGTTGTTCTCACTGGGCACTCAGACGCTTCTTGGGCAGACGACCAGGCTACTCAGCGGTTGTCTCAGGGTTACACCTTCAGTCTTGGCTCTAGTTCAGTTTCTTGGCGTTCTACACGCTCTTCTTCTGTTCTCAGCTCCAGTTGTGAGGCTGAGATCTACGCCACAGCCATGGCGGCCCAGGAGCTACGCTGGCTCACCTACTTGCTGACCGACCTTGGAGAGCGGCCTCGTTCTCCTCCAGTGCTGTACGTCGACGACAAGGCAGCCATTGCCTTGTGTGAGGAGCACAGACTGGAGCACAAAACGAAGAACATTGCTCGAGAGCTGCAGCAGCGTGGTCAGCTTTGTCTGTGTTACGTGGCCACTGAGGCCAAAACTGCTGATGTGTTCACCAAGGCGCTTCAGCCTTGTGACCATCAGCGCTTCTGCACTCTTCTAGGCCTTGTGCCTGCTGGATCTCACTTGCTTACCTCTTGACTCTGTTTGTACTGTGATCTATATATGTATATATACCTGCATGTTTACTCTTGCTAGGTTGTGATCACTGTACCTCTTGTTATATTATGGAACTGCATGTGAACAGGTCTTGTGACCACTTGCTTGTGCTCGGAATTTGTGTGGTCTCCTTGAGATCCACCCTGAGCTTGCTTTGCCTTGCTTTGCTTTGACTGGTCTTGTGACCCTCTGGTTGTCTCCCACTTCGCCTATGGGGGTGTGTCAAACATTGTATGTTTATATTGTGTAGGCTATAGTGGGCTTAGCCTTAGAGGGTACACAAACTAAGGGTTTCCTACTTGTACCCAACATCCTGCTAGTTCATCCATTCTCGTTCTATTCTAAGAGTCTAACAGCTGTAGGTGCCTCTCGTGGCGACCCTCGCGCTCCCTTCTTTGAGGGGTGCTCCCCCGTTCCCCTCCTCCCCTCCATTGCATCTGCTGCTGCTGTCGACTACCTCGGAGGTGAGGGGGTCGGGGCTGCGTTTGCTCCTAGTGGGAGGCGCAAGGGTGGCAGGGGCAAGGGGGGCAAGGGGGGCAGGGGGGGCGGAGGTGACGGAGGGGGCGGCGGTGGTGGAGGGGGTGGAGGGGGCGGGGGTGGTGGTGGTGGTGGGAGTGGTGCTGGTGGTGGGGGGTTCAGTGGCGGAGCAGGGGGTGGTGGCGGCGGCGGTGGTGGGGGTGGTGGGGGTGGTGGTGGCAGTAGTGGCAGCAGTGGAGCTGGTGGAGGGCGCGTTGGAGAGGTGCAGCGTGGGGAGTTCGGCGGTGGCCAGAGGCAGCAATAGCAGCGTCCCAGCAAGACTCCGTCGCCCCAGCAGCTCCGTGAGTGGTACTCTCAGCGTGTGGGGTCTGGGGGTGGAGGTACCTGCCCGTACGTCATCCGCACAGGTGACCGCACTGGCCAGACCTGTGGGAGGTTCCACACGGCGCAGCACTGCTACTTTCGTCTCGACGACGCCTGGCGCGAGCAGTATCCTGACGCCTCTGAGCTGCCCCGCTGGGCTGATCTGCTTAAAAAGAACATTGATATCTTTGCTCTTGATTTTGATGCTATCCTTGGTGCCATGTATGCATTGACTATTAGTGTTGAGAGTGACTGTTACCTGAGTGTACCGCCCGACCCGGGTATTGGGACCAATGAGACTGCTGCTCTAGGTGCTAGTGCATCTGCTGCCCTAGGTCCTGGTGAGGCTGCTGCCCTAGGTGCTAGTGAGTCTGCTGCTCCAGGTGCTCGTGCGTCTGCGCTTGCCGGTACTGCGTCTACTGAGGCACTGCACACTTTCACAATGGACTTGGGTGCCTCCCGCTGCTTCTTTCGTGACCGCACTGTCCTTGAGCAGCTAGCTCGGCTGGTTGCTGTCTCCCTGGCTGACCCCTCTGGGGGCCCGGTCCTTGCGACCTCCTCCACTGTCCTCCCTTGTCCTGCGGTCCCGTCCGGCACCCTGTCGGGTCTTTACCTCCCCTCGTTCTCTACGAACTTGGTGGCGGGCTCTGCTCTCTAGGACGGGGGTGTTCACCAGTTCACCCCTGCCTATGAGCGTGTGACCCAATGTACGTGTGCTCGGACAAGTCGCCACATAGCTACCATTACTCGGCAGCCGGGGTCGGACCTGTACACACTGACCACTGAGTCCCCTCAGGTAGCTGCGTCTACGTCTGCGTCAGGTCAGCTGTCGCCCCCCAGCTCGTGTCGCTCCCTGTCGCACCAGACAATCCTCTGGCACCACCGTCTTGGTCACCCGTCAGTGCAATGCCTTTGTGGCATGCACTCCCGGTACCTTGTCTCTGGTCTTCCCAGGGTTCTCCCTCCCCTCCCACCCTTGCCTGCTCCTCCCTGTCTTCACTATGTCGAGGGGTGGCAGCGCGCCACTCCTCACTCCTCCTCGTTCCCTCCCACAGAGGCTCACCTGCAGACTCTCCACCTGGACGTGTGGGGCCCAGCCCGCGTCCGTGGACAGGGCCACGAGCGGTACTTCCTGCTGGTCGTCGATGACTACTCGCGCTACACCACGGTCTTCCCCTTGCGCACCAAGGGTGAGGTCCCTGATGTTTTGATCCCTTGGATCCGCGCTGCTCGTCTCCAGCTCTGCGAGCGGTTTTTAGTCGGACATTCCCGTCCTGCGTCTGCACTCAGACAGGGGTGGTGAGTTTTCCTTCGACCTCTTGACAGCCTACTGTGCGGAGCACGGCATCCGCCAGACGTTCATACTTCCGGCCTCTCCACAACAGAATGGGGTTGCTGAGCACCGCATTGGCCTAGTCATGGAGGTCACTCGTACCTCCATGATCCATGCGGCTCACCCCATTTCCTGTGGCCGTTTGCAGTCCAGTACGCTGCGCATCGGCTCAACCTCTTGCCCCGTGTCTCTGCTCCGGAGACCTCGCCCACACTGCGTTGGACGGGAGAGGTTGGCGATGCGTCGATGTTCCGGGTCTGGGGATGTCGAACCTTTATCCGCGATACGTCCGCAGACAAGCTCTCCTCCCGTGACGTTCCCTGTGTCTTCCTTGGCTTTGTCCCTGACGCGCCCGGCTGGTAGTTTTACCACCCCACCTCGCGCCGTGTCTTCCCCTCTCAGGACGTCACTTTTGACGAGTCGGTACCCTTTTACCGTCTGTTCCCCTACCGCACTGCGCTGCTTCACCCCCCGCCGCTCTTCCTCACCCGAGGTGTGTCAAAATTATATTTATTATAACTGCATGAAGTTCTAGCTGTAGTGTAGTTATTAAATTTGTAGGTGGTGCACCCCTTCATGTGTTCCTTTGCTATATGTATCTCGAATCCTATAGTGAAACCCCCTTTTTCTCCAATTTTCCTCTCTCAACTCACTCGACTCTCACCCTAGGTGAAACCCGCTCGATACCTAGTTAAGGGCCTAGGCTACTAAGCCTAGGCCCCTCACCTTTCAACTTAATCTACTTTAAGTTCGACAAGGTGTCCCTTTGGTAGACCCCCTCCCTCCCCAGGGTCCTGCTCCCTCAAGTGTTTCCTAGGTAGACCCGGTCGAGCCTGTCGAGGTAGCTGTGAACTCTGGTGCTGCGACTGGAGGTGCTGAGCCTGGGGGTGCTGAGACTTGGGGTGCTGAGCCTGGGGGAGCTGAGACTGACCGTGCTGCACCTGGTGGCGCTCCCACCTCACAAAAGCTGCGTGAGTGGTACTCTCAGCGTTGTAGCCTCCGGCGTGGGACTGCTGGAGCTGGGGATTCTGCCGGAGTTGGAGCTGGTGGTGCTGCGGGTGCTATGTCGCGGCCGAAGCCTCCCTCCCCACAGTGGCTGCGTGAGTGGTACGCTCGGCGCTGCAGCCTCCGGAGCGGCGCTCCTAGCGTTGGGGTGCTGCCCGCTGGAGGTCCTGGTGCTGCTGGAGGTGCTGGAGCCTCTGATCCTCAAAGTTCTCGTACAGGCGGTACTGGAGCTGCTGAGACTGGGGGTTCTACTGGAGCTGCTGGAGGTACTGCTGGTGCTGGAGGTGCTGCTGGTGCTGGAGTTGGATCTGGATGTGCTGGGGCTGCTGGAGCTACCGGTGGAGATGAGGCCGCTGGGCCTGCTGGAATTGGTGTTGCTGCTGACCCTGGGGTTGGTGCTGCAGGGGCTAGAGCTGGAGGTGCTGACGCTCGTCCTCCTACAGGTGCTGGAGCCGATGGTGCGGCTGGAGCTGGTGCTACTAAGGGTACTGGAGTTGGCACTACTGGAGCTGTTGGTGGTGCTACAGGAGTTGGAGCTGCTGCTGGGGGTTCTGGTGCTGTCTCTGCTGGTTCTGGGGGCACTTCACGTCCTCGGCCGTACTTCGTTCCGCTCCTTCAGCAGGTTCTTGGTCAGCCGCCTCCTCCTTGTCCTGCTTCCTCCTTAGAGTGTCCTGCGCCAGTCCAGTCGCAGTCACAGTTATAGCCTGCCTCGTCACTGCCTGGTCCTTCTCCCTACACTGGTCCGACAAGAGGTCTTACGGAGTGTCGTGAGCCAGAGTCTCGTCCTGTGTCGCCTGAGTCTCGTTCTGCATCACTTGTTCGTGCTGCTCGCACTGGTTCTCGTGTCCCGCGTCAGTGTCCTCCTGCTATCCTAGGCACTCATCAGATGACGCTTCGTCCTTCCACTGCTCCACAGCGTGTCCCTCTGCCTTCTCCTCCTGCGTCCTCCCTTCCTGCACTTGCTGACCTGGAGTCTGACTCTCTTCGTGCTGCTAGTCCTACTGTCACGCGTCTCCTGGCCACTGCTGTCACTGACCCTTCCTTTGAGTCAGCTGCTGCGTCCGCCTTAGTTGCGGAGCTTGTCGACTTTGCTGCTCACTGTCGTCTAGACTACGCTGCAAGTCTTGTTGCTGAGTCTGAGTCTGTCTGTCCTTCGTCCGTCGGGGGTGAGTGTGCTCTAGGCACGGACGTCCTTGAGGACAGGCAGGAGGAGTTTGAGTGCTTTGCCGCTGCTGTACCTCATCTCGTGTCCATGCTGATTGCACCTGCGGGAGACCCGGATGCACCAGACATCCCGACCCCGCACTCTTACGCTGAGGCGATCGCGGGTGAGTACTCCTCTCAGTGGCAGTCAGCCATGGACGCAGAGATGGCATCCAAGAAGTCCACTGGCACTTACGTCGACGAGGTTCCCCCTCCTGGGGCGAACATCGTCAGTGGCATGTGGATTTTCAGGGTGAAGTGGCCGCCATGTTCTTCGCCTGTCTTCAAGGCTCGTTACGTTGCTCGAGGCTTCAGTCAGCGAGAGGGAGTAGACTTCTTCCCGACCTTCTCCCCCACCTCAAAGATGACCACTCTTCGGGTGCTACTGCATGTCGCCGCTCAGCGTGAGTACGAGCTTCACTCTCTTGACTTCAGCACAGCTTTCTTGCAGGGCAGCCTGCACGAGGAGATCTGGCTGTGCCGCCCTCCTGGCTTCACTGGGTCGTTCCCTCCTGGTACCCAATGGAGCCTGTGGCGGCCGGTCTACGGTCTCCGCCAGGCGCCACGTGAGTGGCACGACACACTGAGGACTAGACTTGCGGCTCTTGTGTTCGCGCCTTCTACTGTTGACCCGTCGCTGTTTCTGCTCCCCGACACTTCACTGTTGCCATTCTACATCCTCGTGTACGTCGACGACTTGGTCTTTGCCACTGCTGACACTGAGGCTCTCGCCCTTGTGAAGTTGGAGCTGCTGAAGATACACAGGTGTACAGACCTGGGTGAACTGCGCAGCTACCTTCGCTTGCAGATCACTCGGGACAGAGCACGCCGCACCATCACACTGACCTTGTCACATATGGTGCAGCAGGTCCTTCAGCGCTTCGGCTTCACCAGGTCCACCTTCGGACGAGACCGTAGAGCCGAGTTGTCCTTACCCAGAGCTAGTTGGCTGCCTCATATACATGATGACTTGCACTCGTCCTGACCTTGCGTACCCTATTGGCCTTCTGGCTCGCTACGTGGCTCCTGGTCGGCACCGAAAGGTGCACATGGATTTTGCTAAGAGGGTGCTACACTACTTGTGCAGTACATAAGGCATGGGGCTCGTGCTTGGAGGGAGGAGCTAAGTTGTTCTCACTGGGCACTCAGACGCTTCTTGGATTGACGACCAAGCTACTCAGCGGTCCTCACAGGTTTACACCTTCAGCCTTGGCTCTGATTCAGTTTCTTGGCGTTCTACAAGCTCGTCTTCTGTTCTCAGCTCCAGTTGTGAGGCTGAGATCTACGCCACAGCCATGGCTGCACAGGAGTTACGCTGGCTCACCTACCTTCTGACCGACTTGGGAGAGTGGCCTCGTTCTCCTCCAGTGCTGTACGTCGACAACAAGGCAGCTATTGCCTTATGTGAAGAGCACAGACTGGAGCACCGAATGAAACACATCGCTCTGCGTTACTTCCTGGCTCAAGAGTTGCAGCAGCGTGGTCAGCTTCGTCTGCGTTACGTGGCCACTCGGGCCAACACTGCTGATATATTCACCAAGGCACTTCAGTCTGGTGATCATCAGCGTTTCTGCACTATGCTAGGGCTTGTGCCCACCTTTCCTCACTATGCTAGGGCTTGTGCCCACCTTTCCTGAGCTTGCTTTGCCTCTCTTGAGTGGTCTTGTGACCCCTTGCTCTCCCCCACTTTGCCTATGGGGGTGTGCCAAATGTTATATGTGCTACAATTTGTTAGGTTGTAGTGGGGTAGTTACTATGGGGTACAGTAAGTTTAGGGTTTCCCACTTGTACCCAACCCTTTCCTAGTTCAATCACTTCTCTCATTCTTACACGTTACCCCATCCCACAAGCCGACGAACTGATTGACCAACTACGCACAGCCCGGGTTTTCTCAAAAATCGACCTTTGACGAGGCTACCACCAGATCCGCGTCAACCTGCCCTACTGACCGAAAACAACTTTTCAAACACGCTACGGATCCTTGGAATACACCATCATGCCCTTCGGACTGACCAACGCCCCCGCCACTTTTTAGATGACCATGAACGAAGCTTTCCGCCCGCTTTTAGATAAGTCGTCATCGAATATCTCGATGACATACTGATTTACAGCCCAGACAGAGCACATCACCTACAGGACATTGATGCAGTTTTTAAAACACTGAGTGAGAACAGATCACTGACCAAGGCCTCCAAGTGTGAGTTCCTACAGGACAGACTGGAGTTTTTAGGGCACATTATTTTAGCTGAAGGAGTGGAAATCGACCCGAAGAAGATCGTGTCAGACATACATGACCTAGCCTATGTAGGCTGTAGCGGGGTAGACACTAAGGGGTACTCAATTCTAGGGTTTCATATTTTGTATCACACACTTTCCTAGTTCATTCATTCCTCTTTCTTCTCATGGTATAGAGCGGGTTCCCTAGTGGGACCGTTTCTTCCTAAAGGCCCACCATTAATTTTTTTTTTTCCTAACCTGCCCGAAACGCGCTTCGCGCTCTGACCTGCCCTACAATTTCGCGGCCCCTTAGCGGCCTGCCCTGCTCCTGAGGCTCGTCGCTGCCCCCCTTTTGCGGCCCCTTCGCGGCCCCTTAGCGGCCCCTTCGCGGCCCCTTAACGCCCCCCCATTCGCGGCCCCTTAGCGGCCCCTTCGCGGCCCCTTCGCGGCCCCTTAGCGGCCCCTTCACGGCCCCTTCGCGGCCCATTAGCGGCCCCTTCGCGGCCCCTTCGCGGCCCCTTCGCGGCCCCTTAGCGGCCCCTTTGCGGCCCCTTCGCGGCCCCGCCCCGTTGCCCGTAGCGGCCCCGCCCCGTAGCCAGTCGCGGCCCTGCCCTGTCGCCACCCGGGTGTCGCCCCTGCCTCTTCGCGACGCCTCAGCGGGACCCGCGCGACGCCCCTACCTCGTCGCAACGCCCCTGCAGGACCCGCGAGGCGCGGCTCCTGCGTGTCGCGACGCCCCAACAGGACCCGGGCGTCGCCCCCGCTCGTCGCGACGCCCCTGCGGGACCCGCGCGGCGTCGCCCCTGCCCGCCGCGGCGCCCTGCCCTAACCCACGCCCGACCTGCAGCAGCCGCCCCTGGCCCCTGGAGCAGCCGCCCTTGCAGCAGCCGCCCCTGCAGCAGTCGCCCCTGGCCCCTGGAGCAGCCGCCCCTGGCCCCTGGAGCAGCCGCCCCTGCAGCAGCCGCCCCTGGCCACTGGAGCAGCCGCCCTTGGCCCCTGGGGCAGCCGCCCCTGCAGCAGCCGCCCCTGGCCCCTGGAGCAAGCGGCCCCTACAGCAGCCGCCCCTGCAGCAACCGCCCCTGTACCTCTACTGCCGCCGTTGGCCCCTGGAGCAGCCGCCCCTGCAGCAGCCGCCCCTGGCCCCTGGAGCAGCCGCCCCTAGCCCCTGGAGCAGCCGCCTCTGCAGCGACCGCCCCTGGCCCCTGGAGCAGCCGCCCCTGGAGCAGCCGCCCCTGCAGCTGCCGCGGAACCCTCGCCCTGCAGTGGTAGCGGCCTCTCCGTTGCCACTGGTGAGCACTGCCCTGCCCGTACTGCTGTTACTGCTGCTCCTACTACTACTGCTCTTTCTACTGCTACTGCTGCTCCTGGCGTGGCCAGATGCAGCTCCAGCGCCCTCCGCGTGAGTCCCTCATGCCCCAACAGCTTCGTGAATGGTACGCTAGTTGGGGTTGTAGGGGTGGCCGCGCTGCTACTACTGCTACTGCTGCTACTGCTGCTCCTGGCGGTGGCCAGATGCAGCTCCAGCGACGTCCTCGTGAGTCCCTCACGCCCCAGCAGCTTCGTGAGTGGTACGCTAGTTGGGGTTGTCGGGGTGGCCGTAGTGGGAGTCGTCCTGGAGTGAGTAGTTCGGGAGCTTCTTGTAGTGGCCAGGTGCAGCTGCAGCGTCGTCTGCGCGCGGTCCTTTCGCCCCAGCAGCTTCGTGAGTGGTATGCTCAGCGTGGAGGGTCACGGGGTACTGCTCGCTGCCCGTATGTCATTCGCACAGGTGCTCGGACTGGTCAGCCTTGCAGGACGTTTGGTCACACAGAGTCCCGCTGCTTCGCCCGTCTGAGCGACGCCTGGCGTACAGAGTTTGGTGACGCGACTGAGCTCCCCGACTGGGTGGAGCTGCTTAGGCAGAGGGTAGATATCTATGCTCTTGACTATGATGCTATCCTCACAGCCATGTATGCATTGCCTACTAGTGCTGAGGGTGCCTGTTACCTGTGTGGGCCGCCTGACCCCGGTATCTAGTCTGCTGCTCTAGGTGCTGGTGAGGCTGCTGCTCTAGGTGCTGGTACGTCTCCTGCTCCAGGTGCTGGTGAGGCTACTTTCAAAGGACTAACGAGCTTCAAGGTACAAGGAGATATATGCAAACCCTAGGAATATTGAATGTAACACCTAGGCTAAACTAAACAACACATATAAAATATATGTTGACACACCCCCATAGTCTAGGTGACGGTAGTCCTGTGGAAAGCAACACATATCTCAGGGTGAGTCTCAAGGAGACACACAGTCGGAGAGCAAGCAAGGGTCACATGACCAGTCAGCAAGAACAAGCAAGGGTCATAAGACCAGTCCACAAGAACAAGACAAATCTCAGGGTGGAGCTCAAAGTCACCACACACTCTGAGAACAAGCAAGGGGCCACAAGGCCAGTCCACATACAGATATATAGCAAATATTAGGAGATGCAAGCGTACAAGGCAAACAGGACAAAGCATCCCTACGTAGCAAGTGAGGACGGGCATGCACAAGGCCAAGCTGGGTGCAGAAACGCTGTGAGCCCATGATCCACACCAAGAGGGGTGAGATGCACCTTGGAGAACGGGAAGCGAAACCACGCGAGGATCTGCTCAACCATATGCGACTGAGTCAGCGTAATGGTGCGAGCTGCCCTGTCCCTGGTGTTCTGCAGGCCAAGGTAGTGCTGCAGCTCACCAAGGCCAGTGCAAGTGTGTCTCCTCTGCAGTTCCTCCTTCACGGAGGCCAGCGCGCGTCGGTCGGGAGTGGCGAAGACCAAGTTGTCAACGTAGACCAGGACAAAGAACGGGGTCGAGCCACGGCGGACGAACAGCGACGGGTCCGCAGACGATGGAAAAAATTCAAGCGCTGCAAGGGTCGAGCGAAGCGTGTCCTGCCACTCACGTGGAGCCTGGCACAGGCCGTAGACTGGTCGACGCAGCTGCCACTGGGTCCCATGTGGAAAAACGCCAATAAAGCTAGGCGGGCGACGCAGCTAGATCTGCTCGTGCAGGCTCCCCTGAAGGAACGAAGTCGAAAATTCCAAGGAGTGCAACTCGTAGTCGTGCTGGGCTGCAATATGCAGCAGCACCCGAAGAGTAGTCATCTTTGGGGTGGGAGCGAAGGTCTGGAAGAAGTCTACCCCCTCTCGCTGTCTGAAGCCTCTCACCACATAGCGCGCCTTGAACACTGGTGGTGAGCCAGGCGGCCGCTTCACCTTGTAGAGCCATCGGCCACTGACGACGTTCGTCCCAGATGGTGGGACTGCGTCGACGTAGGTGCCTGTGGACCTATAAGATGCCATCTCTGCCTCTTCAGCTGCTGTCTAGTACGAAGCCCAGGGTCTCGAAACCGCCTCGGCGTGAGTGCGAGGGATCGGGATGTCAAGGGCGTCTGGATCCCCCTCGGGGGCAAGCAGCAAGGCGCACAGATGAGGAACAGCGGCCGCCAGGAAACCAAGCTCGAACTGCCTATCCTCGAGGACCTCCAGGGGAAAAACAGGAGCACCCCCAGAGGACGGAGATCGAGCAGGGCCACTCACCAAGTGAGCGGCGTAGTCAAGACGGTGGGAAGACGCAAAGCCAGCGACAGTGGTAACAAGCGCTGAGACAGACGACAGAGGTGCAGTCGGGTGAGTGACCAACGCGGAAAAAACACGGGAGATGACAGGACGGGAGGCACGGAGGTAGTCGGACAACGGGTCGTGAAGCACAGTGAGGGACGACTCAGGGGGTTGTGGAAGGACAGGAGGAGGTGGAACACGAGAGCGAAGAACAAGGTGGAACGGACCGTCTGCACGGTAACGGGACCGACGATGTTCTGGGGACACAGCTCGACTTAGGGGAGAACGACGAGTCCACTGGGACGAGGAAAGGGACTCAACAGGGGGAACAGGAGGAGACGGTAGGGGACCACGAACAAAGCGTGCAAGTGCTGGGTCGGGGAGGTCGCGTAGTCGCAGTCGCTGCCGCTCTGCCTCCTCTGGCGTCTGCTGCGACGGTACCTGCCCCTCCTGCTGCTCCTGTGGCTCCTCCTCTGCCCTCTCCTGCTGTGGCTGTGACTCCTCTACTCTCTCCTGCCGTGTCTGTAACTGCATCTGCTGCTGCGGGCGGGACTCCTGCTCTACCCTTTCCTGGTGTGGCCGTGACTCCTCCTCTACTCTCTCCTGCTGCGACTGCAACTGTGGTTCCCGTCCGTAATACAGGAAGAAAGGAGTTTTCCCTATGGCCGCATGTGACGCGGCGAACCCTAGGGTCGGTAACTGTGTGTCCCAGTGGCTGACGTCGTCTTTGCAAGCTGTGCGCAGTAACTGTTCAACCACCTGATTGAGTCGCTCGGTCTGTCCGTCAGTCTGTGGGTGGTATGCTGAGGACATCGCAAGTTCAGTCCCTAATAATCCCATGAGTTCCTTCCAGAACTTACTCGTGAATTTGGGGTCTCTGTCTGAGATGAGTGTAGCGGGGATGCCGTGGATGGTGATTATGCGGTCGAAGAAGAGGCGAGCCGTTGCTTCAGCTGTGGCGGTGGCGTTGGCCAGTATGAAGTGACCCATTTTGGAGAACTTATCGATGACTACGAGGATGGAATCATGTCCCCGTGAGGTCGAGGGAAGTCCTGTGATGAATTCGAGACTAACGACCTGCCATGGCTGCTCCGGTACGGGTAGAGGCTGAAGTAATCCTGCTTTTTTCTGTTTGCTGCTCTTCATCTGCTGGCACATGTCGCAGGAGGTGACAAACTCCTGCACGTCTGCTGCCATCTGAGGCCAGTAGTAATACTTCGCTATTCCCCCTAACGTCTTGTTGCTCCCGAAATGTCCCGTGTATGGTACATCGTGAAATTCCTCCAATAGGATCTGCCGTAGCGGGGCGTAATTCGGTACCCAAATCTTTCCTGAACCCTTCCTTACCGCTAGGTCTTTCTCCCACTTTAACAGCTTCTGTTCCTCTGCCGTTGCTATCTCGCCGTCCACAGAGTACCCATGTTGGAATACACCCTTGAGTAGAGGGTTCATCCCGTCGAGCTGGATGCCTGCTACATGACCTGGGCGGCTCAACGCGTCTGCTTTGTTGTGTAACCCGGGTTTGTAGATGATGTCGTAGTGGAAGTGGGTCTCCAAGAAATCCATCCACCGCACCTGTCGTCGTGAGAGCGTTGGCTGTGACTTCAGGTATTTGAGGCTGCAGTGGTCAGTATAGACTGTGGTCCTAGCTCCCTCTAGGTAACACCTCCATGCTTTGAAGGCTACAACTGCCGCTAGGGCTTCCTTGTCGTGAATGGGGTAGTTCAGTTCTGCTCCGTGTAGCTTCTTACTGAGGTAGGCGATGGGCTGCAAACCGCGTCCATGATCCTGCATCAGTACTGCTCCGACTGCTTGGTCACTAGCGTCTGCTTCCACCACGTAGTCCTTGTCTGGATCCGCCAAGATGAGTACTGGCGCTGTAGTCAGTGCTGTCTGTAGCTGTTCCATGGCTTGCTGATGAGGGGTATCTCATTTGAAGGGCGTATCCTTTTTCAGTAGGTCGGTCAGTGGCGCTGCAATCTTAGCGTACTGTGGCACGAACCTGTTGTAGTAGTTGGTGAAGCCTAGGAACTGCTGCAACTCCTCCACGTTCTCCGGAATTTTCCACTTTTTAACGGCGTCGATCTTCCGCGGGTCCACGTGTACGCCCTCGGCACTCACCATGTGCCCGAGAAACTGCACCTTCTTTAGGGCGAAGTCGCTCTTCGACAGTTTCACGTAGAACATATTCTTCCGCAGGATCTCGAACACCTTCCGTAGATGTTCCACGTGTTCCTTCATGTTCTTGGAGTAGATGAGGATATCGTCCATGTACACCACAACGCACTCGTCCAGCAGGGGCCGGAGAAAATGGTTCATTTCCGCCTGGAACGTTGCTGGTGCGTTGCAGAGTCCGAACGGCATCACCAAGTATTCGTAGGAGCCGTATCGAGTACGGATTACCGTCTTGTGGATCGAGTCATCCGCCATCTTGATCTGCCAGCAACCCGACCGTAGGTCCAGCTTCGAGAAGACTGTTGCACCACGCAGTTGGTCTAGTAAGTCGTCGATGCGCGGTATGGGGTATTTGTTTTTAACTATCTGTTTGTTCAGTGCGCGGTAGTCGATGCACATCCGTAAACTGCCATCTGGTTTTGGAGTGAAGAGAACTGGTGCACCGTAGGGAGAGGTGGATGGGCGGATCAGTTGTCTGTCCAGTAGATACTCTATCTGTTTCTTCATGTCTGTCAGTTCGGTCGGACTCAGTCGGTATGGTGCACGTGAGACGGGTTTTGCACCTGGTTCCTCCACGATCTCATGCTCGTGGTTGCGTGCTGGAGGTACGCCTGCAGGTAGGTCGTCGGGCATTATATCCTTGTATTGCTCCAAGACCTCCTTTACTGCTGCAGGGAGCTCGGAACTCGGCTTCTCCTCCTCTGCTGCTGCCATGACCAGTGCTAGGTAACCTGTGTTACTCTCGTTCACCGTCTGTTCGAACCGTGCCAGTGTCGTTTCAGGTACGTCCCCTGTATCCGTCCAGCTTCGCAGTGCTATCCGCTTCCCGTTGTTGTAGATGCACACCTTGCTGTTGACCCAATCGATCTCAGGGTTGTACCGCTTCAGAAAATCTCGCCTCAAGATAAAATCTAACCCATTGATGTTGGTGACTGGTAGCTCCGGCTTCCACCTCAACGCACCTATATGCAGCTGCAGTGATGCTTCGCTGTGGATAGGAAGCTTCGTACCGTCCACCATGGTTGCGGAAAACTGGGTCTCTTCCGCCTTCTCTCCAATTTTCTTCAATGCTTCGCGGTCACACACCGAGTGAGATGCACCGCTGTCCACCAGTACCTGGAGGCGTCACCCATTGCATAACACCTCGAGGAGTAGTGGTTTCTGCTGCACTGAGTAGCCAAAGAGGGTCTCATTAATAGGATCATAGGGTACATCAAACTTAATACCTTCCCTATTTCCTATACTTGACTCAGCGCTTTCCAACTTCACCTGGGGGGTAGGAGGATTTTTCCGAGGCTTGTATTATTTCTCTTGAGCCTGGATGTCTCCTCTAAGCCTTGGCAGCTGTGTAGGCTTCACCTGTGGGCAACGGGGAGCCTTAATACTGTGCTGCGGGTAGAGAATATTCACTCTACGGAACGCACGACCCTTTTCTACGCTCCGTAGTACTTTGCCCAACTTCTCAGGTACCTGAATAATTTCTAAAGGCTTTTTCTTGGCCTCTAAATCTCCCCTGAATATTTCAAAGGCTTGAAAACCACGAGAAGCAATGTTCTTCGTTAGAGTATCTTTATAGGACACTTTTAACGAGTTCTTACTTTCGTGGGTGTTCGGCTGGAGTTTCCCAGTCGGTGCAGAGTCTTTTTTCGCGGAGCCTCCATTCGCCTCGGCGATTTCCCCTGATGCCGGCCGGTCGTGACGTTTTAAATTCGCACCATCATTTTCTCCCTTTTTCACCCGCTCCGAAGTCGCCACGTCATCGCATTTTTCTGCTTTTCGGATCTTTACGCGATCGCCAGGTCGATCCGCGGCTACTGGCGATTCCTGTTTTTTTACTTCGGGGGTGCTCCGCTGTTTCCGCCCCGGAGTGCCACACGTGCTTTCTTCATTTTGTAGCACGACAAAAACTGATGCCCTGCTACGCCACAAAATTTGCATTTTGTCGGCTGCTGCTTCGCGTCGTATTTGTCGATATCCATCGGTTCGGCGAACGTGGGGGGTGCCGATCGCTCCGTGCTGAATGTACGGCTCGGCGTGAAGCGTCGTGTTTCGGGTTGACCTCGAGTCAGCGCGTCGTATCGCTCGGCAGCACGCACGATGTCTCTGTAGCTGTTGTAATTCGCCGCAATCACCTGCCGCCGAATCTCCATTTTTAACCCTTCGGTGTACGCCTGGAGTTTTTCGCCTTCGGTCAGGTCGGTGATGCGGTTGAACAGTAACTCCATCTGCTGCGTGTACTATGCTACACTACTGTATTGCTTGTGTCGGTGTATCTGGTGCCGTGCCATGTAGGTCGTATTAATTGGTTCGAAACGCTACCCGAGACTGCTGCCACGTTTTATCCCCGCGGGCTACGTCGGTGTAGTAAATCCATTCGAGAGCCGGTCCACGTAATAGTGCCGCTGCGAGCCGAATCCTTGCTGCGTCGTGTTGCGGGGTCGAACAGCCAATGGCCTCGAAGTAATTTTCGAGGGTGGCCACGAATCGCCGGACGTCGGATCCCTTCGCGCTTGGATCGAACGCCTCCGGGAGCCTCGGTCGTGCTGCTTCGAGGTTCGGCGACAGTGGTGCCATTGGTCCGTGAAATGTCGGTGTCGCCACTGCTGCTGGAGTTGTCGGTGCTGCAGTCGCTGCGGTCGCTGCTGCTGCGGTGGCGAACCCTGGTTGGCTTATCAGAAAAGCCTCGAGTCGACGAAGCGTCGCCTGCGTCTGCTCCATGTTGGTGCGGAGGCTCGCAATGTCGCTCGTAGTCGCGTAGTTGTCGCCTTGGCCATCCATGCCTGACATCAACGCGTCCGAAAAAACGAATCGAGGGGGAGCAAAAAACACGGAACCGGTTTTACATACCTGAAATCGATGTTTGACTGCGTCGTCCCCGCGGTTTTTTTGAAGACTGGTTTTAGCGGTCGAAAGAACTTCGCGTGTAAACGGGCTATGATTACCAAGTGTGAGGATCTAGGATCGAGCTCAGAAAAGAGAATATGAATTGAATCGAATTGAATGAATCACCTGGGTACAATACGAGGCTATATATAGGCTCGACACAAGGCCCCGTAACCAGGTGTTACGCGAAGGTTCCGCGGGTCGCGAAGCGTCCCGAACAGATCCTTCCCGAATTCGGTAGGAGGCAATTCGGTGGTAACCGAAAAGCCAGAATTCGGTGCACGCAACCTAGCTCGGTGCTATAACTATAACAAAATATAGGAAAGCACCTAGCCTAGGAAATCAAGCAATTCATGCATGCATATAATTATCCTATGCTAGAAATAGCATAATAAAGTAAAGGCAAGCAAGCATAGCTGGCATAAGCCGTCGTACTCTCACAGAAGAACTCGTAGGTGACCGGGTCGTAGAATACCCAGCCGGAGGCGTCCAAAGGGAAACGAAGAAAGACGCAGGCACGAGTGCGCGGAGACAACTTGTTCGCGCCAGGGGCGCGAACGTGAGCCAGAGAACCCCAGACACCGAAGTCAGCTGCTACGCCCAGTGAACCTGTCCAAAGGGAGACCGGCGTCACCCGTGGCCGTGCGTCACTGGGCCACAGGTTCAGCTGGTGCGGACTGCCTGAGGCCACAAGAACTGGGGGGCACCGGCATGGCACATGGAGGTCCGGGCAACCTCCATGACCAGGCCGATGTGTCGCTCGGCTACCCCGTTCTGCTGCGGCGAGGCTGGTAGCGTGTAAGACTGGATGATCCCCCGACCCTGACAGAACGTCTCCAGGTGAGTGGAGGAAAACTCACCACCACGGTCCGAGTGTAGGCGGAGCCCACAAAGGCCCTGGGCGCCACCCCTCGCTAGTAGCCAAGGCTCGAGAACGGTGGGCACGTCGGCCTTCCGTCGCAAGGGGAAAACCGTGGTGTAGCGGGAGTAGTCGTCCACCACAATCAGGAAGTAGCGCTCCTGACGTGGGCCAAGGACCGGGGAGGGGCCCCAGACGTCCAAGTGCAGGGTCTGGAAGGGAGCCATGGTGGGGGGGAACGAGGAGGAGTGAGGGGCAGCGTGCTGCCGACCCTCGACGCAAGGAGTGCACAGCGGCGTAGGCAAGCGGGGAAGCGGTGCAAGCGACACTGGGAGACCTGAGACCAGACGGTGACGTGCCATCCTACTGAGACGTGGGAACGACGGGTGACCTAGACGGTGGTGCTAGAGGACCGACGGGTGGGTGAGAGACCGACAGTCGCACGACACAGCAGCTACCTGACCTGACCTGACCCAGTGCGGCGGGACCCAGTGTGCACTGAGTAAAGACCAGAGCCCGGCTCCCTGGGGAAAGTAGCCAAAGGAGCCCCAGTGACACCGTCTGTGCAGGAGGCAACGGACTCGTCTAAAGGAAAAGTGGTGACTACTCCGAGGTCGTGGAGGTGGCTGACACCCACCAAGTTCCTGGAGAACGAGGGGGTGTAGTAACCTGTAAGGACCCAAGAGGGAGCCGCCGGGCACGGAAGAGTGGTGGTGCTGTGGGCAACCATTGCTCTCACTGAAGGGTCAGCCGAGGCGACAGTGACTGGGGTGCGTAGCGGCGTAAGGTCGGTGTGGTCATGAAAGAAACAGCTAGACGCCCTTGAGCCGAGCGTGAACGAAAGGGACGCAGACTGGGTGGTTGGACCTGTGCAAGCTACTCTAGATAGAACAGCACTAGCAACCTCTACAGCACCTAAGCAAGACAAACAAGAGTTATAGCCAGAACGATCAACACTAGAGTCATCAGCATACATCACAGAAACAGATTGTACAGCATTATCTAACTCTGCGGCTAACTCTGCGGCAGACATGCGATACAACTGCATGCCAACTGTGCGGACCAGTGAGGCCCAGTCTGGGGCAGAGCGGGTGGGGCCGAATTGGGCGCGGTAGCCGTTAGTAAGCTGCGCAAAGCACTGACCCGCAGGGTGGAGGCAGCCACAGATGCCGTCTCTGCGCGGCCCAGTCAGCACCCAGTACTGGCAGGGGGGGTGCTGGACCGGGCCACGCGACGTCCAGCTGGGTGGGCCGCTGCTGCTGACAGAGCTCCCTGGTCCAGGCGGCCCCCACTGCTGCTGCTGGGTCTGCTGGCACTGGCCCTGGAACTGCTGCTGACGCTGCTACTGTGGCTGCTGCTGCTGGTGCTGCTGCTGCTGGGGCTGTTGCTGCTAGGACGCCCCACTACCTCCTCCTCTGCCTCCACCTCCACCTCCGCCACCACTCCCACCCCCACCGCCGCCGCCACCACCACTCTCGCTGCCCCCCCCACCTCCGCCCCCTCCACCACCTCCACCACCGCCCCCTCCACCACCTCCACTGCTGCCCCCTCCGCCACCCCCACCACTGCCACCACCTCCTCCCTTCTTACCGCTCTTCTTGCCCCCTTTGTTGCCAAAGGCAACAGCTGCAACCTCGGATGCAGTGGAAACAGAGGCCGAGTCGACAGACGAGGCAAGGAACGAAGGGGCACACCCCTCGAAGATGGGGGGGAGGACGGCTCTAGAGGCAGCAGAAAGGGAGCGGGCAAGGTCCTCAACAGTAGTGAGCCTCTTCTCAAAGAGGTCAATAGTGAGGGACATGGGGTTGACAGCGAGGAAGTGGTCACGGGCAGTCGCAAAGCGGTCAGGGAGGCGGGTGGAAAGGAGGTACAATGTCATCCACATCGCGGGGGGGTTGATGGCAAGCAGGTCGGCGTCAGGGGCAGCAGAGCGGAGCTGAGCATCAAGTGAGCGCAAGTGCAGAATGAGGTCAACAACACGAGGAAACGAGGGGAGGTCGGGGAAAAGGAAAGGCAGCACAAGACGGCCAAGGGACGCAGTGGTCGGGGTGGAGCACCGTTTGACTACCGCGTCGAAAAGGCCCTTGGCCGTCACCTCCTGCTCGAAGTGATGCTGCTCTGATAGTGGCAGGAGGTCGGCGATGGCGAGCACGGTAGCGTCGTCCCGCGCCGCCCAGCGACTGGCCGCCAACTGCGCCTTCTCAAAGCGAGCCTCGTCCACCTCCGACGGGGAAGCACCTAGGGGTCGGGATCCTTCGGGACAACGAGCTTGCCAGTGGCGTGCTCCAGCAGGCGCACGTCGTTCTCGATCCTCGACCCTAGGTACAGCTTAAGCTTGCGAAGCCATCCAAGGAAATCGATCGGGCGGCCCTTCGGATCAAACGTGAGAACTCGCGAGGTAGACATAGTCGTAGGAACAACTAGCGCGTAGGGGTACTAACGGGTGCGGTCTAGAACGGTTGAGTGCGGTTCTGTGTGGTTGGATGCGGTTGAGTACGGTTGAATGCGGTTGAATGCGGTTGAGTGCGGTTCTGTGCGGTTGAATGCGGTTGAGTGCGATTCCAGGGTGCAAGTGACAGTTAGGGCGGCGGTTTAGGCTGTCCAGGTGGGGCTGCGGGTGGAGCGACAGGTGGGATGGCGGGTACCAAGTGGGGCGGCGGTTTTAGGTCATGGGGAGGGTGATAACTGCTGAGGCGGCGATTTCAGGGCGTGGGGAGGGTGCTACCGGTTGGGGTGGCGGGCGACGGGTAAGGTCACGTTCTAACCGGTGGGAACGCGGGTTTCAGGGCGTGGGGAGAGTTCGAACTGGCGGGACGGCGATTTCAGGGCGTGAGGATGGTGCTAGCACGAGGGACGGCGGGTAAGGTGGCGGGCTACACGTGGGGCGCCTTCTAAACGGTGAAGGTGCGACGTTTGGCGGCGGGTTCCTGGTGAGGTCGCGATTTCAGCACGAAAAAGCGCAGGTGAGGCGACGGGCGCGGGTAGCGGGCTCCTCCTCTACTCGCGAACCGTCGCGACGTACGTGCAGGCGGCTACGCGTGCTTCTAGGGCGGCGCGCGCGGGTCTGACGGGCGCTAGCGGGCTGGCAGGCACATCGCGCGGGGCACTAACGGGTGACACGCGGGGCAGAAACGGGTGACGCGAGGGGCAAACCGGGTGACGCGACGGGCTGAAAACGGGTGACGCACGGGCAACGGGGCTACCGGGGCGCTTCGGGCCTTAGGGCGCTACGGGTTAGGTCGGGTCACGGGGCGGTGGGCCCATCGGATCGCTTAGCTCTATACCATGTCAAAGGACTAACTAGCGTGAAATTTGACTAAGGAAACAAGGTACAAGGAGATATATGCAAACCCTAGGAAGAGTGAATGTAACAGCTAGGCTAAACAAAACAACATATATAAAATATATGTTGACAGCTATTGTTCTACGTGCTCGTGAGTCTACTACTTCAGATGCTGGTGAGTCTGCTCTCTCTGGTACTGCGCCTGTTGCGGTCTTACACACCTTCACCCTTGACTCGGGTGCTTCTCGCTCCTTCTTTCGAGACCGCACCACACTCACGCCGCTTAGTCAGCCGGTTGCAGTCTCCCTGGCAGACCCCTATGAGGGTCCTGTACTTGCCCACTACTCCACTGTCCTACCATGGCCGGCGGCCCCCTCTGGCTCCCTGTCAGGTCCTTACCTCCCCTCGTTCTCTACGAACTTGGTGAGTGGTGCTGACCTACAGGATGGAAGGGTTGACCAGTTCACTCCTGCGAGTGAGCGAGTGACCCACTGCACGGACGCTCGGACGGGCCGACACTTGGCCACGTTTACCCGTCAGCCGGGGTCGAGCCTGCACACACTGACTACCGAGTCTCCTCCGGTTGCTGCGACTGGTCAGGTAGCTGCATCGGGTCAGGTGTTTGCTGCAGCGTCTCTGTCTGGTCTTGAGTGTGCCCCCTCCTCTTGTCGCCTCCTGTACCACCAGACCCTCCTCTGGCACCACCGCCTTGGTCACCCCTCCCTGCCTCGTCTCCGAGGCATGGCCTCTCGTGTCCTTGTCTCTGGTCTCCCTAGGTCCCTCCCTCCCCTTCCTCCGGGGCCTGCCCCTACCTGCATTCCCTGCGTCGAGGGGCGGCAGCGCGCCGCTCCTCACTCCTCCGAGTTTCCTCCGACAGAGGCTCCGCTGCAGACTCTTCACATGGATGTGTGGGGCCCAGCCCGCGTCCGTGGACAGGGTCACGAGCGTTACTTCCTGCTGGTGGTTGACATCCTCTCGCGTTGCACCTCAGTCTTCCCCTTGCGCCGCAACGGTGAGGTCACTGAGGTGTTGATCGACTGGATCCGCGCTGCCCGTCTCCACCTCAGACAGAGTTTCGGCTCGGACTTTCCTGTTCTGTGTTTGCACTCCGACCGAGGTGGAGAGCTTTCCTCCAACCTTCTGTGAGCCTTCTGTCGTGCGGAGGGCATCCGCCAGACGTTCACGCTTCCGGCCTCTCCACAGCAAAATGGGATTGCTGAGCGCCGCATTGGCATGGTCATGGACGTCGCTCGTACGTCCATGATCCATGCGGCTGCTCCCCAAATTGTGGCCGTTCGCGGTTCAGTACACGGCACATGAGATCAACCTTCAGCCCCAGGTCTCCATGTCGAAGACCTCCCCTACTCTGCGGTGAACGGGGAAGGTTGGCGATGCGTCTGCGTTCCGTGTCTGGGGATCTCGAGCTTTCGTCCGCGACTTGTCTGCGGACAAGCTGTCCTCCCGTGCTGTTCTCTGCGTCTTCCTTGGGTTCCCCCCTGAAGCGCCTGGTTGGCAGTTTTACCACCCCACCTTGCGTCGTGTTCTTTCCTCCCAGGACGTCACGTTTTACGAGTCGGTTCCGTACTACCGTCTCTTTCCCTACCGCGCTGCCCCCCTCCCCCCCCCGCCGCCGCTCTTCCTCGCGCCAGCTCCCCCCCCGGTAGACCCCCTCCCCCCTCAGGGTCCTGCCCCCTCTAGTGTTTCCCAAGTAGACGCAGTCGAGCCTGTCGAGGTAGCTGTTGACTCTGGTGCTACTAGGGGTGCTGAGCCTGCGGGTGCCGGGTCTGGGGGTGCTGAGCCTGAGCATGCGGAGCCTGGGGGTGCTGAGTCTGGGGGTGCTGAGACTGAGCGTGCGGAGCCTGGGGGTGCTGAGTCTGGGAGTGCTGAGCCTGGAGTTGCTGAGTCGGGGGGTGCGGAGCCTGCGGGAGCTGGGCGTGCTCGTGTGGAGTCTGGCGGTGCTTGGCCTAGAGGTCCTTCGTGTGCTTCGTCCCGGCGGGAGCTACCCTCTCCACAGGAGCTGCGCGAGTGGTTTGCTCGGCGCTCGAGCCGTGCCGCTAGAGCTGGTGGTGCTGCCAGTATTGGATGTTCTACTACTGCTAGGGGTACTGGAGCTGCTGGGCCTGGTGGTGCTGCTTGTGCTGGAGCTGCTAGCGGAGCTGGAGCTAGTGGTGCTGCTGGAGTAGGTGCTGCTGGGGGTACTGGAGCCGGAGCTGCTGCGTCTTCCGGTGGTCCCACTGGAGTTGGAGCTGCTGGAGATACTGCTAGAGCTGGTGGTGCTGCTGGAGTTGGAGCTGACGCTGGGGATGCTGGTGCTGTCTCTGCTGGTTCTAGAGGCGCTGCGTGGTCGCGGCCGTACTTCGTTCCGCTCCTTGAGCAGGTTCTTCGTCTTCTGCCTTCTTCTAATCCTGCTCCTTCCTTAGCGTGTCCACCGCCTGTCCAGTCCGAGTCACAGTTACAGCTGGCCTCCCCACTGCATGCTCCTTCTCCCTACACTAGTCCTACTGGAGGTCTTGCTGAGCATCGTGAGCCTGAGTCGCGTCCTACGTCGCCTGTTCGTGCTGCTCGCACTGGTCGTTGTGTTCCACGTCAGCGCCCTCCTGCGGTCTCGGGCACGCACCAGATGGCACTGCGTCCTTCCACTGCTCCACTACGTGTCCCTTTGCCGTCTCCTCCTGAGACCTCTCTTCCTGCTCTTGCTGGCCCGACCTCTGACTCCTTTCGTGCTGCCAGTCCTACTGTCACGCGTCTCCTAGCTTCTGTTGTCAGTGACCCTTCCTTCGAGTCCACTACTGCGTCTGCCTTAGTTGCTGAGCTTGTCGATTTCGCTGCTCATTGTCGTCTAGACTACGCCGCTAGTCTCATTGCTGAGTCTGAGTTTGTTTGTCCTCCGTCCGTCCGGGGTGAGTGTGCTCTTAGCACGGACGTCCTTGAGGACACGCAGGAGGAGTTCCAGTGCTTTGCTGCTACTTTACCTCATCTCGTGACCATGCTAGTTGACCTTGAGGGAAACCCGGATGCACCAGACATCCCGACCCCGCGCTCTTACGCAGATGCAATAGAGGGTCCCTACTCCTCTCAGTGGCAGTCAGCCATGGGCGCAGAGATGGCTTCCTGGAAGTCAGTCCATAGGCACCTACGTCAACGAGGTTCCCCCACCTGGGGCGAACATCGTCGGTGGCATGTGTATTTTCAGGGTGAAGCGGCCGCCGGGTTCTCCGCCTGTCTTCAAGGCGGGTTATGTGGCTCGAGGCTTTAGTCAACGGCAGGGAGTTGATTACTTTCAGACCTTCTCTCCCACCCCAAAGATGACCACTCTTCGGGTGCTGCTGCACATAGCCGCTCAGCGTGACTACGAGTTTCACTCTCTTGACTTCAGCACTGCTTTCCTACAGGGCAGCTTACACGAGGAGATGTGGCTGCGCCGCCCACCTGGCTTCACTGGGTCGTTTCCTCCTAGTACCCAGTGGAGCCTCCGGCGGCCAGTCTACGGTCTCCACCAGGAGCCTCGTGAGTAGCACAACACACTGAGGACTACACTTGCGGCACTTGGGTTTGCTCCTTCTACTGCCGACTCGTCACTGTTTCTACGCACCGACACCTCTTTGCCGCCGTTCTACATCCTCGTGTACGTCGACGACTTGGTCTTTGCTACTGCTGACACTGCTGGACGCGCCCACGTGAAGTCCGAGCTGCAGAAGAGACACACGTGCACAGACCTGGGTGAACTGCGCAGCTATCTTGGCTTGCACATCACCCGAGATAGAGCACGGCGCACCATTACCCTGACTCAGTCACACATGGTGCAGCAGGTCCTTCAGCACTTCGACTTCATGTACTCCTCTGTCTACTCGCCACTCGCTCTCAGCTCTGCCTTCGGATGAGTCCTTAGAGCTGAGTGGCCCGTACCCAGAGCTTGTTGGCTGCCTCATGTACCTGATAACCTGCACTCGACCTGACCTTGCATACCCTCTTAGCATCTTGGCACGCTATGTTACTCCTGGGAGACCCGGACCAGAGCACATGGCTGTAGCGAAGAGGGTGTTGCGCTACTTGTGCAGTACGTCGGGCATGGGGCTCGTGCTTGGAGGGCGGAGTTCAGTGGTCCTCACTGGTCACGCAGACGCGTCTTGGGTTGACGACCTGGCTACGTAGCGGTCGTCACAGGCTTACACCTTCAGCCTTGGTTCCGGCTCTATTTCGTGGCAGTCTACTCGCTCGTCTTCTGTTCTCAGCTCTAGCTGTGAGGCTGAGATCTACGCTGGGACCATGGCTGCACAGGAGTTACGCTGGCTCACCTATCTGCTGACTGACCTGGGAGAGCCGTCTCGTTCTCGTCCAGTTTTGTACGTCGACAACAAGGCCATGCTGGCCTTGTGTCAGGAGCACAGACTGGAGCACAGAACGAAGCACATTGCTCTTTGCTACTTCCTTGCTGGTGAGCTGCAGCAGCGTGGTCAGTTGCGCCTTGCTTACGTGGCCTCTAAGGCCAACACTGCTGATATCTTCACCAAGGCACTTCAGCCTTGTGATCATCAGCGCTTCTGTACTATGCTAGGTCTTGTGCCTACTTGGCCTCACTTGCTTACCTCTTGACTTTGCTTATACTGTGAACTCTATATCCCTGCACATGCTTGTTTACCTTTATATATAATCCTGCATGTGAACTGGCCTTGTGGCCTTTGAACCTGTGCTCGAAATGTGTGGTGACGTTGTGATCCACCCTGAGCTTGCTTTGCTTTGCTTTGCTTCACTGGTCTTGTGACCCCTTGTTCTCCCCCACTTTGCCTATGGGGGTGTGTCAGACATACATGACCTAGCCTATGGAGGCTGTAGCGGGGTAGACACTAAGGGGTATTCAATTCTAGGGTTTCATATTTTGTATCACACACTTTCCTAGTTCATTCATTCCTCTTTTGGGGTGTGTCAAATACGTGTACCGGTTCGTCCCCGACATGGCAAAGCTGACTGCTCCGTTGACCGACCTGCTGAGGAAGGGGGTTGAGTACACGTGGGGGGAGAAAGAGCAAGCTGCCTTCTCGGCCCTCAAGAAAAATCTGTTCTCGCCGCCCGTGCTTCACATTGCAGATCCGCACCGTCCGTTCGAGCTCGTCACCGTCGCAAATGAAATCGCTATGGGAGCTGCACTGTTGCAGAATCTCGGGAACGGCCTCTAGCCAATCGCGTACGAGTCCCGCAAGCTTCACCCGCCCGAACGCAACTACCCGATACACGACCGCGAGATGCTGGCGATCTTGCACGCGTTCAAAGTATGGCGATGATACCTGACCGGCGCCGACGTGATAGTACAGACAGACCACCGATCCCTACAATACCTCCGCGCCCAACCAAATCTCAATCGGCGACAGGTCTGCTCGTTGGACTATCTGGAGTCCAACTTCCACTACACCATCACATACAAAAAAGGCGCATCAAATATCGCCGACGCACTCTCCCGCCCAACAGCCCGACTCCACGCCATCCTACTCGCCCAAACCAACCCACTGTTAACAGGCCTATTCACCCACGGATACAGTACCGATCCATTTTTCACGACCGGAAATTCACAGCAACTAGCAGAAGCCAAGGGAGTCTATTACATAAAACCATGCACCAACCGCATTTGGGTACCCGCGTACTCACTACCGAGGGAATTGCTACTGCAAGAGGCACACGACAGGGTTACCTCTGGTCACTTCGGGGTAGAAAAAACGCGACAGCAACTTCAGCGGTAGTACTACTGGCTGAGGCTGTTGCCCGACGTACAGCACCACGTGGACTCGTGTCCTACGTGTCAGGTGATGAAGAGCCCGTGAAAAAGAAAGGCGGGTCAGTTGTATCCGATTCCACCGCCTGAGCGCAACTGGCAGCAGGTTACCATGGATTTCGTTACGGGGCTACCTTTGAACCCTAGGGGTAACGATGCGGTAATGGTCGTCGTTGACAGACTGACGAAATGGCCCACTTCGCGGCATGCTGGAAATCGATCTCAGCCGAAGAAACCGCTCGCCTGTTCATCGCAACCGTCATTTGACTACACGGGATACCAGCCGCAATCATTAGCGACCACGACACGAAGTTTACCAGACCATGGAGCACTTGATTCGTGCCACGTGCGACGACCCGACAACATGGGAGCAGCAGTTGTCGCTGATTGAGTTCGCATACAACAATGCCACGTCAGCGACGACGCAGCAGTCCCCGTTTTACCTGAATTACTGGCAAAATCCAACAGTGCCCATGACATCGAGTCCGGAGAATCCAAAGCTACGCGCACAACAGTTCGCCGAGGTTCTGCAAGCTGCCCGCACTAGAGCCGCAGAAGCATTAAAAAAAGCGAACGTCATTGCTAAGAGGAATGCTGACCACCACCGCCGCTCAGTCACGTACTAGTGAGGAGACTACGTACTGCTCGACACACATAACTTAAGACTGCTCGTCGTATCGAAACTTTGACCGCGATACTGTGGACCGTTCCAAATTAGCCACATGATTGTCGAAGTGAAAGGCCTCGCCCTCGAATCGGCACAGACATTCTATGCGACGACGTGGTGAATTCGACGAAGAGATTGTCGCATTGGATCAACTCATCCTCTGAAATCGCGGTGGGTTTTCGAGGAGGTGGTCCTCTGATTCACCAGCCCATCAACGAGCTCTGGTCGATGGAGTGCTGTTCGACGAGCTCGTCCTCTGATCTGCCAGTGAGTCGCGCGATCTCTGACAAACGGGGTGCTGTTCGAAGAGCCTCGTTCTCTAATCGAAGGGTGCCGTTCGGCGAGCCTTGTCTCGGCGAACTGGTCGGCCGAATTCGCGCGACTGCGAAACTCTGCGAAGGCATTCGAACTTCGCTCAGGTGGTTCTAAGCGAAATTTCACTTGCGGAATGGCATTACGTGCCCGACAGTGGACATCTGACGAAACCGCCGGAACGTTTTCTACCTAGCACCCGCGTAATGTCTCTGACGGTGCAACCGTCTACCTGCACCTACTCGGCAGGTGCACACCTGCGCAGATATTTACCTGCGAATGCAGTGCTAGCAGGCCGCCCTGTTGAGGCGCTGGCACGTCGCCCTTCTGCTACGCTGGCAGGCCACCCTGCTACAGCATTGGCAAATCGCTCTGATGCAGTGCTGGCAATTTGCCTTGCAGAATTCTTGCTATTGGTTCCAATGCCATACTAGTCATATCACTTGCATGCCTCATTTTGTACTCTAATTCTGAATTCTCAATGTTCTTTTCAATTCCTTAGTGAAAACTCTGGCCAAATTTCTCTATGAACACAGCAAGTAGTAAGAACTCTGCTAGAACTCTACGACCACCAGCACAACCCCGTGCCCTCCTCCGTAGTCCACTCCCGTTGTAGAGTGACTCTCTGCAATGATTACCCCAGTTACCGCCCATTTATTGTTACCGTCAGACTAGTACATCAGCCCATCATTCCACGTCAGCCTGCTTCGCCCTTACATCCCAACCATGAGCCAACTGCTTTGTCACCGCCCGCCATCCATGACTCGCGCTGCTTCAGAGCCAATCGTTGAGCCCGAGAAGTTTTTGAGCCATCAAATTCGACACCCCACAGGCATCAAGAGGATCGAGTTCCTCGTTTGCTGGAAGGACCGCACGCCAACTGAGGATAGCTGGGTGCCTCTGACCAACATCGAAAACCACCCTGCCCTGCAAGTGTACCTGAAGAGCCGGGGTTTCCCCGATATACACGCACTCGCGTAGCGGAGGGGGCTTCTTGAAGGAGAGGGGGGGGGGGGGGGGGGGGGGGGGGTAGTGTAAGGAATTTTCTCGACATTCCTTACCGCGACCGTCAACATCGCGTACAGCAGCAGCCGTTGTTCGAACGTTACTGTTAACGGGGCTTCGCCAACTTCGCACGCACTGTTTCACCAAACAACGCACTGCTGGACCATCCGAGTCGGCCTACGCTTCGGGACTAGCCCGAACCTTGTGCAAGCGTAGCACTAGCTAGCTCGCACGCACAACGTTACCGTTTGCATGTTTCGCGTATAAGTATTCGCTCATGCCTTCGCTCATACTTCGCACTCATTTGACACTTTAGTGCAATCCTCGCTACCTTGATTCATTGCACCCATAACAACTACCTTCTGAATGGTGCGGGTCCTATTTCAACATCTGGTGCTGAACCGGCTATCAACCTTACAGAAAAGGGGTCCAACCTGGTGCCTAGTAGGCATAACTATTTTAACCTCATCCACTTTGCAAAGAGTGCAAATAATTGGGGAGGTGAGTACGAGTGTCAGCGGGTGTAAGAAGGGGGTTTTAAATCTAATTTACATCAAAATCCATGGATTCGTCGAGGAATCTGGTGGCATGGTGGTACGATGGAGCGACGACTCGTTATCACAAGGAACACAATACAAAGGTGGCACGGTGGTACGGGATGTCAAACATTTATCATATAGCTTGTCTAGGCTATAGTGGGGTAGACACCAAGGGGTACAGTTTACTAGGGTTTCCTACTTGTACCCAACCTTGTTCTAGTTCATCCATTCCTCTTTCTTCACATGGTATAGAGTGGGTTCCCTAGTGGGACCGTTTCTTCCTAAGGGCCCACCATTAAATTTTATTTTTCCTAACCTGCCCGAAGCGCGCTTCACGCTCTGACCTAGCCTACCCTTTCGCGGCCCCTTAGCGGCCTGCCCTGCTCCTGAGGCCCGTAGCGGCCCCCCTTTGCGGCCCCTTCGCGACCCCTTCGCAGCCCCTTAGCGGCCCCTTCGCGGCCCCTTAGCGGCCCCCTTCGCGGCCCCTTAGCGGCCCCTTCGCGGCCCCTTAGCTGCCCCCTTCGCGGCCCCGCCCCGTTGCCCGTAGCGGCCCCGCCCCGTCGCCAGTCGCGGCCCCGCCCCGTCGCCACCTGGGTGTCGCCCTTGCCTCGTCACGACGCCTCAGCGGGACCCGCGCGTCGCCACCGCCTCGTTGCGACGCCCCTGCGGGACCCGCGAGGCGCAGCTCCTGCGCGTCGCCACCAAACGGGACCCAGGCGTCGCCCCCGCTCGTCGCAACGCCCCTGCGGGACCCGCGCGGCGTCGCCCTTGCCCGCCGCGGCGCCCTGCCCTAACCCGCGCCCGACCTTCGAACGACCGCCCCTGCCCCCCCCCCTGCAGCAGCCGCCCCTGGCCCCTGGAGCAGCCACCCTTGCAGCAGCCGCCCCTGCAGTAGCCGCCCCTGGCCCCTGGAGCAGCCGCCCCTGCAGCAGCCGCCCCTGGCCACTGGAGCAGCCGCCCCTGCAGCAGCCGCCCCTGGCCACTGGGGCAGCCGCCCCTACAGCAGCCGCCCCTGGCCCCTGGAGCAGCCGCCCCTGCAGCAGCCGCCCTTGGCCCCTAGAGCAGCCGCCCCTGGAGCAGCAACCCCTGCAGCTGCCGCGGAGCCCTCGCCCTGCAGTGGTAGCAGCCTCGTCGTTGTTGCCGTCGTACGCCTGCCCTTCTCGCCACTTGTGAGCACTGCCTTGCCCGTACTGCTGTTACTGCTGCTCCTGCTGCTACTGCTCTTTCTACTGCTACTGCTGCTCCTGGCGTGGCCAGATGCAACTCCAGCACCGTCCGCGTGAGTCCCTCACGCCCCAACAGCTTCGTGAGTGGTACGCTAGTTGGGGTTGTAGGGGTGGCCGCGCTGCTACTACTGCTACTTCGGCTACTACTGCTACTGCTGCTACTGCGGCCACTACTGCTACTGCTACTCCTGGTGGTGGCCATCTGCAGCTCCAGCGACGTCTGCGTGAGTCCCTCACGCCCCAGCAGCTTCGTGAGTGGTACGCTACTTGGGGTTGTCGGGGTGGCCGTAGTGGGAGTCGTCGTGGAGTGAGTAGTTCAGGAGCTTCTTGTAGTGGCCAGGTGCAGCTGCAGCGTCATCCGCGCGAGACCCTTTCGCCCCAGCAGCTTCGCGAGTGGTACGCTCAGAGTAGAGGGTCACCGAGTACTGCTCGCTGCCCGTACGTCATTTGCACGGGTGTCTGGACTGGTCACCCTTGCGGGACACCTGGTCACACAGAGTCCCGCTGCTTCGCCCGTCTGAGCGACGCTTGGCGTACAGAGTTTGGCCACGACGCTGAGCTCCCCTCCTGGCTGGAGCTGCTTAGGCACAGGGTAGATATATTTTCTCTTGACTATGATGCTATCCTCACTGCCATGTATGCATTGTCTACTAGTGCTGAGGAGGCCTGTCACCTGTGTGTGCCGCCTGACCCCGGTATCCAGTCTGCTGCTCTAGGTGCTGGTGAGGCTGCTGCTCTAGGTGCTGGTGCGTCCCCTTCTCCAGGTGCCGGTGAGGCTGCTGCTCTAGGTGCTCGTGACTCTACTGCTCCAGGTGCTGGTGAGTCTGCTCTCTCTGGTGCTTCGCCGGCTGCGGTCTTGCACACCTTCACCGTTGACTCGGGTGCTTCCCGCTCCTTCTTTCAAGACCGCAACACACTCACGCCGCTTAGTCGCCCGGTTGCAGTCTCCCTGGCAGACCCCTCTGAAGGTCCTGTCCTTGCCCACTACTCCACTGTCCTATCGTGTCCGGCGGCCCCGTCTGGCTCCCTGTCAGGTCTTTACCTCCCCTCGTTCTCTACGAACCTGGTGAGTGGTGCTGACCTACAGGATGGAGGGGTTGACCAGTTCACTCCTGCGAGTCAGCGAGTAACCCACTGCACGTGTGCTCGGACGGGCCGACACTTGGCCACGTTTACCCGTCAGTTGGGGTCGAGCTTGTACACACTGACTACCGAGTCTCCTCCGATTACTGCGTCTGATCAGGTAGCTGCGTCGGGTCAGGTGTTTCCTGCAGCGTCTTGGACTGGTCCGGAGTCTGCCCACTGCTCGTGTCGCCTCCTGTCCCACCAGACTCTCCTCTGGCTCCACCGCCTTGGGCACCCCTCCCTGCCTCGGCTCTGAGGCATGGCCTCCCGTGTCCTTGTCTCTGGTCTCCCCCGGTCCCTCACTCCCCGGGCCTGCCCCTACCTGCGTTCCCTGTGTCGAGGGACGGCAGCGCGCCGCTCCTCACTCCTCCGAGTTTCCTCTGACCGAGGCTCCACTGCAGACTCTCCACATGGACGTGTGGGGCCCAGCCCGCGTCCGTGGACAGGGTCACGAGCGTTACTTCCTGCTGGTGGGTGATAACTACTCGCGTTACACCGCAGTCTTCCCCCTGCGCCGCAAGGGTGAGGTCACTGAAGTGTTGATCGACTGGATCCGCGCTGCCCGTCTCCAGCTCAGAGAGAGTTTCGGCTCGGACTTCCCTGATCTGCGTCTGCACTCCTGACAGAGGTGGAGAGTTTTCCTTCGACCTTCTGCGAGCCTTTTGTGCAGAGGGCATCCGCCAGACGTTCACGCTTCCGGCCTCTCCACAGCAAAATGGGATTGCTGAGAGCCGCATTGGCATGGTTAAGGACGTCGCTCGTACGTCCATGATCCATGCGGCTGCTCCCCATTTTCTGTGGCCATTCGCGGTTCAGTACGCGGCGCATCAGATCAACCTTCAGCCCCGGGTCTCCATGCCAAAGACCTCCCCAACTCTGCGGTGGACGGGGAAGGTTGGCGATGCGTCTGCGTTCCGTGTCTGGGGATCTCGAGCTTTCGTCCGCGAATTGTCTGCGGACAAGCTGTCCTCCCGTGCTGTTCCCTGCATCTTCCTTGGGTTCCCCCCTGACGTGCCTGGTTGGCAGTTTTACCACCCCACCTCGCGCCGTGTTCTGTCCTCCCAGGACGTCACGTTTTACGAGTCGGTTCCGTACTACCGTCTCTTTCCCTACCGCGCTGCGCCCCTCCCCCCGCCGCCGCTCTTCCTCGCGCCAGCTCCCCCCCCGGTAGAGCCCCTCCCCCCTCAGGGTCGTGCCCCCCCTGGTGTGTCCAAGGTAGATGCAGTCGAGCCTGTCGAGGTAGCTGTTGAGTTTGGTGCTGCTAGGGGTGCTGAGCCTGCGGGTGCCGGGTCTGGGGGTGCTGAGCCTGAGCGTGCGGAGCCTGGGGGTGCTGAGTCTGGGGGTGCTGAGACTGAGCGTGCGGAGCCTGGGGGTGCTGAGTCTGGGGGTGCTAAGACTGGAGTTGCTGAGTCTGGGGGTGCGGAGCCTGTGGGAGCTGGGCGTGCTCGTGTGGAGTCTGGCGGTGCTGGGCCTGGAAGTCCTTCGTGTGCTTGGTCTCGACGGGAGCTACCCTCTCCACAGGAGCTGCGCGACTGGTTTGCTCGGCGCTGGAGCCGTGCCGCTAGAGCTGGTGGTGCTGCCGAAGGTTCTACTGCTGCTGGGGGTGCTGGAGCCACGGGTCCCGGAGGTGCTCGTACTGGAGGTACTGGAGTTGCTGGGCCTGGTGGTGCTGCTGGTGCTGGAGCTGCTAGCGGAGCTAGAGCTGGTGGTGCTGCTGGAGTAGGTGCTGCTGGGGGTACTGGAGCCGGAGCTGCTGCGTCTTCCGGTGGTCCCACTGGAGCTGGAGCTGCTGGAGCTTTTAGAGCTGCTCGAGGTGCTGCTGGAGCTGGTTGTGCTGAGCCTGGGGGTGCGGAGCCTGGGGGTGCTGAGCCTGGGGGTACGGAGCCTAGGGGTGCGGAGCCTGGGGGTACTGGGTCTGCTCGTGTTGCCTCTGGCGGTGCTTCGTCGAGGCGGGAGCTCCTCTCTCCGCAGGAGCTGCGCGAGTGGTCTTGCCGGCGCTGGAGCCGTGCTGCTTGAGCTGGAGGTACTACTGTTGCGGCTAGTCTTTAAGGTGCTCGTACTAGCGGTACTGGAGCTGCTGGGATTGGGGGTGCTGCTGGGGTTAGTCCTGCTAGAGGTACTGCTGGAGCTGCTGGAGGTACTGGAGCTGAAGGTCCTGCTGGAGTTGGTGCTGCTGGAGCTGCTGGTGCTGCTGGCGCTAGTGCTGCTGCTGGGGGTACTGGAGTTGTCCCTGCTGGTTCTGGAGGCACTGCGCGGCCGAGGCCGTACTTTGTTCCGCTCCTTCAGCAGGTTCTTGGTCTCCCGCCCTCTACTGGTCTTGCTCCTCCCTTAGAGGGTCCACAGCCTGTCCAGTCGCGGTCACATTTACAGCCCTCCTCCCCCCTACCTGCTCCTTCTCCCTACACTGGTCCTTCTGGAGGTCTTGCTGAGTGTCGTGAGCCTGTGTATCGTCCTGCGTCGCCTGTTCGTGTTGCTCGCACTAGTAGTCGTGCTCCGCGTCCGCGTCCTCCTGCGGTCCCAGGCACACACCAGATGGCAGTGCGTCCTTCCACTGCTCTTCTGCGTGTCCCGTTGCCGTCTCCTCTAGAGTCCTCTCTTCCTGTTCTTGCTGACCCAGAGTCTGACTCTCTTCGTGCTGCCAGTCCTAGTGTCACGCGTCTCCTGGCCACTGTTGTCACTGACCCTTCCTTTGAGTCCACTGCTGCGTCTGCCTTAGTTGCTGAGCTTGTCGACTTTGCTGCTCACTGTCGTCTAGACTACGCCACTAGTCTCGTTGCTGAGTCTGAGTCTGTCTGTCCTCCGTCCGTCGGAGGTGAGTGTGCTCTTAGCACGGACGTCTTTGAGGACAAGCAGGAGGAGTTCTAGTGTTTTGCTGCTGCTTTGCCTCATCTCGTGTCCAAGTTGATTGCCCCTGAGGGAGACCCGGATGCATCAGACATCCCGACTCCTCGATCGTACGCTGAGGCGATCGAGGGTCCCTACTCCTCTCAGTGGCAGTCAGCCATGGACGCAGAGATGGCTTCCTGGAAGTCCACAGGCACCTACGTCGACGAGTTTCCCCCACCTGGGGCGAACATCGTCAGTGGCATGTGGATTTTCAGGGTGAAGCGGCCGCCGGGTTCTCCGCCTATCTTCAAGGCGCGTTACGTGGCTCGAGGCTTCAGTCACTGACAGGGAGTTGACTACTTTCAGACCTTCTCTCCCACCCCAAAGATGACCACTCTTCGGTTGCTGCTGCACATCGCCGCTTAGTGCGACTACGAGCTTCACTCTCTTGACTTCAGCACAGCTTTCTTGCAGGGCAGTCTGCATGAGGAGATCTGGCTGCGCCGCCCACCTAGCTTCACTGGGTCGTTTCCTCCGGGTACCCAGTGGAGCCTTCGGCGGCCAGTCTACGGTCTCCGCCAGGCGCCCCGTGAGTGGCACGACACACTGATGACTACACTTGCGGCTCTTGGGTTTGCTCCTTCTTCTGCCGACCCGTCGCTATTTCTGCGCACCGACACCTCTTTGCCGCCGTTCTACATCCTCGTGTACGTCGACGACTTGGTCTTTGCCACTGCTGACACTGTTGGACTCGCCCACGTGAAGTCCGAGCTGCAGAAGAGACACACGTGCACAGACTTGGGTGAACTGCGCAGCTACCTTGGCTTGCAGATCAACCGGGACAGAGCACAGCGCACCATTACCCTGACTCAGTCACACATGGTGCAGCAGGTCCTTCAGCGCTTCGACTTCACGTACTCCTCGCCTCAGGCCACTCCTCTATCTACTCGCCATTCGCTCTCAGCTCTGCCTTCAAATGAGTCCGTAGAGCCGAGTGGCCCATACCCAGAGCTTGTTGGCTGCTTCATGTACCTGATGACCTGCACTCGACCTGACCTTGCATACCCTCTTATCATCTTGGCACGCTATGTTGCTCCTGGGAGACACCGACCAGAGCACATGGCTGCAGCGAAGAGGGTGTTGCGCTACTTGTGCAGTACGTCGGGCATGGGGCTAGTGCTTGGAGGGCGACGTCGAGTGGTCCTCACAGGTCACGCAGACGCTTCTTGGGCTGACGACCAGGCTACGCAGCGGTCGTCACAGGGTTACACCTTCAGCCTTGGCTCCGGCTCTGTTTCGTGGCGGTCTACCCGCTCGTCTTCTGTTCTCGGCTCCAGCTGTGAGGCTGAGATCTACGCGGGGGCCATGGCTGCACAGGAGCTATGCTGGCTCACCTACCTGCTGACTGTCCTGGGAGAGCTGCCTCGTTCTCCTCCAGTTCTGTACGTAGACAACAAGGCCATGCTCGCCTTGTGTCGGGAGCACAGACTGGAACACAGAATGAAGCACATTGCTCTTCGCTACTTCCTTGCTCGTGAGCTGCAGCAGCGTGGTCAGCTGCGCCTTGCTTACGTGGCCTCTGAGGCCAACACTGCTGATATTTTTACCAAGGCACTTCCGCCTTGTGATCATCAGCGCTTCTGTACGATGCTAGGTCTTGTGCCTACTTGGCCATACTTGCTCACTTCTTGACCTTGCTTGTACTGTGATCTTTCTATACCTGCACTTGCTTGTTTACCTTTATATATGATCTTGCATGTGAACTGGCCTTGTGGCCTTGCTCTTGTGCTCGGACTGTGTGGTGACGTTGTGATCCACCCTGAGCTTGCTGTGCTTTGCTTGATTGGTCTTGTGACCCCTTGTTCTCCCCCACTTTGCCTATGGGGGTGTGTCAGACTTATATGACTTAGCCTATGTAGGCTATAGTGGGGTAGCACATATGGGGTACAACATATTTCTAGGGTTTGTACTTGTACCCAACTTTTCCCTTAGTCATTTCATTCCTCAATTCTCACAGAATACATTGATTTCGAATGTCTAGACTTTTTTTTTTATACACTCTGAAATTTCAGCCTTTTTTTAATACCAATTCTGAGAGTTTCATACTAAATCTGTGTACTAGTCTGACGAATCAGACAGGTCAAAAACGAATCTGAGGGCCTGACATCGAGCCTATAACCCTTCTCTAGGATCAATCGGGGATCACCAGGGAACCTATGACACCTCCCCCGCATTGGGATGCCTGATGTGCACAAACTGGAATTCGAACCCGAGACCTTTGCTCTATTACCATGTCAGAATCTCAACCACTAGATCACTGGGATAAAAGGGCTTTTTAAGTAGCGGGTCAGTGCGCCCTTAATCCCCCAGGACAACGAGCCTGTAACCCTTCTCTAAGATCAATCGGGGATCACCAGTGGACATCTGACAAGGAAATCAAGGTATTTTACCATGACTATTTTTGACCTGCTAAATAACCTGTCAAATGGAACCGACTGCTTGGAGGCTGAAGGTATATTCCTGGCTCGTGTCAAACTTCTGGTCAAACTTCGTGTTTTCCAGAGACCAGTGGCAAATTTTAGCCGGAAGACCCGAAGTGGGTCTCGGTCCGTGGCGGGAACAGTGGTCGATGCGAGTGTTGCGAGGTGGTAACGTTGTCAGATTTATATGACATAGTTGCTGTAGGCTATAGTGGGGTAGCACATATGGGGTACAGGGTTTCTAGGGTTGTATTTGTACCCAATCTTTCCTTAGTCATTTCATTCCTGCTTACTCATTTCACATGGTATAGAGCGGGTTCCCTGTGGAACTCTGCCTAGGGCCCACCGAAGCGCGCCCCGAGGCGCGCTCAACTTTTTTTTTCCGCTCTCGAGCGACCCTCCGTGTCGCCTCCCTCCCAGTCGCGGCCCCAGCCGCCCGCTACGATCGCGGCCCCAGCCGCCTGCTCGACGCGGCCCCCAGCCGCCTGCTCGACGCGGCCCCTCAGCCGCCTACTCGACGCGGCCCTGCCGCCCGCTACGCCGCGGCCGCCGCCCACTACGATCGCGGCCCCGGCCGCCTGCTACGACCGCGGCCCCAGCCGCCTGTTCGACCGCGGCCCCGCCGCCCGCTCCTGTCGCGGCCCCGGCTGCCTGCTCGCACGGCCTCGCCGCCCGCTACTACCGCGGCCCCGGCCGCCTGCTCGACCGCGGCCCCCCCAGCCGCCTGTTCGACCGCGGCCCCGCTGCCCGCTACTGTCGCGGCCCCGGCCGCCTGCTAGCGCGGCCTCGCCGCCCTCTACTACCGCGGCCCCGGCCGCCTGCTTGCACGGCCCCGCCGCCTGCTACGACCGCGGCGCCAGCCGCCTGTTCGACCGCGGCCCCGCCGCCTACTACCGTAGCGGCCCCGGCCGTCTTCTCGCGCGGCCCCGCCGCTCACCTACTACCGCGGCCCCAGCCGCCTGCTCGCACGGCCCCGCAGCCTGCTACGACCGCGGCCTCCCAGCCCACTAGGCTGCGGCCGCCGCCTGCTCAACCGCGGCTTCGCCGCCCACTACGCATCGGCCCCGCCGTCCACCTGTAGCGACTGTGCGGGCGGACCTCTGACCAGCTGTGCCGCCGAGCCGCCCGGGAGCCGAGCCGCCCTGCAGCCGAGCCGCCCGGGAGCCGAGCCGCCCTGCACCCGAGCCGCCCTGTCGCCGAGCCGCCCTGCCCCCGAGCTGCCCTGCCGCCGAGCCGCCCGGGAGCCGAGCCGCTGTGCACCCGAGCCGCCCGGTCGCCGAGCTGCCTTTCTGTCGAGCTACGCGACCTGCCCTGCCTGGTGAGCACAGTCCCACTGTCACTGCGTGCTCTCCCCCCTACTGCTTGCACTGCTTCACAGTCGTCGTCATGGCTACCCCTAGTGTCCTAGCTTTTGACGCTGAGGGTCGCGCCATTGATTTTGAGGTCTGGCTAGACGACCTGCAGCTGTTCTTACAGTGCGACAGAGCTGACGACCTTTCTCTCTTTGACCTCACCTCTGGCGCCTCTCCTGCTCCTGCTACTGATGCTGATCCCGCTGTCCGCTCTAAGTGGGCCACCCGCGATGCTGCTGCACGTCTTGCTGTGCGTCGCCACCTTCCTACCTCTGAGCGTGCGCACTTCAGTCAGTACAAGAGTGCTCAAACCTTGTACGACGCTGTAGTTGCGCGCTACTCCTCCCCTGCCACTGCTGCACTGAGCCGTCTCATGCTTCCCTACCTCTTTCCTGACCTCTCTGCCTTTCCCACTGTCGCTGACCTCATTACGCATCTCCGCACTAGTGACACTCGCTACCGCGCCGCCCTTCCTGCTGAGTTCTGCGCTAAGAACCCCCCCCCCATGTACATCGCTCTCTACTACGTAGTCGCGCGCCTCCCTGACTCCCTTCGAGTCGTCAGGGACCACTTTCTCGCAGTCTGCCCCACCACGCTCACCGTCGACCTCCTCGAGAAGGCCCTCCTCGCAGCGGAGAAGAGCATAGTCGCTGTAGGTGCTTCTCGTGGTGACCCTCGCACCCCCATCTTTGAGGGGTGCTCTCCTTCCCCCTTGCTGCCCTCTGTTGCCTCTGCTGCTGCTGCCGACCTGCTTGGTCTTGAGTCGGTCGGCGCGGCGTCTGCCCCTAGTGGGAGACGTCGCTCCAGCAAGGGCAAGGGGGGCAAGGGCGCGGGTGGAGCTGGAGGGGGCGGTGGCGGTGGCGGCGGTTGCGGCGGAGGGAGTGGGGGTGGCGGCGGGACTAGTGGCGGGGGTGGTGGTGGTGGTGGCAGCAGCGGCGGGGACAGTAGTGGTGGTGCCAGCGGTGGTGGTGGAGGCAGCGGCGGGGGTGGAGGCGGCGGAGGTGGAGGCGGTGGAGGCGGCGGCGGAGGAGGCAGTGGTGGTGGAGGGGGTGGAGCTGGTCGGGGTGGTACCCAGCAGCGTAGCGGCGGCGGTGGTGGCCAGCGCTCGCAGCGGCAGCAGCAGCAGCGCTCTCGGGACATCCCTTCGCCTCAGCAGCTTCGTGAGTGGTACGCTGGGCGTCAGAGGGGTGGGGGTACTGGTCCCTGCACCTACGTTCTTCGTTCCGGCGACCGCGCGGGTGAGCAGTGTGAGGGTGCCCACGCCACCCAGCGCTGCTTTGGCCGCCTGACGGACGCCTGGCGTCAGCAGTTCCCTGGGGCTAGTGAGATCCCTCGCTGGGATGAGCTTCTCAGGGCTGGTGTAGCGATCTTTGATCTTGATTTTGATGCTATCCTTACTGCTATGTATGTTGTGGATTATAGTGAGGAGAATGAGGGTTACCGTTGTTTCCAGCCCGACCCGGGCATTGGTACTGCAGCGCTAGGTGCTTGTGAGGCTGCTGCTCTAGGTGCCAGTGCGTCTGCGCTCTCAGGTACTGGTGAGACTGCGCTCTCAGGTACTGCGTCGTCCTCGTCCTCCCTCACTTTCACACTTGACTCCGGAGCTTCTCGCTCCTTCTTTCGAGACCGCACTACCCTTACGCCGCTCGGCCGACCGGTTGCAGTCTCCCTTGCTGACCCCTCTGGAGGTCCTGTCCTGTCTCACTTCTCCACTGTCCTCCCGTGTCCGGCTGCCCCTTCGGGCACCCTGTCGGGTCTGTACCTTCCCTCGTTCTCCACGAACTTGGTGAGTGGAGCGGACCTGCAGGATGGGGGTGTTCACCAGTTCACTCCTGCGAGTCAGCGGGTGACCCACTGCACGGAGGCACGCACAGGCCGACACCTGGCCACGTTCTCGCGTCGGCCGGGGTCGAGTCTCTACACCCTGACCGTTGAGTCTCCTCCTGTCCCTGCGTCTGGTCAGGTGGCTGCGTCGGGTCAGGTACTTGCTGCTGCGTCCCGGTCAGGTCCTGAGTCTGCCCCCTGTTCTTGTCGCCTCCTGTCTCACGAGACTCTCCTGTGGCACCACCGTCTTGGCCACCCCTCCTTGCCCCGTCTTTGGAGCATGGCTTCCCGTGTCCTTGTCTCTGGTCTTCCCCAGTCTCTCCCTCCTCTCCCCTCCGGGCCAGGACCTTCCTGTGTCCCCTGTGTCGAGGGTCGCCTCCGGGCTACTCCTCACTCCTCCCACTTCCCCCCGACAGAGGCTCCCCTGCAGACGCTTCACATGGATGTGTGGGGCCCAGCCCCCGTCCGTGGGCAGGGTTACGAGCGCTACTTCCTGTTGGTGGTTGACGACTACTCGCGTTACACCACAGTCCTCCCCTTGCGCAGCAAGGGTGCGGTCACTGAGGTGCTGATTGACTGGATCCGCGAGGCTCGTCTCCAGCTCAGGAAGAGCTTCGGCTCGGACTTTCCTGTTCTGCGTCTGCACTCGGACAGAGGCGGAGAGTTCTCTTCTCGCCTTCTGCGGGACTACTGTCGTGCACGGGGGATCCGCCAGACCTTCACGCTTCCGGACTCACCACAGCAAAATGGGATTGCTGAGCGCCGCATTGGCATGGTCATGGATGTCGCTCGTACGTCCATGATGCATGCGGCTACCCCCCATTTTCTGTGGCCGTTTGCAGTGAGGTACGCGGCGCATCAGCTCAACCTTCACCCCCGGGTCTCTCGGCCTGCGATGTCCCCAGCCTTGCTGTGGACGGGGAAGGTTGGCGATGCGTCTGTGTTCCGTGTCTGGGGATCTCGGGCGTTTGTCCGCGACTTGTCTGCGGACAAGCTGTCCCCTCGTGCTGCTCCCTGTGTCTTCCTTGGCTTCCCCACTGACGCCCCAGGGTGGCAGTTTTACCACCCCTCCTCTCGTCGTGTTCTGTCCTCCCAGGACGTCACGTTCGACGAGTCAGTCCCCTTCTACCGTCTCTTCCCCTACCGCACTCCTTCCCTCCCCCCTCCCCCGGACTTCCTTGTGCCGGTTCCCCCCCCGGTAGACCCCCTCCCCCCTCAGGTTCCTGCCCCCTCAGGTGTGTCCCAGGTAGACGCCGTTGACCCGGTCGAGGTTACTGGTGACTCTGGTGCTGCTGCGGGTGCTGAGCCTGGGGGTGCTGACTCTGGGGGTGCTGTGCGCGGGGGTGCTGAGCATGGGGGTGCTACTGCTGGGGGTGCTGGGCCTGAGGGTGCTACTGCGGAGGGTGCGGAGCCTGGGGGTGCTGAGCCGGGGGGTGCTGTGCCTGGGGGTGCGGGGTCTGGGGGAGCTGGGTCGGGAGCTACTGAGCCTGGAGGTGCTGAGCTGGGAGCTGCTGAGCCTGGGGGTGCTGCGTCTGGAGCTGCTGAGCCTGGGGTTTCTCCTGCTGCTGCGTCTCGCCGGGAGCCCCTCTCTCCACAGGAGCTGCGCGAGTGGTTCGCTCGCCGGTGGAGGCGTGCTGCTGAGTCTGGAGGTGCTGCTGGAGCTGGAGCTGGAGCTTCTTCGACCGTCGTGGGTGCGGGTGCTGCCGGTCCCGGAGCTGCTGGACCTGCGGGTCCTCCTGGAGCTGGAGCTGCTGAGGGAGCTGGTGCTGAGCCTACTACTGTTGGTCCTGCCACTGGAGGTGTGGGTGGCGCTGGTGCTGTCGCTGAGGGTGCTGGTGCAGACCCTGCTGCGTCTGGAGCTGCCGCGCGGCCTCGGCCGTACTTCGTTCCGCTCTTGCAGCAGGTTCTTGGTCTTTCTCCTCCGGTAGAGGGTCCACCGCCTGTCCAGTCGCAGTCCCTGCTGGAGCCTTCCTCTCCACTGCCTGCTCCCTCTCCTTACACTGGTCCTACTGGAGGTCTTGCTGAGCATCGTGAGCCTGCGTCTCGTCCCGCGTCGCCTGTTCGTGCTGCTCGCGCTAGTGGTCGCAGTTCGCGTCAGCGTCCTCCTCCTGTCCCTGGCACGCACCGGATGTCTTTGCGTCCGTCCACTGCTCCTCTGCGTGCCCCTTTGCCTTCTCCTCCTGAGTCCTCTCTTCCTGCGCTTGCCGACCCTGAGTCGGACTCTCTTCGTGCTGCCAGTCCTACTGTCACGCGTCTGCTTGCTACTGTCGTCACTGACCCCTCTTTTGAGTCCACTGCTGCGTCTGCTCTAGTCGCTGAGCTCGTCGACTTTGCTGCTCGCTGTCGTCTCGACTACGCTGCTAGTCTTGTTGCTGAGTCTGCGTCTGTCTGTCCTCCGTCCGTCGGGGGTGAGTGTGCTCTTAGCACGGACGTCCTAGAGGACAGGCAGGAGGAGTTACAGTGTCTAGCGGCTGCTTCACCTCATCTCGCGTCTGTACTGCTTGCCCCTGAGGGAGACCCGGATGCACTAGACATCCCGACTCCGCGTTCTTACGCGGAGGCCGTAGAGGGTCCCTACTCCTCTCAGTGGCAGGCAGCTATGGATGCAGAGATGGCTTCCTGGAAGTCCACAGGCACCTACGTTGACGCGGTTCCCCCTCCTGGGGCGAACATCATCAGTGGCATGTGGATCTTCAGGGTGAAGCGGCCGCCGGGCTCTCCACCTGTCTTCAAGGCACGGTACGTTGCTCGTGGCTTCAGTCAGCGGCAGGGAGTTGACTACTTTCAGACCTTCTCTCCCACCCCGAAGATGACTACTCTTCGGGTGCTGCTGCACATAGCCGCTCAGCGCGACTACGAGCTTCACTCTCTCGACTTCAGCACTGCGTTCTTGCAGGGTAGCCTGCACGAGGAGATCTGACTTCGCCGTCCACCTGGCTTCACTGGGACTTTCCCTCCTGGCACCCAGTGGAGCCTCCGACGGCCAGTCTACGGTCTCCGCCAGGCACCGCGTGAGTGGCACGACACACTGAGGACTACGCTTGCGGCTCTTGGGTTTGCTCCTTCTACTGCTGACCTGTCGCTGTTTCTTCGCACCGACACTTCCCTGCCGCCGTTCTACATCCTCGTGTACGTCGACGACTTGGTCTTTGCCACAGCAGACACTGCTGGACTCGCCTACGTGAAGTCCGAGCTGCTGAAGAGACACACGTGCACAGACCTGGGTGAACTGCGCAGCTACCTTGGCTTGCAGATCACTCGGGACAGAGCACGCCGTGTCAGAACTTATAGCTTACTTGTTTCTGTAGGCTATAGTGGGGTATCCCATAGGGGGTACAACCCAATTAGGGTTTCCTATTTGTACTCACTTCGTTCATAGTCATTCCATTCTCGTTCTTTGTTTCCACATGGAATCAGAGCAGGTTCCCTCCTAGGGACTGCTTCTAGGGCCCACCGAACCGCGCCCCGAGGCGCGTTTTTTTTTAGCGACCCGTTGTGTCGCCCCTAGCGGACCGTTGCGCCGCCCTTCCCCTCGCGGCTCCGCCGCCCTTCCCTAGCGGCCCCGCCGCCCTTCGATCGCGGCCCCGCCGCCCTCTGCTACGCGGCCCCGCCGCCGCCCTTCGATCGCGGCCCCGCCGCCCTCGGCTACGCGGCCCCGCCGCCCTCTGCCTCGCGGCCCCGCCGCCCTCTGCTACGCGGCCCCGCCGCCCTCTGCTACGCGGCCCCGCCGCCCTCTGCTACGCGGCCCCGCCGCCCTTCGATAGCGGCCCCGCCGCCCTTTGCCACGCGGCCCCGCCGCCCTCTACTACGCGGCCCCGCCGCCCTCTGCTACGCGGCCCCGCCGCCCTTCGATCGCGGCCCCGCCGCCCTCTGCTACGCGGCCTCGCCGCCCTCTGCTACGCGGCCCCGCCGCCCCCTGCTACGCGGCCCCGCCGCTCTCTTCGGACGCGGCCCCGCCGCCCTCTGCTACGCGGCCTCGCCGCCCTCTGCTACGCGGCCTCGCCGCCCTCTGCTACGCGGCCCCGCCGCCCCCTGCTACGCGGCCCCGCCGCTCTCTTCGGTCGCGGCCCCGCCGCCCTCTGCTACGCGGCCCCGCCGCCCTCTGCTACGCGGCCCCGCCGCTCTCTTCGGTCGCGGCCCCGCCGCCACTCTGCTACGCGGCCCCGCCGATCCGCCCAGCAGCAGCCGCCGCCGCCTGAGCCGCCGCCGAGCCGCCGCCGAGCCGTCGCCGAGCCGCCGCCGAGCCGCCGCCGAGCCGCCGCCCGAGCCGCCGCCGAGCCGCCAGAGCCGCCGCCGAGCCGCCCGTGACGCCCGAGCCGCCCGCGCCGCCCAGCAGCAGCCGAGCCGCCGCCGAGCCGCCGCCGCCTGAGCCGCCGCCGAGCCGCCGCCGAGCCGCCGCCGAACCGCCGCCGAGCCGCCGCCCGAGCCGCCGCCGAGCCGCCCGCGCCGCCCGAGCCGCCTGCGGAGCCGTGCTGCTGTTCCTCTGCTGCTGACCTACCCGCCTCTCCCAGCCCGGTGAGATTTTTCAGCTGCTGTCATGGCCACCCCCAATGTTCTTACCTTTGACGCTGAGGGGAGGGCCATTGACTTTGCCGTCTGGATTGAAGACCTGCAGCTGTACTTACTGTGTGATGCGATAGATGAGGTCTCTCTCTTTGACTTTGTCTCTGGCGCTGTCCCTGCCCCACCTGCTGATGCTGACTCTGCCGTTCGCTCCAAGTGGGCGACCCGCGATGCTGCTGCACGTCTTGCTGTGCGTCGCCACCTCCCTTCCTCTGAGCGTGCCCACTTTAGTCAGTGCAAGACCGCTCAGGCCTTGTACGACGCTGTAGTTGCACGCTACTCCTCCCCTTCCTCCGCTACCCTTAGCCGCCTCATGCTACCGTTTCTCTTCCCTGACCTCGCTTCCTTTCCCACTGTCGCTGACCTCGTTACCCACCTCCGTGCTAGTGACACCCGCTACCGCGCTGCCCTTCCTGCTGAGTTCCGCGCTGCGAACCCTCCTCCCATGTACATCACTCTCTACTTTCTCGTCACCCGTCTCCCTGAGTCCCTTCGTGTCGTTAGGGACCAGTTTCTCTCTGTCTGTCCCACCACTCTCACTGTCGACCTCCTTGAGGAGTCCCTGCTAGCGGCTGAGAAGAGTATTGTCGCTGTAGGGGCCTCTCGGGGTGACCCTCGCACCCCTATCTTTGAGGGGTGTGGTCCTTCCCCCCTGCTGCCCTCTGTCGCCTCTGCCGCTGCGGCCGACCTCACTGGTTTTGAGTCGGTCGGCGCGGCGTCTGCCCCCAGCGGCAGACGCCGCGCTGGCAAGGGCAAGGGGGGCAAGGGAGCGGGTGGAGCTAGAGGGGGCGGTGGAGGAGGCGGTGGGGGTGGCGGGGGGAGTGGGGGTGGCGGTGGGGGTGGTGGCGGGAGTGGAGGTACTGGTGGCGGCGGTGGAGGCGGAGGTGGCGGCGGAGGTGGTAGCGGAGGAGGCGGTGGGAGCGGTGGGAGCGACGGTCCTGGTGGGGGAGGTGGAGGTGGAGACGGGGGTGGCGGTGGAGGCGGGGGTGGCAGTGGAGGCGGGGGTCGGAGTGGCTCGTCCCAGCGGAGCAGCTCCGGGGGTGGTCAGCGCCAGCAGCAGCAGCAGCAGCAGCCGCAGCAGCAGCCACAGCAGCAGCAGCGCTCTCGCACCGTCCCCGCCCCTCAGCAGCTCCGTGAGTGGTACTCGCAGCGTCAGCGTGGTGGTGCGCTTGGTCCTTGCCCCTACGTTCTCCGCACCGGTGACCGTGCAGGGGAGAGGTGTGGAGGCGCCCACACTGCCCGCCGCTGCTTTGGCCGCCTGACTGACGCCTGGCGTCAGCAGTTTCCGGAGGCAGCTGAGATCCCCCGCTGGGGAGAGCTGTCTAGGGCTGGTGTAGCTATTTATGATCTTGATTTTGATGCTATTCTCTCTGCTATGTCTGCTGCGATTGGTAGTGATGAGGATGACTGTTACCGGTGTTTCCCGCCCGACCCGGGCATTGGTACTGCCGCGTCAGGTACTAGTGAGGCTGCTGCTCTAGGTGCCAGTGCGTCTGTGCTCTCAGGTGCTGGTGAGTCTGCCCTCTCAGGTACTGTGTCGGCTTCGGCCTCTCACACCTTCACCCTTGACTCTGGAGCGTCTCGCTCCTTCTTTCGGGACCGCACCACTCTCACGCCGCTGAGTCGGCCGGTTGCGGTGTCCCTGGCTGACCCCTCTGGGGGGCCTGTCCTGTCTCGCTTCTCCACTGTCCTCCCGTGTCCGGCGGCCCCCTCTGGCACCCTGACTGGTCTCTACCTCCCCTCGTTCTCGACGAACTTGGTGAGTGGTGCTGACCTCCAGGATGCGGGTGTCCACCAGTTCACCCCTGCTCGTCAGCGGGTGACCCACTGCACGGAGGCGGATACAGGTCGCCACCTGGCTACGTTTACACGTCGGCCAGGGTCGAGCCTGTACACTCTGACCACTGCTTCTCCTCCAGGTGCTGAGTCTGGTAGGGTCACTTCGTCTGGTCAGGTGTTTGCTGCAGCGTCCAGGTCTGGTCCTGAGTCTGCCCCCTGCTCGTGCCGTCGTTTGTCTCACGAGACCCTCCTCTGGCACCACCGCCTTGGCCACCCCTCTCTGCTTCGGCTCAGAGGCATGGCCTCGCGAGTCCTTGTGTCTGGTCTTCCCCGGTCTCTCCCTCCCCTTCCTCCGGGCCCTGGCCCCACCTGTGTCCCCTGTGTCGAGGGGCGCCAGCGTGCTGCCCCTCACTCCTCCCAGTTTCCTCCGACAGAGGCCCCGTTGCAGACGCTTCACATGGATGTGTGGGGCCCAGCCCGCGTCCGTGGACAGGGTCAGGAGCGCTACTTCCTGCTGGTGGTTGACGACTACTCGCGTTACACCACAGTCTTCCCCTTGCGCAGCAAGGGTGAGGTCACTGCGGTGTTGATCGACTGGATCCGCGCAGCTCGTCTCCAGCTTCGGAGGAGCTTTGGCTCTGACTTCCCTGTTTTGCGTCTGCACTCGGACAGAGGCGGAGAGTTCTCCTCTGGCCTCCTGAGTGCCTACTGTCGTGCGCGAGGCATCCGTCAGACCTTCACGCTTCCGGACTCACCGCAGCAGAATGGGATTGCTGAGCGCCGCATTGGCATGGTCATGGACGTCGCTCGTACGTCCATGATGCATGCGGCTGCTCCCCATTTTCTGTGGCCGTTTGCGGTCAGGTATGCTGCGCACCAGATCAACCTCCACCCCAGGGTCTCTCGACCGGAGACCTCCCCAGCCCTGCTGTGGACGGGGAAGGTTGGCGATGCGTCGGCGTTCCGGGTCTGGGGATCTCGGGCGTTTGTTCGCGACCTGTCTGCGGACAAGCTATCCCCTCGTGCTTCTCCCTGCGTCTTCCTGGGGTTCCCCCCCGACGCCCCTGGGTGGCAGTTTTACCACCCCACCTCTCGACGTGTTCTGTCCTCCCAGGACGTCACGTTCGACGAGTCGGTACCCTACTACCGCCTCTTCCCCTACCGCACTCCGTCCCTCCCCCCACCCCCGCTCTTCTTGGTACCAGGTCCCCCCCCGGTAGTCCCCCTCCCCCCTCAGGGTCCTGCCCCTTCAGGTGTGTCCCAGGTAGACGCGGTCGAGCCTGTCGAGGTCACTGGTGACTCTGGTGCTGCTGCGGGAGCTGAGCCTGGGGGTGCGGAGTCTGGGGGTGCTGAGCCTGGAGGTGCCGAGTCTGGGGGTGCTGAGCCTGGGGGTGCTGAGCCTGGGGGTGCTGTGCCTGGGGGTGCTGAGTCTGGAGGTGCCGAGTCTGGGGGTGCTGTGCCTGGGGGTGCTGAGCCTGGGGGTGCTGAGCCTGGGGTTGCTGAGCCTGGGGGTGCTGAGCCTGGGGGTGACGTGCCTGGGGGTGCTGTGTCTAGGGGTGCTGAGCCTGGAGGTGCTGTGCCTGGGGGTGCTTCGTCTCGCCGGGAGCCACTCTCCCCACAGGAGCTGCGTGAGTGGTTTGCCGGGCGCTGGAGGCGTGCTGCTGGTGCTGGTGGTTCTTCGGCTGCAGAGGGTACTGCTGCTGCGCGCCCCGCCGGCGCTCGTACTGTGGGTGCTGGAGCTGCTGAGTCTGAGAGTTCTCCTGGAGCTGGTCCTGCTGAGGGTGTTGGTGCTGAGCCTGCCGTTGGCGGCCCGACTGACAGTGCTCCTGGTGCTGCGGCTGGAGGTTCTGGAGCTTCTGGTGGTGCTGCTGGAGGTGCTACTGGAGTGGGTGCTCCTGCCGGGGCTGCTGGTGCTGTTCCTGCTGTTTCTAGCGTCGCCGCGCGGCCCCGACCGTACTTCGTTCCGCTCCTGCAGCAGGTTCTTGGTCTTACACCTCCTCCTCCTCCCTTAGAGGGTCCGCAGCCTGTCCGGTCACAGCCACAGCTACAGCCTGCCTCCCCTTTGCCTGCTCCTTCTCCCTACGCTGGTCCGACTGGAGGTCTTACTGAGCGTCGTGAGCCTGCGTCTCGTCCTGTGTCGCCTGTTCGTCCTGAGCGCGCTAGTGGTCGCGGGTCGCGTCAGCGTCCTCCTCCTGTCCCTGGCACGCACCGGATGTCACTGCGTCCGTCCACTGCTCCTCTGCGTGCCCCTTTGCCTTCTCCTCCTGCTTCCTCTCTTCCTGCTCTTGCCGACCCGGAGTCGGACGCCCTTCGTGCTGCCAGTCCTACTGTCACGCGTCTCCTGGCTACTGCTGTCACTGACCCCTCCTTCGAGTCGTCTGCTGCGTCTGCCCTTGTCACTGAGCTTGTCGACTTTGCTGCGCGCTGTCGTCTAGACTACGCTGCTCGTCTTGTCACTGAGTCTGAGTCCGCCTGTCCTCCGTCCGTCGGGGGTGAGTGTGCCCTTGGCACGGACGTCCTTGAGGACAGGCAGGAGGAGTTCCAGTGTCTGGCCGCCGCTTCACCTCGTCTCGCGTCTGTACTGCTAGCCCCTGAGGGAGACCCGGATGCACCAGACATCCCGACTCCGCGCTCTTACGCGGAGGCGATAGAGGGTCCCTACTCCTCTCAGTGGCAGGCAGCTATGGATGCAGAGATGGCTTCCTGGAAGTCCACAGGCACCTACGTTGACGCTGTTCCCCCTCCTGGGGCGAACATCGTCAGTGGCATGTGGATTTTCAGGGTGAAGCGGCCGCCGGGTTCTCCGCCTGTCTTCAAGGCGCGTTACGTGGCTCGTGGCTTCAGTCAGCGGCAGGGGGTTGACTACTTTCAGACCTTCTCCCCCACCCCGAAGATGACCACTCTTCGGGTTCTGCTACACGTTGCTGCTCACCGTGACTACGAGCTGCACTCTCTCGACTTCAGCACAGCTTTCTTGCAGGGCAGCCTGCACGAGGAGATCTGGCTGCGTCGCCCACCTGGCTTCACTGGGTCTTTCCCTCCTGGTACCCAGTGGAGTCTCCGGCGTCCAGTCTACGGTCTCCGCCAGGCGCCACGTGAGTGGCACGACACACTGAGGACTACGCTCGCGGCACTTGGGTTTGCTCCTTCCACTGCCGACCCGTCGCTGTTTCTGCGCACCGACACCTCTCTGCCGCCGTTCTACATCCTCGTGTACGTCGACGACTTGGTCTTTGCCACAGCTGACACTGCTGGACTCGCCTACGTGAAGTCCGAGCTGCAGAAGAGACACACGTGCACTGACCTGGGTGAACTGCGCAGCTACCTTGGCTTGCAGATCACCCGGGACAGAGCACGCCGCACCATTACCCTGACTCAGTCACACATGGTGCAGCACGTCCTTCAGCGCTTCGGCTTCACGTACTCCTCGCCTCAGGCCACTCCTCTGCCTACTCGCCACTCGCTCTCAGCTCTGCCTTCGGATGAGTCCGTAGAGTCGAGTGGCCCGTTTGCAGAGCTTGTTGGCTGCCTCATGTACCTGATGACCTGCACACGACCTGACCTCGCATACCCTCTTAGCATTCTCGCACGCTTTGTTGCTCCTGGGAGACACCGACCAGAGCACATGGCTGCAGCGAAGAGGGTGTTGCGCTACTTGTGCAGTACGTCGGGCATGGGGCTAGTGCTTGGAGGGCGCAGTCCAGTGGTCCTCACTGGGCACGCAGACGCTTCTTGGGCTGACGACCAGGCTACGCAGCGGTCGTCACAGGGTTACACCTTCAGCCTTGGTTCCGGCTCTGTCTCGTGGCGGGCTACCCGCTCGTCTTCTGTTCTCGGCTCCAGTTGTGAGGCTGAGATCTACGCTGGGGCTATGGCTGCACAGGAGTTACGCTGGCTCACCTACCTGCTGACCGACCTTGGAGAGCAGCCTCGTTCTCCTCCAGTCCTGTACGTAGACAACAAGGCCATGCTGGCCTTGTGTCGAGAGCAGCGACTGGAGCACAGAACGAAGCACATTGCTCTTCGTTACTTTCTTGCTCGTGAGCTACAGCAGCGTGGACAGCTGCGACTTGCGTACGTGGCCTCTGAGGCCAACACTGCTGATGTCTTCACCAAGGCACTTGCGCCTTGTGATCATCAGCGTTGCTGCACGCAGTTGGGTCTTGTGCCTGTCTTGCCTCACTTGCTCTCCTCTTGACCTTGCTTGTACTTTCGCATATATATACTCTTGTTCTTGTATATCTCTATATATGATCTTGCATGTGAACTGGCCTTGTGGCTTTTGAACTTGTGCTCGGAATGCGTGGTGACTTTGTGATCCACCCTGAGCTTTGCTTTGCTTTGCTTGACTGGTCTTGTGACCCCTTGTTCTCCCCCACTTTGCCTATGGGGGTGTGTCAGAACTTATAGCTTACTTGTTTCTGTAGGCTATAGTGGGGTATCCCATAGGGGGTACAACCCAATTAGGGTTTCCTATTTGTACTCACTTCGTTCATAGTCATTCCATTCTCGTTCTTTGTTTCCACACGCCGCACCATTACCTTGACTCAGTCACACATGGTGCAGCAGTTCCTTCAGCGCTTCGGCTTCACGTACTCCTCGCCTCAGGCCACTCCTCTGCCTACTCGCCACTCACTCTCAGCTCTGCCTTCGGATGAGTCCGTAGAGTCGAGTGGTCCGTATGCAGAGCTTGTTGGCTGCCTCATGTACCTGATGACCTGCACACGACCTGACCTTGCATACCCTCTGAGCATTCTTGCACGCTATGTTGCTCCTGGGAGACACAGACCGGAGCACATGGCTGCAGCGAAGAGGGTATTGCGCTACCTGTGCAGTACGTCGGGCATGGGGCTAGTGCTTGGAGGGCGGAGTCCAGTGGTCCTTACCGGCCACGCGGACGCTTCTTGGGCTGACGACCAGGCTACGCAGCGGTCGTCACAGGGTTACACCTTCAGCCTTGGTTCCGGCTCTGTCTCGTGGCGGTCTACTCGCTCGTCTTCGGTTCTCGGCTCCAGTTGTGAGGCTGAGATCTACGCCGGGGCCATGGCTGCACAGGAGCTTCGCTGGCTCACCTACCTGCTGACTGACCTTGGAGAGCCGCCTCGTTCTCCTCCAGTGCTGTACGTAGACAACAAGGCTATGCTGGCCTTGTGTCGAGAGCAGCGCTTGGAGCACAGAACGAAGCACATTGCTCTCCGCTACTTCCTTGCTCGTGAGCTGCAGCAGCGTGGTCAGTTGCGACTTGCGTACGTGGCCTCTGAGGCCAACACTGCTGATGTGTTCACCAAGGCACTCGCGCCTTGTGACCATCAGCGCTTTTGCACCCAGTTGGGTCTTGTGCCTGTCTTGCCTCACTTGCTCTCCTCTTGACTTCACTTGTACTGTGACATATATATATATGCCTGCTCTTGTTTGTCTAGTTTTATATATATGTCTGTACTCCTGCATGTGAACTGGCCTCTGGCCCTACTCTTGTGCTCGGACTGTGTGGTGACTTTGTGATCCACCCTGAGCTTGCTTTGCTTTGCTTGACTGGTCTTGTGACCCCTTGTTCTCCCCCACTTTGCCTATGGGGGTGTGTCAGATTTATATGACATAGTTGCTGTAGGCTATAGTGGGGTAGCACATATGGGGTACAGGGTTTCTAGGGTTGTATTTGTACCCAATCTTTCCTTAGTCATTTCATTCCTGCTTACTCATTTCACAAACGTATTACTGTTGGGGTACTATGGCGGGTGTAATGAATATGATAATTTTTGAAAGTGTCATGAAATGTAACACTTTCTAAAATTTTGTATTGTGAAAAGGGGTACGTGGCCAACACAGCAAAGGTAGCGCCAAAGCGCTACTCGCCCTCTTTTGCCTACAAAAGAGGGACGTGGGGACATTCGTCCCCACCCACGTTTTCATTTCTCAATTTGTAGTTCTAATTTCTCGTTCTCGTCACTCTAGCGAAGACACAATCCCTTCCGCGCTTCACAGCCCCGACAACACTCCTCAACGATATCCTTCAGCGCAACTTAGCTAACATGGCTCCGGCGAACTCGACGATTAACCGCGACAACGCGACCACTTACAGCCTCGGTAACGCGGGAGAACCTTCAATTCCCGCCGGGGGAAACGATCGCCGCGGGAAACAGAGCTCGGAAGAAATTTCTCCCGAGGGACCCTCGGCTGTCGAAGTTCTGCTCGGCGGCACCCCTCGCGTTGCGTCAGAAGACACACGCGCGGCTGCTGTGCAGCCGCGCGTGACTGCTGAAGAGCGGGTGCCAGGCAGGCAGGCACGCGCGCTACATAAGATGACGACGGCCGCTGACGCGGCCGCTGTCTTGACCGCGGCTGACGCGGGTCAACCCGGGCCCACGACCCAGAAACGCCAGCGCGCGGCACCCTCCGCTGACGTCGCGCAAGTCAACGCCCCCCCCCCCCCCCCCCTTGACTGCGCAGCAGCTGCAGGCGCTTTTCTCGCTATTGCAGCAGCAGGCGCCCGGTACAATTGCTACATCGACGGACTATAATTCTGCGTTCGTAAAAACGGAAAAGCAGAAAGAGGCAGTTGCAAATCGCACCACCAAGGTCGCCCACGCCACCACCGCCGTTTCCGCGCCCGCCCTGCCTACTGAACCAGTTCAAGTTCCTGCAATTGATGACAGCGACAACTCGGACAATGACGACGGTGAGGCCCCCGACAACCTTGCCCGCCGTCGCATTCTTGCACCCGCACCCCCCCTACCTCCCCTTAACCCGTCACCCGCAGCTACTACCTTCATGCGCAAGGGAGTGCGCGATCAGGCAGAGGTATTTTCTGCAATTCAAGCGCACCTGAGGCATGTCGAGTTCAAGCTCCGCAACGGCGACGTCGAGGGCGCACTCTCCAACGTGGCGCAAGTCGAAACGCTCATCAACAAGCGTTTCGAGGTGCTCTTGGTGGCGGACGAGGCCGGGTTTGAGGCGGCGGATCGGTTCCAGCTCTACCAAGCCAAGAGCGTCCTCACGTCACGCTCTTACAAGCTTGCGGTAGCCGACGTGGCGGCCCTCAAGCGTGCACGCACCGGCTTCGCCCGCGGAGGTCGCCTTCCTGCTCGAGATGGCGAACCGGAGAGCAAGGGCATGCCACCCGTGGGCTGCCACGAGCCCCGCTTCAAGGGCGTGTGCTTCCGCTGTGGCCAGCCCGGACACATGGCAAACAATTGCCCTATGGGAGGGCGTGGCGCACAAGGCCCCGCACCCGTGGTGTGAGAGGACCCATGGGGCGGCGCCCCTTGCCACTATGCCGGGGGGCGTAGGTGGATGCACCGGTGGTGCGTAGGCTGGCTAGGAGCCTTAGAGGGTAGCTCAGGCCAAGGGGGCCAGGAATCAAGCATAGCCATAGGGGCTGGATAGGCCGTATGCCTAGGCTTGTATGCCTTTGTGTGGAATAATAAAAGTTGATTAATAATTTAAAAAAAAAAAAACAAAAAAAACAAACCAAAAAAAAAAAAACAAAGAGAGAGAGAGAGAAGAGGAGGGAACGAGGGCATGGCAAGTCAAAGGCAAGCCCATCCTCAAAGAAGGCAGCCATGAAGGAAGCTTGGCTAGGTGTAAATTACGAAATAAGGGCTGACAAAAGCAAATCAAAAGAGAGAGAGAGAGAGAGAGAGAGAGAGAGAGAGAGAGAGAGAGAGAGAGAGAGAGAGAGAGAGAGAGGGAGAGAGAGAGAGAGAGAGAGAGAGAGAGAAACACGGAATGAGGAAGAGGAGAAGAAGAGAAAGAGAGAGAGAGAGAGAGGGAGAGAGAGAGAGATGGAGAGAGAGAGAGAGAGAGAGAAAGAAAGAGAGAAAGAGAGAGAGAGAGAGAGAGAGAGAGAGAGAGAGAGAGAGAGAGAGAGAGAGAGAGAGAGAGAGAGAGAGAGAGAAGAGAGAGAGAGAGAGTGAGATAGAGAGAGAGAGAGAAAGAAAGAGAGAAAGAGAGAGAGAGAGAGAGAGAGAGAGAGAGAAGAGAGAGATAGAGAGAAGAGAGAGAGAAAGAGAGAGAGAGAGAGAGAGAGAGAGAGAGAGAGAGAGAGAGAGAGAGAGTAGGAATAGAGTAGGAGAGAGAAAGAAAGAGAGAGGGTGAGAGAGGGATAGGGGGGGGGGAGAGAGAGAGAGAGAGAGAGAGAGAGAGAGAGAGAGAGAGAGAGAGAGAGAGAGAGAGAGAGAGAGATACATGTCCGGCTCCTGCCTTGTTTGTTTGCCTTGCCTTGCCCTGCTTGCCTTGCTCGGGTTGGCCTTGCTTTGTGTGCCTGTTCTGTGTGTTTTGCCTCCCCTCTCCTGCCCTCAAGGTCCTGACCTACTGGCACAGAGGACTTGCTCGCCTGGCTACCCAGTGTGCCTACCTCAGCCCTGCCAAGCATTATTGGCTGCTCTTAGTACTAGGGAGGTCCTGCACCTGTTCTTGCTATGCCTGTACCCCTATGAACCTATCAACGACGGATTGCTTGAGAGAGAAAGAGAGAGAGAGAGAGAGAGAGAGAGAGAGAGAGAGAGAGAGAGAGAGAGAGAGAGAGAGAGAGAGAGAGAGAGAGAGAGAGAGAAAGAGAGAGAGCGAAGGAAAGAGAGAGAGAGAGAGAGGGAGAGAGAAGGAGGCCAATGACGGCATCATGATAAACAAGGTCGTGGGACCTAGGGATGCGAACACATCGATCTCACCATAAAGCGACTTCCAAGTAAAAAAAAAAAAAAAAAAAAAAAAAAAAAAAAAAAAAAAAAACCCATGCAAGGGCGTCATGACTGACAAGTGGTCAAAGTGTTTGCCATCTATCGCGTCTAATCGACCTTGGTTCTTGTTCCTCCCTACAACCTCGGTTGGCCGCCGTTTGCAGAAGGCGAGTGGCACGACGCTCATTGGGACCCATACGAGCATGCAATAACGGACAACGTGGTGTCCATCATGCGAAGGCGATTGCGCAACAGCCTCCACTGGTGGCTATCATGGTGTGACAGCAGTTTCATCATTTCCATTCTTGCTAAAGGGTACTGGCTACCATGGAAGGGCGAGGAGCCAACCCCCTTTGAAGCCCTCAATCACGCAGGGGTTCAAGCACACATGGCTTTCATCCAAGGAGCCGTCAGCGACCTCATCGCGTCAGGAGCCGCGGTACAGGTCTCGTCGAAGGCAGCACTGACATGCATTAGCCCGCTCAATGTTGTCGAGCAAAGAGACAAATGCCGTCTCATTCTTGACCTACGGAAGGTCAACGCTCACCTCCAAGTTCCTAAGTTCAAGTACGAGGGCTTGGGTCGGGTCGCGGAGATCATTCGCCCAAACGACTGGATGTTCACCATCGATCTGAAGTCAGGCTACCACCACGTCGAAATCCACTCATCCTGCTGGAGGTATTTGGGCTTTCAGCTGGATGGCAAGTTCTATTGCTTCACATCTTTACCTTTCAGCTTGGCAATAGCCCCGTTCGTCTTCACCCAGCTAATCAAGCAACTGGCCAAGAGATGGCACGCGCGCGGAGTGCGCGTAATTCCATACGTGGACGATTTACTCTTCCTGTGCCATTCCGAGACGCAAGCCCGTTCGACGTGCATCGAAGTTCTCCAAGACCTGAAGGCGGCGGGATTCGTGATAAATGCCAAGAAGTCAAACCTGCATCCTACACACCACTTGCGCTTCCTGGGGATGGAGCTCGACACGGAACGAGGGATGTTCCTCATCGGAGAAGATCGGCGTGAACAACTACTGCACGAGCTCCACCTACTCGTTAAAAAAGGGCAATCGGGTCGACAAGTGCCGATTCGCAAGATAGCCCGAATCACCGGATTTCTAAGCTCCATGTCGCTCGCACTAGGCACGACGGCGCGTGCCTTCAGCCATGAGCTGCTGCACTTGATCGACTCCGTGCGGTCATGGAACGCGAGGGTCAAATTGTCGCAAGTAGCAACGGAGGAGCTATTGTTTTGGACAGTCCACTTCGATCGTTTCATTGGTGCCCCATTCCACCAGAGTCAACGGTTTGATGCCGTGATCCACGTCGACGCAAGCGCACACAGCTGGGGTGCCACCTTGGCCAAGTTCCCCAGTGCATCATGCGAAGCAAGCGCATGCATGCCACGCGAGCTCCTCCGCACATCCAGCACGCGACGAGAGCTCGAGGGAGTGCTCTGGGCACTGCAGACGTTCGCAACCCAAGTTGCAGGTGCTCACGTCCTCGTCCGGGCCGACAACCAGGCAGTTATGTTCATCTTGCGCAAGGGGGGGTCCCGTCAGGCGGACCTTACGCTGACATGCCAAGCAATCATCCAGTTCTGCCTCAGCAACACCACACGCCTCGCGATTGAATGGATTCCGAGAGAGCTCAACGTCCAGGCAGATGACCTATCCAAGCTGCAAGATCATAACGACTACTCCCTACACGCGCCCTGGTTTCGCCTTCTAGACCGTCGTTGGGGGCCCCACACAATTGATCTATTTGCCAACGCCCGGAACAAACAAGTTCAGCGCTTCTGCTCCAAGATACCGCATCCCGACGCGCTCGCTGTCGATGCATTTTCCATTTCTTGGAAAGGCGAGAGATGCTTTGCCTTCCCGCCGCCACACCTAGTCCCCGCTACACTTCGCCATGCCGAACTCACGCACGCGGAACTCACGCTGGTCGTTCCTCAGTGGACCGGGGCGTCATGGTGGCCGCTTCTCCAACCGTCCACCCAAGCGTGGGCTCCAGCTGTAGTGGCACACCTTGCCATTGCCCAAGGCGGTCAATGCCTTCGGGCAGGTTCACACACCTCTGCATTTTCTGGTCTCGGATTGCCTCATAGCCCAATCATTGCTTTGCGTGTAAACTATGCAATCTAATACAATCCATTAATGTGTCATTTCAGGACTGTTGGGCAAACTACAGAAACAACTTATGCACGTAATTAGTCACGTTCGCGCACCATCTACAATCGAGACGTACCAACCTTATTGGCAGAGATTTCGCACCTTCTGTTCCGAAGTCAAGCTTGACTTCCTACCGGCAACCGACCTGACGCTAGCATTGTATCTCATCCATGCGCTCAACAACAAGGCAACTCTCTCCGCGATAAACCTCACATGTTCGGCAGTGGCCTTCGCCCACGGCATGACAGGCGAAGCCTCCCCCACGATCGGACCATTCACCCTGCAAGTGCGAGAGTTCGCCAAAAGACATGGTCCCCGGCCTGCCAAGACCAAAGAACCAATATCTCTCCATCAAGTGCACGACATGGCCCGTCCCTTCCTCGAATCATCGATTCCTTTCTAAAATTTTGTATTGTGAAAAGGGGTGCGTGGCCAACACAACAAAGGTAGCGCCAAAGCGCTACTCGCCCTCTTTTGCCTACAAAAGAGGGACGTGGGGACATTCGTCCCCACCCACGTTTTCATTTCTCAATTTGTAGTTCTAATTTCCCACCCGCCCACACCATTGTGTATGCTGTTATGTAGACTTGTATACGACGAGAACGATGTACTAGAACCCATATGAAATGATAACGCTGCCTTTGCAAGTCAGCCTAAGTAGACTTTCACAATATGCAATTCATTACTGTAGAGGCTGCTCCTAGCGAGGACAGCCCGAGCACTTCGCGTCAGGATGGCTCAGCCTACACTTTCGCACCGAGCCAATTCCGAGTCGCCCCGCACCGATTGCGACATTCCCAAGCCACGCACACCTAGATAGAGGTTCTCGCCGAGCTAGTTTTCGCCCTATAAATGCTCGCTTTCTTCATTGTTTCAGCATTATGTAATCAGTCTCTTTATAGAAGTCTTCCACGCACTCTGTTTAGTACAACTCATAACAGCGGGAACAATCATGCACGCGCTAAGCATGGATGCGAAGGAAGGAGAATGAATTTTCTTTACATGACAATGAAGGCCCCTTGTTTGTTACAATTTGCATATTCCAACGAAGCCCTGAAATAACCCTACAACCACCTCCTCCAAATAATCAAGGTAGCAACTACCATACTTGTGGTATTCTAAGATTTGAAATGTTTGTAGCATTCCTCTACAAAAATGCAACTGCACACTGCAACCACTTTGGGTGGCTGACAGGGTGCAGCTGTAGGGCGAGATGGGGGAGCAGAGGTGCTGTGATTCCAGGTGTGCGCATTGGAGAGAACAATGCGCACACCCCTGTGGCCTCTGGGTGTTCAAGTGCTGCCCAGTACACGTGGTTCAAGCTCTCTGGACGAAGCATGCACCTGTGAGGGTCACCTGCTTACTGAATGTTCCTCACACCGCACTTGCATCATTCACTGCCTCTCCACCACTTGCTCCTCCCCCTCGCATCCCTCCCCCTCCTCCTCTCCCTCCTCGCTCTCCTCCGACTCGCCGCTGCCCACCTCGCCGTCGCTGTCGCTGTCAACGGTGGAGAGGGCGGGCGGCGCGGCGGTGAAGGTGTAGTTGCGGAAGAGGGCGTCGGCGCCGTGCATGGTGGGCGTGCCGGCGGGCGAGTCGTGCACGGGCATCTGCGTCCACATCTCGTCAAAGTTGGCCGTGCACCGCTTGCCGCCCATCACCGTGGGGCGGAACAGCGGCACCACCTCGCGCGCCTCCAGGCGCCCCCAGTGCACCCCGCGGAACCACTTGTGCCCGCGGATCTCCTCCACCCCCCGCGCCCCGCTGCCCAGCCGCTTCGCAGGGTCCTTCTGGAGCAGCTGCAGGGGTAGGGAGGGTGAGGTGAGGGAGGGAGTTGAGATGGGTCGAGGGGGGTACTTCCTGACATCACACAGAGCGCACGACAGAGTGTTTGTACAGTAAAAAGCGCGGCTAAGTGCGAGGAGCCTTGCTATCTAGCCTACCACCTCGCACTCCCACCTGCCCTCTCCATCCCTCCCTTTTAGCAGTAACCCTTTCATCCCAACCTCCTCTCATTCGAAACCCCTCGTCCCACCCCTCCTCGCATTTCAGAGCAATGGAGCAAGGCCTCTACTCACCCCGCGGAGCAGCGAGTGAGCTTCGCTGGTGAGGTACTGTGGCAGCTTCACCTTCTCCTTCACGATGCGCTGCTGCAGCTTCTGCCTGTTGCCGCCTGAAAACGGTGGCTGAGGGGTGCACGGGGCGAGAGCGCCAATGCATAGGAGAGATTGAATACTCAGGGTAGGAGATTGTGGGGGCGGGCGCATGGAGAGAGGATGGGAAAGGCAATGAGAGTGCTGGAGTGTGGCAAGGCGGATTGGAGAGAGGAGGAGGGAGGGCAGTGAGTGGTCTGCAGAGAACCAGTGGTGGGAAGGAGAAAGAGGGAGCGGCCAAGGGGTATGATATGCCATGCCATGTACCATGCGGCATGGCCATGCACGACCAATCATACACACCATCCCACCAGCATCTCACCTGCCCGGTGAGCATTTCGAAGAGCAGCACGCCGATGCTCCACCAGTCGGCGGGGAAGCCATGGCCGTGCGCCTGGATGATCTCGGGCGCCATGTACTCCATGGTGCCGCACAGCGAGTTGCTCCGCGCATCGCTCTCCCTCACCTCCTTCGCCAGCCCAAAGTCCGTCAGCTTAATCTGCCCGTCCCAACCAGCGGAGGGACAAGTGGGGGGGAGGGGGCGAGGGGGAGTGTGGCAGGCAAGGGGTGGGATAAGAAGAATGCCAAGATCAACAAAGGGAGCGAGAGGAGCAAGGAGGGGCGAGGTAAGTTGTGGCAGGCGTACAGGCGAATCACATGGGTGGTGCGCCGGCATGCCTTGTGAGGTGCTTGGGAGCCAAGCAGAAAACTAAAGGGGCACTCTCCCATGCCCGCGCCCCCTCCCTGTGCTTGCATGGCTCATCAACGTGCTTGCATGGCTCATCAACGTGCTTGCATGGCTCATCAACGTGCTTGCATGGCTCATCAACGTGCTTGCATGGCTCATCAACGTGCTTGCATGGCTCATCAACGTGCTTGCATGGCTCATCAACGTGCTTGCATGGCTCATCAACGTGCTTGCATGGCTCATCAACGTGCTTGCATGGCTCATCAACGTGCTTGCATGGCTCATCAACGTGCTTGCATGGCTCATCAACGTGCTTGCATGGCTCATCAACGTGCTTGCATGGCTCATCAACGTGCTTGCATGGCTCATCAACGTGCTTGCATGGCTCATCAACGTGCTTGCATGGCTCATCAACGTGCTTGCATGGCTCATCAACGTGCTTGCATGGCTCATCAACGTGCTTGCATGGCTCGTCAACGTGCTTGCATGGCTCATCAACGTGCTTGCATGGCTCATCAACGTGCTTGCATGGCTCATCAACGTTCTTGCATGGCTCATCAACGTGCTTGCATGGCTCATCAACGTTCTTGCATGGCTCATCAACGTGCTTGCATGGCTCATCAACGTTCTTGCATGGCTCATCAACGTGCTTGCATGGCTCATCAACGTTCTTGCAGCGAGCGACAGTACTGACATGGCCATCGGAGTCGAGCAGGATGTTCTCGGGCTTGAGGTCACGGTGCATGATGCCCCGTGCGTGCAGGTGCCCCACGGCCAGCACCAGCTCCGCCGTGTAGATGCGCGCCAAGTCCTCACTGCCTCGCATGGCACATGGGGGGGGTGGGAGAGAAAGGGGGAGGGGGTCCAGGGACGCGTGGGAAAGGGGAGTGATAAGGGGGAGCTGGGAAGTGGAGGGGATGCATGTGGGGCTTGGTAAGGCTGTAATTCTGATGGCACGTTCAAGCAGCCAGTAAAAGGCTAACTTAGTGGCGGTACCTGAAGGTGCCGTGGCGGTACCTGAAGGTGACGTGGCGGTACCTGAAGGTGACGTGGCGGTACCTGAAGGTGCCGTGGCGGTAGAGCTGGAAGAAGAGGTGACCGCCGTTGATGAAGTCGAGAATCAGATACAGCTTTGCGCTCGTCTGCCGACGGGTGGTTGAGGGGGACGCAGTGGGGCAGAGGGCGCGGAAGATGGGGGGGGATGAAGTCACGCACACCAGCAACGCCTGGCCGGCTCACACAGCAAGTTATGAGGGGTTTGGAGTAGAGGGGTATGGCGAGCGAGATAAGAGAGGGACGGGCATGCCGCGGCAAGGAGGCGGCGACGGCGGCGGGGGTGTGCGCACCACGGACGGCATGTGAGGGGAGGGCGAGGCGTACCCGGAAGGGGGAGGGCGAACCTGGGGGGAGAGGGGAGGGCGAGGCGGGGCGGACCTGGAAGGAGTACTGCAGCTGCACGACGAAGGGGTGCACGACCTTGGTGAGGATGTCGCGCTCCGCCTGCATGTAGTCGCGCTGGTTGCGCTCCAGGATGCGCTGCTTCTTCATCACCTTCATCGCGAATATCTCGCCCGTCCACCGGTGCTGCACCTGCACGCGTCCGTCGGCCAAGGGTTTACGGGAGGGTTGTCAAGGGTTGTGCGAGGAACGTGACGCGAGCGCCGCCTTGCGGCGTGCCAAACTACATCGGGGAAAAGGACGTAGGTGGAGGACGAGGGTAGGAGCGGGGACCACGGGGGGGAAGACAGTTGCCTCAAGAGCGCAATCGCGCGTGATGGCACCTGGAAGACCTTGCCTCGCCGCACCTGGAAGACCTTGCCGAAGGCGCCCTGCCCCACCACTCGCAGCAGCTCGAAGTCTTCCGGCCCCACCTTGTCCGCCTTCTCCGCCGCTCCCCCCTCCTCCCTCGCCTCCATCGCGCCCCTCGCATCACTGTCCCTACCGCCCTCCGATCCTGCTCCTGCCTCGGCCGCTGCTGCGGCTGCCCCCTCTCTCCCATCGGCCGCCATCCCAGCATCCAACATCACACGTGCGACGGCCTTCCTCGGCGACTCCATCGATCGCACGCACGGCGATGTTCCCATCAGCGACGGTCGCGCACTGTCCGGTTCGTCCAGCGACGAGCGGCGGCTGCTGGATCGCGCGACGCTCTGCCGCGGCGTGATGGGCGCGGGTCCCACGAGCGAGTGCGAGCGGTGCGTGATCACCTCCGGCGGCTCCTCGCCCGCCATGCCCGCCGCGCGATCCGCGAGCTGCTCGTCGGCCATCCAGCTCGCCAGGTCGTCCTCGTCCATCTCCGCCACCGTGCGAAGATTGCGACCGCTCGCCGTCGCCAGGCGACCGGACGACGCGTCGTGCGACGAGTCGAAGCTGCTGGAAGACGACAGCCGCCCGGAAGATGCGGGCGACGGGCCGAAGACGTCGTCGAAGTCGAACTCGTGGTCGCTCGCCTGCTCGACGCCTCGCTGCGATGGCTGTGCCTCGGGTTTAGGCTTTGGTTGAGACTGCTGCGGCTGTCGCTGCGACGGCTGTTGCTGTTTCTGCTGATGCGGCTGCGGCTGCGGCTGCGGTTCCAACGCTTTCTCCTGCGCTTCCGGTCTGGGAGCGTTGCGCCCCCACGCCTTTACTTGCTGCTTCTTAACTGGCTGCGGGCCTACTGCCTGCGACCCTTCCTGCGACTCTGCCTGTCGCACAGCCTGTACTGCCCCCTGCGCTGCTGACTGGGCTTGCGACGGCTCCTGCGACTGTCGGCCCAGCGAGGGCCACTGCAGTACCGCCTGCGGCCGCTGCTGCTGCGGCGGCATTGGCTGCTCGGGCTTCTTCTGTGGCTGCGGCCTAAGCGCGTCGAGATGTGAGGGTGGGTGCGGGTCGGCGGCCTTGGGCGCGGCAGCAGCTCCGGTTTGGCAGGACGAGCGGTGCAGCAACGCCGACGCGTAGCTCACGGCAGACCCGCGCGCCACGCCCGCCTGCCGCCGCGCTGGGCCCGGCACGTCCACTGGCTTCGTGACGATCATGGCGGCTGTGGGCGGACGGCGATGCGCTGACTGCGATGGGGAGCTGGAAGATCGTTACAAGTCCCTACAGGATATACACGCAAGAGCTCTGATTGGCTGAATAATTTAGTGTCACATCACTTCCATCTTCCAGAACACACCGAATCGCATGAACCGGGCTGTGTGGATTTGACAATACAGACGTATTGTTGAAAGACAGGCAATAGAGCTATGAGCGAAGCGAGGATGGGGTGGAAAATGACAAGAGCCAGTGTGGCTGTTGTTGCATCTGCAGGTGCAGCTGAAGGGGTGTGTGATGTGACTCTTTTGGTCTGGCCGTTGGTGCTGCAAGCCCATGAAGGGGAGGACGAGGGTGGTGGTGGTTGTTGGTGAGAGCGGGTGGGTGGCGCTGGCAGCACGGAGCAACCTCAGCCGCAACGTCTTGGATCCGCTTCGGCGGAGCTGGCAGGAATTGGAAAACAGTTGATCCAGCCAGCACAGGGAATCTCTCGAATCTCGCCTCCCTCATCCGCCGCTCCGCCTCCAACATTTCCCGCCTCGCGCAGAAATCGTAAGCCGCCGGAATCAACGGTGAACCCAACCCTGGGACGATTCCAGTGGCCAGCGTGGCAATGAGATGACGCTGCGATCATTGTAGCGATCGGGGTCCACATATCGTTGATGTAATGAAAGCACGAGTTTCATCGACGGCTGAAACCTGCTGGGAGACTTTCGGGGCCTCACCAAAACGGTTTCCGACCCACACGCGTCAGCAAGCGCTTAGCTGAGGCTTCCAAGGAGCGATGCTGCAAAGTTGGAGGAGCCACCGTTGCCTCAAACAAAAAGCCCAAAGCGAAGTGCGAGTCAAAAGGCAAAACCGCCGCCAAAACGGCGTGCGTCCGAGGCAAGTAAGCCACGTTTAGGTGTTCACTCAGGTGAAAGCCCAAAACCCCTATACACACGATGCCCGGTTGAGCCCCCCAACCTTGCCTTGCTCTCTTGGCGTAAAAGCGATTCTTGCACTTCGCGACGGTTTCGCCAATTCGCACCTAGCAAAAAGGGCTTATAAATAAACATTGTAACTCGCCGTTGACTGTTTGACTTCTGTCTTTTCAGTCAAACTCAGGTTTCTGTGGTTACTATTGGTTCAAATCACAACCACTTGCTCGAAGTGCTTGTAAATGGCGTGCAACTTCACGGCACAAAACCCACGGGTGCAAGGTTTTCCATCCGGAGCAAGGCAATTTCGCGTGCAAGGGGTGAGCATCATGTGTACACCTGTTTCTTAGAAGTGTCGCTGTGCGCTGTTCTTGTGTTGTGCTGTATTACACGATGTGCTCTTCACCCTGCTACGCCAAGGACATGCATTCATGCATGACCCCCTGCATGCACGCCCCCTCGTCGCGTCCCCTCCCGTCCCTCCCGTTCCGCCCCGTACCGTCGCATCCCGCCCCTTCCGCATGCTCCTCTTCCCTCCCTTCCATTTGCGTCCGGTCTCGTCGCATCCCGCCTTCCCGTCACGTCCCCTCCCGGCCCCTCGTCGAGATTCTTACCTTCCTGTGCCGTCCCATCCCGTCCCTCCAGTCCCTTCCAGTCCAGTCCTGTCCAGTCCCGTCGCTTCCCGTACTGTCCCGTCCTGCCCCATCGCGTCCCTTACGTGGCGCGCCTCATTACCTGGACATGGTTCACGATAAGCACGGGATGTACCCTGGTCGCCGCTGATACTGATAAATGAAGACCTAATTTCAAGTTTATAGGTCGGCCGTATATGCTGATCAACGAGAATCTAACTTTTGTGTAAGAGGTAACCGCGGTTGCTAGTGGAAAGAGTTTTACTCTTGAACATGAGCCTAGTGCTAGTGCGAAATCGGGTTTCTGAGTTCTGTCAGTCTCATATTTTTCAGCTGTTGTAAATGCTTGATTCGTGCGACAACCTGGTCGCCGGTGGGGGAGTTTGGGCGATCGTGTTGTCGCCGTGCAGATGTGTTTTCCAAACCTACCTAGGTGCACGATCGCATGATTGGTTTGGCACGTCCCTGCACATACCGCCAAGCAAGTTTGTAGGTTCCCAACCAATTGTTTCAACCTGGGCCAACCTTCAGTGGAGTTGTGCGACAGTTTGAGGGTTACCGGATACCAAGCGTTTAACACTTGGTTGGGACACAGAAATATGAGACGCGAGCTTTAAAATGCGCTCAATGGTGAACCGGCCTTCGCAACAGGCATAATAAGAGCCTAATCCGTCCACGACATAACATGCGTAAACTGGTAGAATGTAAGAACAGCAAAATGGTGATTGACTACCAAAGCAAGGTTGGGATACAAGAAACCTTAAAACCGGAGGTCCAAGAGTTTCTAAGTTAGGAAGGTTGAAAGGGGAGAGAAAGGTGACTGGCTCGCGAGCCAGGGTGGTGTCGAAATCAGTGGTAGAGGGTCGCTAAGTATGAAAAAGTCGCGAGTGTAACCTGATCTGGAATGCTACGTCAGAACTCGTCGCTGACTGTTTCGGACGGGCTGCAAATGTGTTTGCGAAGTTGTCACCGCTATCGTCCTCGCTTGAACAGTAATTTCGCTTGGCGAAAATCGTCCCAACAATTTGCGAGGAGAGCTCGGTATTAACTGGGTCACACCCAACCGAAGTTAGGAAGGTTGAGGCAGTTTCGGACAGTTTGGGACTCCGGTTCTAAAGTGTTGTACCCCATGTGGCCCACTGTAAGCTAAGTGGGGAAACAAACGGTCACAAGAGCAGTCAAAAGAAGAAGCAAAGCAAAGCTCAGTGTGGATCTCAAGAACACCACACAGTCTGAGCACAAGCAAGCAGCCACAAGGCCAGTTCACAGGAAGTGTTATAACAACAAAAGCTGTACAATGATCAGAACCTAACAGGTGTAGACATGCAGGTATACATATATATAGCAGAGTACAGCAAGACTAGAATAAGATTAGAGCAAGTGAGGCAGAGTAGGTACCATGCCAAGAGTAGTGCAAAAACGCAGATGATCACCAGACCCAAGGGCCTTGGTGAAGATATCAGCAGTGTTGGTCTGGGAGGCCACGTAGGAAAAGCGAAGCTGACCACACTGCTGCAACTCTGGCACGAGAAAGTAACGAAAAGCTATGTGCTTCATTCTGCTCTCGAGTCTTTGCTCCTGACACAAGGCGATCATGGTCTTGTTGTCAGCGTACAGAGCTGGTGCAGAATGAGGCTGCTCTCCCAAGTCAGTGAGCAAGTAAGTCAACCAGCGTAAATCCTGCGCAGCCATAGCCCCAGCGTAGATCTCGGCCTCAGAGCTGGAGCTGAGCACATGAGAAGAGCGAGTGGAACTCCACGAGACAGAGCCAAGGCCGAGGCTGAAAGTGTAGCCCTGCGAAGATTGGGAAGTCGCCAAGTCGTCGGCCTACGAAGCGTCTGAGTGCCCTATGAGCACAACTGAACCCCATCCCCCAAGCACAAGCCCCAAGCCTGATGTACTAGCCAAGTAACGCAACACCTTCCTAGCAGCCGACCAGTGCCCAGGGCGATATCTCCCAGGCGAAACGTAGCGCGCCAGGATGCTGAGAGGCCAGGCCGAGTGCACGTCATCACTACGGCACTACGGCAGGTCGCTGCTGTGAAGAACCGGGTGTTGGCGACAGTGGGGGACAAGCAATGGGTTCCCTACACCAAGTGGTATGGGAGTGCACCAGCAGTCAACATGCTGAGATCCTACGGCTGCATGGTGGTGTTTCATGTGCCTAAGGAGAAGAGGGGAAAACTGGAAGCTTCTGGGAGATGGGGTGTGCACTTGGGGCTTGCTAAGGATCACAAGGGCTGGCTGATTTGGGACTTGACCAGCTAGCAGCTGACTATGTCGAGGGATGTGAAGTTCCTTGAGTCCTTGTACTACAAGGAGTGGAAGCAGCAGTAGCAGAAGTTTCCCACTACACCGCTGATCATTGAGGCTGATGAGGTGCAGCGGCCTTCGAGGCAAGTGCAGGTCACTGTCTCAGAGGAGGAGATTTCTGGGGTGACTGAGGATGGGGGAGAACCTGAGGTGGAGGAGCAGCAGCAACAGCAGCAACAAGATGCTCCACAAGGTGCCGTACGTCCGGCTGACCGTCCAAGGAGGGATGTGCGCCCTCCTAACCGGCTGACCTATCCGAGCTTTGGGAAGCCAAGTGTGGTAAGGGCTGGAAGTGTGGCTGAGCAGTGTGATGAGGAGGAGATAGCGCACTGTTACTGGGCAGCCGTCCCTGAGCCCAAGACACTTACTGAGGCCTTGAGTGGGCCCGATGCTGAGAAGTGGAAGCAGAGTGTGAAGGAGGAGTATGACTCTCTGCTGGAGAACGAGACATGGGAGCTGTGTGAGCTGCCTCCAAGGAAGAAGGCCATTTCTTCCAAGCTGATTTTCAGGCACAAGTACGGACCTGATGGGGAGCTGACCCGCTACAAGTCAAGGCTTGTGGCTAAGGGGTTCCAACAGACAAAGGGGAAGGATTTTGATGATATCTTTGCTCCTGTGGGGAAAGGCACTACACTGAGGACGATGTTGGCAATGACTGCAAACCGTGGCTGGAAGATCAAGCAGATGGACATAATCACTGCCTTCCTCAATGGAATCATTCTGGAGGAGCTGTACATGTTGCAGCCTGAGGGGTTGGATGATGGGAGCGGCAGGGTGTGCAGGCTCAAGAAGGCCATCCATGGCCTGAAGCAGGCTCCTCGCGCATGGTACCACAAGCTGGAGGAGACACTGCTGGCTGGGGGGTTCAAGAAGAGCGAGGGTGATCACAGCCTGTTCCTGCTGTAAGAGAAGGAGCAGTTCCTCATGCTCCTGGTGTACGTGGACGACATCCTGCTCTTCTCTGAGTCATCTGCGATGATTGAACGTGTTGAGGAGATGCTGGAAATGCAGTTCAAGTGCTCCAAGATGGGAGATATGAAGTACTACCTTGGGATGCACGTGGAGAGGGACCTTAACAAGGGAGTGTTGAGGTTGCACCAGAGGAAGTATTGTGAGGGGCTGGCTGAGAAGTATGGGCTGCAAGATGCAGGAAAGCCAGCCACCCCGCTGCCTTCGGGGTTCACTGTGGAGCCATGTGCTGATGAGGAGGTGGTGGGGGAGAGTAACAGGAAGTTGTTTCACTCCATGGCGGGGGCACTCAACTATGCGGCTAACCACACGCGGCCTGACATTGCCTTTGCTACATCCAGGCTTGCGAGTGTGGTTTCATGCCCAAGTCATGAGCAGCTGGAAGCGGCCAAGAGGTTGGTCCGCTATGTGAGCGCTACAGCATCAGTGGGGCTTCGAGTACAGTGCTGTGCGACAGAGGCTACAGAGGGGTGCAGCTGATTTGAGCAAGGGGGAGATGCGCTTGACTTGCTACACCGACGCTAGCTTCAACTCAGTGAAGACGGGTGGCACCAGCATTGGAGGCTATGTGTGCCTCTTTGGAGGTGGTGCAGTGAGCTGGCGCAGCAAGAAGCAGAACGAGGTGGGGTTGTCCTCGTGTGAGACAGAGTACATGGCCCTGCATCATTGGGCAAAGGAGGTGGTGTGGCTGAGGCGTTTGTTGGAGGAAATCGGAGTGTGTCAGAGGGAGCCGACTGTGATTTTCTGTGACAATGAGTCCGCGGTGAAGCTTGCGAAGAATGCCTGTCTTCATGGCTTGACAAAGCACATCAGGCCAACGTGGCATTGGACAAGGAGGCTCCTGGACAAGGACGTGTGGCTGGAGATTGTGAAGACCCAACAGCAGGCGGCTGACATTCTCACCAAGCGCCTGGCAGAACCTGAGCATTGGAAGGGCATGAAGCTTGCGGGAATGAGTGTGCATTGAGGGTGCATGCTTGAGTTATGGCATGTGGGATGATGGTTGGCAGCTAGAGGGGGAGTTTGTTGTGTGATGCAACCATATGCATTCACGTCTGTGTGCCTCCCATCATGTGTTTGTGCGTTGCATGCGTGGTGTGAGCGTGTGCAAGAAATGTGTGTCTTATGTGGTTTGGATTTTCTCTGTGTGTGTGTGTGTGTGTGTGTGTGTGTGTGTGTGTGTGTGTGTGTGTGTGTATGTTATTTGGCTTGAGCAGATATCTGAAGTGATTCCTCTACTCAAGAGCTTTCTGACGAACTAAGAATCGTCGCGATCGGAGCACAACCAAGAAAGTTACGAACATTGGAGTTCGTATGCTTATATATTTTGGTTGCAGCTACTTTGGGAAGTTGTGGCATTGACTCAATATGGGGTACAGACTTGTGGGGGTTGGGAAATTCGAACCCATCACTGTAGACGCTGCCAAGAGGTTGGGTGAAGCCAAACCAGGTTGGTAGGTGTGGCCAAGTTGAGGTGAGGTGGATGGCATGGGTTGGAAAGTGACAAAGGTCAAAGTTTGTTGCCTATGGGGAAGGGAATTGTGTGGCATGGGGTTTCCTTGGTTGGGGACTCTCTCTTGGGACCTTCCCTCTCGTCCTCTTCTTCCCCTCCTACCAGGTTTAGTGCTACTCTAATGTTCTTTTGTGGGACTTGTGAGTTAATTGTGATTGAGTTAAATTTCTGTGGCAGCATACCCCCTAGTGCGCCGAAAAGCACAACTCGATATATGCTTCATATTTTGATACGATTCAAATTGGGAAATGTAGCCACGGTCTAGGGCTACAACATATTCGAATTTTGTGGGATTCTAACGGTGCACCTTTCGTCGACAACGTTTCTTGTGAAGTCGACGTTTCTGTCCAGAAATTGAGACCAGCGATTTTGAGAAATTTGGGCACCTAATCTTCATAGACTCCGTCCTTAGTCTCTAACACAGCACGCTCAGGCTCAGCACGCTCAGTACCTCGCACAGGACCAGAGTCGACAGCTACCTCGACAGGCTCGACCGGGTCTACCTAGGAAACACCTGAGGGAGCAGGACCCTGGGGAGGCTGGGGGTCTACCGAAGCAGCACCTGGCGTGAGGAAGAGCGGCGGAGGTGGGAGCGGGGCAGTGCGGTAGGGGAAGAGACGGTAAAAGGGGACAGACTCGTCAAACGTGACGTCCTGAGAGGGGTAGACACCGCGCGAGGTGGGGTGGTAAAACTGCCAGCCAGGCGCGTCCGGGACAAAGCCCAGGAAGACACAAGGAAAGGCACGGGAGGAGAGCTTGTCCGCGGACGTATCGCGGACAAAGGCACGAGATCCCCAGACACGGAACACAGATTCATCGCCAACCGCTCCTGTCCAACGCAGTGTCGGCGAGGTCTCCGGAACGGAGACACGGGGCCAGAGGTTGAGCTGATGCGCGGCGTACCGGACCGCAAACGGCCACAGAAAATGCGGGGCAGCCGCATGGATCAAGGAGGTACGAGCGACCTCCATAACCAAGCCAATGCGGCGCTCAGCAACCCCATTCTGCTGAGGAGAGGCCAGAAGCGTGAACGTCTGCTCAATGCCCTCCCCCTGTCAGAAGGCCTCCAAGAGGCCGGAGGAAACTCACCACCTCTGTCAGAGTGCAGTCGAAGGACGGGAAGGTCCGTGCAAAAGCGCTTCTTCAGCTGGAGACGAGTAGCGCGGATCCAATGGATCAAGACAGCAGGGACCTCTCCCTTGGTGCGCAAGGGGAAGACCGTGGTGTAACGCGTGTAGTCGTCAACTACCAGCAGGAAGTAGCGCTCTCCACCCTGTCCACGGACGCGGGCTGGGCCCCACACGTCCATGTGAAGGGTCTGCAGAGGAGCCTCCGTCGGGGGGAACTTAGAGGAGTGAGGAGTGGCACGCTGCCGCCCCTCGGCACAGGGAAGGCAAGGAAGGGCAGGGGACGGTGGCAGGGGAGGCAGTGACCTGGGGAGACCCGAGACAAGAAAACGAAAGTGCATGCCACGAAGGCGCTGCATCGAAGGGTGACCAAGGCGGTGGTGCCAGAGGACCGTCCGGTGCGACAGGGTGCAACACGAGCAGGGGGCGGACAACTGACCTGACGCAGACGCAGACGCCGCTACCTGAGGGGACTCAGTGGTCAGTGTGTACAAGTACGACCCCGGCTGCCTAGTGAAGGTAGCTAGGTGACGACCGGTCTGGGCACACGTGCAGTGTGTCACACGCTCGTAGGCAGGAGTGAACTGGTGAACACCCGCGTCCTGGAGCGCAGAACCCGCCACCAAGTTCGTAGAGAATGAGGGGAGGTAAAGGCCCGACAGTATGCCGGACGGGACAGCAGGACAAGGGAGGGCAGTGGTGGAGGTCGCAAGGACCGGACCCCCTGAGGGGTCAGCCAGGGAGATAGCAACCGGCCTAGGGAGCTGCTCGAGGGCAGTGCAGTCGCGAAAGAAACAGCGAGAAGCACCCGAGTCCAGTGTGAAGGTGTGCATTGCCGCAGTAGACTCAGTACCTGAAGGCGCAGACTCACAAGCACCTGAAGCAGCAGACACACCTGCACCTAGAGCAGCAGCCTCACCAGGACCAGGGGCAGCAGACGCACTAGCACCTAGAGCGAGAGCCTCACCGGCACCTTGAGCAGCAGACTGGATACCGGGGTCAGGCGGCACACACAGGTGACAGGCTCCCTCGGCACTATTAGACAATGCATACATTGCAGTGAGAAGAGCATCATAGTCAAGAGCAAAGATATCTACCCTCTGCCTAAGTAGCTCCACCCAGTCGGGGAGCTCAGCATCGTCGCCAAACTCTGTACGCCAAGCGTCGCTCAAATGGGCGAAGCAGCGGGACTCTGTGTGACCACGCGTCCCGCAAGGCTGACCAGTCCGGATACCCGTGCTAATAACGTACGGGCAGCGAGCACTACTCAGCGACCCTCGACTCTGAGCGTACCACTCACAAAGCTGCTGGGGCGAAAGAGTCTCACGCGGACGACGTTGCTGCTGCACCGGGCCACTACAAGAAGCTCCCGAACTACCCACTCCTGGATGACTCCCACTACGGCCACCCCGACAACCCCAACTGGCATACCACTCACGAAGCTGCGGGGGCGTGAGGGACACACGCGGACGGCCCTGGAGCTGCATCTGGCCACGCCAGGAGCAGCAGTAGAAGCAGTAGCAGCAAGAGCAGCAGTAGCCATAGCAGCAGCAGGAAGGGTAGTGCTCACCAGTGGTGGGAAGGGCAGGCGCACGACGGAGGCGACTGCGGGGCCGCTACAGCGGCAGGGAGCTCCGCAGCAGCTGCTGCAGGGCGGGGCGACGACTGCGGCTAGGGGCTCCGCGGCAGGTGCTGCAGGGTGGGACGGGGCCGCGACGGCAGCTGGTGCAGGGCAGGGACAGGGCCGCGACGGTCGCTGCTACAGGGTGGGGCGGGGCCGTGACGGCAGCTGCTGCAGGGTGGGGCACTCCGCGACAGCAGCTGCTGCAGGGCGGGGCAAACCGCGACGACAGCTGCTGCAGGGCGGGGCAGTCCGCGACTGCAGCTGCTGTAGGGTGGGGCAGGGCCAGGAAGGCAGCTGCTGCAGGGCGAGGCAGGGGCGGCCGTCCAAAGGGCGGGCGCGGGATAGGGCAGGGCGACGCGGCGGGCAGGGGCGACGCCGCGCGGGCCCTGCAGGGGCGTCGCGACGAGCGGGGGCGACGCCCGAGTCCCGATGGGGTGGCGCGACGCGCAGGAGCTGCGCCTCGCGGGTCCCGCAGGGGCGTCGCGAAGAGGCAGGGGCGACGCGCGGGTCCCGCAAGGGCGTCGCGAAGAGGCGGGGGCGACGCGCGGGTCCCGCAAAGGCGTCGCGAAGAGGCAGGGGGCGACGAGCGCGGGTCCCAGCGGGCTGCATGCGCCGGCGTGCAGCAGCCGCGGCGCGCAGGTTATGGCCTGCGCGTGAGCGGCCTACGGGCGGCGTACGGGCCGCCTACGGGCTGTATACGTGCTACCTACGGGCGGCAGAGGCCTACGGGCGGCGTACGGGCTGCCTACGGGCGGCGTAAGGGCGGCCTACGGGGGACGGCGGGCGACGGGCAGCCTACGGGCAGCGGCCTACGTGCAGGCAGGTCGCGGGCGGCTCGAGGGGCCGCGCGAGGCCGGTACGAACTGCGTGGGCGGATAGCGGGCTGTGTGCGCACGGGGAGAGGACGGAGCGCGGGCAGAACGAAGGTCGGGGCGCGCGAGGGCGCACTAACAGAAAGAAGGCGCACAAGGGCGCACGGGCAGAGAAAGGCGCACTAGGGCGCATGGAAGGGAGGGCGCACGAGGGCGCATCTAGCGGAATAGTGGGCCCGTAGTAGTAAGCGGTCCTAGGTGGCTAACCTAGGCTCGTGATACCATGTCAGAATGAACAAGAGTGATTGCAGTAGGAAAGAGTTGGGTACAAGTAGGAAACCCTAAACTTACTATACCCCATAGTAACTACCCCACTACAGACTAAACAAACTGTAGCAGACAAAACATTTGACACAACGCCCACGAGCTGTAGTGATTGGTTAAAGGAACCGACGGGAGCCTCGCGACAAAAATGAGGGCCTTCATGAAGCAGTCAGCCGAGCCAATCGTTTACTGGCCCTACGCAATGGCCGATGCTCTGCGACTGCTCAACATCCTGTCTTCAAAGCTTGCCCAACAACAGCTCACCATTCAAGGAGTGGACGAATGAAAAACTGGATACACGGGTGTTAAGGCTGCATGGTACAGTACCGACCCAACACTGCCCACACAGGAAAATTTGAGGATCTGGCAAGCTGGGGCATCCACCTTGGCATCGAACAAGAGTACCATGCATGGACCATCCTCGACTTCGCCACCCACCAAATCACGCATTTACATGACTGCATCTTCAATCAAAGGCTCACGTTGCAACTGTTCTGCCAGCATTACACTGCACAGCAAGCTCCAGACAACATCTTCTAGGGGGGGCACAACTTCACAAGCGATCAGGACGAAGTTGACGTGGCAGAACAAGTGCAAAAAAATCAAATTGGTGGCGAGGCACCCTTCATCCCTGTTACAGAAGAGCTCAACACCCCAACTTTCATCCCGACCAACATCAAACCAAATGGATACCTCTAGTGATAGCATTCGCGACATCCCTGGCGACCACATTGACGACGACGTATTCGAAGTGACAAATACTGCTGATTCTGGTCTCACCAGGTTACGCATCTCGCCATCGGAGTTCGCGGAAGCCAACACCCCACTGAGCCAACCACAGTTCGCCAGGCTCTGCAAGGACCTGCCGCTGAGAAGTGGAGAGCAGCCATGGCTACTAAAGTAGCTATACTCAACCGACGCGGCACATGGAAGTTAGTGCCATGATCAACATCGACAAGGAGGGAGATTCTCAACAAAGAAAATGTGTGTGTGTGTGTGTGTGTGTGTGTGTGTGTGTGTGTGTGTGTATTGTGCAGAAATGAGGAATGAATGCACTAGGAAACAGGTGGGCACAAGTAGGAAAACCTAAAAGTGTTGTACCCCATATTATCTACCCCACTACAGCCTATACAGACTATAGCATATAAGTTTGACACACCCCCATAGGCAAAGTGGGGGAGAATAAGAGGTCACAAGACCAGTCAAGCAAAGCACAGCAAGCTCACGGTGGATCACAATGTCACCACACATTTCGAGCACAAGATCAAGGCCACAAGGCCTGTTCACATGCACGATCATAGATAAAGGTAAACAAGCAAGTGCAGGTATAGATAGATCACAGTACAAGCAAGGTCAAGAAGTGAGCAAGTGAGGCCAAGTAGGCACAAGACCTAGCATCGTACAGCAGCGCTGATGATCACAAGGCGGAAGTGCCTTGCTAAAGATATCAGCAGTGTTGGCCTCAGAGGCCACGTAAGCAAGGCGCAGCTGACCACGCGGCTGCAGCTCACGAGCAAGGAAGTAGCGAAGAGCAATGTGCTTCGTTCTGTGCTCCAGTCTGTGCTCCCGACACAAGGCCAGCATGGCCTTGTTGTCTACGTACAGAACTGGAGGAGAACGAGGCGGCTCTCCTAGGTCAGTCAGCAGGTAAGTGAGCCAGCGTAGCTCCTGTGCAGCCATGGCCCCTGTGTAGATCCCAGCCTCACAGCTAGAGCCGAGAACAGAAGACGAGTGGGTAGACCGCCACGAAACAGAGCCGGAACCAAGGCTGAAGGTGTAACCCTGTGACGACCGCTGCGTAGCCTGGTCGTCAGCCCAAGAAGCGTCTGGGTGACGAGTGAGGACCACTGGACTCCGCCCTCCAAGCACGAGCCCCATGCCCGAAGTACTGCACAAGTAGCGCAACACCCTCTTCGCTACAGCCATGTGCTCTGGTCGGTGTCTCCTAGGAGCAACATAGCGTGCCAAGATGCTAAGAGGGTACTCAAGGCCAGGTCGAGTGCAGGTCATCAGGTACATGAGGCAGCCAACAAGCTCTGGGTACGGGCCACTCGGCTCTACGGACTCATTCGAAGGCAGAGCTGAGAGCGAGTGGCGAGTAGACAGAGGAGTGGCCTGAGGCGAGGAGTACGTGAAGTCGAAGCGTTGAAGGACCTGCTGCACAATGTGTAACTGAGTCAGGGTAATGGTGCGCTGTGCTCTGTCCCGGGTGATCTGCAAGCCAAGGTAGCTGCGCAGTTCACCCAAGTCTGTGCACGTGTGTCTCTTCTGCAGCTCGGACTTCACGTGGGCGAGTCCAGCAGCGTCAGCAGTGGCAAAGACCACGTCGTGGACGTACACGAGGATGTAGAACGGCAGCAAAGAGGTTTCGGTGCGCAGAAACAGCGATGGGTCGGCAGTAGAAGGAGCAAACCCAAGAGCCGCAAGTGTAGTCCTCAGTGTGTCGTGCCACTCACGGGGTGCCTAGCGGAGACCGTAGACTGGCCGCCGGAGGCTCCACTGGGTACCAGAAGGAAACGACCCAGTGAAGCCAGGTGGGCGGCGCAGCCAGATCTCCTCGTGCAGGCTGCCCTACAAGAAAGCTGTGCTGAAGTCAAGAGAGTGAAGCTCGTAGTCGCGCTGAGCGGCTATGTGCAGCAGCACCCGAAGAGTGGTCATCTTCGGGGTGGGGGAGAAGGTCTGAAAGTAGTCAACTCCCTGTCGCTGACTGAAGCCTCGAGCCACGTAACGCGCCTTGAAGACAGGCGGAGAGCCCGGCGGCCGCTTCACCCTGAAAATCCACATGCCACTGACGATGTTTGCCCCGGGTGGGGGAACCTCGTCGATGTAGGTGCCTGTGGACTTCCAAGAAGCCATCTCTGCGTCCATGGCTGACTGTCACTGTGAGGAGTAGGGACCCTCGATCGCCTCAGCGTACAATCGAGGAGTCGGGATGTCAGGTGCATCCGGGTCTCCCTCAGGGGCAATCAGCATGGACACGAGATGAGGCAAAGCAGCAGCAAAACACTGGAACTCCTCCTGCCTGTCCTCAAGGACGTCCCTGCTAAGAGCACACTCACCCCTGACGGACGGAGGACAGACAGACTCAGACTCAGCAACAAGACTAGCGACGTATTCTAGACGACAATGAGCAGCGAAGTCGACAAGCTCAGCAACTAAGGCAGACGCAGCAGTGGACTCAAAGGAAGGGTCAGTGACGACAGTAGCAAGGAGACGCGTGAAAGTAGGACTGGCAGCACGAAGGGAGTCCTACTCCGGGTCAGCAAGAGCAGGAAGAGAGGACTCGGGAGGAGAAGGCAAAGGGGCACGCAACGGAGCAGTGGAAGGATGCAGAGACATCCGGTGCGTGCCGGGGACAGGCGGAGGACACTCACGCAAACCACGACCACTCGTGCGAGCAGCACGGACAGGAGACGCAGGACGAGACGCAGGCTCACGACGCTCCGTAAGACCTCCAGTAGGACCAGTGTAGGGAGAGGGAGCAGGCAGTGGAGAGGCGGGCTGTAACTGTGACTCGGACTGGACAGGGGGCGGACACTCTAAGAGAGGAGCAGGACCAAGAGAGGACGGAAGACCAAGAACATGCTCAAGGAGCGGAACGAAGTACGGCCGCGGCCGTGCAGTGCCCCCAGAACCAGCAGGAACAGCACCAGTACCCCCAACGGCAGCACCAGCGCCAGTAGCACCCCTAGCTCCAGCAGCGCCAGCTCCAGCACCCTCAGAAGGACTAGCGCCAGCAGCACCTCCAGCAGCAACACCCCCAGCACCTCCAGCTCCAGTCGGACCACCAGAAGACGGAGCAGCTCCAGCTCCAGCACCTCCAGTAGCACCTACTCCAGCAACACCACTAGCTCCAGCACCAAGAGCACCCGTAGGCCCAGCAGCTCCAGTACCCCCGGTACGAGCACCTCCGGGACCCGCGGCACTAGCACCCTTAGCAGCAGTAGAACCTCCAACTCCAGCAGCACCTCCAGCTCCAGCATCACGGCTCGAGCGCCGAGCAAACCACTCGCGCAGCTCCTGTGGAGAGAGCAGCTCCCTTCGGGACGAAGCACCTGAAAGTCCTCCAAACCCAGTACCGTCAGACGGCACACGAGCAGGCCCAGCACCCTCAGGCTCCGCACCCCCAGGCTCCGCACCCCCAGTCTCAGCACCCTCAGGCTCAGCACCCCCTGAGTCTTTACCCTCAAGCTCAGCACCCCCAGACCCCGAACCCGCAGGCTCAGCACCCCCAGAACTCGCACACGCAGGCTCAGCACCCCCGGACCCCGCACCCGCAGGCTCAGCACCCCTAGCAGCACCAGAGTCAACAGCTACCTCGACAGGCTCGACAGCATCTACCTAGGACACACCTGAGGGGGCAGGACCCTGAGGGGGAAGGGGGTCTACCGGGGGAGGACCTGGCGCGAGGAAGAGCGGTGGCGGGGGGAGGGGCACAGTGCGGTAGGGGAAGAGACGGTAGTACGCAACCGACTCGTCAAACGTGACGTCCTAGGAGGACAGAACACGTCGCGAGGTGGGGTGGTAGAACTGCCACCCTGGCGCGTCAGGAGGGAAGCCAAGGAAGACACAGGGAACAGCACGGGGGGATAGCTTGTCCGCAGACAAGTTGCGGGTAAACGCCCGAGATCCTCAGACACGGAACGCAGACGCATCGCCAACCTTCCCGGTCCACCGCAAAGCAGGGGAGGTCTCCGGCATGGAGACCCGGGGCTGAAGGTTGATCTGATGCGCCGCGTACCGAACCGCGAACGGCCATAGAAAATGGGGGCCAGCCGCATGGACCATGGACGTACGAGCGATGTCCATGACCATGCCAATGCGGCGCTCAACAATCCCATTTTGCTGTGGAGAGGCCGGAAGCGTGAACGTCTGGCGGATGCCCTGTGCACGACAGAAGGCTCGCAGAAGGTCAGAGGAAAACTCACCGCCTCTCTCGGAGTGCAGACGCAGAACAGGAAAGTCCGAGCCAAAACTCTCTCTGAGGTGGAGACGAGCAGCACGGATCCAGTCGATCAACACCTCAGTGACCTCACCCTTGCTGCGCAAGGGGAAGACTGTGGTGTAACGCGACTAGTCGTCAACCACCAGCAGGAAGTAACGCCCGTGACCCTGTCCACGGACGCGGGCTGGGCCCCACAAGTCCATGTGAAGCGTCTGCAGCGGAGCCTCTGTCGGAGGAAACTCGGAGGAGTGAGGAGCAGCGCGCTGTCGCCCCTCGACGCAGGGAATGCAGGTAGGGGCAGGCCCCGAAGGAAGAGGAGGGAGGGACCGGGGAAGACCAGAGACAAGGACACGAGAGGCCATGCCTTGGAGACGAGGCAGGGAGGGGTGACCAAGGCGGTGGTGCCAGAGGAGAGTCTGCTGAGACAGGAGACGACAAGAGCAGGGGGCAGACTCAGGACCAGACCTGGACGCCGCAGCAGACGCCTGACCCGACGCAGCTACCTGACCAGACGCAATAGACTGAGGAGGACCAGTAGTCAGTGTGTACAGGCTCGACCCCGGTCAACGGGTAAACGTGGCCAAGTGTCGGCCCGTCCGAGCACACGTGCAGTGGGTCACTCGCTGACTCGCAGTAGTGAACTGGTGGACCCCCCCATCCTGTAGATCTGCACCACACACTAAGTTCGTAGAGAACGAGGGGAGGTAATGACCTGACAGGGTGCCAGAGGGGGCCGCCGGACACGGTAAGACAGTGGAGAAGTGGGCAAGGACAGGACCGCCGGAGGGGTCTGCCAAGGAGACCGCCACTGGCCGACTAAGTGGCGTGAGTGTGGTGCGGTCTCAAAAGAAGGAGCGGGAAGCACCCGAGTCAAGGGTGAAGGTGTGGGAGGCCTGAGCCGACGTGGTACCTGAGAGAGCAGACTCACCAGCACCTGGGGCAGCAGACTCACTTGCACCTAGAGCAGTAGCCTCACCAGCACCTAGAGCAGCAGCCTCACCAGCACCTAGGGCAGCAGTCCCAATGCCCGGGTCAGGCGGAACACACAAGTAACAGTCACCCTCATCACTAGTAGACACAGCATACATGGCAGCAAGAATAGCATCATAGTGAAGATCAAAGATAGCAACCCCCGCCCTAGACAGCTCTCCCCAGTGAGGGATCTTAGTGGTGTCAGGGAACTGGTGACGCCAAGCGTCCGTCAGGCGGCCGAAGCAGCGCTGGGTGGAGTGCGAGCCCCCGCACTGCTCACCAGCGCGTTCGCCGGTGCGGAGGACGTAGGTACAGGGACCAGTATCCCCACCCCGCTGACGCCCAGCGTACCACTCACGAAGCTGCTGGGGGGACGGGGTCTCACGAGTGCGCTGCTGCAGCTGGCGCAGACCACCACCGGAGCCACTCCTCTGCGCAGAGCCGCGACCAGCTCCACCGGTGCCGCCGCCGCCTCCGCCACCTCCGCCTCCTCCGCTCCCACCGCCACCGCCGCCGCCTCCTCCGCCTCCACTGCTGCCACCGACACCTCCACCCCCGCCACCACTCCCACCACCACCCCCACCCCCTCCACTTCCTCCACCGCCACCTCCACCACCCCCGCCAGCTCCTCCAGCGCCCTTGTCCCCCTTGCCCTTGCCGGTGCGGCGTCTCCCGCTAGGGGCACACGCAGCTCCGACCGACTCGAAGCCAACGAGGTCGGCCGCAACAGCAGAGGCAACAGAGGGCAAGAGGGGGGAGGGGGAACACCCCTCAAAGACGGGGGTACGAGGGTCACCACGAGAGGCTCCTACAACGACTATGCTCTTCTCTGCTGCCACGAGGCGCTCCTCGAGGAGGTCAACGGTGAGTGTGGTGGGGCAAACTGAGAGGAAGTGGTCCCTGACTAAGCGATTGGAGTCTGGGAGCCGGGTGACTATGTAGTAGAGGGTGATGTACATGGGGGGAGGGTTCTTGGCACAGAACTCAGCAGGAAGCGCAGCGCGGTAGCGAGTGTCACTAGTGCGAAGGTGCGTAATGAGGTCAGCGACTGTGGGAAAGGCAATAAGGTCTGGGAACAGGTACGGCAGTATGAGGCGGCTAAGAGCAGCAGTGGCAGGGGAAGAGTAGCGTCGTACAAGGTCTTAGCATTCTTGTACTGACTAAAGTGTGCACGCTCAGCGGTCCGTAAGTGGCGACGCACAGCAAGACGGGCAGCAGCATCGCGTGTGGCCCACTGTGAGCGAACAGTGCTGTCAGCATCAGCAGGCGGGGCAGGAGAGGCACCAGAGGTGAGATCGAACAGGGAGAGTCCGTCTGCCCTATCGCACTGTAGGGAGAGCTGTAGATCATTGACCTAGACCTCGAAGTCAACAGCACGACCCTCAGCATCAAAGGGGGGTAGCCATGACAGCAGCGGTCTAGCAGGGAGTGCTCTCACCAGTCCGGGTGGGTAGGGCCGGGGCGCGCTGGTAGGAACAGGGCTGCAACTGCGGTGGCGGCGGCTCGACAGCGGCAGTAGCGGCTCGGCGGCGGCGGCAGCTCGGCGGCGGCTCGGCAGCAGCGGCTCGGTAGTGGCGGCTCAACGGCGGCCTCGGCGGCTCGGCGGCTCGGCGGCTCAGCGGTTCAGCGGCTCGGCGGCGCGGCGGCTCGGCTGCTTGACGGCGCAGCGGCTCGGCGGTGAAGGGGTCGGGGAGGGGCCGAAAGGGGCGGCGACGGGGCCACAAGGGGCGGCGACGGGGCCGCTAAGGGCGGCGACGAGGCCGCAAGAGGGCGGCGACGGGGCCGCGAAAGGGCGGCGACGCGGCCGCGAGAGGGCGGCACTGGGGCTGCGAGGGGGCGGCGACAAGGCCGCGAGGAGCGGCTGCAGGGCCGCGATGGGCGGCAACGCTGCCGCTAAGGGCGGCGGCGGGGCCGCGAACCGCGGCGACGGGGCCGTGTAGGTGGGGCCGCAAGGGGCCGCTAAGGGCGGCGCGACGGGCCGCTCATGGCAGCGCGACGGGCCGCTAGGGGGCGGCGACGGGGTCGCAAGGGGCCGTGAGAGGGGCCGCTATGGGCGGCGCGATGGGTTGCTTAGGGGAGGGCGGCACACAGGGGGCGCCTCGGTTAGGGGCGACTCGATCTCAGGGCAGGAAAAAAAAATACTCGATGTTCAGTGGTGGGCCCTAGGAACAGTTCCCACTGGGGAACCTGCTCTATACCATGTGAAGAAATGAGGAATGAATGCACTAGGAAACAGGTGGGTACAAGTAGGAAAACCTAAAAGTGTTGTACCCCATATTATCTACCCCACTACAACCTACACAAACTATAGCATATAAGTTTGACATGTATGTGTGTGTGTGTGTGTGTGTTTTTTTTTTTTTTTTTTTTTTTTTTTTTTTTTTTTTGTATAGCAACATTCGCCGACAGCTCTATCAACAAATACAAGGCGTGGTGTGTCATGTGCGTCTTCAAACAAATGCATTTTATTGACTACAACCACAACGACACACCTCCGTGCGAATTCAAATTTGCATCGCCGCCGTGAAGTAGTGCCTGCTACCCCAAATCGACGTCTCAAATGCCTTCTTGTACGCGATCGTCAACACCATTATCTACGTCAAGCAGCCGCACACATTCGAGGAGGACTACTCCGCCGTCTGCCTCCTCCAGAAGTCGTTGCATGGCATCAAGCTGGCACCGTGCCTATGGCAGCAGTACCTATACATGGTACCCACGCAGCGAAGGATACAAGAAGGTGCGACTTATCGTGATGCTTGGTGTGTCGGGCACGGGCACGAGTCTGGCCAGATTGTTATGTTTAAACGCAAGACATTACCCCACATTCGAATTCCAAAAGGTAAGTCTCTTGTCTGTTTCTTGGTTGTGTTTCCCGTGTGGACTAACGCCGCGTCATTGTATTCGTGTGCAGTATCATGGTCCGTGCACAACCCCGAGAGTGGTTGGACGCCACCATTGGGCAGGATGGCTGAAGCATGTTCTTCTCCCGACATTACCCCACATTCGAATTCCAAAGGGTAAGTCTCTTGTCTGTTTCTTGGTTGTGTTTCCCGTGTGGACTAACGCCGCGTCGTTGTATTCGTGTGCAGTATCATGGTCCGTGCACAACCCCGAGAGTGGATGAACGCCACCATTGGGCAGGATGGCTGAAGCATGTTCTTCTCCCATTTGTGTGCCCCCCGGCATGGATCAACCGCCGCAGCTCGCTACTGGTGATCGACTCCTACCGGGGTCATCTCACCGACACTGTGCTTGGGTTACTGCATTGGAATAGCGTGGCGCCTGCCATCATCCCCAGCAAATGCACATCGTTGCTGCAGCCACGATACAACACGTGGTTCGTGGTGGAGGGAATCAATTTCTGTGAAAACAAAGAACGAGAATGGAATGACTATGAACGAAGTGAGTACAAATAGGAAACCCTAATTGGGTTGTACCCCCTATGGGATACCCCACTATAGCCTACAGAAAACAAGTAAGCTATAAGTTCTGACACACCCCCATAGGCAAAGTGGGGGAGAACAAGGGGTCACAAGACCAGTCAAGCAAAGCAAAGCAAAGCTCAGGGTGGATCACAAAGTCACCACGCATTCCGAGCACAAGTTCAAAGGCCACAAGGCCAGTTCACATGCAAGATCATATATAGAGATATACAAGAACAAGAGTATATATATGCGAAAGTACAAGTAGGGTCAAGAGGAGAGCAAGTGAGGCAAGACAGGCACAAGACCCAACTGCGTGCAGCAACGCTGATGATCACAAGGCGCAAGTGCCTTGGTGAAGACATCAGCAGTGTTGGCCTCAGAGGCCACGTACGCAAGTCGCAGCTGTCCACGCTGCTGTAGCTCACGAGCAAGAAAGTAACGAAGAGCAATGTGCTTCGTTCTGTGCTCCAGTCGCTGCTCTCGACACAAGGCCAGCATGGCCTTGTTGTCTACGTACAGGACTGGAGGAGAACGAGGCTGCTCTCCAAGGTCGGTCAGCAGGTAGGTGAGCCAGCGTAACTCCTGTGCAGCCATGGCCCCAGCGTAGATCTCAGCCTCACAACTGGAGCCGAGAACAGAAGACGAGCGGGTAGCCCGCCACGAGACAGAGCCGGAACCAAGGCTGAAGGTGTAACCCTGTGACGACCGCTGCGTAGCCTGGTCGTCAGCCCAAGAAGCGTCTGCGTGCCCAGTGAGGACCACTGGACTGCGCCCTCCAAGCACTAGCCCCATGCCCGACGTACTGCACAAGTAGCGCAACACCCTCTTCGCTGCAGCCATGTGCTCTGGTCGGTGTCTCCCAGGAGCAACAAAGCGTGCGAGAATGCTAAGAGGGTATGCGAGGTCAGGTCGTGTGCAGGTCATCAGGTACATGAGGCAGCCAACAAGCTCTGCAAACGGGCCACTCGACTCTACGGACTCATCCGAAGGCAGAGCTGAGAGCGAGTGGCGAGTAGGCAGAGGAGTGGCCTGAGGCGAGGAGTACGTGAAGCCGAAGCGCTGAAGGACCTGCTGCACCATGTGTGACTGAGTCAGGGTAATGGTGCGGCGTGCTCTGTCCCGGGTGATCTGCAAGCCAAGGTAGCTGCGCAGTTCACCCAGGTCAGTGCACGTGTGTCTCTTCTGCAGCTCGGACTTCACGTAGGCGAGTCCAGCAGTGTCAGCTGTGGCAAAGACCAAGTCGTCGACGTACACGAGGATGTAGAACGGCGGCAGAGAGGTGTCGGTGCGCAGAAACAGCGACGGGTCGGCAGTGGAAGGAGCAAACCCAAGTGCCGCGAGCGTAGTCCTCAGTGTGTCGTGCCACTCACGTGGCGCCTGGCGGAGACCGTAGACTGGACGCCGGAGACTCCACTGGGTACCAGGAGGGAAAGACCCAGTGAAGCCAGGTGGGCGACGCAGCCAGATCTCCTCGTGCAGGCTGCCCTGCAAGAAAGCTGTGCTGAAGTCGAGAGAGTGCAGCTCGTAGTCACGGTGAGCAGCAACGTGTAGCAGAACCCGAAGAGTGGTCATCTTCGGGGTGGGGGAGAAGGTCTGAAAGTAGTCAACCCCCTGCCGCTGACTGAAGCCACGAGCCACGTAACGCGCCTTGAAGACAGGCGGAGAACCCGGCGGCCGCTTCACCCTGAAAATCCACATGCCACTGACGATGTTCGCCACAGGAGGGGGAACCGCGTCAACGTAGGTGCCTGTGGACTTCCAGGAAGCCATCTCTGCATCCATAGCTGCCTGCCACTGAGAGGAGTAGGGACCCTCTATCGCCTCCGCGTAAGAGCGCGGAGTCGGGATGTCTGGTGCATCCGGGTCTCCCTCAGGGGCTAGCAGTACAGACGCGAGACGAGGTGAAGCGGCGGCCAGACACTGGAACTCCTCCTGCCTGTCCTCAAGGACGTCCGTGCCAAGGGCACACTCACCCCCGACGGACGGAGGACAGGCGGACTCAGACGCAGTGACAAGACGAGCAGCGTAGTCTAGACGACAGCGCGCAGCAAAGTCGACAAGCTCAGTGACAAGGGCAGACGCAGCAGACGACTCGAAGGAGGGGTCAGTGACAGCAGTAGCCAGGAGACGCGTGACAGTAGGACTGGCAGCACGAAGGGCGTCCGACTCCGGGTCGGCAAGAGCAGGAAGAGAGGAAGCAGGAGGAGAAGGCAAAGGGGCACGCAGAGGAGCAGTGGACGGACGCAGTGACATCCGGTGCGTGCCAGGGACAGGAGGAGGACGCTGACGCGACCCGCGACCACTAGCGCGCTCAGTACGAACAGGCGACACAGGACGAGACGCAGGCTCACGACGCTCAGTAAGACCTCCAGTCGGACCAGCGTAGGGAGAAGGAGCAGGCAAAGGGGAGGCAGGCTGTAGCTGTGGCTGTGACCGGACAGGCTGCGGACCCTCTAAGGGAGGAGGAGGAGGTGGAAGACCAAGAACCTGCTGCAGGAGCGGAACGAAGTACGGTCGGGGCCGCGCGGCGACGCTAGAAACAGCAGGAACAGCACCAGCAGCCCCGGCAGGAGCACCCACTCCAGTAGCACCTCCAGCAGCACCACCAGAAGCTCCAGAACCTCCAGCCGCAGCACCAGGAGCACTGTCAGTCGGGCCGCCAACGGCAGGCTCAGCGCCAACACCCTCAGCAGGACCAGCTCCAGGAGAACTCTCAGACTCAGCAGCTCCAGCACCCACAGTACGAGCGCCGGCGGGGCGCGCAGCAGCAGTACCCTCTACAGCCGAAGAACCACCAGCACCAGCAGCACGCCTCCAGCGCCCGGCAAACCACCCACGCAGCTCCTGTGGGGAGAGTGGCTCCCGGCGAGACGAAGCACCCCCAGGCACAGCACCTCCAGGCTCAGCACCCCTAGACACAGCACCCCCAGGCACGTCACCCCCAGGCTCAGCACCCCCAGGCTCAGCAACCCCAGGCTCAGCACCCCCAGGCTCAGCACCCCCAGGCACAGCACCCCCAGACTCGGCACCTCCAGACTCAGCACCCCCAGGCACAGCACCCCCAGGCTCAGCACCCCCAGACTCGGCACCTCCAGGCTCAGCACCCCCAGACTCCGCACCCCCAGGCTCAGCTCCCGCAGCAGCACCAGAGTCACCAGTGACCTCGACAGGCTCGACCGCGTCTACCTGGGACACACCTGAAGGGGCAGGACCCTGAGGGGGGAGGGGGACTACCGGGGGGGGACCTGGTACCAAGAAGAGCGGGGGTGGGGGGAGGGACGGAGTGCGGTAGGGGAAGAGGCGGTAGTAGGGTACCGACTCGTCGAACGTGACGTCCTGGGAGGACAGAACACGTCGAGAGGTGGGGTGGTAAAACTGCCACCCAGGGGCGTCGGGGGGGAACCCCAGGAAGACGCAGGGAGAAGCACGAGGGGATAGCTTGTCCGCAGACAGGTCGCGAACAAACGCCCGAGATCCCCAGACCCGGAACGCCGACGCATCGCCAACCTTCCCCGTCCACAGCAGGGCTGGGGAGGTCTCCGGTCGAGAGACCCTGGGGTGGAGGTTGATCTGGTGCGCAGCGTACCTGACCGCAAACGGCCACAGAAAATGGGGAGCAGCCGCATGCATCATGGACGTACGAGCGACGTCCATGACCATGCCAATGCGGCGCTCAGCAATCCCATTCTGCTGCGGTGAGTCCGGAAGCGTGAAGGTCTGACGGATGCCTCGCGCACGACAGTAGGCACTCAGGAGGCCAGAGGAGAACTCTCCGCCTCTGTCCGAGTGCAGACGCAAAACAGGGAAGTCAGAGCCAAAGCTCCTCCGAAGCTGGAGACGAGCTGCGCGGATCCAGTCGATCAACACCGCAGTGACCTCACCCTTGCTGCGCAAGGGGAAGACTGTGGTGTAACGCGAGTAGTCGTCAACCACCAGCAGGAAGTAGCGCTCCTGACCCTGTCCACGGACGCGGGCTGGGCCCCACACATCCATGTGAAGCGTCTGCAACGGGGCCTCTGTCGGAGGAAACTGGGAGGAGTGAGGGGCAGCACGCTGGCGCCCCTCGACACAGGGGACACAGGTGGGGCCAGGGCCCGGAGGAAGGGGAGGGAGAGACCGGGGAAGACCAGACACAAGGACTCGCGAGGCCATGCCTCTGAGCCGAAGCAGAGAGGGGTGGCCAAGGCGGTGGTGCCAGAGGAGGGTCTCGTGAGACAAACGACGGCACGAGCAGGGGGCAGACTCAGGACCAGACCTGGACGCTGCAGCAAACACCTGACCAGACGAAGTGACCCTACCAGACTCAGCACCTGGAGGAGAAGCAGTGGTCAGAGTGTACAGGCTCGACCCTGGCCGACGTGTAAACGTAGCCAGGTGGCGACCTGTATCCGCCTCTGTGCAGTGGGTCACCCGCTGACGAGCAGGGGTGAACTGGTGGACACCCGCATCCTGGAGGTCAGCACCACTCACCAAGTTCGTCGAGAACGAGGGGAGGTAGAGACCAGTCAGGGTGCCAGAGGGGGCCGCCGGACACGGGAGGACAGTGGAGAAGCGAGACAGGACAGGCCCCCCAGAGGGGTCAGCCAGGGACACCGCAACCGGCCGACTCAGCGGCGTGAGAGTGGTGCGGTCCCGAAAGAAGGAGCGAGACGCTCCAGAGTCAAGGGTGAAGGTGTGAGAGGCCGAAGCCGACACAGTACCTGAGAGGGCAGACTCACCAGCACCTGAGAGCACAGACGCACTGGCACCTAGAGCAGCAGCCTCACTAGTACCTGACGCGGCAGTACCAATGCCCGGGTCGGGCGGGAAACACCGGTAACAGTCATCCTCATCACTACCAATCGCAGCATACATAGCAGAGAGAATAGCATCAAAATCAAGATCATAAATAGCTACACCAGCCCTAGACAGCTCTCCCCAGCGGGGGATCTCAGCTGCCTCCGGAAACTGCTGACGCCAGGCGTCAGTCAGGTGGCCAAAGCAGCGGCGGGCAGTGTGGGCGCCTCCACACCTCTCCCCTGCACGGTCACCGGTGCGGAGAACGTAGGGGCAAGGACCAAGCGCACCGCCACGCTGACGCTGCGAGTACCACTCACGGAGCTGCTGAGGGGCGGGGACGGTGCGAGAGCGCTGCTGCTGCTGTGGCTGCTGCTGCGGCTGCTGCTGCTGCTGCTGCTGGCGCTGACCACCCCCGGAGCTGCTCCGCTGGGACGAGCCACTCCGACCCCCGCCTCCGCCGCCACCCCCGCCTCCACCGCCACCCCCGTCTCCACCTCCACCTCCCCCACCAGGACCGTCGCTCCCACCGCTCCCACCGCCTCCTCCGCTACCACCTCCGCCGCCACCTCCGCCTCCACCGCCGCCACCAGTACCTCCACTCCCGCCACCACCCCCACCGCCACCCCCACTCCCCCCGCCACCCCCACCGCCTCCTCCACCGCCCCCTCTAGCTCCACCCGCTCCCTTGCCCCCCTTGCCCTTGCCAGCGCGGCGTCTGCCGCTGGGGGCAGACGCCGCGCCGACCGACTCAAAACCAGTGAGGTCGGCCGCAGCGGCAGAGGCGACAGAGGGCAGCAGGGGGGAAGGACCACACCCCTCAAAGATAGGGGTGCGAGGGTCACCCCGAGAGGCCCCTACAGCGACAATACTCTTCTCAGCCGCTAGCAGGGACTCCTCAAGGAGGTCGACAGTGAGAGTGGTGGGACAGACAGAGAGAAACTGGTCCCTAACGACACGAAGGGACTCAGGGAGACGGGTGACGAGAAAGTAGAGAGTGATGTACATGGGAGGAGGGTTCGCAGCGCGGAACTCAGCAGGAAGGGCAGCGCGGTAGCGGGTGTCACTAGCACGGAGGTGGGTAACGAGGTCAGCGACAGTGGGAAAGGAAGCGAGGTCAGGGAAGAGAAACGGTAGCATGAGGCGGCTAAGGGTAGCGGAGGAAGGGGAGGAGTAGCGTGCAACTACAGCGTCGTACAAGGCCTGAGCGGTCTTGCACTGACTAAAGTGGGCACGCTCAGAGGAAGGGAGGTGGCGACGCACAGCAAGACGTGCAGCAGCATCGCGGGTCGCCCACTTGGAGCGAACGGCAGACTCAGCATCAGCAGGTGGGGCAGGGACAGCGCCAGAGACAAAGTCAAAGAGAGAGACCTCATCTATCGCATCACACAGTAAGTACAGCTGCAGGTCTTCAATCCAGACGGCAAAGTCAATGGCCCTCCCCTCAGCGTCAAAGGTAAGAACATTGGGGGTGGCCATGACAGCAGCTGAAAATCTCACCGGGCTGGGAGAGGCGGGTAGGTCAGCAGCAGAGGAACAGCAGCACGGCTCCGCAGGCGGCTCGGGCGGCGCGGGCGGCTCGGCGGCGGCTCGGGCGGCGGCTCGGCGGCGGTTCGGCGGCGGCTCGGCGGCGGCTCGGCGGCGGCTCAGGCGGCGGCGGCTCGGCGGCGGCTCGGCTGCTGCTGGGCGGCGCGGGCGGCTCGGGCGTCACGGGCGGCTCGGCGGCGGCTCTGGCGGCTCGGCGGCGGCTCGGGCGGCGGCTCGGCGGCGGCTCGGCGGCGGCTCGGCGGCGGCTCGGCGACGGCTCAGGCGGCGGCGGCTGCTGCTGGGCGGATCGGCGGGGCCGCGTAGCAGAGTGGCGGCGGGGCCGCGTAGCAGAGGGCGGCGGGGCCGCGTAGCAGAGGGCGGCGGGGCCGCGACCGAAGAGAGCGGCGGGGCCGCGTAGCAGGGGGCGGCGGGGCCGCGTAGCAGAGGGCGGCGAGGCCGCGTAGCAGAGGGCGGCGGGGCCGCGATCGAAGGGCGGCGGGGCCGCGTAGCAGAGGGCGGCGGGGCCGCGTAGTAGAGGGCGGCGGGGCCGCGTGGCAAAGGGCGGCGGGGCCGCGTGGCAGAGGGCGGCGGGGCCGCGTAGCCGAGGGCGGCGGGGCCGCGATCGAAGGGCGGCGGCGGGGCCGCGTAGCAGAGGGCGGCGGGGCCGCGATCGAAGGGCGGCGGGGCCGCTAGGGAAGGGCGGCGGAGCCGCGAGGGGAAGGGCGGCGCAACGGTCCGCTAGGGGCGACACGACGGGTCGCTAAAAAAAAAAAAAAACGCGCCTCGGGGCGCGGTTCGGTGGGCCCTAGAAGCAGTCCCTAGGAGGGAACCTGCTCTGATTCCATGTGAAAACAAAGAACGAGAATGGAATGACTATGAACGAAGTGAGTACAAATAGGAAACCCTAATTGGGTTGTACCCCCTATGGGATACTCCACTATAGCCTACAGAAAACAAGTAAGCTATAAGTTCTGACAATTTCCTCACGCCGAAAGGTAATGATCGTCACCGGTCCATTGTTTGAATGCGTGATTGTGATGCAACCACTCACCATCGCTTCCCCCGGTCTCAGATTGTGGCATCACCAATAGCACCGTCGGACGCGAGGACCACCTCTTCCTCGCCCACATGTGTGAAGGTACAGAGGTTGAGGTGGCGGAGGGCGTGAATGTGACTGCAGAGGTGGAAGATTGGTTAAGCCCACTCTACGCAACCAACCAGCCCAACAATGATGTTGGTGCTGATGGCGCTGAGACAGAGTCAGAGGCTAATGAGCCCAACCATGACCCCGACAACCCTACTGCCTACGAGGAGTGAGGGAATGGGTAGTTAGTGTCAAGAATAAAAGTGTTGGTTTGACTAAGGTTGGTTGGGGTACATAAACCTAACCCTAACAGTTGTACCCCCTATAACACACATCACTGAGACTACAACATTTAACACACCCCCATAGCCTAAGTGAGGGGTGTCAAGCAGAACCAAAAGTGTACGGTCACAAGACCAGACACAAAGAAACGAAGATCTTGTTGGATCACAATGTCACCACACACTTTGAGCACAAGCAAGAGCCACAAGGCTAGTACAAGAGTTCACAGAGGTATATGTGAAGTGAAACAAACAAAAAAGGAAGGAGAGAACTCAAGACTATGCAAGGCGAGAACATGTGTCAATGAGACCTAACTGCACACAACACCTCTGGAGGTCACAAGGCGGCAGGGCCTTGGTGAAGATGTCTGCAGTGTTGGCCTCGGACTCAACAAAGTTTAAGCGGGCCTGTCCACGCCTCTGAAACTCTCGCAGAAGAAAGTACCTGATGTTAATGTGCTTCACTCTGCTCTCCAGTCACGGCTCTCGACAGAGGAGAATCGTCGCCTTGTTGTCAGTGAACAAGGTCGGCGCAGAGCTTGGCCGCTCACCAAGGTCAGTGAGCAAGAAAGTCAGCCAGCGCAACTCCTGTGCAGCCATAGCTCCAGCATAGATCTTGCCTCAGATGTAGAGGTCGAGACCGAAGAGGAGCGCATGGACCGCCACGAAACAGCTCCAGAACCCAAGCTGAAACAGTACCCCTGAGTAGACCTTGAGTCTCGGCGTCGTCAGCGTAAGAAGAGTCACAGTGACCAGGAAGTACGACAGGCTGCTGCTCTCCAAGAACTAGCCCCACGCCTGATGTCGTTGCTAGGTACTTCGCCACCCTCACAGCTGCCGTCCAGAGAACAGGACGGTGTCTCCCTGGCGCAACAAAGCGAGCAAGGATGCTGAGAGGGAAGGCGAGGTTCGGGCGAGTGCAAGTCATCAGGTACATGAGGCAGCCCACCAGCTCTGCATAGGGACCACTAGACTCAAACGGCTCGTCAGGAAAGGGTCCAGTAAGTCTGTGGTCAATAGCAAGAGGTGTGCGCTGTACTGTGGAGTGCTGAAGCTCGAACCGCTAAAGGACCTGCTGCACCATGTGTGATTGTGAGAGTGTAATGGTGCGAGCAGCTCTGTCCCTGGTGATCTGCAGGCCAAGGTAGTGGCGCAGCTCACCAAGGTCAGTGCACGCGTGTCTCTTCTGCAATTCGGACTTCACGTCTGCCAAGGCAACCCTGTCAGCAGTGGCAAAAACCAGGTCGTCGACGTAGACCAGAACAAAGAACGGTGTGGAGCCACGACAAACTAGCAGCGATGGGTCGGCAGAAGACGGCTGGAACCCAAGGTCAGAGAAGGTAGACCAAAGAGTGTCGTGCCACTCACGAGGAGCCTGATGAAGACCGTAGACAGGTCGCCTCAGCCTCCACTGGGTCCCACGAGGGAAAGTGTCAGTGAAGGCAGAGGGACGACGCAGCCAGACCTCCTCGTGTAAGCTACCCTGAAGGAAAGCAGTGGAGAAGTCGAGAGAGTGTAACTCGTAGTCTCTCTGTGCTGCTACGTGCAGTAACACCCGAAGAGTGGTCATCTTTGGGGTAGGCGCGAAGGTCTGAAAGAAGTCAACTCCCTTGCGCTGACTAAAACCTCTAGCCACGTAGCGTGCCTTGACGACCGAAGGAGATCCCGGTGGCCGCTTCACCCTGTAGATCCACATGCCATCGACTACGTTCGCCCCAGGGGGGGGAACCTCGTCGATGTAAGTGCATTTAGATCTGTAGGAGGCCATCTCTGCGTCCATGGCAGCTCTCCACTGAGAGGCCCAAGGCCCTGACACTGCCTCAGCGTAAGTGGTAGGAGTCGGTATGTCAAGGGCGTCGGGGTCTCCCTCAGGGGCGAATAGCATGGCACATAGATGAGGGGAAGCGGCTGCCAAGTACTCCAGCTCAATCTGCCTATCCTCTAGGGCGTCACAGCCAAGGGAAGACTCACCCCCGACGGCGAGAGGACTGGTAGGAGGAGCAGCCACGAGACAAGTGGTGTAGTCAAGGCGGCGAGTAGTGGCGAAATCAGTGACGGCGGCAGTAAGGGCGGACCCAAAGGACAAGGAGGCACGAGGGTCAGTAACAAGCGAGGTGAGAACACGAGAGAGAATAGGGCGGTACGTGCGATAGTAGTCTGTGACAGGAGTAGAGAGGGAAGCAGTGAGGTGTGACTCAGGAGGAGAAGGAAGCACAGACGGAGACGAACAAGGCGGACTAGAATGGAACAGGACAGCGAAGGTCAGTGACAGGGACAGGGGACAAGGGACAAGAACGAGGAGAGCGAGAAGTCGAAGCGTGAGAAAGAGGAGGGGACAACGGAGGCTGAGATCGGGGGAAAACAGCTGGGGCAGAGTCAGGAGGAGAGGGAGAGGGGAGACCTAGGGCCCGAAGGCCAAAGACAGGAGGCGGAGGTGGCGGCTGCTATTGCTGCGGCGGCTGCTGATTCTGATCCTGCTGTGGCGGCTGCTGCTGCTGCTCCTGCAGCTGCAGCGGCTGCGGCTCCTCCAGCTGCGGTGGCTGCTGCTCTGACTGCTCCTGCAGCTGCGGCTGCTGCGGCTGCTGCGCCTGCTGCTGCTGCTGCTGCTGCTCCTCCTCCAACTGCTGTAGCTCCAGCTGTTGCCGCTGCAACGCTCTCCCCTCTCCCTCTACCTTCAGCTGCTCCTCACGTGCACGGCAAACACGGGCCTGGTGCCGGGTCGGGTAGGGATGGGGGGGAGGAGTAGTGTCCGGGGCGGCGGTAGCCCCGGGACCGCTCTCCAAAGCACCAGACGCACCACCCCCAGAGCAAGCACCACCAGCAGTAACGCGGCCAGTCCCAGACTCTCCAGGTCCCGTAGAGGGCGCACCTGCACCCCCTGTCGTAGCACCCCCAGGGACAGCTCGATCAACACCAGCTCCCTAAAGACTAGAACCTCTTGTAGACACGGGCTCAGCTCCAACTCCAACACCCCCAGCAATAAGGCCTCATGCATGCACAGTCCCAGCTCCAACTTCAACACCTCCAGAGGTGACACCCCCAAGGTCCTCGACACAAGCACCTGCTTCCGGTGGGTCTGCAGTAGGCTGTGAGGAGGACTGTGGGGAAGGGGGCTGCACCTGAGGGGCAACCGAAAGGGGGGGGGGGGTGGGTAGCGTGTGACACACCTCACAGAGCTGGACCAGGAAGGGGGTGCTGTACCGGAGGGGCAGGAGGGAGAGCGAGAGCTACGAAGAGAGGGGGAGGAGGAGCCGAGAGACCTCGACAGGGGTACCGGGTGTAGTAAGGGACTGACTCGACAAAACGAACGTCGCGGGAGTCAAAGAACCGGTGAAGGGGGGGGGGTGGTAAAAGGTGAAGTCAGAGGAGTCCTTGGGGAAACCAAGGAAGACACAAGGAAGGGCGCGAGGGGAGAGCTTGTCTACGGAGGTGTCGCGAACAAACGCCAAGCAGCCCCAGACACGAAAACACAACGCAGCACCAGGGGACCCGGTCCAAAGACTGGTCGGTGAAGCCTCTGGCCGAGAGACATGTGTCCAGAGGTTCGGCTGGTGAGCGGCGTACCGAAACGCGTAGGGCCACGGAAAATGGGGCGCATGGGCATAGATCATGGAGGTGCGTGCAATCTCCATGACTAAGCCTATGCAGCGCCCAGCAACCCCATTGTGCTGTGGGGACTCTGGAAGCGTCCAAGACTGACGGATGCCCTGCTTGCGACAGAATCCAGCGAGAATGCCAGAGCGAAACTCACCCCCGTGGTCGGAGTGAAGACAGCTGACACGACGACCACAAGTGTCCGCATTAGTAAGTAACCACCGGATCAGCGTAGTAGTCACCTCAGACTTCTTCGCCAGGGGAATCACTGTGGTGTAGCAAGAGTAGTCATCAACGACCACCCGAAAGAAACTCTCTCGCTCAGGGCCAGGGTGAGGGGCGGGGCCCCAGACGTCCAAGTGGAGAGTCTCAAAGGGCTCGGTGGCCGGACGAAGGGAGGAGGAGTGAGGGGTGGCACGAAGCCGACCCTCGACGCAGGGACCGCAAGGTGGTCCAAGCGAAGGCGGCAGTGATGGCAAGACACGCGGGAGGTCTAAGACAAGACGCTGACTAGACATAGTGCGCAGGCGAGGAATATATGGGTGCCCCATGCGGTGGTGCCACAGAACGGTGGCGTGAGCAAGCGACCGGTAGGAGCAATACGCGGCAACTAGACCAGACACGGGAACCTGACCAGACACAGCTACCTGGTGAGACGCGACAACCTGGTGAGACGCGGGAACCTGACGGGGGGCAGTGACAGGGGTCGGGAGCAGTAGCTGCTCTCGACGTCCCTGAGGGCCGACTCAAGGACCTCGATAGTGAGCTCGCTAGGGTGCTTCAGAAGAAGCGCGTCACGAACCGAGGCAAGGCGGTCAGGGAGGCTATTGGCGATGAAATAAATAGTAATCGCCATAGGGGGAGAGAGCAGTGCAAGTTGTGCGTCAGTGCAAGCAGCGCGGTAGCTAGAATTGAGTGAGCGCAGATGACTGATCAAGTCAGTAGTGTGCTCAAACGAGTCGAGGTCGGGAAACAGGAACAGGCGACAAAAAGAGATAGTGGTGGGAGTAGCGTAGCGGGCCTTGATCGCAGTCAGGACCTTACTAGCCGTGCGAACCTGAGTGAAGTGGGTCTCCTCAGACTTAGGGAGGAGGCTGCTGAGGGCGATGCAGGCCGCAGCGTTACGCGACTTCCACGCGGTCACGTCAGCACGCTCGCGTGCATAACGGTCACTGCCTGCAGGTGTAGGGTCAGCTGCTAAGGGTGCAGGGTCGTCGGGCTTAGGAAGGTCGCTTGAAGCGTGCGCCCACAGAGACTCATCACCCTGAACCTGACTCTCTAAAAGGCAGCGCGCACGCAAGAGCTAGACCGAGAACTCAAGCGGCCTAACCTCGGCGTCAAAACGCAAGAACCTAGGGGTCGCCATAGCGGAAGCTAAGAGATGGTAACCGCTGTTGCCGAAGCCCTAAACGCCTAAAGGGCCTGCATAGGGCGTGACAGACAGTACGACGCGACGGGACAGGATGCAACTGGCACGGACGGGCGTGACAGGTGCGGACAGGCAGGGTGCACGGGGCACGACGGACGGGCAGGGCGCAGCGGGGGTGCGATGGACGGGCAGGGCGCACGGGGCGCGACGGACGGGCAGGGCGCAGCAGGGGCGCGACGGATGGGACAGCAGGGGCGACGGGACGGGACGGGACAGCAGGGGCGACACGACAGGACAGCAGGGGCGATGGGACGGGACGGGACAGCAGGGGCGACGCGACGGGACAGCAGGGGCGACGGGACGGGACGAGACAGCAGGGGGGACGCGACGGCAAGGGCAGCAGGCGCTAGGGCACGAGAGAGACCAGCGCAATAGGCGCTAGGGGACCGTACGGGCGTAACGGGCACTAGGGTATGGGACAGGATCGGGGGCTACGGGCGGGAACGAGAGGAACGGGATCCCACAGGATCCTAACCTAGGTGATACCATGTCATGAATGAAAGTGTTGGTTTGACTAAGGTTGGTTAGGGTACATAAACCTAACCCTAACATTTGTACCCCCTATAACACACATCACTGAGACTACAACATTTGACAGTTAGGACAAACCTGTAGCACTACATGAGAGGACTAAGTAGCATGTTATCATAATTAATGTAGTGGTAGTTTAACTTGACTTGCGATTGCGTTCATATATGCCCTCTAAGCATTTGCTCAATCACGGTACTATACGGTACCATATTCTGCTAAATTCAGTGACAAATTTTTCTTACAAAAGGGTAATTCTAAGCAAGGGAGGGAGGGGGTGTCGAGAGTAAAGGGAAAGGGTTGTTGCACTATCGAGAAAGCTGGGTACAAGTAACAAAACCTATAACCTACATTAGCTACCCCACAAAAGCCTATATTTTATTATGACATAGGCATATAGATTGACACACCCCCATAGGCAAAGTGGGGGAGAACAAGGGGTCACAAGACCTGTCAAGAAAAGCAAAGCAAGCTCGGGGTGGATCACAACGTCACCACACACACCGAACACAAGCAGAGGGCCACAAGGCCAGTTCACATGCAGAGGTATATGTGCAACAACAGCAGTACAGTGATCACTACCTAGCAAGAGTAAGCATGCAGGTATATATATGTAGATCACAGTACAAGCAAAGTCTACAGCAAGTGAGGAAACGTGAGCACAAGGCCTAACAAAGTGCAGAAACGCTGATGATCACCATACGGAAGTGCCTTGGTGAATATATCAGCAGTGTTGGCCCGAGTGGCCACGTGAGTAAGACGAAGCTGACCACGCTGCTGCAACTCTCGAGCCATGAAGAAACGCAGAGCGATGTGCTTCGTTTTGTGTTCCAGTCTGTGCTCCTGACACAAGGCAATGGCGGCCTTGTTGTCGACGTACAGGACTGGAGGAGAACGACGCCGCTCTCCCAGGCCGGTCAGCAGGTAGGTGAGCCAGCGTAACTCCTGTGTAGCCATGGCTGTGGCGTAGATCTTAGCCTCACAACTGGAGCTGAGAACTAAAGACAAACGTGTAGAATGCTAAGAGCCTGAACCAGAGCCAAGGCTGAAGGTGTAACCCTGTGACGACCGCTGCGTAGCCTGGCCGTCAACCCAAGAAGCGTTTGAGTGCCCAGTCAGGACAATGTCGCTCCGTCCTCCAAGCACGAGCCCCATGCCCGATGTACTGCACAAGTAGCGTAGTACCCTCTTAGCAGCATCCACGTGCACCTTTCGGTGTCGACCAGGAGCCACGTGTGAAAATAAGTAGTTAAGAGCTTATGAGCCATAGCTAGGAAAGCCCTAGCTAGGCAAGAAACAGTTTAGGCAAAGAGGATGTTCACTAGCAGGAATGAGGATACAAATAGCAAACCCTAGAAGGGTTGTAATCGCTATAGGGCACCCCACTACATGCTAGAGCATAACATTCTGACACACCCCCATAGCCAAAGTGGGGTGTAATCAGCAGAGTAAGCAAAGCAGAACAAGCTCAGGGTGGATCATAATGTCACCACACATTCTGAGCACAAGTTCAAGAAGCAACAGTTTAAAGTTCACAAATGTAAGCAAAGCTAGAGGCTATTGCATAGGGCAAGTGAGGAGGAGGAGGCGAGACTGTGAGAGGAGAGGGGATAGGAGGCGACGACTGAAGCTGCAGACACACGGGCAACAGGAGGCACACTGGCACAGCGGCTACCGGAACAGCGCTCCGGACTACTGGATTAACTGGCCCCGCGGCTAAAAGTAGCGGCAGACGAGCAACGGACCCACGGGCGACTGGCACTGGTGGCTGCGTCTGGGATACCGGAGCAACTCCCCGGACTACAGGTGTTGCTGGCGACACGACGGCAACCTCCGTTCAACCTCCCCAAACAGTCCCACCCCCCTTGACACACACCCCCTGCTTCACCCCTAGCTCCACTCCCCCTTCACCCCCCTTAGTACCACTCCGACGGCTCCAACAGGTCCACCCCCCTCAGCGGCAGCTGCAGCACTGGGAGACGGAGGAGGAGGAGGAGCAGGGGACGGCACACAGAAGCTGCACCCCCATACCCCCCCACCCCCAAAACCTAATGCAGGAGAACGGGCAGCAGCAGGGGTGGGCCGCCATCAGAGGCACGGGGGAAAGCGGGCAGCGCAGGGGCAGCGAAGAACAGGCCGCCCACGGGCCTGGCACAGCCGCCCGAACCGCGCGCAGGCAGCTCGAGCCGCGCGCGGGCCTGGCGCAGCCCGTACGGGCCGCGTCCGGGCCTGGCGCAGCCCGTACGGGCCGCGCAAAGCCTGTACGGGCCGCGCGCCGGCCACGACGGGCGACGGGGGGCGACGAGCGGGTCCCCGTCGCCCGTCGCAGCGCCTCCCGGGGCCAACGCGCCGAGTGACGGGGCAGAAACCCGCCGCGCGCCTCGGGGCGCACGGCGGGCAGAGAACCACCGCGCGCCTCGGGGCGCACGGCGGGCAGAGAACCGCCGCGCGCCTCGGGGCGCACGGCGGGCAGAAAACCGCCGCACGCTCCGAGCGCGCGGCGGGATGAAAAATCCATTGCACGCCACGGGGCGTGCAACACAGAGAGTAGCAGTAGCAGCGGAAGCAGTGAGGTGGGGCCCACAGGCCAGGAGCATATCGCTCTAATACCATGTGAAAATAAGTAGATAAGAGCTTAGGAGCCATAGCTAGGAAAGCCCTAGCTAGGCAAGAAACAGTTTAGGCAAAGAGGATGTTCACTAGCAGGAATGAGGATACAAATAGCAAACCCTAGAAGGTTTGTACTCGCTATAGAGCACCCCACTACAGGCTAGAGCATAACATTCTGACACCACGTAGCAAGCCAGAAGGCCAAGAGGGTACGCAAGGTCAGGACGAGTGCAGGTCATCAGGTACATGAGGCAGCCCACTAGCTCTGGGTAAGGACCACCCGGCTCTACGGACTCGTCCGAAGGTGGAGCTGAGAGCGAGTGACCTGTAGCCAGAGGAGTGGCCTGTGCCGAGGACCAGGTGAAGCCGAAGCGCTGAAGGATTCGCTGCACCATGTGTGACTGAGTCAGTGTGATGGTGCGGCATGCTCTATCGCGGGTGATCTGCAAGCCAAGGTAACTGCGCAGCTCACCCAGGTCTGTGCACGCGTGTCCCTTCTGTTAAAGTTATATTTAATATATCCTGCTTGCTGTAGTTACTATAGTGTAGTTATCTGATTGTTTGCTTAGTGGTGCACCTGTTTGTTTTCTATATGTACCTTAGGCCCTTAGTAAACCCCGGCTCCTAGACTAAGATCATATTGTAACATGGTATAGAGCGATTAAAATCCTGACCTAAGTTAATGGGCCCACCCATTTGCGGCACGGCGCTCGCTGAGACGGGCGCGGCGGTGAGCTGGCCGCGTTTCCCTCGTTGCCAGCCCGTAGTTTTTTTCCCTCGTCGCCTGCCCGTCGCCAGCCCATCGTGTTTCCCCCCGTCGCCAGCCTGTCGCGTTTCCCCCGTCGCCAGCCCATCGCGTTTCCCTCGTCGTCAGCCCGTCGCTTTTCCCCCCCGTCACTACCTCTGCCCGCGCCTACGCCTGCCGCCGAGTTTGCGCGAGAGTGGGGAAAGGGGGGGGGGGGGGAGGGGGCGGCATCGGGAATGAAGGGGACGGCGTCCGTGGCGGTCGTCGCGGCCCTTCCCCCCCCGTCCTATTTTCTTCCCTCCCGTCGCCTCGCTCCGCCCGTCGCACTCCCCCGGCCCCCTACCCGTCACCCACCCCGTCGCGAATGTTTGCGTGTGCACCGGCGGTCGCTGTGGGTGGGAGAGGGAGGAGGGGAAGGGATTGGTGGCGGAACTCTGTGGGGGGGAGTGGTAAAGGGGGAAGGGAGTGGCGGCGGAATGCTGTGGGGGAGAGAGGAAAAGGGGGAAGGGAGTGGCGGCGGAACACCAGCGATCACCGCCAGCGCACAGGCGATCGCACCAGCTCTTGCGCGCCTCCTACCATCAGATCATGCCCAGCCTGTAGCCCGTCTGCAGCTCGTCCCACCCGTCGCACCCCATCAGCACCAGGCACCAATAACAGCGCCGGCCGCCAGCACCAGCACCGGCACCAGCGCCGTCATGCCAGCACCAGGCACCAGCACCAGCGCCAGCCGCCAGCACCAGGCACCAGTACCAGCGCCAGCCACCAAGCCCCGGCACCAGGCACCAGCACCAGGGCCAGCCACCAGCACCAGCACCAGCTCCAGGGCCAGCCGTCAGCACCAGCACCAACTCCAGGGCCAGCCGCCAGCACCAGCACCAGCTCTAGGGCCAGCCGCCAGCACCAGCACCAGCTCCAGGGCCAGCAGCCAGCACCAGCACCAGCCGCCAGCACCAGCACCAGCTCCAGGGCCAGCCGCCAGCACCAGCACCAGCTCCAGGGCCAGCCGCCAGCACCAGCACCAGCTCCAGGGCCAGCCGCCAGCACCAGCACCAGCTCCAGGGCCAGGCGCCAGCACCAGCACCAGCTCCAGGGCCAGCCGCCAGCACCAGCACCAGCTCTAGGGCCAGCCGCCAGCACCAGCACCAGCTCTAGGGCCAGCCGCCAGCAGAGAACCCCGCCAGCAGAGAACCCCACCAGCAGAGAACCCTACCAGCAGAGCACCACCCTCTGCCCTGCCTCTCCACTCCCGCGGCTGCTACTGTGGGGGGTAGGTGGCGGGAGCGGGGGGGTGGGAGGGCTGGCTGCAGTGTGAAGGACAGGGCAGAGACAACTGTGGGTTGGGCAGGGGTATGGAGGAAGGAAGGGAGGGAGGGGTTGCGGTTCCAAGGGGTGGCTGAAATGGGAGGTGAGGTCGAAGGAGGGTGGTTAATTGGGGGTGGGGATGTGGGGGTTAGTAAGAGGGGACGCTGCGGCCACCGCCCCACCTCCTCTCCTCATCCCCCACTCAACCCCCCTTTCGTAAAAGGGGGTTAGTAAGAGGGGACGCCGCGGCCACCCCCCCACCTCCTCTCCTCATCACTCACTCACCTCCTCCTGTGTTCTTATCTCCTCTTCTCTCCTCTCTCCCTCTCGCCGCCTCCCCCCACGTACCCCTCTGCCGTCTCCCACCGTGCCTGCTCTACCCCTTCAGGGGGTGTTGACTGCACTAATTATTACTGCAAGCAACCTAAGGGGGTGTGTTAAAGTTATATTTAATATATCCTGCTTGTTGTAGTTACTATAGTGTAGTTATCTGATTGTTTGCTTGGTGGTGCACCTGTTTGTTTGCTATATGTACCTTAGGCCCTTAGTAAACCCCGGTTCCTAGACTAAGATCGTATTGTAACATCTTCTGCAGCTCCGACTTCACTAGGGTGAGAGCCTCAGTGTCAGCAGTGGCAAAGACCAAGTCGTCGACGTACACGAAGATGTAGAACGGTGGCAGCGAAGTGTCGGTCCGCAGAAACAGCGACGGGTCAGCAGACGACGGAGCAAACCCAAGAGCCGCAAGTGTCGTCCTCAGTGTGTCGTGCCACTCACGTAGCGCCTGGCGGAGACCCTAGACCAGCCGCCGGAGGCTCCACTGGGTACCAGGAGGGAACGACCCAGTGAAGCCAGGTGTGCGGCGGAGCTAGATCTCCTCGTGCAGGCTACCCTGTAAGAAAGCTGTACTGTCGTCAAGAGAGTGAAGCTCGTAGACACGCTGAGCGGCAACGTGCAGCAGCACCCGAAGAGTGGTCATCTTTGGGGTGGGGGAGAAGGTATGTAAGAATTCAACTCCCTCTCGTTGATTGAAGCCTCGAGCAACGTAACAAGCCTTGAAGACAGGCGGAGAACCTGGCGGCCGCTTCACCTTGAAAATCCACATGCCATCGACGATGTTCACCCCAGGAGGGGGAACCTCGTCAACGTAAGTGCTTGTCGACTTCCAGGATGGCATATCTGCGTCCATGGCTGTCTGCCACTAAGAGGAGTACTCACACGTGATCGCCTCAGCGTAAGAGCGCGGGGTCGGGATGTCTGGAGCATCCGGGTCTCCCTTAGGGGCAAGCAGCATGGTCACGAGATGAGGCGCAACGGCTGCAAGACACTCAAGGTCCTCCTGCCTGTCCACAAGGACGTCCGTGCCAAGAGCACACTCACCCCCGACGGACGGAGGACAGACAGACTCAGACTCAGCAAGACTAGCGCCGTAGTCTAGACGACAGGCAGCAGCAAAGTCAACAAGCTCAGCGACGAAGGCAGACGCAGCAGCAGACTCAAACGACGGGTCAGTGACAACAGTGGCTAGCAAACGCGTGACAGTAGGGTGCTCAGCACGAAACCAGTCAGACTCACGGTCAGCAACGACAGGCAGAGAAGACGCAGGGGGAGACGGCAAAGGAACACGCTTCAGAGCAGAGGACGGACGCAGAGCCATGGGGTGTGTGACGGGGACAGCCGGCGGATGCGGATGAGGAACACGACGACCAGTGCGGACAGGCGAAACAAGACGCGACACAGGCTCACGACGCTCAGCAATACCTCCTGGCTGCTCAGTGTAAGGAGAAGGAGCAGGTAGCGGTGAGCCAGGCTGTAACGGAAGACCAGTAGACGACGGGAGGCTAAGAACCTGGCGAAGCACGGAGTCAGGCAGTGGCAGTGACGACAGAGACGGCGGAGCAAAGAACAGTCGTGGCTGCGCAGCGCCACCAACACCAGCAGCTCAAGCACCACCAGCAGCTCCAGCTGCGCGAGCAGCTCCAGAACCTCCAGCTCCAGCTCCTCGAGCGCCAGCACCACCAGCAGCTCCAGAACCTCCAGCTCCAGCACCTCCAATACCAGCGTCACCAGCAGCCCCAGAACCTCCAACGCCAGCACCTCCAGTACCAGCGTCACCAGCAGCTCCAGAACCTTCAGCTCTAACACCTCCTGTTCCAGTGTCACCAGCAGCAGTACCCCCAGAACCAGCACCTCCAGCCCTAGGGTCTCCAGCAGCGGCACCCCCAGACTCAGCACCGCCAGCCCCAGCAGCTCCAGTACCTCCAGTAAGAGCACCTCCGGAACAAGCGACTCCAGCACCTCCTGTAGACAAAGTACCATCACCACTCCCAGCTGCAGAGCCCCGAGCTCCAGCAGCGCGACCTTGACGGCTAGCGTACCACTCGTGCAGCTGCTGAGGGGAGAGAGGCGCACGCGGACGAAGGCGGCCTCTCCAATGAGACCGTGCACGAGCAGTCCCGGTACCCTCAGGCGCCGCACCCCCACATTCATCACCCCCAGGCTCCTCACGCTCAAGCTCAGCACCCCCAGACGCAACACCCCCAGGCGTAGTACCTCCAGCCTCCTCACGCTCAGGCTCAGCACCCTCAGGCTCCTCATGCCCACGCTCCGCACCCCCAGGCTCAGCACCCCCAGGCTCCTCACGCTCAGGCTCCGCACCCCCCGGCTCAGCACCCCCAGAGACAGCACCCCGAGCAGGACCACCCCCAGCAGGACCTAAGTCACCAGTGACCTCAACAGGCGCAGGCACGGGAGGGTCTACCTGAGAAACACCTGAAGGAGCAGGACCTGGCGCGGGGAGGGGGTCTACCTGGGGAGGACCTGGAGCGAGAAAGAGCGGCGGGGGGGGGGGGGGGGGGGGGGGGGGGGGGGGGCGAGGGGCAGTGCGGGTGGGAAAGAGACGGTAAAAGGGGACTGACTCGTCAAAGGTGACGTCCTGAGACGGAAAGACACGGCGCGAGGTGGGGTTGTAAAACTGCCAACCAGGCGTGTCTGGGACAAAGCCAAGGAAGACGCAGGGAATGGCGCGAGGGGAGAGCTTGTCCGCAGTGGTATCGCGAACAAAGGCACGGGCACCCCAGACTCGGAAACGCGTCGCATCGCCAACCTCCCCCGTCCAGCGCAGTGTGGGCGAAGTCTTCGGAACGGAGACACGGGGCCAGAGGTTGAGCTGATGCGCCGCATACCGAACCGCAAACGGCCACCGAAAATGGGGGGCAGCCGCATGGATCATGGAGGTACGAGCGACCTCCATGACTAAGCCAATGCAGCACTCAGCAACCCCATTCTGCTGCGGAGATGCCGGAAGCGTGAATGTCTAGCGGATGCCGTGCTCCTCACAGTAGGCTCGCAAGAGGTTGGAGGTAAACTCGCCACCTCTGTCGGAGTGTAGACGCAGGACAGGAAAGTCCGAGTGGAACCGCTCGCAAAGCTGGAGACGAACAGCGCGGATCCAAGGGATCAAAACATCAGGGACCTCCCTCTTGCGCTGCAAGGGGAAGACCGTGGTGTAACGAGTGTAGTCATCGACTAGCAGCAGGAAGTACCGCTCGTGGCCGTGTCCACGGACGCGGGCTGGGCCCCACACGTCCAGGTGGAGAGTCTGTAGTGGAGCCTCTGTGGGAGGGAACGAGGAGGAGTGAGGAGCGGCGCGCTGCCGCCCCTTGACGCAAGGAATGCAGGGCGGCGCAGGCGAGGGAGGTAGGGAGGGCAGAGACCGAGGAAGACCAGAGACCATGCGGCGAGAGTGCATGCCACGAAGGCGAGGCAGGGAGGGGTGACCAAGGCGGTGGTGCCACAAGAGAGTCTGGTGCGACAGGCTGCAACAGTCACACTGGGTAGCTACATGAGCGGACGCGTACAGCAAAGGAGACAAAGGGGTGGAGCGCAACGCAGTGGTGAGGGTGTACAGACTGGACCCAGGCGCACGTGTGAACGTGGCCAGGTGACGGCCGGTCCGGGAGCATGTGCAGATTGCCACACGCTGTCCTCGAGGAGTAAAGGTGTCAACCCATTGATCCTGAAGGACGGCATTGCTCACCAAGTTCGTAGAGAACGAGGGGAGGTGGAGACCAGACAGCTCACCAGACGGGACCGCCGGACACGGAAGCACAGTGGAAGACCGTGCAAACACTGGGCCCCCGGGGGGGTCAGCCAGTGAGACAGGGTCAGGGGCACGGAGGGGAGTGACTGTGGTGCTGTTGCGAAAGAAACAGCGAGAAGCACCAGAGCCAAGTGTAAAGGTGTGCAAGGCCTGTGCGGAAGCAGTACCAGGGAGAGCAGACTCATTAGCACCTACAGCTGCAGGCGCTATACCTGGGGCTATACCGGGGTCAAGCGGCACACACAAGTAGCAGTCACCCTCAGCACTAATAGTCAATGCATACATGGCAGTAAGAATAGCATCATAGTCAAGATCAGAGATAGGTACATCACGCCTAAGCAGATCTGCCCAGCTGGGGAACTTAGTAGCATCAGGAAATTTGACGCGCCAGGCGTCGCTAAGCCGAGCGAAGCAGCGGTACTCAGTGCGAAAGCCGGTGCACTGGCGACCAGCGCGGGGACCTGCGCGAATGATATAGGGGCAGCGAACAGGACCCCCAGACGCCCCACGCCCGGCATACCAGTCAAGAAGCTGCTGGGAAGTGGGGGTTTGGCACTGACGCTGTTGCGGCTGCTGCTGCTGCTGCTGCTGCTCCTGGCCACCACTGGTGTCACCCAAGCCCCCACCACCGCCGCCACCACCACTCCCCCCTCCGCCACCACCGCCGCCGCCACCGCCACTACTCCCGGCACCACCACCGCCCCCACCACCACCTCCACCCCCACGACCACCCACACCACCTCCACCGCCCCCGCCGCCTCCACCACCGCCCCCTCCACCGCCACGTCCGCCACCCTTGCCACCCGTGCCTCCCCTGGAGCCGCTGCGCTTCCCACTAGGAGCGGAAGCAGCTGCGACCTTCTCAGAACCAAGGAGGTCGACAGCAGTAGCTGCGGAGGCGTAGGAGGGGGTAAGAGGGGAGGGGGAGCACCCCTCAAAGAGGGGAGTGCGAGGAGTACCACGAGCAGCACCTACAGCGAGGATGTTCTTCTTTGTTGCTAGGAGGTGCTTCTCGAAGTCGCCGACAGTGAGAGTGGTAGGGTCTAGGGCTAGGAAGTGGTCCCTGACGGAGCTAAGAGTGTCAGGGAGGCGGGTGACGAGGAAGGGCAGTACGAGGGCTGCTCGGGCAGTACGAGGGCTACTAAGACAACACGAGGGCTACTAAGGCAGCACGAGGGCTGTTAAGGCAGTGGGAGGGCTGTTAAGGCAGCATGAGGGTTGTTAAGGCAGTGGGAGGGCTGTTAAGGCAGCACGAGGGCTGTTAAGGCAGTGGGAGGGCAGTACGAGCACTGCTTAAGGCAGTGGGAGGGCAGTGCGCGGGGCTGACGAGGCAGCGGGCGGGCTGTGCGGGCGTCGCACGGGGCTGACGAGGCAGCGGGCTGGCTGCGCGCTCGCAGGTCAGTACAAGCAGCGCGAGGGCTGAGAGGCGGCGTGCGGGGCAGTAGAAGGCAGCGCGAGGGCTGCAGAGCGGCGCGCGGGGCAGGAGAAGGCAGCGCGAGGGCTGCGGGGCGGCACGCGGGCCTGACGAGGCAGCTAGCGAGCTACGCGCGGGGCTGACGAGGCAGCAGGCGGGCTGCTAGCGGGCTGTAGGAGGGCCAGCAGAGGCGAGCGCGAGGGCTGCGTGACTCAGGGCAGTGTAGGCAAGGGGCGGGGTAACGCGGTAACCGGCGGAAAACGGTTGGTGGGCCCTGAAAAACTGTCCTAAAACGGTCCTAAGGACTTATGTTGCTCTTAATACCATGTCGAGAGTAAAGGGAAAATGTTGTCGTACTATCGAAAGAGTTGGGTACAAGTAACAAAACTTATACCCTACATTAGCTACCCTACTAAAGCCTACATTTTATTATGACATAGGCATATATTTTGACAAGGGGGTGGGGGGGGAGATGGTGGATGGGGGGGGGGGGTGGGGGGGGTGTCTTAAAACAGCCGTGTGGGAAAGGGGTTCCTCACATATTGGTCTTTAATAAGCATACCCCCCCGCTCCCCCTCTCCCCCTCTCCCCCACCACCCACCCCCCCATATGAGTCCCGTGGGACTCTCTTATTGGAGGGTTCTATATACGGGAGAATACAGTAGATGAAATACACTTTATGAGGTGTTACAATCCCAACTGGGACTTAGCAAAGGATCGCTCAGGGTTGATCGCAGAGTGGTATTGCAGCGGAAGTTTAGACCTCAGGTCAGAGTGAATGTAAATGACTGAGATAATAATAACATGCATACATCGGGTTTATATAAGAGTACAGGGGAATACGAAAGGTCCTAGGCTAGCCATGTACTCTAAGGGGTACATTCCCTTATTGTGACTGAATTCAAAGAGAAAACCGTGCGTCGCGGGAACCCGTTCATAACCTGTTCCCGCTCTTTTCATTTTAACTGTTTGCATCGGTCTTGGTCTGACAGTTGCTGTGTCGCTTCGGCTCTTTCTGACTCCTCAACTTCGTACTCGGTAGAGTCGGCTCCTGCAGCATACAGGAATGCCTTCTCATAAAACTTCATATCGTAACACTCCTCTTCATTCTTGAGTGCGGGTGGAGTTGACTCGTTTGACTACTCCGGTGAGGTCAGAGCAGTGCTTGTACTGCTGACGTGGTAGGCGCTTGGTGAGGAAATCTGCTGCCATCTCGGTGGTTGGACAGTAAGCGAGGTCCACTTTGCCTTGGTCGATTTCGTCCTTGATGAAAAAATATCGAAGCGCGATGTGCTTCGTGCGGTTCACGAATCCTGGCTTGTTCGCGATTTTGATGGCGCTCTTGTTATCGCAGTGGAGACGAAAGGTAGGCGAGGTTGGAATTTTCGCCTCCTGCAGGTAAAGACCTTCGCGGACTGCTGCTGTCGCGGCGATATATTCTTCTTCAGCTGATGAGAGGGCAACCGGCTCCTGCTTCTGGGAGTTCCAGGAGATTGGTCCAGTTCGTTCCAGTCGGAAAACGAAGCCGGTTCGGGACCGTCCATTTGCATGATCAGCTGCGTGGTCTGCATCCACGTAGCCGTTGAGGTTGAAGGAGGTTGTCGTCAGCGTGGAGTAGGAGAGTCCGATGTCAGGTGTGGAGATAAAGTACTGCAGGGCGCGCTCCAGGTCCAACTGGTTCTCAGTTACTGGCTTGCGAGAGTACTGCGCCAGTTGGCTAGCAATGTAGGCAAGGTCGGGTCGGCAGGTGACAGAGGCAAACAGCAGGCACCCCAACTTCTGCTGGTACATTTGGAGTCCTGCGGGCGACAGAGGTTTGTTGTCCGGTTTGTAGGTGGTGCTCGGGCTGCGGTAGGGGGTTGAGAGTGGTGCGGGTGAAATGTTGAAGCGTTCCCCAGCTGCTCTGCGTACTTGGAGGCTGACAGATGAATTGCCTCTGGCGCGTAAGTGATGTTTAACCCCAAAAACTGCTTTACTTCAAGGTTAATGGTGATATCCACGCGTTGCGCCAGGTTCTCCTGAAACTGGTCAAGGAGTTTGTTGCAGGTCCCCGTGTACAGCAGGTCGTCGACGTAGACTGTCAGGAGGATGTAGTCGCCGCTGAAGTGGAGGCGATACATTCCCGGGTCGTGTGGGAGTTGTTTGAAGCCGATTTCGAGGAGGATCTTGTGCAGGTGTTGCTGCCAGAGTCGTGGCGCCTGTTTGATTCCGTAGAGTGACTTCTTCAGTTGGCAGACCCTGGGGTCACCTTCTCCGTAGGTGTGCGGCTGTTCCACAAAGATGGTGGCATCCACCAATGCGTATAGAAACGCGTTCTTCACGTCGATCTGTCGCAGTGGTAGGTGCTTTGCGGCAGCAATATCGAGTAGAATCCGGACTGAGGTGTGGCGGCTGACGGGAGCGAAGGTTTGGTCGAAGTCTATGCCGTGACGCTGGTCGTACCCGCGTACGACCCATCGTGCTTTGAAGCGCTCAATGGTACCGTCAGCGTTAGTTTTAAGACGGAAGACCCATTTTCCGCTGAGCACCCTCCTCCCCTTCACTGCTGCACGATCGACGAGGACCCAAGTGTCGCGCGATTCTAGTGCTTTTAGTTCCGCATCCATTGGAACACGCCACTCCTTGGCGTGAGGGCCGGTTAGGGCCTGGCGGGGGTTGTTAGGTTCCACGGTCCGTGCGAGCGTAGATACGGATGTGTGCAGGCCAAGAAGTTGGAGACATGACACGTTGGTAGTGTCTTCAGTGGTGGGGACTTCAATCACGTCGTCATCTCCGCTCTCGTAGCCTGGTGCGGCGGTGCTTGGTTCTGTCTGGCGTCGTGATGGTCCTGGCGCGGGGTCTGCATCGCTGTCATCCTCGTTGCGCGGTCGAGGGGGTATGTTGGGATGTTCGTCGGTGTCGTTATGGTCCAGAACTGCTGCTGCTGCTTCATCTTCGGGGGTCGCGAAGCTGCGGCCGCTGTTGGCGTAGCTGCGAGCCTGGTTACGGCGTTGGTTCTCGATCCACTGCGTCAAGGTGAGTCGTTTGTAGAAGAGAATGTCACGCGCAGGGACAATTTCCTGGTTGTCCATGTCAAGGATGAGCCATCCTTTATGTTCGTGACTGAGTCCGAGATGAACTCCCCAGCGCGCACGATGAACGAACTTGCCGATTGTGGCTGAAGTGGGCCGATATTGTACCATGCACCCCCAAACCCTCAGCATGGAGGGATCTCCCCTTGAACCGGTCCACTTCATGTGGGGTGACAAGTTGTCCCTGTTGGCGGTGGTGTCAGTAGAGCTACACTGTGAGATCCCCGATCGATCCTGGGGGGGTTACAGGCGCGTTTGCCTGGGGGGTTATGGGCGCACTGACCCGCTACTGAAACAAGCCCTTTTATCCCAATGGTCTAGTGGTTGGGATTCTGACATGGTATCAGAGCGGTCTCGGGTTCGAATCCCGGTGTGTGCACATGTTGGTCGTTGCCACTGTGCTCAGTCCTGGGCCTCCCAGTGTGGGGGGGTGTCAGTAGAGCTACACTGTGAGATCCCCGATCGATCCTGGGGGGGTTACAGGCGCGTTTGCCTGGGGGGTTATGGGCGCACTGACCCGCTACTGAAACAAGCCCTTTTATCCCAATGGTCTAGTGGTTGGGATTCTGACAGGTGGTTGAGAGAAGGTTGTGCAGGCGCACCGCGTGATTCATGGCGTACGGCCAAAATTTCTTTGGTAGGCCGGACTAGTTCATGATGGCGCGGACTTAAGTCATGAGGGTTCGATTGACCTACTCAGCAACGCCTTGCTGCTGGTGAGCGTAGGGAAGGGAAATCTCGTGCTTTATCCCCTTCTCGGTGAGCACGCTCTCCAGTTCATGGCTGCGAAATTCTTTTGCCCCATCACTCTGCCAGATCTTCAGTTTCCTTCCAGACTGTCGTTGCGCGTGCGCGAGGAAGACACGGAACACCTCCGGTGCTTTGGAGCGGGCGTCAACATTGGCAACCCACACGTGGCGTGAGTAGGCGTCGATGAAGGTCAGCGTGTACTTTTCGCCGTTGAGTCCGTCGCAGGTGAGTACGATGAAATCGCTGTACACCTTCTCTAGTTTCTTGTAGCGGTTGGTGCTTGGCTCCAGAGAGGGATAGGCAGCGTGAGAGAGTGCGGCTGTGGGGCAAACTGTGCAGGTGGATGGGTGGGGGGTGGTGTGTTGTAACTCCGTCACGTCGGGGCGCAGAAGAGCTCCTGGCGGAAAGACTTTTGCACGGAGGCAATTGGCGAGTGTCTGGCGCGAGGGGTGTCCTATTCGCTGGTGCCAGAGGTCATCTTCGGCACGGATGCCAGAAGTGCGTTTGTAGCGGGTGTGGTATTCTGCTGCCTCCTCCACTGTGAGTTCTGGAATCTGGAGCGGGGGTTCTTCCGCTTCTCCTGGTTCTGCTTCGTTGTTCGCCTCCTCTGCTTCTGCTTCTTCTGTTGCGTCTCCTTCTGCAGGTGCCGTTGAGAGATACAGGGCGAGAAATTCGCGATCGGGAATGATCGTGAGCGGGGTCGTGGTGCCTTCGATGAAGCGGGCGTACGGATCTGGGCGGGAGATTGGACCGAGTGAGTCTCGCGGAGGTGTTGGCGGTATATTCCCCTCCTCAATCTCCGACCGGGGATCTCGCCATTGATACGGTGAGCGAGGTGGCTCGCTAGTGCGTGGGGGCGACCGAGGGGAATGGCGCTTCGAGGTGATGCGTTGCCGCGCTCAGCTTGCATTTCTTATTCAGCTTCCTTTAATTCCTCTTGCGTGAGCTCCCCTTTGGAAGGCTCGTTGTCTCCCCATCCTCCGGTGGTGGTCGTGCCGGTTCCCCATGCTCCAGTTGCGGAACCCCAGAGTGCGCCTTCTTCCGGATCAGCGGGCTCTTTGCCCCATCCTCCGCGCGCAGTGTCGGGGTCCCATCCTGCCGCGATGCGCTCCTCATACAGTTTCTGCCTCTTCTCCGCTTGGGCCTTCTCCTGTTCTTTTGTGACGCTCAGCTCTTCTGGTGCGTCAGGATCTTTCCAGGCAGGGTCAATCTCGCGGCGATAAACTTCGCGAGTGTACGGACGTGGGCGTCCTTCGTCGTCGAGAGTGCGCGTGTTGGCTTCGAGGACGAATCGTAGGGAGTCCGAGTAAGGCCTTGGTCTCTCCTGCTGTTTTTGGCCAAGTTCCTCGTTTGGCTCGCCGAATATGCGGTGTGATGATACGGCGAGTTCTTCTGTAGTCATGCCTGCTAGTTGTGTCTCAGCGCTTTCTGCTCCCTAAATTGCCGCTTGCTCCTTTTCCACTTGCTCCGTTCGACTTGCGGTTGGCGTGTGACAGGTGGTGCACAGTCCGTGAGCGTCAGTGTCGTGAAGATTGATTTCACGCGGGTGAGGACTTCGGCGAACCCACGGTCTTCCATCCGGATGCTCCCAAGACTCCTTGTTCATGAAGGCGAAGTTGAGGGGGACAAGGTCCACGGGTTCGTCTGACGAGGCTTGACAGGAAGGTATGTCGAAGTCTAGGATATAGATCCCGTTGATGGAACGCGCTCGTCCGAGGTACTTGAATGCCTCTGGAGGAGTGTCCGGGGGAGCGTAGGTGAGGATGAGATCGCGCGTTGCGAGGTCCGTGTGGATGATGACGCCACAACCGCGTAGTTGTCCAGCGGAGAGCAAATTGAAGCGCAGGTTCGGGACGTAGAGTACGTCGTTGAACGAGATGTGTGTGTCACTGTCTCGTGCTTGCAGGACGACGAGTCCTTGTGAGTTTGCGCGCAGTTGCTCGTTGTTGGCGACGGTGACATAAGTTGCAGGGGCGCGACTTAGGTTAGAGACATAGCGCGTGGACCCCACCATGTGCTGACCGCAGCAGCTGTCAAGGTACCAGGTGTTGTAGTTGTCGGTGTTGTTGTGGCGCAGCAGCAGCGCCAGTCGTGGGGTTACCAGGGTGGTCTTGAAGCGCCTATGGAAGTGAGGATCTTCGTTTTCCTTACAGCCCACTGGTACGTAGCGCTGATTTTCGTGAGGCGGGCTTTCCCGCGGTGTGATTGGAAGGTTCCACTCCTGGTCGTCTTCGTCGTACAGGTAGTAGTGATCCTCAGTGAATGGATTATTCCATCCCTCTTCTGGTTCCAGTAATCTTCCTTGGACTTCGTTCTCTTCGTCAGGTTCAGTGGTGCGTCGGCGTCGTGTTGTCATATTTGCGATGACGTTCCTGGGAGCTCCTGACTGTGGTCCTTGATTTTGTTGGTGTTGCGCAGGAGGACGAGCTTGCTGATGAGATTGAGGATGACGAGCATCTTGTCGGCCGACCCAGTTGTTGTGGTGAGTGGAAGTTGGGTGGCGATAGTTGGATCGGGATTTGCATCGATCCGTTGAGTGTCCGAAAAAATTCCATAATTTGCAGTAATGGCGCCTTGGATCACCAGTGGACCTCTGACCGCCTTGGATCCATATATATAACCCTTCCCTAGGATCGATCGGGGATCACCAGTGGACCTCTGACACCCCCCCGCACTGGGATGCCCGAAGTGCATACACTAGGATTCGAACCCGAGACCTTCGCTCTGGATACCATCTCAGAATCCCAACCACTAGACCATTGGGATAAAAGGGCTTGTTTGTGTAGCGGGTAAGTGCGCCCATAACCCCCCAGGCCAACGTGCCTGTAACCCTTCCCTAGGATCAATCGGGGATCACCAGTGGACCTCTGACACGTACTCCCATGCTTCGTGATCTGGTCACGGATGTTGCGACAGCGGTTAATATATGGATTTGCCTTCTCCCCGTGCCCCATTTTTATCTCCAGGAGTTGCTGGAGAAGCCTGCTGGAGGTGACCGAATCCTTCGGCTGGTAAACTTCAACGAGGTGCTTCCAGGCTTCCATTGCTGGAGCGTCGCTCTCTTTGTAGGAGCGTATGTTGAGTTGTTCCGCAGGCGTCATGTTGCGTAGTAGTACGCTGTAGGCCATGAGGGACTCACTGTAGTACTGAGCCCTGGCGACGTCGGTGTTTTCCACCGGTTTAGAATAAGAACCGTCGAAGTAATGGTAGATCTGCGCCGTTTGTAGGAGGAGCTCCAGCTCGAAACTCCATGTGTAAAAATCCTTGCCGTCGAACGCGGCAGTAGTCTTAATTTTTGAAACGCTGAGAAAGCGTGTTTGCGCAGAGTTGATAGCCTCATCACTTGGACGGGGGGCAGTTGTTGCTGATTTGTTTGTGTCGAGGGAGAAGTTGTGCGCGGCGGTATCACGGCTTTTCTCAGCCGGTTGTCCAGGTTGTGCTGGTTGGGAGGAGTTTCCCGCATCGCCTTTGCGCAGTTCTTGGAGTTCTTTCTCCATAGGTGAAAGTCGAGCGAAAAGTTGCTCGAGGGCGGCAGTGCCGATCGTGGTTGTCGCCTCACTTGTCGCAGCTGGATTGGGTTGTCCTTCAGCCGTCAGATTTGCTTGGCCTCCGGATCCTCCTGCCATCTTGGTCTTGGAGCGTGTGCCGCTCGCCAGGTTTTGATTCGGCGAGTTTTACGGAAATGAAGTTGCGAAGAATCCCTGAGTAGCTCTCATACCATGTTACAATCCCAAGTGGGACTTAGCAAAGGATCGCTCAGGGTTGATCGCAGAGTGGTATTGCAGCGGAAGTTTAGACCTCAGGTCAGAGTGAATGTAAATGACTGAGATAATAATAACATGCATACATCGGATTTATATAAGAGTACAGGGGATACGAAAGGTCCTAGGCTAGCCATGTACTCTAAGGGGTACATTCCCTTATTGTGACTGAATTCAAAGAGAAAACCGTGCGTCGCGGGAACCCGTTCATAACCTGTTCCCGCTCTTTTCATTTTAACTGTTTGCATCGGTCTTGGTCTGACAGTTGCTGTGTCGCTTCGGCGCTTTCTGACTCCTCAACTTCGTACTCGGTAGAGTCGGCTCCTGCAGCATACAGGAATGCCTTCTCATAAAACTTCATATCGTAACAGGAAGCAACAACCCTGAATACTGTTGAAATTAGGAGGTCGCTAGAGTAGCGGAAATACTCTAGGAAATAACGACGTCCCAGCGGCGGGGCTATGGTCACTCAGAGGTAGCTCTCCTGGCTTGTAACTTGGTGCCAAAGCGGCGGCCGAGGGTAGGCCGGACACAAGCTTGAGAATTGTGTAATGATAGCATGGCAGTACATTGAGTTATATAGGAAACATAGCAGGGAGGCAGTTACCAAGGCGCAACTGTATTACAGTTGCGCTGTAACGTTTCAGTTGCCCAGTTACTGGCGAGACCTTTCAGCTTCGGCAAGGGCGCGGTATTCTGCCGCGCCTCCAGGGTGGTTTCGCGTACTGTAGACGCTGCCTCCTGCTCAATTCGACCCTTCGGCTGCCACGCGGGTCGCAACCACTGTACGCGGTTGCGCCCCTGCAGTTCGATACTTGAGTCAACACCCCCGATATTGAGGGCTTCGCTTCTGCACTTCGAACAGTGCACTGCAAGATAAATAACACACAAGTATATTTCCAACACTCCCCTCCACTGTTAGAAGTGTAGAATCCAAGAGAGATGAAATTCTCCATGTTGAAATTCTGAAGTCCTCGTCAGGGACTTCACCGGTACGCCTTGAAATGCATCTTGCCAAGTCGCCCAAAATTATGCGACGGCGCGTTGAAGATTTCCTCCACGAAATTCTCCGTGGGTAGTGGCAGGTTCTGACCTGCTCCAGGAGATGCTCCTGGTGATGATAAAGGTGGTGAGCCAAACTGAATGAAGCTGCTCCCACAGGTCCAAGTGTTTGTTGGGCTGAGAAAGCCCTTAGGATCTTTTGCAGAGGATAACTCTTGGGTACAAACTTGTAATAGCGGAAGCGTTTAATGAAGACTGTGAACCGACCTTGCACTTGTGTGTGAGAGCAAAGTAGATTGAATTAAACAAGCAAATACAAGGATTTATATAAGAGTACAGGGAATATGAATAGATAGATAACTGTATTGCTGTTGCGATTCGATACAGTGCGACTCGGGCAACTGCTCTGTAACGAGTCAGTTGTGTGTCCTTAACTGTCGCGCTGTAATTGTCGAGTCAAAGGTCGCTGACCTTTGACTTTCCCGTAACCTCCAGGCGGTTACCCTAACCTCCGAGGTTTGACTCGATGCTTCGATTGGGACTGCTTCGCTAGTGTCTTGGGTTTTGACACGACAGAAGCGCACTAAGACTTATTGTTTCCAACACTCCCCTTCGCTTCTGGAGTGTCGCAGCCGGTGACGTGTGTGAAACAAGTGAACAGGAATGGAATGACTAAGGAAAGATTGGGTACAAATACAACCCTAGAAACCCTGTACCCCATATGTGCTACCCCACTATAGCCTACAGCAACTATGTCATATAAATCTGACACACCCCCATAGGCAAAGTGGGGGAGAACAAGGGGTCACAAGACCAGTCAAGTAAAGCAAAGCAGAGCAAGCTCAGGGTGGATCACAACGTCACCACACAGTCCGAGCACAAGAGCAGGGCCAGAGGCCAGTTCACATGCAGGAGTACAGACATATATATATAAAACTAGACAAGCAAGAGCAGGTATATATATGTCACAGTACAAGTAAAGTCAAGAGGAGAGCAAGTGAGGCAAGACAGGCACAAGACCCAGCTGGGTGCAGAGGCGCTGATGGTCACAAGGCGCGAGTGCCTTGGTGAACACATCAGCAGTGTTGGCCTCAAAGGCCACGTACGCAAGCCGCAACTGTCCACGCTGCTGCAGCTCACGAGCAAGGAAGTAGCGAAGAGCAATGTGCTTCGTTCTGTGCTCCAGACGCTGCTCTCGACACAAGGCCAGCATGGCCTTGTTGTCTACGTACAGCACTGGAGGAGAACGAGGCGGCTCTCCAAGGTCAGTCAGCAGGTAGGTGAGCCAGCGAAGCTCCTGTGCAGCCATGGCCCCAGCGTAGATCTCAGCCTCACAACTGGAGCTGAGAACCGAAGACGAGCGAGTAGCCCGCCACGAGACAGAGCCGGAACCAAGACTGAAGGTGTAACCCTGTGACGACCGCTGCGTAGCCTGGTCGTCAGCCCAAGAAGCGTCCGCGTGCCCTGTAAGGACCACTGGACTCCGCCCTCCAAGCACTAGCCCCATGCCCGACGTACTGCACAGGTAGCGCAACACCCTCTTCGCTGCAGCCATGTGCTCTGGTCAGTGTCTCCCAGGAGCAACATAGCGTGCAAGAATGCTCAGAGGGTATGCAAGGTCAGGTCGTGTGCAGGTCATCAGGTACATGAGGCAGCCAACAAGCTCTGGGTACGGGCCACTCGACTCTACGGACTCATCCGAAGGCAGAGCTGAGAGCGAGTGGCGGGTAGACAGAGGAGTGGCCTGAGGCGAGGAGTACGTGAAGCCGAAGCGCTGAAGGACCTGCTGCACCATGTGTGACTGAGTCAAGGTAATGGTGCGGCGTGCTCTGTCCCGAGTGATCTGCAAGCCAAGGTAGCTGCGCAGTTCACCCAGGTCTGTGCACGTGTGTCTCTTCAGCAGCTCGGACTTCACGTAGGCGAGTCCAGCAGTGTCCGCTGTGGCAAAGACCAAGTCGTCGACGTACACGAGGATGTAGAACGGCGGCAGAGAAGTGTCGGTGCGCAGAAACAGCGACGGGTCAGCAGTAGAAGGAGCAAACCCAAGAGCCGCAAGCGTAGTCCTCAGTGTGTCGTGCCACTCACGCAGTGCCTGGCGGAGACCGTAGACTGGCCGTCGGAGGCTCCACTGGGTGCCAGGAGGGAAAGTCCCAGTGAAGCCAGGTGGACGGCGCAGCCAGATCTCCTCGTGCAGGCTACCCTGCAGGAACGCAGTGCTGAAGTCGAGAGAGTGAAGCTCGTAGTCGCGCTGAGCGGCTATGTGCAGCAGCACCCAAAGAGTGGTCATCTTCGGGGTGGGAGAGAAGGTCTGAAAGTAGTCAACTCCCTGCCGCTGACTGAAGCCACGAGCAACGTACCGCGCCTTGAAGACAGGTGGAGAGCCCGGCGGCCGCTTCACCCTGAAGATCCACATGCCACTGACGATGTTCGCCCCAGGAGGGGGAACTGCGTCAACGTAGGTGCCTGTGGACTTCCAGGAAGCCATCTCTGCATCCATAGCTGCCTGCCACTGAGACGAGTAGGGACCCTCTACGGCCTCCGCGTAAGAGCGCGGAGTCGGGATGTCTAGTGCATCCGGGTCTCCCTCAGGAGCAAGCAGTACAGACGCGAGATGAGGTGAAGCAGCCGCCAGACACTGTAACTCCTCCTGCCTGTCCTCTAGGACGTCCGTGCCAAGAGCACACTCACCCCCGACGGACAGAGGACAGTCAGACGCTGACTCAGCAACAAGACTAGCAGCGTAGTCTAGACGACAGCGAGCAGCAAAGTCGACGAGCTCAGCGACAAGGGCAGACGCAGCAGTGGACTCAAACGAGGGGTCAGTGACGACAGTAGCAAGGAGACGCGTGACAGTAGGACTGGCAACACGAAGAGAGTCCGACTCAGGGTCGGCAAGCGCAGGAAGAGAGGACTCAGGAGGAGAAGGCAAAGGGGCACGCAGAGGAGCAGTGGACGGACGCAGAGACATCCGGTGCGTGCCAGGGACAGGAGGAGGACGCTGACGCGAACCGCGACCACTAGTGCGAGCAGCACGAACAGGCGACACAGGACGAGACGCAGGCTCACGACGCTCAGCAAGACCTCCAGTAGGACCAGTGTAAGGAGAGGGAGCAGGCAGTGGAGAGGAAGGCTCCAACAAGGACTACGACTGGACAGGCTGTGGACACTCTACTGGAGGAGAAAGACCAAGAACCTGCTGCAGGAGCGTAACGAAGTACGGCCGAGGCCGCGCGGCAGCTCCAGACTCAGCAGGGACAGCACCAGCACCCTCAGCGACAGCACCAGCGCCACCAACACCTCCAGCGGCAGGACCTCCAGCAGCACCAGTAGCAGAACCACCGCCGGGACAGACAGCAGTAGTCTCAGCACCAACACCCTCAGGAGCTCCTGCTCCAGGAGGACCCGCAGACTCAGCAGCTCCGGGACCGGCAGCACCAGCACCCTCTACGGTCGAAGAAGCTCCAGCTCCAGCAGTACGCCTCCAGCGGCGAGCAAACCACTCGCGCAGCTCCTGTGGAGAGAGGGGCTCCCGGCGAGACGCGGCAGCAGGAGAAACCCCAGGCTCAACAGCTCTAGACGTAGCACCCCCAGGCTCAGCAGCTCCAGACTCAGTACCCCCAGGCGCAGCAGCTCCCGACCCAGCACCCCCAGACCCAGCACCCCCTAGCTCAGCAGCTCCAGGCACCGTACCCCCCGGCTCAGCACCCCCAGGCTCAGCACCCTCCGCAGTAGCACTCCCAGGCCCAGCACCCCCAGGCTCAGCACCCCCAGTAGCAGCACCTCCAGGCTCGGCACCCCCGCGCACAGCACCCCCAGAGTCAGCACCCCCAGGCTCAGCACCCGCAGCAGCACCAGAGTCACCAGTAACCTCGACTGGGTCAACTGCGTCTACCTGGGACACACCTGAGGGGGCAGGAACCTGAGGGGGGAGGGGGTCTACCGGGGGGGGAACTGGCACAAGGAAGTCCGGCGGAGGGGGGAGGGAAGGAGTGCGGTAGGGGAAGAGGCGGTAGAAGGGGACTGACTCGTCGAACGTGACGTCCTGGGAGGACAGAACACTACGAGAGGAGGGGTGGTAAAACTGCCACCCGGGAGCGTCTGTGGGGAAGCCAAGGAAGACACAGGGAGCAGCACGAGGGGACAGCTTGTCCGCAGACAAGTCGCGGACAAACACCCGAGATCCCCAGACACGGAACGTCGACGCATCGCCAACCTTCCCCGTCCACAGCAAAGCTGGGGAGGTCTCCGGTCGGGAGACTCTGGGCTGAAGGTTGATCTGATGCGCGGCGTACCGAACCGCAAACGGCCACAGAAAATGGGGGGCAGCCGCATGCACCATGGACGTACGGGCGACGTCCATGACAATGCCGATGCGGCGCTCAGCAATCCCATTCTGCTGTGGAGAGTCCGGAAGCGTGAACGTCTGGCGGATGCCTCGTGCCCGACAGTAGGCTCGAAGAAGGCCGGAGGAGAACTCTCCGCCTCTGTCCGAATGCAGACGCAGAACAGGAAAGTCCGAGCCGAAGCTCCGCCTGAGCTGGAGACGAGCTGCGCGGATCCAGTCGATCAACACCTCAGTGACCTCACCCTTGCTGCGCAAGGGGGAGACTGTGGTGTAACGCGAGTAGTCGTCAACCACCAGCAGGAAGTAGCGCTCGTGACCCTGTCCACGGACGCGGGCTGGGCCCCACACGTCCATGTGAAGCGTCTGCATCGGGGCCTCCGTCGGAGGGAACGGGGAGGAGTGAGGGGTAGCCCGCAGGCGACCCTCGACACAGGGGACACAGGGAGGGCCAGGCCGCGGAGGAAGGGGAGGGAGGGACCGGGGAAGGCCAGAGACAAGAAGGCGAGAGGCCATGCCCCGGAGACGAGGCAGGGAGGGGTGACCCATCCTGTGGTGCCACAGGAGGGTCTCGTGGGACAGGAGGCGACAAGAGCAGGGGGCAGACTCAGGACCAGACCTGGACGCTGCAGCAAACACCTGACCCGACGCAGCTACCTGACCAGACGCAGGAGAAGGAGACGGAACAGTGAGTGTGTACAGGCTCGACCCTGGACCACGTGTGAATGTGGTCAGGTGTCGACCCGTGTCCGCGTCCGTGCAGTGGGTGACTCGTCGGCGCGCAGGGGTGAACTGGTCAACCCCTGCATCCTGTAGGTCAGCACCCGCCACCAAGTTCGTAGAGAACGAGGGGAGGTAGAGACCGGACAGGGCGCCAGACGGGACCGCAGGGCACGACAGGATAGTGGAGTAGCGAGCCAGAACAGGACCCCCGGAGGGGTCTGCCAAGGAGACCGCCACTGGCCGACTAAGCGGCGTGAGTGTGGTGCGGTCTCGAAAGAAGGAGCAAGACGCCCCGGAGTCAAGAGTGAAAGTGAGAGAGGGTGAAGTCGACACAGTACCTGAGAGAGGAGACTCACCAGCACCTGAGGACTCAGACTCACTGGCACCTAGAGCAACAGCCTCACCAGCACCTGGAGCAGCAGCCTCAACAGCACCTAGAGCCGCAGTACCAATGCCCGGGTCGGGCGGGAAACACCGGTAACAGTCACCATCCTCACTAATAGTCACAGCATACATAGCAGCAAGAATAGCATCAAAGTCAAGATCAAAGATAGCTACTCCAGCCCTAGACAGCTGGTCCCAGCGAGGGATCTCAGAGGCGTCAGGAAACTGGCTGCGCCAAGCGTCAGTCAGGCGGCCGAAGCAACGCTGGGCGGAGTGTGGACCACCACACTGCTCACCCGCACGGTCGCCAGTGCGCAGGACGTAAGTGCACGGACCAGTACCCCCACCCCGCTGACGCGCAGAGTACCACTCACGGAGCTGCTGCGGGGAGAGGGTCTCCTGACCACGCTGCTGCTCTGGCGCTGACCACCACCGGAGCCACTCCTCCTCGGCGCGCCACGACCTCCGCCGCCTCCTCCGCCGCCGCCGCCACCACCTCCACCGCCACTGCCACTCCCACCGTCGCCGCCGCCACCGCCGCCTCCGCCTCCACCCCCACTACCACCGCCGCTGCCGCCCCCGCCTCCACTGCCTCCGCCGACACCTCCACTCCCGCCACTACTCCCGCTACCACCCTCACCTCCGCCGCTGCCTCTACCTCCGCCTCCACCGCCCCCGCCGCCTCCACCACCGCCCCTGCCCCCCTTGCTCTTGCCAGAGCGACGTCTCCCGCTGGGGGCAGACGCCGCTCCGACCGACTCAAAACCAACAAGGTCGGCCGTAGCAGCAGAGGCGACAGAGGGCAGGAGGGGGGAGGGGGAACACCCCTCAAAGATGGGGGTGCGCGGGTCACCACGAGAGGCCCCTACAGCGAGAATGCTCTTCTCGGCTGCGAGGAGGGACTTCTCGAGGATATCGACAGTGAGAGTGGTGGGGCAGACTGGGAGTAGGTCGTCCCGGACTCCGCGAAGGGAGTCAGGGAGGCGGGTGACAATGTAGTAGAGAGTGAAGTACTGGGGGGGGGGGGGTTCTTGGCGCAGAACTCAGCAGGAAGTGCAGCGCGGAAGCGAGCGTCACTAGTGCGCAGGTGGGTAATGAGGTCGGCGACTGTGGCAAAAGCAGCAAGGTCGGGAAAGAGGTACGGTAGCATGAGGCGGCTCAGTGCAGCAGTGGCAGGGGTGGAGTAGCGTGCGATAACGGCGTCGTACAAGGTCTTAGCACTCTTGTACGACCCAAAGTGCGCACGCTCAGCGGGAGGAGGTGGCGACGCACAGCAAGACGTGCAGCAGCATCGCGTGTGGCCCACTGTGAGCGAACAGTGGCATCCTCAGTAGCAGCAGGGGCGGGAGAGGCACCAGAAGTGAGATCAAAGAGAGAGAGTCCGTCAGCTCTGTCGCACTGTAGGAAAAGCAGTAGGTCGTCTACCCACACGTCAAAGTCAACGGCTCTGCCCTCAGCGTCAAAGGCGAGGACACTGGGGGTAGCCATGACAGCAGTAGAGAGAGGGCAGTGCGCAGAGTAAAGCTCAGTGCTCACCAGACAGGGCAGTGCAGGGAGGGCTCGGGCGGCTCGGGCGGCTCAGCGGCTCGGGCGGCTCGGGCGACACTGCCGCTGGGGCGGCTCGGCTGCTGGGGCGGCTCGGCTGCTGGGGCGGCTCGGCTGCTGGGGCGGCTCGGCTGCTGGGGCGGTTCGGCTGCTGGGGCGGCTCGGCTGCTGGGGCGGCTCGGCGGCTGTTGGGGCGGCTCTGCTGCTGGGGCGGCTCGGCCGGGAGATGCAGGGGCGGGGCCGTCAGGTGCAGCGGCGGGCCGGCAGGTGCAGCGGCGGGTCGACCGGTGCAGCGGCGAGCCGGCAGGTGCAGCGGCGGGGCCGTAGGGTGCAGCGGCGGGCCGGTAGGTGCAGCGGCGGGGCCGTCAGGTGAAGCGGCGGGCCGCTGGGTGCAGCGGCTGGCCGTAGGGTGCAGCGGCGGGCCGGCAGGTGAAGTGGCGGGCCGCTGGGTGCAGCGGCGGGCCGTAGGGTGCAGCGGCGGGCCGTAGGGTGCAGCGGCGGGCCGGCAGGTGCAGCGGCGAGGCCGTCAGGTGCAGCGGCGGGCCGGCAGGGCCGCGTCAGAGCCGGCGGCGGGGCCGCGTCAGTGGAGGCGGCGGGGCCGCGTCAAGTAGGCGGCGGGGCCGCGACATAGCGGGCGGCAGGGCCGCGTCAGAGCCGGCGGCGGGGCCGCGTCAGTGGAGGCGGCGGGGCCGCGATCAGGAGGGGCAGCGGGGCCGCGAGGGAAATGGCGACCCGAGGGGTCGCTAAAAAAATGCGCGCCTCGTGGCGCGCTTCGGTGGGCCCTAAAAAAAACGGTCCTTAGTAGGACGTAGTCGCTTCCTCTTGTGAGGCGATACATGCCCTGGTCATGTGGGAGTTGTTTGAAGCCGATGCGGATGAGGCGGGCGTGTAGGTACTGCTGCCACAGTCGCGGTGCTTGCTTGATCCCATAGAGTGATTTGAGTAGTTGACACACTCGGTTGGGTTCGCCGTGGGAGCCGTGTGGGAGTTCGACGAAGATTTCTGCATCCACAGGTGCGTAGAGGAATGCGTTCGCAACGTCGATTTGTCGCAATTTCTTTTTCTTCATGGCGGCGACGGCGATGAGAATTCGGAGTGAGGTGTGACGGCTGACCGGAGCGAAGGTTTCGGTGTAATCTCTTCCGTGCTCCTGGTCAAAGCCGCGTACGACCCAGCGAGCTTTGAATTTGTCGATGGTGCCATCAGCTTTCGTCTTCACACGGAAGACCCACTTCCCGGTAAGAATAGTTTTGTTTTGTGCTACGCCGATGGGAACGACTTTCCAGGTGTTGCGCTCCTCCAGTGCCTTCAGCTCTTTGTCCATGGCTTCACGCCATTTCTCCCTGTGTTCCCCCCCCAGAGCCTGTTGAACCGTCGCAGGCTCCTTAGGAATGCCGGCGCCATGGACTGCGGTGACGAGACCAAGGATTTGCAGCCCAGTCTGTGAGTATCGAGGGAGTTCTGGATCCTCGGGATAAGCTGCTTCGTCTCCCGCTTCTGGGTCGGGTATGAAATTCGGCCCTACCCTTTCTGCTTCGTTGGTGTTGACTGTCGCAGGTGTTACGTAACCATTGTCGGCGAAATGGTAGAAGACTTCGGCATTGTTACTGTCGCGAGGATTATCCTCATCCATGGGCACGTCGACGGAGCAGTACGGAAGAGGTCCGGCTTCCTCCGATGCGTTGTCGACATTCTGTTCATCCCAGTCTGCTTCATCCGCTGCTGACGCGAAGGCTCGGTCACCACGAAAGCCACTGGTGAGGTCCCGATTCTCGTGTAAGTTGGCGAGGTACGTCTGAAGGGTGAGTCTTTCGTAGAAGATAATATCACGTGCTGCTACTGTTTCCTTTGTGTGGACGCCGCCCGACGACCAGCCCGTGCAGCCGCCCGTGTAGCCGCCCGTGCACCCGCCCGTGCACCCGCCCGTGCAACCGCCCGTGCGCCCGCCCGTGAGCCGCCCGTGCACCCGCCCGTGTAGCCGCCCGTGCACCCGCCCGTGCACCCGCCCGTGCAACCGCCCGTGCGCCCGCCCGTGAGCCGCCCGTGCACCCGCCCGTGTAGCCGCCCGTGCACCAGCCCGTTCACCCGCCCGTGTAGCTGACCGTGCAGCCGCCCGTGAGGCCGCCCGTGCACCCGCCCGTGTTCCCGCCCGTGCACCCGCCCGTACGCTTACCCGTGCAGCTACCCATGCAGCAGCCCGTGAGCCGCCTGCTAGCCGCCCACGAGCCACACCAGCCGCCCGTGCAGCCGCCCGAGCGCCGCCCCAGCCGCCCGTGTCGCCGCCCGAGCCGACTGAGCCGCCCGAGCCGCCCGAGCCGCCTGAGCCGCCCGCGCCGCCCCAGCCGCCCGAGCCGCCCGAGCCGCCCGAGCCGCCCGAGCCGCCCGAGCCGCCCGAGCTGCCCGAGCCGCCAGAGGAGCCGCACTCCTGCTCCTGTGGGGCTACTGCTGCTCCTGGGCTGTGTTACTGTGCCGCTGACCTACCCGACTCTTCCTGCCCGGTGAGACTGTCAGCTGCTGTCATGGCCACCCCCAATGTCCTATCTTTTGACGCTGAGGGTAGAGCCATTGACTTTGCAGTTTGGATTGAAGACCTGCAGCTGTACTTACTGTGTGATGCGATAGATGAGGTCTCTCTCTTTGACTTTGTCTCTGGCGCTGTCCCTGCCCCTCCTGCAGATGCTGACTCCGCCGTTCGCTCCAAGTGGGCGACCCGCGATGCTGCTGCACGTCTTGCTGTGCGTCGCCACCTCCCTTCCTCCGAGCGTGCCCACTTTAGTCAGTGCAAGACCGCTCAGGCCTTGTACGACACTGTAGTTGCACGCTACTCCTCCCCTTCCTCCGCTACGCTGAGCCGCCTCATGCTACCGTTTCTCTTCCCTGACCTCGCTGCCTTTCCCACTGTCGCTGACCTCATTACCCACCTCCGCGCTAGTGACACTCGCTACCGCGCTGCACTTCCTGCCGAGTTCCGCGCCGCAAACCCTCCTCCCATGTACATCACTCTCTACTTTCTCGTCACCCGTCTCCCTGAGTCCCTTCGTGTCGTTAGGGACCAGTTTCTCTCTGTCTGTCCCACCACCCTCACTGTCGACCTCCTTGAGGAGTCCCTGCTAGCGGCTGAGTAGAGCATCGTCGCTGTAGGGGCCTCTCGGGGTGACCCTCGCACCCCCATCTTTGAGGGGTGTTCTCCTTCCCCCATGCTGCCCTCTGTCGCCTCTGCCGCTGCGGCCGACCTCGCTGGTTTTGAGTCGGTCGGTGCGGCGTCTGCCCCCAGCGGTAGACGCCGCTCTGGCAAGGGCAAGGGGGGCAAGGGAGCGGGTGGAGCTAGAGGGGGCAGTGGCGGAGGAGGTGGGGGTGGCGGGGGGAGCGGGGGTGGCGGTGGAGGTGGTGGCGGGAGTAGAGGTACTGGTGGAGGCGGTGGAGGCGGAGGTGGCGGGGGAGGCGGTAGCGGAGGAGGCGGGGGCGAGGGTGCCGGTGGGGGCGGTGGCAGTGGAGACGGGGGTGGCGGTGGAGGCGGGGGTGGCGGTGGCGGCGGGGGTCGGAGTGGCTCGTCCCAGCGGAGCAGCTCTGGGGGTGGTCAGCGCCAGCAGCAGCAGCAGCAGCAGCCACAGCAGCAGCAGCGCTCTCGCGCCGTCCCCGCCCCTCAGCAGCTCCGTGAGTGGTACTTGCAGCGTCAGCGTGGTGGTGCGTTTGGTCCCTGCCCCTACGTTCTTCGCACCGGCGACCGTGCGGGGGAGAGGTGTGGAGGCACCCACACAGCCCGCCGTTGCTTTGGCCGCCTGACCGACGCCTGGCGTCAGCAGTTTCCGGAGGCCGCTAAGATCCCCCGCTGGGGGGAGCTGTCTAGGGCTGGTGTAGCTGTTTATGATCTTGACTTTGATGCTATTCTTTCTGCTATGTATGCTGTGACTGGTAGTGATGAGGATGACTGTTACCAGTGTTTCCCGCCCGACCCGGGCATTGGTACTGCTGCTCTAGGTGCCTGTGAGGCTGCTGCACTAGGTGCCGTTGCGCCTGCACGCTCAGGTACTGGTGAGTCTGCGCTCTCAGGTACTGTGTCGGCCTCGGCCTCTCACACCTTCACCCTCGACTCTAGGGCCTCTCGCTCCTTCTTCCGGGACCGCACCACTCTCACGCCGCTGAGTCGGCCGGTTGCGGTGTCCCTGGCTGACCCCTCTGGGGGGCCTGTCCTGTCTCGCTTCTCCACGGTCCTTCCGTGTCCGGCGGCCCCCTCTGGCACCCTGTCTGGTCTCTACCTCCCCTCGTTCTCGACGAACCTGGTGAGTGGTGCTGACCTACAGGATGCGGGTGTCCACCAGTTCACTCCTGCTCGTCAGCGGGTGACACACTGCACGGAGGCTAGCACAGGTCGCCACCTGGCTACGTTTACACGTCGGCCGGGGTCGAGCCTGTACACACTGACCACTGCTTCTCCTCCAGGTACTGAGTCTGGTAGGGTCCCTTCGTCTGGTCAGGTGTTTGCTGCAGCGTCCAGGTCTGGTCCTGAGTCTGCCCCCTGTTCGTGTCGTCGTCTGTCTCACGAGACCCTCCTCTGGCACCACCGCCTTGGCCACCCCTCTCTGCTTCGGCTTAGAGGTATGGCCTCCCGTCTTCTTGTGTCTGGTCTTCCCCGGTCCCTCCCTCCCCTTCCTCAGGGCCTGGCCCTGCCTGTGTCCCCTGTGTCGAGGGGCGCCAGCGTGCTGCCCCTCACTCCTCCCAGTTTCCTCCGACAGAGGCCCCGTTGCAGACGCTTCACATGGACGTGTGGGGCCCAGCCCGCGTCCGTGGACAAGGTCAGGAGCGCTACTTCCTGCTCGTTGTTGACGACTACTCGCGTTCCACCACAGTCTTCCCCTTGCGCAGCAAGGGTGAGGTCACTGAGGTGCTGATCGACTGGATCCGCGCAGCTCGTCTTCAGCTCAGGCAGAGCTTTGGCTCCGACTTTCCTGTGTTGCGTCTGCACTCGGACAGAGGCGGAGAGTTCTCCTCTGGCCTTCTGCGTGCCTACTGTCGTGCGCGAGGCATCCGCTAGTCCTTCACGCTTCCGGACTCCCCGCAGCAAAATGGGATTGCTGAGCGCCGCATTGGCATGGTCATGGACGTCGCCCGTACGTCCATGATGCATGCGGCTGCCCCCCATTTTCTGTGGCCGTTTGCGGTCAGGTACGCAGCGCATCAGATCAACCTCCACCCCAGGGTCTCCAGGCCGGAGACCTCCCCAGCCCTGCTGTGGACGGGGAAGGTTGGCGATGCGTCGGCGTTCCGGGTCTGAGGATCTCGGGCGTTTGTCCGCGACTTGTCTGCGGACAAGCTGTCCCCTCGCGCTGCTCCCTGCGTCTTCCTGGGGTTCCCCCCCGACGCCCCTGGGTGGCAGTTCTACCACCCCACCTCTCGACGTGTTCTGTCCTCCCAGGACGTCACGTTCGACGAGTCGGTACCCTACCACCGCCTCTTTCCCTACCGCACTCCGTCCCTCCCCCCACCCCCGCTCTTCTTGGTACCAGGTCCCCCCCCGGTAGACCCCCTCCCCCCTCAGGGTCCTGCCCCTTCAGGTGTGTCCCAGGTAGACGCGGTCGAGCCTGTCGAGGTCACTGGTGACTCTGGTGCTGCTGCGGGTGCTGAGCCTGGGGGTGCTGAGCCTGGGGGTGCTGAGCCTGGGGGTGCGGAGGCTGGGGGTGCTGAGCCTGGGGGTGCGGAGTCTGGGGGTACTGAGCCTGGGGGTGCTGAGCCTGGGGGTGCTGAGCCTGGGGGTGCTGAGCCTGGGGGTGCTGTGCCTGGGGGTGCTGTGCCTGGGGGTGCTGAGCCTGGGGGTGCTGAGCCTGGGGGTGCTGTGCCTGGGGGTGCTGTGCCTGGGGGTGCTGTGCCTGGAGGTGCTTCGTCTCGCCGGGAGCCACTCTCCCCACAGGAGCTGCGTGAGTGGTTTGCCAGGCGCTGGAGGCGTGCTGCTGGTGCTGGAGGTTCGTCGGCTGCAGAGGGTACTACTGCCGAGCGTCCCGGAGGTGCTCGTACTGTGGGTACTGGAGCTGCTGGGTCTGAGGGTTCTCCTGGAGCTGGTGCTGCTGAGGGTGTTGGCGCTGAGACTGCCGCTGGCGGTCCGCCTGGCAGTGCTCCTGGTGGTGCTGCTGGAGGTGCTACTGGAGCGGGTACTCCTGCAGGGGGTACTGGTGCTGTCCCTGCTGTTTCTGGCATCGCCGCGCGGCCCCGACCGTACTTCGTTCCGCTCCTGCAGCAGGTTCTTGGTCTTACACCTTCTCCTGGTCCTCCTCCTCCTCCCTTAGAGGGTCCACAGCCTGTCCAGTCACAGCCACAGCTACAGCCTGCCTCCCCTTTGCCTGCTCCTTCTCCCTACGCTGGTCCGACTGGAGGTCTTACTGAGCGTCGTGAGCCTGCGTCTCGTCCTGTGTCGCCTGTTCGTGCTGCGCGCACTAGTGGTCGCGGGTCGCGTCAGCGTCCTCCTCCTGTCCCTGGCACGCACCGGATGTCACTGCGTCCGTCCACTGCTCCTCTGCGTGCCCCTTTGCCTTCTCCTCCCGCTTCCTCTCTTCCTGCTCTTGCCGACCCTGAGTCGGACTCTCTTCGTGCTGCCAGTCCTACTGTCACGCGTCTCCTTGCTACTGCTGTCACTGACCCTTCCTTCGAGTCGTCTGCTGCGTCTGCCCTTGTCACTGAGCTTGTCGACTTTGCTGCGCGCTGTCGTCTAGACTACGCTGCCAATCTTGTTGCTGAGTCTGAGTCTGCCTGTCCTCCGTCCGTCGGGGGTGAGTGTGCCCTTGGCACGGACGTCCTTGAGGACAGGCAGGAGGAGTTCCAGTGTCTGGCCGCCGCTTCACCTCATCTCGCGTCTGTACTGCTAGCCCCTGAGGGAGACCCGGATGCACCAGACATCCCGACTCCGCGCTCTTACGCGGAGGCGATAGAGGGTCCCTACTCCTCTCAGTGGCAGGCAGCTATGGATGCAGAGATGGCTTCCTGGAAGTCCACAGGCACCTACGTCGACGCTGTTCCCCCTCCTGGGGCGAACATCGTCAGTGGCATGTGGATTTTCAGGGTGAAGCGGCCGCCGGGTTCTCCGCCTGTCTTCAAGGCGCGTTACGTGGCTCGTGGCTTCAGTCAGCGGCAGGGGGTTGACTACTTTCAGACCTTCTCCCCCACCCCGAAGATGACCACTCTTCGGGTTCTGCTGCACGTTGCTGCTCACCGTGACTACGAGCTGCACTCTCTCGACTTCAGCACCGCCTTCTTGCAGGGCAGCCTGCACGAGGAGATCTGGCTGCGTCGCCCACCTGGCTTCACTGGGTCTTTCCCTCCTGGTACCCAGTGGAGTCTCCGGCGTCCAGTCTACGGTCTCCGCCAGGCGCCACGTGAGTGGCACGACACACTGAGGACTACGCTGGCGGCACTTGGGTTTGCTCCTTCTACTGCCGACCCGTCGCTGTTTCTGCGCACCGACACCTCTCTGCCGCCGTTCTACATCCTCGTGTACGTCGACGACTTGGTCTTTGCCACAGATGACACTGCTGGACTCGCCTACGTGAAGTCCGAGCTGCAGAAGAGACACACGTGCACTGACCTGGGTGAACTGCGTAGCTACCTTGGCTTGCAGATCACCCGGGACAGAGCACGCCGCACCATTACCCTGACTCAGTCACACATGGTGCAGCAGGTCCTTCAGCGCTTCGGCTTCACGTACTCCTCGCCTCAGGCCACTCCTCTGCCTACTCGCCACTCGCTCTCAGCTCTGCCTTCGGATGAGTCCGTAGAGTCGAGTGGCCCGTATGCAGAGCTTGTTGTCTGCCTCATGTACCTGATGACCTGCACACGACCTGACCTTGCATACCCTCTTAGCATTCTCGCACGCTATGTTGCTCCTGGGAGACACCGACCAAAGCACATGGTTGCAGCGAAGAGGGTGTTGCGCTACTTGTGCAGTACGTCGGGCATGGGGCTAGTGCTTGGAGGGCGCAGTCCAGTGGTCCTCACTGGGCACGCAGACGCTTCTTGGGCTGACGACCAGGCTACGCAGCGGTCGTCACAGGGTTACACCTTCAGCCTTGGTTCCGGCTCTGTTTCGTGGCGGGCTACCCGCTCGTCTTCTGTTCTCGGCTCCAGTTGTGAGGCTGAGATCTACGCTGGGGCTATGGCTGCACAGGAGTTACGCTGGCTCACCTACCTGCTGACCGACCTTGGAGAGCAGCCTCGTTCTCCTCCAGTCCTGTACGTAGACAACAAGGCCATGCTGGCCTTGTGTCGAGAGCAGCGACTGGAGCACAGGACAAAGCACATTGCTCTCCGCTACTTTCTTACTCGTGAGCTACAGCAGCGTGGACAGTTGCGACTTGCGTACGTGGCCTCTGAGGCCAACACTGCTGATGTGTTCACCAAGGCACTTGCGCCTTGTGATCATTAGCGTTGTTGCACGCAGCTGGGTCTTGTGTCTGTCTTGCCTCACTTGCTCACTTCTTGACCTTACTTGTACCTTCACCTATATATACTCTTGTATATCTCTATATATGATCTTGCATGTGAACTTGCCTTGTGGCCCTTGAACTTGTGCTCGGAATGTGTGGTGACTTTGTGATCCACCCTGAGCTTTGCTTTGCTTTGCTTGACTGGTCTTGTGACCCCTTGTTCTCCCCCACTTTGCCTATGGGGGTGTGTCAGAATATTATAGCTTACTTATTTGTGTAGGCTATAGTGGGGTATCCCATAGGGGGTACAACCCAACTAGGGTTTCCTATTTGTACTCACTTCGTTCATAGTTCACTCATTCTCTCGTTCACTTCTTCTCAGTAAGTCGGCTTCAGGACATATAAGGCAAGTCCCTCGTGCCCTTTGAAGTTCTCTGCCATCGGGTAGAAGTAGAGAGTCTTTGTCAAGAACTCCTGCTCTTATCGTGTTATTCAAAACCGTGTTGCTTGGATGTCCTGTGCGTGCGTGCCAGATCTCTTCAGAGGCGCGGTGTCCGGGTGAACGCTGGTATACGTCGGAGTTGGAGTAAAAACTGGCGACGAGGTTGGCGCTTCGGTGGACTTCACGTTGAGTCGGATTCAGCTGTTGCGCGGGTGTTGGTGGTGCTTCGTCGACTGTGACTGGTGTCGTTGTTCCTGCTGCTGCTGATGTTGTTGCTGCTGTCGATGTTGTTGCTGCTGCCGATGTTGTTGCTGCTGCCGATGTTGTTGCCTCTGCTTCTGGTGTTTGTTGAATCGTTGCTAACGCTCTTGTTCGTTCTGCTTCAGGGATAGTGTGGGAGTACCAGAAGCCTCCCGGGCTGAAGTCGGGGTCGAGATCCGGGGGGTGTGTCCAGTCAGCAAAGTTCACAATGGCGTCGCTGTCTGTAGTGCCGAGGTCGGGAACGAAGTCGAGGACGAAGACGTTGTTCTTCAGCACTGCCTTCCCGATGTAGAGACCGCCTCTCCCGTGGTATAGCTTGAACTCCTGGGTGGTGCTGTCGGCTTCCAGGTGAATCCCTTTCGCCATCAGCTAGCTAACACTCAGTAAGTTGTAGCTGAGTCCTTCAGCGATGAGTACCTTAGACATGTGCAGTATGACATTTGTTTCTCTTGACTGAAGCTGTACCACTCCTTGTCGTCGTGTGCGCAGGTTTTGATTGTTGGCGACCGTGATGATCACTTCTCGTTGGAGTCGATGTTCGCGTTGTACGAAACGCCCGGACGAGCACATGTGTTGCCCGCAGCAGCTGTCCAAGAACCAAGTGTCTTGGCCGGACGGTTCACTTTGAGCGATGGCGGCGTAAGTCGGATTCGGGTGGAGTGATTCGCGGCGAGGCGTCTTGTTGTCGAGCTCCTCTTCTGGTGAGTAATGGGGTGGTGACTCTGTTATGCAAGAGTCATTTATCTTGACCATGCAGTTGACTATATTTCTTGCTCCTTGTGCAGGTTGTCCAGTTGAGGTCGTTGAAGCTTGAATCGTGGTTGTCGAACTTGCTTGTGTCGAAGCAACTTGGGTGCTTGAAGGCCGCAGTTGTCGCTGTGGTGTTGTCTGACGAGACGGGCAATGCGTGCGTGGGTGTCCTGATGTCTTGCAGATGTGACAAAACGGAGGTACTGGCTTCGGCTGCTGAGAAAACCCTTAGGATCTTTTGCAGAGGATAACTCTTGGGTAGAAACTTGTAATAGCGGAAGCGTTTAATGAAGGCTGTGAACCGACCTTTTACTGGTGTGTGAGAGCAAAGTAGATTGAATTAAACAAGCAAATACAAGGATTTATATAAGAGTACAGGGAATACGAATAGATAGATAACTGTATTGCTGTTGCGATTCGATACAGTGCGACTCGGGCAACTGCTCTGTAACGAGTCAGTTGTGTGTCCTTAACTGTCGCGCTGTAATTGTCGAGTCAAAGGTCGCTGACCTTTGACTTTCCCGTAACCTCCAGGCGGTTACCCTAACCTCCGAGGTTTGACTCGATGCTTCGATTGGGACTGCTTCGCTAGTGTCTTGGGTTTTGACACGACAGAAGCGCACTAAGACTTATTGTTTCCAACACTCCCCTTCGCTTCTGGAGTGTCGCAGCCGGTGACGTGGCCTTGTCCAATCAGCATCATGCAGTATTCGAACTTCTGCTTTCCGAGCTTCTTGGTCAAGTAATCGGCTGCCATCTCGGATGTTGGACAGTATGACAGATCGAGTTTCCCCTTCTCGATCTCGTCCTTCACGAAGAAATAGCGCAGGGCGATGTGTTTCGTCCTGTTTGCGAAACCGTTCTTGTTGGCGATGCGAATTGCTGACTGGTTGTCGCAGAACACGGTGAAGCTGGGTAACTCGGCTAGCTTCGCTTCTTCCAGTAGTTCGCGAAGGTAAAGTCCCTCCTTGGTGGCTGAGCAGAGTGCAATATATTCTGCTTCTGCTGAAGACAGTGCGATTAACTCCTGCTTACTCGACTGCCAGGAGATAGGACCGATAGGCTCGAGGCGGTAGACATAGCCGGTGCGTGAGCGCCTGTTATCAGTGTCGCCGGCGTGATCGGCGTCGACGTAGCCGAGTAGCTTAGTCGGTGTAGTTGCGTTTTTGTGATAAGTTAATCCGATCGTCGCGGTGCTGACGAAATAGTGGAGAGCGCGATCGAGTTCCGCCAGATGCTCTGCTTCAGGCTTCTTGAGATAGGTGGCGAGCTGGCTCGCGGAGTAGGATAGATCAGGACGGCATGTGACTGCTGCAAAGAGAAGACATCCGAGCCTTTTCTGATAGTCGCGTATGTTGGCGGGCTTGAGTAGAGTAGATTGCCCCTTTTCGGTTCCTAGCGTGTAGCGATAAGGCGTGGAGATGGCGCTTGGTGTGAGGCCGAACCGTTTCGCGATGGTGTCGGCGTACTTCTCGGCGCTTAGATAGATTGCGTTTTCTTCCTCGCGGATGTTGAGCCCGAGGTACTGCGTAACTGTAGAAGAGACCGTGATCGTGAGGTCTTTCTGAAGCTCCCCTTCAAACCACGTGGCGATGCCGTCGGTTGACCCAATGTAGAGGAGATCGTCCACGTAGACGATTAGTAGGACGTAGTCGCTTCCTTTTGTGAGGCGATACATGCCCTGGTCATGTGGGAGTTGTTTGAAGCCGATGCGGATGAGGCGGGCGTGTAGGTACTGCTGCCACAGTCGCGGTGCTTGCTTGATCCCATAGAGTGATTTGAGTAGTTGACACACTCGGTTGGGTTCGCCGTGGGAGCCGTGTGGGAGTTCGACGAAGATTTCTGCATCCACAGGTGCGTAGAGGAATGCGTTCGCAACGTCGATTTGTCGCAATTTCTTTTTCTTCATGGCGGCGACGGCGATGAGAATTCGGAGTGAGGTGTGACGGCTGACCGGAGCGAAGGTTTCGGTGTAATCTCTTCCGTGCTCCTGGTCAAAGCCGCGTACGACCCAGCGAGCTTTGAATTTGTCGATGGTGCCATCGGCTTTCGTCTTCACACGGAAGACCCACTTCCCGGTAAGAATAGTTTTGTTTTGTGCTACGCCGATGGGAACGACTTTCCAGGTGTTGCGCTCCTCCAGTGCCTTCAGCTCTTTGTCCATGGCTTCACGCCATTTCTCCCTGTGTTCCCCCCCCAGAGCCTGTTGAACCGTCGCAGGCTCCTTAGGAATGCCGGCGCCATGGACTGCGGTGACGAGACCAAGGATTTGCAGCCCAGTCTGTGAGTATCGAGGGAGTTCTGGATCCTCGGGATAAGCTGCTTCGTCTCCCGCTTCTGGGTCGGGTATGAAATTCGGCCCTACCCTTTCTGCTTCGTTGGTGTTGACTGTCGCAGGTGTTACGTAACCATTGTCGGCGAAATGGTAGAAGACTTCGGCGTTGTTACTGTCGCGAGGATTATCCTCATCCATGGGCACGTCGACGGAGCAGTACGGAAGAGGTCCGGCTTCCTCCGATGCGTTGTCCACATTCTGTTCATCCCAGTCTGCTTCATCCGCTGCTGACGCGAAGGCTCGGTCACCACGAAAGCCACTGGTGAGGTCTCGATTCTCGTGTAAGTTGGCGAGGTACGTCTGAAGGGTGAGTCTTTCGTAGAAGATCATATCACGTGCTGCTACTGTTTCCTTTGTGTGGACGTCGAAGATTCTCCACGCGTTGTAATTTTTCTCGATGCCGAGGTGTAGTCCCCACTGTGCCCGTTGCGAAAATCTCCCCGCTCGTGCTTCTGGGGGTCGGTACTGTACCATGCACCCGAAAACTCGTAACATTTTTGTGCTGCCCTGCTTCCCTGTCCACAGCAGATGCGGTGATGCGTTGTTCGGGAGTGACGACGACGACAGCAAGTTGTGCAGCATGACAGCGTGGTCCATTGCTGCTGGCCACTCGTGGTTGGGTAGCCGCATGCCACGTAACAGTTTGCGCATGCTGTTCTGCAGGGTCCTGTTCATTCGTTCTGCAACACCTTGCCGCTGATGTGCGTAGGGAAGGGAGAGAAGTTGCTTGATCCCCCTTTCCGCCAGGAACTGCTTGAAGCGCTGAGAGGTGTACTCGCCACCTCCGTCTGACTGGAAACTTTTCAGATGTGTTCCAGACTCTCTCTCTGCTATCGGTAGCCAGGCGGCGAATGCTGCGAGCGCCATGTCGCGGCTGGGTAGGTTACGATGCCAGACATATCGAGTGGCGGCGTCGATAAAGGTGATAGTGTAGCTGTAGTTAACTTGTCCTGGATCGCGATTGTAGAGGATGTCGCTGTAGACTTTTTCGAGTGGTGCGTACGCTGGAGCACTCGGGTTGTGATGTGGAGCGAACGGTCGATGAGGTAAGTCGGCTTCAGGACATATAAGGCAAGTCCCTCGTGCCCTTTGAAGTTCTCTGCCATCGGGTAGAAGTAGAGAGTCTTTGTCAAGAACTCCTGCTCTTATCGTGTTATTCAAAACCGTGATGCTTGGATGTCCTGTGCGTGCGTGCCAGATCTCTTCAGAGGCGCGGTGTCCGGGTGAACGCTGGTATACGTCGGAGTTGGAGTAAAAACTGGCGACGAGGTTGGCGCTTCGGTGGACTTCACGTTGAGTCGGATTCAGCTGTTGCGCGGGTGTTGGTGGTGCTTTGTCGACTGTGACTGGTGTCGTTGTTCCTGCTGCTGCTGATGTTGTTGCTGCTGTCGATGTTGTTGCTGCTGCCGATGTTGTTGCTGCTGCCGATGTTGTTGCCTCTGCTTCTGGTGTTTGTTGAATCGTTGCTAACGCTCTTGTTCGTTCTGCTTCAGGGATAGTGTGGGAGTACCAGAAGCCTCCCGGGCTGAAGTCGGGGTTGAGATCCGGGGGGTGTGTCCAGTCAGCAAAGTTCACAATGGCGTCGCTGTCTGCAGTGCCGAGGTCGGGAACGAAGTCGAGGACGAAGACGTTGTTCTTCAGCACTGCCTTCCCGATGTAGAGATCGCCTCTCCCGTGGTATAGCTTGAACTCCTGGGTGGTGCTGTCGGCTTCCAGGTGAATCCCTTTCGCCATCAGCTGGCTAACACTCAGTAAGTTGTAGCCGAGTCCTTCAGCGATGAGTACCTTAGACATGTGCAGTATGACATTTGTTTCTCTTGACTGAAGCTGTACCACTCCTTGTCGTCGTGTGCGCAGGTTTTGATTGTTGGCGACCGTGATGATCACTTCTCGTTGGAGTCGATGTTCGCGTTGTACGAAACGCCCGGACAAGCACATGTGTTGCCCGCAGCAGCTGTCCAAGAACCAAGTGTCTTGGCCGGACGGTTCACTTTGAGCGATGGCGGCGTAAGTCGGATTCGGGTGGAGTGATTCGCGGCGAGGCGTCCTGTTGTCGAGCTCCTCTTCTGGTGAGTAATGGGGTGGTGACTCTGTTATGCAAGAGTCGTTTATCTTGACCATGCAGTTGACTATATTTCTTGCTCCTTGTGCAGGTTGTCCAGTTGAGGTCGTTGAAGCTTGAATCGTGGTTGTCGAACTTGCTTGTGTCGAAGCAACTTGGGTGCTTGAAGGCCGCAGTTGTCGCTGTGGTGTTGTCTGACGAGACGGGCAATGCGTGCGTGAGTGTCCTGATGTCTTGCAGATGTGACAAAACGGAGGTACTGGCTTCGGCTGCTGCTGTCGATTGTTGTAGTTGTTGTGTCGTCGCTGAGTATGGAAAGCGAACTCCGGTGCTAATGTCTTTTTCTTGTGTCTTTCTTCTTGCAGGTCCATATCCTGCTGCTCGGCGTGAATTTCGGCGCAGAGTGCCGCTTCGGAGATCCTCCCGTGTGCTCGAAGAATTGCTTTGGTGGCGCGCCACTGAGGACCAAGGCCACCGATGACGACTGTTACGAAGGCGTCTTCAGAGATTGATCCTCCGCATCGAAGAAGCTTGTCGCGCAATTCGCGACATCGGTTGATATACGCCAATCCCTTTTCTCCTGGTTTCATTTCCACTGTTGTCAACTGCGCCATTAACTTGCTCTGGTTTACACTGTCTGTTGCCTGATACAGGTTCTTCAGATGGTCGTACGCGAGTTCCGCCGAATTGCCGAAGTTTCGGTAAGAGCGAATGTTCTGCTGCTGAGTCGGTGTGATGTTCCTTAGTAGAATAGTATACGCCATCATCGATTGATACGTATACTGCTGCTTCTCATACTGTGTGCCGTTTGCTGGATACTGCAGGGACCCGTCGAAGAAGCTGAGTATCTGCGCGCCCTCCATCATCAGCTCGAATTCAAAGGACTAGGTGAAGAAGTCCTTTCCGTCGAAAGGTCTTGATGTCTGTAGTTTCAGAACGTGCGCGAATTGCGACTGAACTTGTAACGCGTCCATTGGTTTGTCTTGCGCAGGTGGAGGTTGAGGCAGGAAGCTGATCGATCCGCGTTCGTACGGGGCGAAGGTGGGTTGCTGCTGTTGATTCCCTCGCGCGTATGACGACCCATCAAGGCTCATGGGTGTTGCTCCGTTGTTGCTGTTGTGTGTCTGTGCAGGTCCCGACTGCTGGTGTTGCTCGTAGAAGGACATGAAGGAGAAGAATTTCTCCATCATGTTCTGGTCGAAGTCAGAAGGGTGGTTTGTGGGGGTGTCAGTTGACGTTCCCCTTGGTCTTGCTGCCGTGCCTTCCTCTGTCTGCAGGCCAAAGGCTGGCGGTGGAGTAGGAGTAGTGCCCGAGGAGCCATTAGGGGAGCTCCTTTCCTTGTTTGTTGCCATGTCTTGTAATGATCTTTGAAAGAGTCAGAGTTTTCCCCTGTCAGCTCTCATACCATGTTGAAATTAGGAGGTCGCTAGAGTAGCGGAAATACTCTAGGAAATAACGACGTCCCAGCGGCGGGGCTATGGTCACTCAGAGGTAGCTCTCCTGGCTTGTAACTTGGTGCCAAAGCGGCGGCCGAGGGTAGGCCGGACACAAGCTTGAGAATTGTGTAATGATAGCATGGCAGTACATTGAGTTATATAGGAAACATAGCAGGGAGGCAGTTACCAAGGCGCAACTGTATTACAGTTGCGCTGTAACGTTTCAGTTGCCCAGTTACTGGCGAGACCTTTCAGCTTCGGCAAGGGCGCGGTATTCTGCCGCGCCTCCAGGGTGGTTTCGCGTACTGTAGACGCTGCCTCCTGCTCAATTCGACCCTTCGGCTGCCACGCGGGTCGCAACCACTGTACGCGGTTGCGCCCCTGCAGTTCGATACTTGAGTCAACATCCCCGATATTGAGGGCTTCGCTTCTGCACTTCGAACAGTGCAATGCAAGATAAATAACACACAAATATATTTCCAACAAATACCAGGAGCTAGGTGTTTACCGTTGATGCCCCCAGATGCCATAGTACCATCCTAATAATAAGGTTTATTTGTTTGCCAGTCGCCAACGCTAACCACGAACGCACGCGGAAGGGCAATATAAATCTCAAAGTGCTTAAGATAATCAAAGTAGCCGAAAGTGTTCGTACGGTATTTGTTGGGGAAACTCGTTTTCAAGCCTAGCATGTTTCGTCCAGCCCTTTGTCGGACAAAACATGTTCCAGAGTTGTCATGCTCGTTTTCAAGCCTTAGCATCTTTCGTCCAGCCCTTTTCACCTATGCCCTGCCGAGTCGCAGCAACCGCATGTAGATCCACGCCTTCATCAGAAACGCGAGCTCCAGTTTCTCAGTTTTATCACGCGATAGTTGGAATGCGTTAGTTATGTAGAATCGAAACCACGATGCTTGACTGCATTCTAGACTGCTCTCCCACGTCGCTACCTAAACACCAGAGCAACAAGCGGCGGACTCATCCACCACAACCCCAAGCCAGCGCCTTACTAAGGAAAGCAAGGCGGTGACGCGAGCACATCCCTCGTGACGTGACCCGTCAGCTCTCACCTCCCGAAGTGCACAGAGTGAGTTTCGCGCGTCGAGTACGTTCCTCTCGCGCCATGATCGTCAAAGTAGCCGAAACCGCGTCAGCCCCGCGCTACGATATCGTGTGGCGTACTTATCGTTGAAATCATTGCGCCTTTAAATATGCCGAAACCACTACTAGTATGATCGTGTGGACGATTTCTGAATCTGACTTCGCCTTTCGCCATGGCTCCCACCGTCGCAGGCGCGAATATGACTCCCTCGCCAGTCGCCGTGCGACCACCAGTCGCATCCGCCAGCCTACTCTCTCCATCCCTCAATTCCCCCGTATGCGCCACGTCAGCCAGAGCCACGTCAGTGAACGTGTGTGCAGCGAGCGCGTCGGCAATCCCCAGGCCGCTAGAGCGGCTCGAGGTGGCTGGCAGCCCGTTCGAGCGCGGCTGTGCGATCGGCGCGCATTTCGGCGACAAGATTCGCGATCGCGTCGCCAAGGCGCCGTTTCTGCACGACGACATGATTCCGTTCGCACGCACGGGCGATGGGGCTGCGCTGCTGAATGCGTTTGCCGAGTCCAACAGGTGACTGCTGCATTCCGAGCCGATGCTTCTGAGCAAGATGCCGTGCAGTCATGTGTGGTCGTGATGCCACTCGTAACGAGCCAGCCACAACGATTTCGTCTCAACCGACACGTCCAATTGGAACTTGGTTTCCACCCGCTTGTCCCTCACGCCACACCGTCGTGCGTCCTCACGTTCGTTTCCGTCCTCTGTGTTGCCCATGCCTCGTCCTCGGTGCTGCCCATGCCTCGTCCCATGCACGCTCATCATGCTGTTGCTCTTCCAATTCTCCACTCGACTCCAAAGCCCCCCCTCCCGTCCTTTCCCTCTGCATACCCCTTAGCTCCGCAAACGCTACCAGTGCCATGCTGTGATGCCGTGCCCACGCCAGTGCTGCAGGGTTCAATCATGCCCGCACAGGAGTACCTCACCATCACTCGCGTCCCGCCTCTCCTCCCCGTTCCACTCACGTCCACAGTACCCCGCCCCACTGACGGCCGACTTTCCAGTTGACTCAAACTTAACCCCGCCCGTTCTCCCCCTCCCCTCCCCCCCCTCCCACCCCCCCGGCCATGGCAGGGCGCAGTACCCGGAGTACTGGGAGGAGCTGCGCGGCATGGCGGCGGGCAGCACCGTGCCCTTTCACCAGGTGGGCCCATCAACTGCCCTTTCACCAGGTGGGCCCATCAACTGCCCTTTCACCAGGTGGGCCCATCAACTGCCCCGCACCACAGCTGACCTGGATCGCCGGCCATGCGTGGCGTGTGTTCCTCTCTCTGTTCTTCAACGGAAACTGCTCCTGTTCCCACCCCTGGCCATCCCCCTGCACATGCCGCTCTCTTCCTCTCCTCTCGTCTGTACCCTAAATTCTCACCCATAGCACACACCAACCCTATCGCATTCCTCCCGGCCCTGCTGTACCTGTCACCCACTCCGTCCACGTCAGCTGCTGCTTCTGAATCTCCGCAAGGAGTTCGGTGCCTTCTTGCCCTCCCTCAACGCGCCTGCCACGTCAGCAGTGCTGCCAGAGTCTGCCACGTTGGACAGGCGGACGCAGTATGGCATAGCATCTGACGACTGCACTGATGTGCTGCTGCTCACTGATGACGTGGCAGCAGTGGGACACAACGAGGATGCCGATTACTCAATTGTGGATAACTCGTGAGTTGTCATGTCATGCCATGCCCACATGTGCAGGGTTCCACATGCCCATGCACATGCACATGCACATGCCCATGCCCATGCACATGCCCATGCCCATGCTTTGCCGTCGCTATGCCATTCCACGGCATGTCACGCCCTGCTATTCCATGCACTGCCATTCCATGTCATTCCCCTATGCTCACAACATCCTCTCTTTCTTTCCTCCCCTGCACCCCGTCTCATGTCCTCTCAGTTTCTTCATCCGCATGCACACGGGCAGCAGGGTGGCAGTCATGGCGTACACCTATGTGGGCGAGCTGCCCTCCTTCGCCTTTGCGTTCAACGAGGCTGCCATGGTCAGACATCAAACTGCCTGCCTGCCTCCCTTGCACGCCTGCGCAGCTCTGGTGCTCACGATGCCTGGGTTTGGGACATCTCAGAACTTTTCCCGATGCTATGCGCCTCCAGCAAAGCCCTCATAAGAAGAGCAACGCCAGTGCTTCAAACCCCTGCCAGCCAGCCCGCCCGCCTGCCTGCGTGCCTGTGGGTGTCAAGGGGTGAACTGAGGCACACAGGGCGGAACTGTGTTGCTGCCAGCCTCTGTTACTCGCATCATCCGTTCTCGCGCCTGTGCTCTCCATCCTCTCTTCCCCTTGCCTCTCCTGTGCTCTCCATCCTCTTTTCCCCTTGCCTCTCCTGTGCTCTCCATCCTCTTTTCCCCTTGCCTCTCCTGTGCTCTCCATCCTCTTTTCCCCTTGCCTCTCCTGTGCTCTCCATCCTCTCTTCCCCTTGCCTCTCCTGTGCTCTCCATCCTCTTTTCCCCTTGCCTCTCCTGTGCTCTCCATCCTCTCTTCCCCTTGCCTCTCCTGTGCTCTCCATCCTCTCTTCCCCTTGCCTCTCTTGTGCTCTCCATCCTCTCTTCCCCTTGCCTCTCCTGTGCTCTCCATCCTCTCTTCCCCTTGCCTCTCCTGTGCTCTCCATCCTCTCTTCCCCTTGCCTCTCCTGTGCTCTCCATCCTCTCTTCCCCTTGCCTCTCCTGTGCTCTCCATCCTCTCTTCCCCTTGCCTCTCCTGTGCTCTCCATCCTCTCTTCCCCTTGCCTCTCCTGTGCTCTCCATCCTCTCTTCCCCTTGCCTCTCCTGTGCTCTCCATCCTCTCTTCCCCTTGCCTCTCCTGTGCTCTCCATCCTCTCTTCCCCTTGCCTCTCCTGTGCTCTCCATCCTCTCTTCCCCTTGCCTCTCCTGTGCTCCCCATCCTCTCTTCCCCTTGCCTCTCCTGTGCTCTCCATCCTCTCTTCCCCTTGCCTCTCCTGTGCTCTCCATCCTCTCTTCCCGTTGCCTCTCCAGGCGTTCACCATGGACGCGGTGCCACCAGCGCCATCCGAGGTGGTGCAAGGCGGCATCGCGCGCAACTTCCTCGCGCGCAGCCTCATGGAGGCGCGCTGCATTGAGGACGCCCTGCAGGTTGGACGAATATGATTGTAACTGCTGTGACTGTAAAGTGTGATTAACGAGTGAGTGGGACTGGGACAAGTGGGGATTATTCAGGTCAAAATTCTTGGGCGTGTGAGAGTGGGGATGCTTAAATGAGAGGGAAGAAATCACGTAGCCCTTTGGACCCTGTGATTTGGTTCTACCATGACCCTGTGATTTTCCGTTTTCTATTGCTGCAAATATAACTCTTGCTATTTTCACTCTCCTTCCCCACCTCTCTCCTTCCTCTCCCCCTTCCCCCTGGCACCCGCCTCCCACTCGGCCCTTGCCACATGGCAGCGCGTGACTGGTCCAGCAGTGGCAGTGGGACATCACTACGTGCTGATGGACTTTGCCCGCCGGCGAATCGTGTCCGTCGAAACCGCATCCAACGGCCGGCATAGCATTCTGGAGCTGGGCCGAAACCCCCAGCTGAGAAGCCAGGGGGAGTCAGAAGGGGAGAAGGCGGTAGAAGTGGGAAGGGAGGAGAGCGAGAGAGGAGTGAGCGGATCTGAGACTGCTGGTGGTGGTGGTGGTGGTAGTGGTGGTGATGAGGGCATGGCGTATGTGCTCCACGCCAACGTGGTGATGAGGGCATGGCGTATGTGCTCCACGCCAACGTGGTGATGAGGGCATGGCGTATGTGCTCCACGCCAACGTGGTGATGAGGGCATGGCGTATGTGCTCCACGCCAACGCGTACACACGGCTGCAGCTGCGGCTGCCCGTGCCGCAGAAGATGGGCACCAGCTCGCACCGCCGCCAGGCCACTGCCCGCCGCCTGGGTGCGCCCACCACCACACAGGGCATGCTTCAAGTGAGTGTGACGATAACGAGTAGGTGTGTGGCAATAGGAGAGCAAGTGGTGATTGGAACGAACTGGTTGGTATCTTTCTCTCTCATTCGTACCTGGCAAACAGTGCTCCGTGCATGATTGTTTCTTAGGTGATTAAAAATAGTGGTTCGTCGCTGCAGGGTGGTGTGAGTGATGGCATGTTGATGAGAATTGGATCATCTGCTCTCCAATGAGCCTCTCCATCTCCATCTCCCACGCATCTCTCCCATGCATCTCTCCCATGCCTCTCTCCCACACCCCTCGAGTTGGATCTTGAGTCGAATCAACTTCACCTCTCTCCCACACCCCTCGAGTTGGATCTTGAGTCGAATCAACTTCACCTCTCTCCCACACCCCTCGAGTTGGATCTTGAGTCGAATCAACTTCACCCCTCCCTCTCACCCCTCCCTCTCACCCCTCCCTCTCACCCCTCCCTCTCACCCCTCCCTCTCACCCCTCCCTCTCACCCCTCCCTCTCACCCCTCCCTCTCACCCCTCCCTCTCACCCCTCCCTCTCACCCCTCCCTCTCACCCCTCCCTCTCACCCCTCCCTCTCATCCCTCCCGTCTCTCGCCTCTGCCTGCCGTGGCTCACCTGACTGCCGCCTCCAGATTCTCTCCAACTCCGATGACGGCGACT